>CM074784.1:18310943-18910943 GCA_037355745.1 Pseudo-nitzschia multiseries | reverse complement strand
AAAAATTAAAGACTCACGGGTATAAAACAGACTCAACGGGCGGGGAAAAGGTGCAAAGGAGGGATGGTACTTTAGTAACTTCAGTGGTACTTTGGTAATTTGCAAAATATGCCGTAGAACTGCTACACGATTTCTAGTAGTGTTTTCTGCTCTGATAATGGCATGGTACTAAAGGAATTTCGAAAATATGCCGTAGAATTGCTACACAATTTCTAGTAGTGTTTTCTGCTCTGATAATGGCATGATACTTTGGTAAACTTTGGTAATTGCCAAAATACTCCGTATGAGTGATATGATTGGTACACAATATTAGAAGTGGTACGTGAATTTCTAGTAGTGTTACTCGGTGCCTCTGTAGCTAGCAGAATTTTCTAGTCGTATTCTGAGCACTATTCACCTAGCACTCTTTTTGATACTCCCAGAACAGACTAATACACAGCAGAGTAGGGACCAGAGTATATGCCAAGAAAAAAGCTAAAATTAATCTATAGACCTATTTCTTGCTAGAGAGCAAGTCATGATGAATATTGAGGCTGTTGGGGCCAAAATCAGAGCTTGTAGCTCGTGCGCTTGTAGTTTGGATGCCGAAGCGAGAAATACGGTTGCCCCATAGTAAACGAAGCAGCGCTTGTACCGGTAGCTGTTCGGACGCCATGGATAAATTGCTTTTGCAAAGTGGTTGATTTTGAAATAATAATAATGAATTACAACAGGGAAAAACAGCAATGAATCAAGGTTGTAGTACGGATTCTACTTGATTCTACACAGTGAGAAGCAATAAAATGAAATTGTTGGCGCTGTTGCTAGCAAGTTAGTTCCCTCTTTGCCATATATATTGCCTTCCCTCTTTGCCATATATATTAACACTGCGAGTTACTTAAGATAAGACGCTTAAGAATACTTTTGACCGGTAGTAAGAACAGCTGAAAATAAAATCCTGGATGTAGTAGTAGGAATTCTACTAGATCCTACTGTACGGGGAAACCGCCAAAAAGGTTTCTTAAATCTAGGATTTAGTAGGGATTCTACTAGATTCTATTACTTGTTCAACACACGGAGTTGTGTGTGAAAATATCCTAAAAATACATTTTGAGTTGCTCAACACGGTGTTGGAAAAATTACTTTAAAACCAAAAGTGGTACTTTAGAACCAAAAGTGGTACTTTAGTATTTTTTCTCACATATAACACGTGGGACTGTGGGGAGAGCAGGTTTATCCTTGTCCCCCCGCGAAACTGCGAGCAAGAAGCCTCCCCCCCAACAGCAGCAACAACAAGCAACCGACGCTCGCTAGCAAGAAGCTTCCCCCCCTCCTTCCCTTTGTGCTCTCCCTTACGACCATGGGATTACATACGTAACCACCCCTCTTCCGTGCTCTCCTCCTTGTAGTATTCAGGGTAGGGGGTGTTATAAGCTGCTTGTTGTTTCCTCGGCTGGGGGCCTTGGAAACAACAAGCAGCTTGTAACACCCCCTACCCTGAATATTACTTGGAGTCGAATTGGTTGGTAAGACTCATCCCCTCTCTAAAGAAAAATTCTCGGCGCGCGCGCCTCGAATTTCTCTTTAGAGAGGGGATGAGTTGTGCCAACCAAATCGGAGGAGGGGTAGTTACATATAGTACCGATATTGAGTGATTCCCACCTAAGGAAAACGAATAAAATTAACAAAAAAACACATAAAAAGTATGTGTTTTCTATATAGATGTATTCACTTCTTAATAAAATTTGTCAGTCAACGTGTGTCCGATTGACAGTTTTTACTCACTTTTTTAACACTGAATAGATTTCAACAGAATCTTAAAATCAAACATTTCAGTCACCCAACGCATGCACTTATTGCACCACTTTTGCCCGGCATGCTTTTTTGGTGATATCGCTAATTTTGAGAGGAAGGTGTTGTTGCAGGCACTCATTGCTCAACTTGGTACTTATGGTGGTCCTTCTACTGCTGACAGGAAGGCCCTCAAAAGAAAACTGCAACATCTTTGACTTTTGTGTGCTGATGACAGTCGACTCTTGTGTGCTGATGACAGCAGCGACGAAAGCGATTTCGAATGAGTAACCGAATCAATCAATCCATTAGTTAGTTAGTGAGTTAGTAAAAATAAACAAATCGATTATTAGTTAAACTCAACAACACTACCAATGTTGCTCCAGACAGAAATTTGGGCTACAGAGATCATAGAGAAACTCTATTGCAACCCCTTAAAAGAGGGATCCAAAACCACTAGAGGTGCGCTGGAGCAAAATTATTCGGTCGTGTTGTTGACTGCTCTGAATACTGCTGATCGATTCAATCAATCGATCAATAGACTAGATTCGATCAATCGATTGATAGACTAATTGCTCAATTAATTTGTAACTGAGGTGCGCTGGAGTAATGCTGCTAATTTGTAACTACTATCGATTATCTAATTTATCTAATTTGGTAACCTAATTGATTGACTATTAATCGATTGAATCGAATACATTGTTTGCAGTTTCTGTTGGTACCAATTCATAGGAGAAAGAAACCTTCAGTCTTACTCATGTACGTGTTGAGTATGGTGTTGATTCCAACTTTAGCTGTCTGGAAATTGTAGAGACAAACAAGAAGCTTCAGAATAATCATGCTGTCCTTCATCCGGGGAAATCCTCCTTGGATCTGTCGCATTTCCCATTCAGAGAGCTACCAAACGCTGGTAGCAGCGCAATTCACTGAAAGATCTGCTGCATTGAAGGGATCACTTTGGCAACTCTGCATAAGGTATGGCTTTCTAGACAGTTTGAGAGTTGAATAGATAATAAGCTTTGCTAAGTATTTATTGTACATGAGCTCCATCTTTTCATAGAGCCCATAGTCAGCTTGAGTGCTATCATGCCAACAGCCTGGAGCATTCAAGATGCAACCCCGGATCCTGCCGTCCGGAGCACAGATCAAAACACTGTTGACGTACGTCCCACAAGTCCAACCATTGTAGTATTGGTTCTGTTTCATCCAGTTACCAGACTGTTGGAGATACAGTTTAAGGCCATCACAGGCATCCCACACTCTGTGAGGTGCTAACACTGAATACTTTGCAGTAATAGCATCAATGTATTGTTGAGTCTCTTCTTCGTTTGGCAAGCAAACCTTGGCAGCAGGATGTTTTTGCAATGCAAAAAGAGGGAGCTTTTGTCCAAATTTCAGCCATCTGTACATAGGAGAAGCTATTAATCCAAATGCTAGAGCAACTGCTCTTGCTGCTGATCCTCTGGTTTGGAACCAGAATAAGACGAGAGCAAGGCACCCAGTCGCATCGAATTGATTGCGATTGGCCGAGCAATTGGCCGAGCCCGGCATCCGGGTCTTCTGTCTAATAACTCCAGTGTTCTTATCAACAGTGTACAAATTGTAAAGTGGCTCAAATAAATGAAGGAGCTCCCTGAATGCTACATGATCGACTCCACAGCAGTTTAGAAGGGCTTGATCGTTGCCGGATTGGAACAGATAAATAAAAAGAGATTGACTGTATCTCTTAATTGCTATCCTAGGAGTTCTATGGTTCCTTCTTCTCTTATCTTCCTCCCCAAGCAGTGGATTGTTTTAATTGGGGGTTAAATAGTTATCATAGTAGTCTCCAAGCAGTGCGAACTCCAGGGCCATGGTGATTGTTTTGTTTCGCGAAAGAGTGTTTGCTTGTATTTGCTTGCTGGAGAGAAATGTGAGTGTTTTAGCGAGGATAGCTACTAGTAATTCGTATCAACAAAGCCAATCCTAATCATACAGTACATGAAAAATTCTGAAAATTTCAACTGCCGGCCATCCTTGAATACTTAACAGGCTTGCTTGCCAAAATAGGCGGGTAGGTGGCGCGGGTAGTGATTAAACAGACAGTTACTGTTTCTTCTTTAGGGATTCTGAATTCCAAATTTGGCAGTTGATAAAAGTATTCCTCCGTTGGGTGTGATAAAAAAGTATTCATTCTATATACTTTTTATTCACTTTTCATTCTATTCACTTTCCTTAGGTGGGAATCACTCATTGAGTGATTCCCACCAAACGAAAACGAATAAAATTAATAAAAAAACACATAAAAGTTATGTGTTTTCTACAGATTTATTCACTTCTGAATAAAATCTGTCAGTCGATGTGTATCCGACTGATAGTTTTTATTCACTTAATTAACACCAAATAGATTTCAACAGAATCTAAAAATCAAACATTGCACTCATTTCAGTAAACCGGACCACCGTACGTAACACGAAACAATAGAGGTACGAATATCTCAGCTTAGAATCAAATGCACCTCCACTACTTCAAAATCCTTAAGTGGTAAAAACGATTACACTTAAGGCTACAAACGAAACAGGTTAATCAGTTTGGTCCAATACACCAACAAAGACCAAATCGATAATTTAACACTTGGAACCCATATCTGCATTCAAAAGAGTACATATAACAGCCCGTGAGGAAATTACTTATTGCAATAATGAAAATCAATACATGGTCGGAATGAGCCTCATTTATTCCATATATCACGATCAAACAAAAGGCCCATTGAATAAACTACTTAACCTCACCAGCCAGCCTTGCTTGCCAAAATGGGCGGGTAGGTGGCGCGGGTAGGGATTAAACAGACAGTTACTGTTTTTTCTTTAGGGATTCCGAATTCCAAATTTGGCAGTTAATAAAAGTATTGGTTTGTTGGGTGTGCTAAAGAAGTATTAATTCTATTCACTTCAGAATACTTTTTATTCACTTTTCATTCTATTCACTTTCGTTTGGTGGGAATCACTCATTAACCGAGTGACTTTCAACCTTTCAAACGGTTTTATTCAGAATTCAGACGTGTACTACTACTACTAAGACTTGTACAATAGTAATCCCATGGCTTCCGCGGACGAGAGAACCTGTACTCACTTCTAAGTACCAAGAAAAATGAGGGTTTACAACTGGATCAACAGGTGGGAGGAGGTGGTGGTACTCCGGTAGCATCATGGGACTCTGGTAGCAGAATGTGGTACTTTGGCACCACAATTTATTCTGATACTATTTTCTACGTGATTCTAGCGGCCTAGAAGTAGTATTGTATTTTCTAAATTGTAGTATTCTGAGCACTATTCTCCTACCACTAGTTTTGATACTCCCAGAACACTCTAATACACAGCCGACTAGGGACCAGAGTGTACTAAGCCAAAAACAGAGCTAGAATTAGTCTGTAGACCTATTTCTCGCTAGAGAGCACACCGTGATGAATATCGAGTCTGTTGGGCGGACTGGGTACAAGGGGGGGGGGGGGGGGGGGCGCGTCCTGTTGTATCACAGCTGGAATCAATTGCGACGGCAATGCTGAGAATCAATCCTCATATCGCTGCTCTTATGGATTGCAACAATCCTTGTAACGTGAGGAATAGGAATAAAATTGGAGCAGCGCAGTGCTTGTTGTAGCTACGGATACACCAATCCCCTAGATCAGAGCAGTGCTGCAGGAGTGCTTGTAGTTCGAACGCCATGAATACACCAGTCCCCTAGATTGGCAAAACATCGTGCTTGTTGTAGGTCAAACGCTGGAGCAAGAGTAGCAGCGACAGCACTTGAGGAGGACGCAAACACTTGTATCACTGTGCTTGTAGTAGTTCTGATGGACGCTGTGGATACGCTAGTCCCCCAGATCGGAGCAGCACATATTTGGTTGTTGTTGTTGTTGTTGCTGTTGTTGCGTTTGTAGATGTTGTTGTTGTTGCATCTAATCATGGAGTTTGGGGAGCTGGAGCAGCAGCAGCAGCAGCAGCAGCAGCAACAGAAGATCGATTCTGGGGAACTGGAGCCTTCCTCTTTCAAGGTGGTACAGCTCAAACCATGGTTGCTGAAAGTAGCGATTCCCATGGTCAAAAGAAAAAAGAAGGATTTTCTTTAGATAGAGGGAATGCGTGCCAACCAAAACAGGAGGGCGGGGTGTTACCTATAGAAATCTGTACTTCCGAGTTAGATTCACATTACACTATTGGGTCATTCCCAAAATACCTAAAGACCGGACTCCTAAATCAAAAAAGGCCTAAAAAGGCTATTCTTTAGGACTTTTTGACCCAATACCGGTTTGCCCTCCTCTCGAGAACCACTGTTTAGGTCTTTAATCTAAATCTCATTGGAATGCAGGATTGTATTTTTCTCATTCCCCTATAACCACCCCAAAAGACTAGTCCCACACCCAATGGATTGCCAATTATGACTGATTAGACTACAAAATAGAAAAATATAGTCCAACACACGCAAAACACAACAAACAACAATACTTTGTGGATAAAAATGCTTCATCTGGTGCCGTTGCTATGTGGCAAGGACTGGGGAGGAGATATATATTCGAATCCAGACATAATCTTTATATCATCACTATCAGCATGCCCCCAGCCAGAGGAGGAGGACACAAGTCCAGCGCCAGCAACTATAGCCGGGCCAAACTTCTCCAACTGCTCAACACTATCAAAGAACTCCTTCCCATTAGTCCTGATGAATGGGATAAAGTTGCCTTAATTCATAAAGACAACTCTCCTGAATCTGGCAGGAATGCTCAGAACCTTTTCCCAAAATACATGAATCTCTATTGTAGAAAAATCCCTACTGGCAATCCAAATTGCCCCAAGGAGGTGAAGTTGGCAAAGAGGATCAAGAAGTTGCTTGGTGATAGGGCACATGTTGGCAATTGCGGCAATGACAAGTTTGATTGGGAAGAAGGTTGCAGAAATTCCTATAGTAGTGGTGAGGATGATGGCCTTGTTGATGTTTCAGATGACAATATTCCCCCTCTCTGTCAACCTTTGCAACCAACTCAACTGACACAAGCTGAACTCAATGTACCAATTGTCATCCCCATCAAGAGATCATACACAAGGAACAGAGTGTAGGAAATCATATCCTTATTGAGGGAAACTCCCAAGATTGATAGGGAAGATTGTTGAGACCAAAGAGAACATAACTGGGAAGAAAGAGAATAAGACCACATAGATAGAGCCGAACACATGAGAACCACCACGTCCACCCTTGTCAACATTGCCACCTTATTTGCAGACCAACTTGCACCCAACGCAAACAACATGGAAGCAAGCACCAACAAAGCAGAAGCAGAATCAGAATCTGAAGGCATTGGTTCCTCTTTAATTGCAACAGGCGGTGGTGTGTTTGGGTCAACTTTGATTTCAAGGGAAGAATCCACCCACCTCATGTGACAAGAGATGGGGTTTAAGATAGAGATGGCTTTGACTTGGATGGTTGGACTTTGCCATGGATTGAGTGCCAACACTGGGCTCCTCACAATTTGAACTGGATATGGACTTGGGTCAATATCAACCTCCACTCAGCACGGATTGCTGACTTTGAATTTCAGCTTCATCACCATGGTCGATTGTCAATTTTAGGTTTAGAAATAATTCAAAGATTGGTAGATTAAAACTTAG
The DNA here is from genome assembly GCA_037355745.1 of Pseudo-nitzschia multiseries. Classification (NCBI taxonomy): domain Eukaryota; phylum Bacillariophyta; class Bacillariophyceae; order Bacillariales; family Bacillariaceae; genus Pseudo-nitzschia; species Pseudo-nitzschia multiseries. The sequence goes on along the minus strand of CM074784.1, from coordinate 18,903,531 downwards.
AAGAATTCTGAAACAAATTATGAGCAATGCAAGTTGCAAAGAAAACAAACAATGAATCAGTGTAACTACTGTAAACCAAAATAACTTGGTGCATGAAAGTCTGAAATCAATTGGAATCAAATTGATTGGCATCAATTCCCACTTTCAAGTATACAAGCACATTTACCCTCCAACAATTCCCAACAATTCCCACGTCCATGTATCAAAACAGATAGATGTAACTTTACTTCCACGTCCAAGTATCAAAGAACTGACTGGATTAACTTCAACCAGCCCTGGGTTGAACTCCTCTTAAGGAGTCGTGCAGTTTTTACAAACCCGAACACCAAAAGCAAAACTACTCCGGATGGATTGAAACTACTTGTATCAATCGAAACTAATCGTATTGATCGATCAATCCAAAATAGATCAAAGCTCATAATTTCAAAACTTAGCAACAGCGGAAGCTATGTCCAAATCTACAGAAAATCTACAATGAAAGCTATGTCCAAATCCATTGTTAGAGATCAATCTTTATCTATACTTTGGGATCAACAATGGCAATTGACCATTGACCATGGTGGATTGGTCGTCCGGATCGAATCAGTCTAAGTCCAATCAACGAGAATCTGCCTACTCAACCATATAAAAGCAAAATCCGAGAGCAAAACTTCCAAATGAAACCTTGAGTTCAACAAACTTAAGTCCAACTTCCAAATCAAACCTTAAGTCTAACTTCCAAGTTGGATTGCACACCCAATCACCAACTCAGCAAGGTCTCAAGGTATGGCAGCGAATATGTTGGTGGCATCTTCTGTTGATTTGTTGGCATAAGAGAAGTATCCATCCTTCTTATGCATGAAGACATTAAGGATCTGGTTGTGACCAATCATACTGGATTGGTAATTGTACAGAAGAATTGCTAAATGCACAATGACCTTCCTATCTCCAAGTTACTCGTATCACAGCTTCTCTTTCAAACACCAAAACTGCCCTTGGATCATTTACATTCCCCACTCCAATAACTGTCAAAGTGATGTTGCTTCTTAGCTCAACAGTAGAGCCTTTGCATTGATCTTGTTGGGAGCTCTGAATGAGAAATTCTTTCCCCACAAGCTTGAAGGCAGACTTTCCACGGTACTACTTAATGAACATGTCTTCCATTTCCTCATACATTGTACTGTCATGCCAATTATCGGGGCAGTTGAAAGTGGCCATGCAAATTTTCCCATCAGGCGCAAGATAAATACACTGTTGACAAAAGTGTCAGACGCCCAACTGTTGTAAAACCAATTATGTTCCAACCAATCACCAGACTGCTGGAGGACGTTGAGTTTAAGTCCATCTGCGGCACCCCATACCTGATGTTGCTGAAGTATGGGATATTTGGCACCAATCGCGCTGATGTATTCGTTGATCTCTTCTTCAGTTGGAGCTGTAACCTTTGCCTTTGGGTGGTTCTGTAATGCCATCATCAGAACTTTTTGTGAGAACTTCAACCATTTGCACACAACAGAAGATGTAAGTCCAAATACCAATGAGAAAGATCTTGCGACATAACCTCGTGTGCGTAACCAATGAAGTACTAACCCAAGACAACAGGTTGTATTTGCTTCGTGTTTCCTTCCTTTAAGTAATCCGTTGTTGTCCTTTTGCTTACGGATATGTCCCATGTATTTATCAACTGCGAACCTATCAAATATGGGTTTAAACAGACCTAGAAGCTCTCCAAAGACCTTGTGGTTGATGTCACAGCAGTTGAGAAGGGCCTGATCCTCATTACCAGACCTGAAGAGGTACATAAAGGGGGACCGGCAAAAACGACAAAGGGCTATCCTTGGTGTTCTCCTATCTCTTTGGCACCTTTCATCTTCGTTGTCATCTAGCAGAGACAAGCAAACAAGCAACTTGAGTAACATAATCAGGAACGAAAGAAAAAATGATAATTAACACTCAACCTATCGGTCGAGTCGCTGAATCTAATCATGCAAAACCCACATTTTTTATCGTAGCAAGAGGACAATTTTGTCATTTAAATTCTCTTGTATGGACAAATTCCTTATTCCCAAAATGTCAATATAGACCAGTAAAAAATGATTCCCCAAATGAAAAATTTAGGACTTTAGGACCTAAATGCGATTTAGGATTTAGGTATTTCGGGAATGACCCATTGCAGTACCGAAGTACTTCGGTATTATTTACCATTATCCTATTTTCTTCTCTTTTTAGCGCAACATGAGCACAACCGAAAGCCAATCCAGCAGATTCACACAAGTCATTAGAACCGGTTCTATCCAGTAGTCTTGAGGAAATACGACAAGGAGAAAAAGGACAAGGGAAAATACCACATGCGAGATTGATCCCGGTGTTCAGTAATTTCTCGGGTATGACTCGGAATCCGTTTCGTAGTTTTACGGATCATTCAATTGGTGTGGCATACCAATTCAGCCATTCATAGTCCTGCAGAGTGTGGTGAGCTCGGTCACACCACGTGGAAATGGTTCCCAACTCCATCCAGTCGTATTCTTGTCCGGAACACTTTCGTCGAAGCTCTTCCAGAAGAAGGTCTGGAATGGATTTCCAGCCCGACAAATCTTTTGGAGTACCACTTCGAGCGTGTTCGGTCAGTATCTCCACTGCTTCGATATTGCTGTCGCAAATCTCGACCATAATTTCTGAGACCGATTCATTTTGGGCGTTGTCAATCCAGGATCGCAAATTGAGATCTGTAATTCCTAGCTTACTGACAATACTTCCGAATTGTTCGTCCGACACGTTTGCGAGTTCTCTCCAGTTATGAATCCTATGCTCTTTCATCAGTTGTGAAATCCATTTCGTTGTGTTCGTCCTTGTGTTTGAGCCGATATCAGGTACCGAAGTTTCTATGCATTCTCGAAGCTCATCCCGATCAGGTTCTGATGGAGTCGACAACACCCAAGTTGCATCGTTTGCTCCCTCATTTGGAACACTATTTTGCTGCTGCAGCCTTCGAAGCCTCGCCTCTGCTGCTTGTGTCTGTCTCGCCTTGCGTTCTTCTGCATGATAGTCTTGAAGGTGTTCCATTGCATGCTCCACAGCTGCGACTACATTGGAAGCTCGTTCCAAATCCAAACCCTCTGCTTCATCCATAGCTTGTCGCTTGTTCTCCATCGCCTTTTCGGACAATTGCTCCGCCCGACGACGCAAAAATCTCCAATCCAAAGCCGGCAAAAGTTCACGGTACATGTCGGGAACACTACTTTGTGCGGGGAAACATTTCACACAGGACCAAAGAACTCGTGGCGACAATCGAGACAAATTTTCAGGTCGTAGAGCTTCCTTGTTCGAAGCATGAATTCCTTCCAAAACTGCTTGCAAGACATCTCGAGGAATACAATCAACAGTTTCATCCACTTTGGTTTTGTCCACGCTTCCCTGATAAGTGACCATCAGAAGGTCGCTACCTCCACCGCCACTAAGGTTGTTATCGCCCGTGAGATTGGTCATCTGGTAGGATCTAGCCTGAATGGCAGCCAGCCGAGAAAAGGATCGAGTTGTTTCGTAGCTTGTGAGAACAGCATTTTTCATCCCTTTTCTAAGTATAGTGCCCATTTTGCCCTTATCATTCAGTGCACCCATCAACGCTGTAGACATGTCTGTAGATCCTCCACTGCTGCCAACGTCTCCTCGACGTCGACGCGTAGCTGCCTGACGCCCAGTCCGGCTTGGATTGGCGACGGTAGCCCCATCGGCTAAACGACGACCGGTCCCGGCAGAAGCTGATAATTTCACAGATTTTGGTTGATTTGACCGCCGCTGTTGGTTGTTACCAGAGGAAATCATACGGCTTATCCCATCGGAATTCTTTGTGTTTCGCGCTCGTTTTTTCCCGCTTGGAGCATTGCTCTTGAGATACTCCTCTTGCGCCTTGATCACCGCGGGCATGGCCTCTGTTGCCGCTTTGGATGCAGAGCGCTTCGATCTGCGAGTGCCACTGCTACTACTAGCATTGTTTGGATCGTCGGTTACTGATTTGCTTGGACTGCAGATTTTTTTCTTGTCTCCTTTGTTCTTCTTCGAGCTTTTCTGCTCGGTTACCGCAAACTCGACTTGAACTCGTTCCTGATTTGAAACAAAGTTTGATATTGGAGTTGAATCCTCCGATGGGATAGGTCTTGGCGGAAAGCCACCTCTGAGACTTGCGACGGGAACTCCAAATTCTTCCGAAACAGTTTCGTACAACTCCTTCGTCGATGCGCTGGACGCGAGCGTAATCACCTTTCGTCCTTGCCTGGATTGGAGACAAATGCTCACTTTTGACGCCATTTAAATCACTTTGTGCCAACTAGTCTTGAGTACGAATAGATCAAAGTGCTGTTTGCAGCTTGTGACAGCATCAAACGCCCCAGCACTCTCTTCAAAATGATTTCCACTTCGGTGCTCTTTGAACTTGCTCATTTGTTGAGTCTTGATTGAGTCTTTCGTGCGCCCAAGAAACGCAATCAGACATTACTCACTTTACGAACCGGTACAAGATTGAGTGATTCCCACCAGATGAAAACGAATAAAATTAATGAAAAAACACATAAAAAGTACGGAGTATGTGTTTTCTACGTAGATTTATTCATTTCTGAATAAAATTTGTCAGTCGACATGTGTCCGACTGACAGTTTTTATTCACTTTTTTAACACTGAATAAATTTCAACGGAATCTTAAAATCAAAGATTTCAGTCACCCAACGGACGAATCAGTCATGTGCACCTCTGTTGTTGTTAAGTGGTAAAAACGATTTCACTTAAGGGTACAAAAGAAACGGGTTACAAGATTCGAACCAAGGCATCCTTAAAAACCGGATCAATAAGTAAACACTTGGAGCCCATATGTGCATTCAAAAGAGTACATATAGCAGCCTGTGAGGAAGTTACTTATTGCAATCATGAAAATCAATACCGGAACGGAATGGACCTCATTTATTCCATATATTCTGATCAAGCAAAGGGCCCACCAATACTATTACTTAACCTCGTAAAAGACTGATATCATCAAATGCCATCCTTGAATACTTAACAGGCTTGCTTGCCAAAATAGGCCGGTAGGTGGCGCGGGTAGTGATTAAACAGACAGTTACTGTTTCTTCTTTAGGGATTCCAAATTCCAAATTTGGCAGTTAATAAAAGTATTCGTCCGTTGGGTGTGATAAAAAAGTATCCATTCTATTTACTTTTTATTAACTTTCGATTCTATTCACTTTCATCTGGTGGGAATCACTCATTTTCGAACAGGTAAATATCTTTCTTTTACCAGCAGGGTGGGTGCTGTGGAGGAACTAACCGGCGACCAAGTTGGCCGAGTGCCCGAAGAACGCGCGGGAGGGCAAGAGCCTCAAAGTAGGTTTCTAAAATTTGCATCAGCCTCGGCCCCTTTATGGGCCTTGTTATCGGGTATTTTCTATTTACTTTCATTTGAATGAGCCTCGTGATTGCTTTGAGGAGCCTCGTGATAGGTTCCTCTCGGTTCCTCTCCTATGTAAACGTAACTGTCTTTAATTGATCGTTATATCTATATTCAATTCCATACGTATGCCAATACTTTATATTCCCCGTATCTTTGGCCGTCATTTATCTTCCTAAAAAATAACGCTCCGATCGTCATTCATCCATTTATTTTTGTTTATCTTGTTTTCCTTTATCCCCCGAAATATTTACCGACACTCAATGTACGAAAATTCGTTACCAGAAATTATCTAGTATGGAAATTGTGTAGAAAGCTACTGCTGTAGATCTCTACGCAAATGTATTACCAGAAATTATCTAGTACAAAAATAGTGTAGAAAGCTACTGCGGTAGATTTCTACGCAAATGTATTACCAGAAATTATCTAGTACGAAAATTGTGTAGGAAGCTACTGTAGTAGATTTCTACGCAAATACATTACCAGAAATTATTTAGTACAAAAATGGTGTAGAAAGCTACTGTAGTAGATTTCTACGCAAATACATTACCAGAAATTATTTAGTACAAAAATGGTGTAGAAATCTACTGGCGTAGATTTCTACGCAAATACATTACCAGTAATTATTTAGTACAAAAATTGTGTAGAAAGATACTGTGGTAGATTTCTACGCAAATACATTACCAGTAAAAATACTGTCACACATGTGGTACGTACCACCGGTACATGAAAGATGTCACTGTATCACAGGCTGAGAACATTAAGTAAAAAATACGGGCATTATTCTTTATTATTCTATATTCGAAATCGCGCGGTTTCCCTTCATAATCTTACCCGACTTCTCTTGAGCAGAGTTGCTTTACCGTATGGTAGGCACTCCGTCCGAGAACGCGGAATCCCATCGAAGTGACATAAGAGCACGTCCGAGAACTGTTTCGCGGGGTTCGAATTTACTTCTCGCGCACAAATTTTGTGCGTGATTTTAACACGGCAATATTTCTGGACACCCTGAAATTCCCACCCCCAGTTATTGCCTTAAAATAATACAAAAAACAATTCTGTGCGCGTGATGCACATTACTCTACTCTCGAATAAAAAAAATTGATTTCAGTCTTATTATTCTGTACGAACAACACTTACTTGTATTCATGAATAAAAAAGAAATCTTGAGTCAGTATTAATTCCAAAACATTAATCTACCAAACAACAATTCAATTCTGCTCTCCTAATTGTGAATTCTATTTCTCGACTACAATATTCCCTTTTTAAAATGTAGATTCTATTATGCTTTATTTATTCCTATTGCAACGTATTACGAATCCTCCATTATTTCTAAGATTCTCAAAATTAAGCTCAAGATTATTAGTAGGTTTGTATTATGTATGTACTGTTATTTTCTACATTAGTTCACCAATAGATAAACTTTCATTCATCGATGCTGTTATTGCCGGATCAATATAGATGTTTCTTTTCTTTTTCTTTTTTGGTCCACTACAATTAGTGGAGCTGCTACTAGTAATATTTGCATCGCCATGCTTATTGTTGGTGTAATCTGTTGAACTTTCATTCCTAAATCTGTCCCTCATCATTTCTTCCAATTTCCTTCCTGTTTCTGGGTGTTTTCGCATCTCGCCAATTTTGTCGCACAAGTCACTGAACAACTCACGTCCTTCATCCATCCATCCATTTCTGCTTCCACTGTCAGAATCGCAGAATTTTTTTTTTTGTCGCGGAATTGTGGCATCACCCTTTCGCCGCTGCTGGTTCACCCATACATGATGCTCATTGTAGATCAGTACCAATGCAAATGCTTCATCTGCTATAGTAAATATATCACTCAGCAAGTGCCTCTCCTTCCGTTGTTTGAAATTGGAATTTGTCGGATTGATTGCCGACATGATTCTTGTAACAAAATAATAAAAATCTTCATCTTCCGCGTCTTTGTATGTTCTGTATTTAGGGTTTAAAATACCTGTGTCCTCATATTCTGTGCCTTCAATAACTGCCACAGTACCAGGGAATGTGATAGGGACTCGACCTTTTCTGTAATCGTCTGTACGGAAGTATCATCAGTATCAACGGGCAGCATGTTAGTGTTGTCGGACCAAAAATAGATTCCAAAATTCCTAATTTCAACAACCAATTCTCCCACCTGTATTTACCTATCCAGTTTTTTCTCGCTAATGTTTGTGAGTTGTGCCTCAATGCGGTCAGTACTGTCCCTACTCGTTTCCTGTAAAAGGAACAGAATGACGCAAGTGGAATATTTTGTGGCTTCATGATCGCACTTGCTTCAACAGCTTTTTGTATTACATGCGCCGTTACCTTTTCATTGATAGGGAACTTCATGTTGTGGTACCAATGTTTTTTGACGTAATCCCTTAGCTGCTTGTCCACTGTTTCAGTCATATCACTCAAAGCCTTAAGCATATCGTTGTCTATTATAAGCCCATATTCGTCTGTAATTGTACTTACTGCTCGTTCTCTTGTGTTGCTGGCATTATCAGTCCCCTCTCCCTGCATGGTTGCCTCCGTTTGTTTAGGTACCATTACTACCTTTCCCATCCCTATAGGTGGTTCCCTCTCTTGTTGCCGTAAGTGTTTTGCCAGTTCCTCTGCCAATTTGTCATATTGGATTTTTTTCATGACAAGTTCCGCAACATCCTCTAAATTGTAGCTTTCTCCTTTAGATGTTTTCTCTACCACATTGGTTTTTGTTCCTTCTTTCTGTTGGTTCGTTACTGTAGTGGTGGTTGTGTTGGTAATGCTCAGCGCTGGTTCGTTACTCTGGTTGATGGTGTTTTGTTCTTCCGTGTTTGTAGTAGTAGAAATTGTGTTGTCGGTACCATTTTTTTTACTGTTGCCCTTTGATGCGTTCATAGTTGTGGTATTACTGTTACTCACTTTGTTAGTAATTGCGGTGTTTGTTTTCACTCTTTTTTTCTTACCGTTGTTGTCCCCTGTATTTTGATGATCACCGGGCCGGATGGTTTTGTTGTTTCGAAGGGTCTTCCCCTCGGATTTTTTGCTTCGTCGTGTCTTTCCGATAGCATTCATATTTTTTGTATTTTATTTACTGAATACGGTGCCGATCAAGAATCATGTGTTTCTTTTTGTGTGGTTATGTGTGTGTACTAATAATTTTGTCGGGTTGTGTACGGTGTTGTGTGTTGTGTGTGTTGTGTGTGTCGTGTGTGTGTGTGTGTGTACGGTGTTTTGTGTAGTATGTGTACGATGTTTTGTGTGTAGAGTTTTTCCGTGGGTTCTGTACTATGTTGTTTTCCCTAACTTCTTCTGTGTGTTGTCTGGTTTTGGGCGCGCTGTTATATTTGTAGAAGTAGATCACGTACCTGTGCCAGCCAGCCCTCCCGCGCCATAATTTTTTCAGAAGGGAAACTTTTGATCACACTAAGGTTATGTATTTCAATCCTCTAGTCACATGTAGAATCTCGTAGACTGCACCTAACATACCGTACTGTCTTGTGTGCCATTTGTATCTACAAACCACAACATTGTCTGTACTGTGTGTGGCAAAGTTGTTCCCAATATGCATTTAAAAGTTGTTCCCAACATGCATTTCGTAAGTCATGTGTTATGCATTCATGGCCTGGTACAATAACTTTGGTAGTCATTACCAAATGTGACTGCTTGTGCCCTGGAATTGCACCAAAAATACCCTCATGTTTGCCATATGGATAGTCAAACCACAACATTTCTGGCATTCTGAGTGACAAAGTTGTTCCCAATATGCATTTGATTAGTCCTGATAAATGTATTCATAGTTTGGACCGGATACTTTTGGAGGCATTACCCAATAACTCAGTTTGTGCCCTAGATTTGCACCAAAAATACCCTCATCGTGTTTGCCATTTCGAGAGTCAAACCACAACATTTCCAGCATTCTGTGTGACATAGTTGTTCCCAATATGCATTTGATGAGTCACGAGGAATGTATTCTTTGCTTGGACCGGATACTTTTTTAGTCATTACCCAATAAGTTAGTTTGTGCCCTGGAATTGCACCCAAAATACCCTCATGTTTGCCAGTTGGAGAGTCAAACCACAACATTTTGGGCATTCTGTGTGACAAAGTTGTTCCCAATATGCATTTGATGAGTCATGATGAATGTATTCATGGCTTAGACCAGATACTTTTTGAGTCCTTCCCCAATAAGTTACTTTGTGCCCTGGAATTGCCCCAAAAATACCCCCATGTTTGCCATTTGTAGAGTCAAACCTTAAGATTTTGGGCATTCTATGTGACAAAGTTGTTCCCAATATGCATTTGATGAGTCATGATGAATGTATTCATGGCTTAGACCAGATACTTTTTGAGTCCTTCCCCAATAAGTTACTTTGTGCCCTGGAATTGCCCCAAAAATACCCCCATGTTTGCCATTTGTAGAGTCAAACCTTAAGATTTTGGGCATTCTATGTGACAAAGTTGTTCCCAATATGCATTTAATGAGTCCTCATGAATGTATTCCTTGCTTGGACCGGATACTTTTTGTGTCATTACCCAATAAGTTAGTTTGTGCCCTGGATTTGCACCAAAAATACCCCCATGTTTGCCATTTAGAGAGTCAAACCTTACGATTTTGGGCATTCGATGTGACAAAGTTGTTCCCAATATGTATTGGATGAGTCCTCATGAAGGTATCCCTTGCTTGGACCAGATACTTTTTGAGTCATTACGGAATAAGTTAGTTTGTGCCCTGGAATTGCACCAAAAATACCCCCATGATTGCCATTTGGAGAGTCAAACCACCAAATTTTGGGCATTCTGTGTGACAAAGTTGTTCCCAATATGCATTTGATGAGTCATGATGAATCTATTCATGGCTTGGACCAGATATTTTTTGAGTCATTACCCAATTAATTATATTGTGCTGCCCTGGAATTGCACCAAAAATACCCCCATGTTTGCCATATGGATAGTCAAACCACAACATTTCCAGCATTCTGTGTGACAAAGTTGTTCCCAATATGCATTTGATGAGTCATGATAAATGTATTCATGGTTTGGACCCGATACTATTTGAGTCATTACCCAATAAGTTAGTTTGTGCCCTAGAATTGCACCAAAAATACCCCCATGATTGCCACTTGGAGAGTTAAACCACCAAATTTTGGGCATTCTGTGTGACAAAGTTGTTCCCAATATGCATTTGATGAGTCATGATGAATGTATTCATGGCTTGGACCAGATACTTTTGGAGTCATTACCCAATAAGTTAGTTTGTGCCCTGGAATTGCACCAAAAATACACCCATGTTTGCCATTTCGAGAGTTAAACCACCAAATTTTGGGCATTCTGTGTGACAAAGTTGTTCCCAATATGCATTTGATGAGTCATGATGAATATATTAATGGCTTGGACCCGATACTATTTGAGTCATTACCCAATAAGTTAGTTTGTGCCCTGAAATTGCACCAAAAAAAAACCCATGTTTGCCATTTCGAGAGTTAAACCACCAAATTTTGCGAATTCTATGTGACAAAGTTGTTCCCAATATGCATTTGATGAGTCATGATGAATGTATTCATGGCTTGGACCCGATACTTTTTGAGTCATTACCCAATAAGTTAGTTTGTGCCCTGGAATTGCACCAAAAATATACCCATGTTTGCCATTTCGAGAGTTAAACCACCAAGTTTTGGGCATTCTGTGTGACAAAGTTGTTCCCAATATGCATTTGATGAGTCATGATGAATGTATTCATGGCTTGGACCCGATACTATTTGAGTCATTACCCAATAAGTTAGTTTGTGCCCTGGAATTGCACCAAAAAAAAAACCATGTTTGCCATTTGGAGAGTTAAACCACCAAGTTTTGGGCATTCTATGTGACAAAGTTGTTCCCAATATGCATTTGATGAGTCATGATGAATGTATTCATGGCTTGGACCCGATACTTTTTGAGTCATTACCCAATCAGTTAGTTTGTGCCCTGGAATTGCACCAAAAATACACCCATGTTTGCCATTTGGAGAGTTAAACCACCAAGTTTTGGGCATTCTATGTGACAAAGTTGATCCCAATATGCAATTTATTATTCATGAGGAATGTATTCATTGCTTGGACCGGATACTTTTGGAGTCATTACCCAATAAGTTAGTTTGTGCCCCGGAATTGCACCAAAAATACCCTCATGTTTGCCATTTGGAGAGTCAAACCACAATATTTTGGGCATACTACTGTGTGACAAAGTTGTTCCTATTATGCATTTGATGAGTCATGATGAATGTATTCATGGCTTGGACCCGACACTATTTGAGTCATTACCCAATAAGTTAGTTTGTGCCCTGGAATTGCACCAAAAATACCCTCATGTTTGCCATTTGGAGAGTCAAACCACATCATTTTGGGCATTCTGTGTGGCAAAGTTTTTCCCAATATGGTTAGGGTTACAACCGGTTCGCAAATTCAGTAATTATTAGTTCTCATATGTAGACTTCTCGCGAGTTCTTTACCCCCCTGTACCATGTTGATACACTAGTACTGTTTCTACTATACAACAAGCGCGTATTAATCATCTCGCGTGGAATCAATCCCACACCCTAACCCTAAACCTATCCCTAATCCCTAACCCCAACTGTACGTACGAGATTCTTTTTCGAACGTCGTACGTACGAGATTCTTTTTCGAACGCCGTACGTACGAGATTCTTTTTCGAACGTCGTACGTACGAAAAAAGATTCTTTTTCGAACGTCGTACGTACGAAAAAAGATTCTTTTTCGAACGTCGTACGTACGAAAAAAGATTCTTTTTCGAACGTACGTACGTACGAGCGTACGAGATTGATTTTTTTTCGTACGTACGTAGTACAAAAAACGTGTAGAATTCTACACTAGTCTAGAAATCTACACTAGTACCAAATCCTGTAGAATTGTACAGGATGTATGATTTTTTTTTACCTCGCGACAAAAAAAAAAATCTTTCCCACACAAACACTAATAAACTTTTCTTACCTCGCGACAAACAAAAAAGATCACTTTTTCTACCTCGCGGCAAAAAAAATCACTTTTTCTACCTCGCAACAAAAAAAACAATCTACCTCGCAACAAAAAAAAATCACTTCATAATCTGCCTTCTTACATCCGACTTATTTGACTAGGGTGTTGGTTCTTGTAATCAACACTCCGTCCGAGAACGTTTGATCCAAAACCTCTTTTGAGCCGGAGGATCTGTTGTCAGATATTTTAGTCCGAAATAACAGCCTTGTACTGCAAAAGAAGTAGTTAGCATTTGACGAGAAGGGGATTTGCTGGATAGATATTGTTTGGACTGCAGCCTTACATATACGTCTTGAAATCAATGAACTGGCTTTGTCCCTTGCAATTATATCAACAGGAACAAGGTACTGTTTTTCGTGACATGGAGTAAGAAGTAATCTACGGCAGCAACTACAATTTCATCGGGACGGTTGTCGGAACGACGGTACGAATAAACGGTAAGAATGAGAGAGATAGGCATTGGCAACGGCAACGGCAACGGCAACGGCAATTGATTGGTCTTCCACTCCACCGGCATTACTGATTCCTTTCTGTTTTCTTCTTATTTTCAGAGGAACGGATCGGAAGCAACTAATCGAAACCATCGAAGCAACCCTTGAATCGGAAGCAACGAATCTTCCCCGTGCAAATCGGAAGCAACTAATCGAAACCATCAAAGCAACCATCGAATCAGAAGCAACGAATAGGACCGGATTGGAAGCAACGAATCGAAACAAACGGGTTGGATCAGAATCAACGAATCGGAATCAACGGATCGGAATCAACGGATCGGAATCCTTGAGGTGCATTGTCGTCTTCCCTGTAGGTGCGAGGAAATTTCCGTCTTCCCTGTAGGTGCGGGGAATTTCCCGGTTGGTGATAATTACGATCGGCATGTACACTATATTATTCTGTTGTTATTATTTACTCTATGTAGTACATCAATAGATACTCACCCATTTTGTTCAATTATCATGTATTCGAATAGGATCGTCGGCAACAAGAACGTCAACGACTCGCGGCAGCAAGAGCAACAGCAGCAAGCGGCAGCTAGAGCAACAGCAGCAAGCGGCGGCGGGAAACGCTCCTCCTCCTCCTCCAACGGCAAGCGACAACGAATCAGCGAAACGCTTCTCCTCCACCGGCAAGCGGCAGCGAATCAGCGAAACGCTCCTCCTCCACTGGCGCTCGGCAGCAAATCACGGAAACGCTCCTCCTCCACCGGCAAGCAGCAACGAATCGTTGGCATCGAAACGCTCCTCCTCCACCGGCGCTCGGCAACGAATCACGGAAACGCTCCTACTCCACCGGCAAGCGGCAACGAATCAGGGAAACGCTCCTCCTCCTCCTCCACCGGCAAGCGGCAACGAATCAGGGAAACGCTCCTCCTCCTCATCCAACGGCAAGCGACAACGAATCAGCGAAACGCTCCTCCTCCACCGGCAAGCGGCAACGAATCAGCGAAAACGCTCCTCCTCCTCCACCGGCAAGCGGCAACGAATCAGGGAAACGCTCCTCCTCCACCGGCAAGCGGCAACGAATCAGCGGAAACGCTCCTCCTCCTCCACCGGCAAGCGGCAACGAATCAGCGAGAACGCTCCTCCTCCACCGGCAAGCGGCAACGAATCAGCGGAAACGCTCCTCCTCCACCGGCAAGCGGCAACGAAACAGCGAAAACGCTCCTCCTCCACCGGCAAGCGGCAACGAATCAGCGAAAACGCTCCTCCTCCATCGGCAAGCGGCAACGAATCAGCGAAAACGCTCCTCCTCCACCGGCAAGCGGCAACGAATCAGCGAAAACGCTCCTCCTCCACCGGCAAGCGGCAACGAATCGTCGAAACGCTCCTCCTCCACCGGCAAGCGGCAACGAATCAGCGAAAACGCTCCTCCTCCACCGGCAAGCGGCAACGAATCGTCGAAACGCTCCTCCTCCACCGGCAAGCGGCAACGAATCAGCGAAAACGCTCCTCCTCCACCGCCACCGGCAAGCGGCAACGAATCAGCGAAAACGCTTCTCGAATCGTCGAAACGCTCCTCCTCCACCGAAGCGGCAACGAATCAGCGAAAACGCTCCTCCTCCTCCACCGGCAAGCGGCAACGAATCAGCGAAACGCTCCTCCTCCACCGGCGCTCGGCAACGCTCCTCCTACACCGGTAAGCGGCAACGAATCAGCGAAACGCTCCTCCTCCACCGGCAAGCGGCAACGCTTCTCCTCCACCGGCAAGCGGCAACGAATCAGCGAAACGCTCCTCCTCCACCGGCGCTCGGCAACGCTCCTCCTCCACCGGTAAGCGGCAACGAATCAGCGAAACGCTCCTCCTCCACCGGCAAGCGGCAACGCTTCTCCTCCACCGGCAAGCGGCAACGAATCAGCGAAACGCTCCTCCTCCACCGGCAAGCGTCAACGCTCCTCCTCCACCGGCAAGCGGCAAAGAATCAGCGAAACGCTCCTCCTCCTCCTCCACCGGCAAGCGGCACTCCATCGGCAAATTGATTCGTCCTCGTCATCCTCCAACGGCCATTCGTCTAGGCAACAATGAAACCAACCACAACGAATGGAAAGCAATTGTCAGCACGAGGAAGGAGGCAAAAAGCAAATAGGAAACATGAGAGAAGACATAAACAGAGAAAGTCTTCAAATTTTCTGACCATTGCAGCACCAGTGTCGAACACCCATGAGACTTATAAACAATTGTCGCAGATAAAACCGGAGAGGAAGAGGGTAAATAAGCCAATTGACAAACCTGTCAAGACAATAGCACTGAAAAACAAATACCAATCAACTGTGGTGGCAGGTAAATACATGGAAACAAATTGGTGGGGTGGCAAAATAGGGGGAAAGAAGAAGTATGAACCGGAACTGGCATTGTCTATCGACAATTTCGAAACGTTGGATAGTACGAAAGACGAGCATATTCTTGCATTTGACGATTATAAACCATCGTTGCGCATTTTTGCCAAAGTTTCAAGAGGTTTAGCAGAACGACACCTGGCTTCCAAGAATAATATCAACTTGTTGAGAGAATTCACTCCTGCTATTGTTGGAGCAAAACCAACCGTTGGAAGAGGAGTGAAGCGGGGAAGTATCAATGATGATTATGCTATCATTGGAATTCGACCAGAAAGATTGGATTCAAATAATGGTGAGTATGTTTTCAAAAGTCATGTCGATCCAAGCATGAAACTAGAGCTAGAAGAGAAAACAGTTGAAATTGTGAAGCATATGCATCATAGTTTAATTGACGTGGAACCATTTGTTGCAAAGGAAATGGATGTGTTGTCTCAGATTCTGTCTCGTACAAAGCTAAATGCAATTGGGCAGCAGGCATTAGCATTTTCGATCGGTCGCAACTACCATTCTAGATGCCATGTGGACGATGACATGTACTACACTCGTTTGACAGTCATTGCTCCGGCGGAAGTGTCTGCTGACGAGGTGATTTATTATTTTGTCTTCCCCACGTATGGAGTGAAAGTTCCATTGAGGTCGGGAGATACTCTATTGTTCAACCCATTAGTATTACATAGCTGTTCGAATCCAAAATTCGAAGGGTGTTATATTATGAGTGCATACGTATCTCGCAAAACTGTGCTTAGAGCTAACCCTCTATAGTAATATTAAACAATACTTTAAAGTTAGCCGTTACATTAACCCTTGCTACTCAATCGGAACTGCAGTCCGAGCTTTCGCTCTCTGAACTGGATAGCGAATCACTGGATTCGTTATCATTCAATGCTATCTCAAATGGTTCCAACTTTATGTCGTCCTGTGGTGTGCATGCGTTGTACAAACATTCGTAAGACGGTGGTGTAGCAGCATTTTTGCTTTCAAACAATTCGAGCCATGAGATCCGATTCGATATCACTAGCCAATCGCAATTGGTTATGCACCCATCAATTCCTTGCTCTGGAACAACTGCCAGCTCGGAATGGATAGTGTCGACATGAAATAGGTAGAGAGAATTCATCAGGCGCCCACGTTTGACAAATTCAGAAGCTGTTTTCTTAGGCACATCTTGAAACCGACGAGCCACAGCATACATTCCGTTTGTATCAATTGGATAGCCACCAATACTACTGTATGGCTGCTTCAAATTCTGTACAGTTAAAAAGCATAGCAGATGGCACGGTATGAGCTTGGGATTGTTATTTAAATCAAAGTCCAATTTCATCAAACACCAATCCATCCATACGGAGTTCAGCAGAGAACTATCCGATCTATATGAAGGATGCGACCGAAATATAAAATTAGACCCACAAGCAACATCGAAACGATTGTGCTCTGTAACTCCACAAATGTGCAAAGGATTCTCCAATAAAGGTAGCACAGAATCACAAACAAAGTCAAGTATGTCAGAAGGAAAAAATGGTTTGCTTTTGTTCGTAGAACGAAGCCACTTCATTGTTGATTCCCCATTTTCGGTTCTCATTATTTGAAAATGAGAACCGCCACCATCAGGGCGTTCAATTGGAGGAGGATCAGGTGGATTCAAGTTGAAGTGATATGTTGCCTGGCTTAGCATCATTTTCTCGGACTTTCTATTGGCAGTTTGATTGATTAGTGATGCAGCATTACATTGCGTGTTCTTGGAAGGAGCTTTAATCTCAGTTTTGTGGTGAGATTCATTGGGAGCACTATCCCAGCCTGCGGGGCTTCCCCATAAAGAGATATAATCTGGTAGGTGAAAGTACAGGTGATTCTTGATTAGTTTTGTTCCCATCCCTTTCCTGTGACAAGTTGAGTTTATACAATTGATAAAGTGAACAATTGATTTTGGGAGATTCTTTAAGGAACCGTATTTCATCCGACCGTGTTTAAGAAATTCTTCCATTGATAGAATGAGCTGAATTACCTCTATCTGTTTCTTTACAAAACGATGGTCACCAATAATGTCAGATCCATGTTTGGAAACAATAGCGATCAGAAGAGAAATAAGCATTCCAGAGAAATCATGCCCTTCTTTCTTTGTGGTTGATAAAAGCTGAGTCCCAAATTTGGTGCGAGGAAAATCTCTATCAGACTGGCGTGATAACAAACCACCGTACCGTTGTGCTAAATGGCCAATACTGTTAGCAACAGCCACGCCGTGATTCAAATTGGGGGCATAAACACATGGAACACTTCCGCGGAGCAACAATTCAATTGACTCGACAGCCCGTTTGGCAGTACCAAGCTGGTGCATGTGCAAACATTCACCGGGAGTTGCAAAATGAATATTGTTCTGATTCGTACCAAAGCATAAATCATGAAATACATTCCTGATATTGTGATGAGAGTTGTTTTTGAAGTTCTTATTGATATCATTTAGATCTGTGCCGGGAAAACAATGAAAATCAACAGGTGACCACTTCTTTGTTGCAGGTTGAACAGAAGGAATGTTTATGTTCGGAGAATAACAGTTGCAGTGACGGCACATCCGCATGACACCCTTATTGAAGGAGCCATATTTTCCACACAATTTATCGTGAAGTTCTGTGTCGCCAATAACATAGGCAATGGCAAATTTCATTTTTACCTTCCACTGTTGATTTGCGTACGGAAGATAATTCCATTCGATACCACCGTCTTCGTTACACGCGGCTTTGAAGGAACGAAACGCTACTTCCAAACCATTGTGAAGATTCTGAATTTTTTCCTTCGAAGTGGCAGGACGAGAGTGTCTGGTTGACTCCCATTCAGGGTCGGGATGGAAGTAAATAGTTGTCCATGCTTCAGGTCGAGAACGGGTCTCCACATTAAAAATACCGAGTGTCATGTTCAATGGTGTTAACGTAAGTCGTCCGTGCGCATCCAAAGATATGCCGTCCATGTAAAATATAATAGGAACAAGAATTTCTTGCGAATTGGGATTGCAAATTTCTTTCCAAGAAGATTTCCACCACGAGCCGTGATGCAATTCTGAGATTACAGAATGAGGATTCAACTCAGGATTATTGTCGGGAGAGAGAGGGGTCGAATAGTCGGGAAAGGAGAGGTTTTCTTCTATCATTAGCTGCTGGTCAGAAAGAAGAGAATAAATGGCATCCTTAAAAGAACGGACATACACCTGAGTGGGCTTATTATCAGGTAACCAATTCAGTATATGAGGATGAAATTTCATATCAGAGAGACCAAGATTGGATTGGAGATTGTCAAAAATTGTTTTCCGAGATCTAATTTTGGCATCGCAAAAATCAAAACCAGGTCTCATTTGACTTTTCTTTGCCCACTGGAAAATTGATTTGAATGTGTTCAATGGCAATTTATGTCGGGCCATTAAATTCATGAGTTCCAATTCTGCAAGAAGATGATGGGGCGGCGGTAGTTTTGTGTGCCTTTGAAATGCATCCTCTCTTTCGTTCAGATTAATGATTTCATGAAGAGATGGTGGTGGAGGGGCTTGCTGAGCAGTAGCGACGTTAACATCAGAACGATTAGTGGGATCTTCTTTGTTGTCTCCACAATCTATGTTGTTGGTAAAATTGATGTCGTTATTTTCATTTACGTCGCCGTCATTGTCGTCCTCGTCATCGGAATTGTCAATATCATTATTCAGCGGGAATGCATCTTCATCTTGAACAGCGGAAACAGCCATGTAAGATTCAATGGCGTTCCGATCCATTGGCGGTAAAAAGACATCATGGACAATCTGTTGGTTTAGAACGGAATGAAGACCTGTGGCTGATTGACTTGTGACGGTGTGGTGCTGGGAGAGATGGGAAGGGGGAACAGATGGACCGTTTTGTGTCATAGTCATCCCAAAATCTGACGGGGAATGTTGAACAGACGGCAAGGTAAGCTGCACTTTGACAGAGGTGGAGAAGTTAGAGATCTTGCGTTTAATTAGACCATCACTTTTGTATAAGTTGTAGCATTGAATATTGTAGTTGAGATGTTTTCTTAGGCCGTACGAGACATATTTCAAGGTATTGCACTCTTTTGACCCAGATTTGTATCCTTTAAAACTCTTGGATTGTTTTCCTTTCTTATACCAGCAACCACGGCAGTAGAATAGAAGAGGGGTTTTGATAACAGGAGGCATGATGTTGCGGAATTGCTTGAAGGAAAATATCAGTAGAATGGGTCGAGAGGATGGAGGTCGAAAAGATGAATCGTTGAAAGGAAAAAATTAAATAAGCGTATTATTTCGTGTGTGATGTGAGTTCTTGTACGGTAGATTTCCTTACTACCATACTTCGATTGCAAAAATGGACCGTAAAGTAAATGCATTACTACTTAGTGATGATTGCAACATTCCTCGTAAAATATGTTTAGTAGTGAACAGTACGTACAGTCAACTCCTTAAGAGGGTTAATACACAGCGCCGGACGGGTCAATCCCATCAGTTCTTCCAAACATTCGTTGGCAGGCGCGTCAGTTCTTCCATAAGGTGCACGGAAATGTGAATCGAAATGGAAATCGTGGACAATTGCGTTGTTGATTATCGAAATGGAAATCGTGGACAATTGTTTTGTTGATTGCGATCGAGTTGATTCCGACTTTCATGTACCCGTAAAACCAACTAGTACGCTATTTTGCATGAGTTATTACTAGTAGATACTAGTAGTACATTATTTTCACTAGTACTTAATCGAAATGGAAATCGTGGACAATTGCGTTGTTGATTATCGAAATGGAAATCGTGGACAATTGTTTTGTTGATTGCGATCGAGTTGATTCCGGCTTTCATGTACCCGTAAAACCAACTAGTACGCTATTTTGCATGAGTTATTACTAGTAGATACTAGTAATACATTATTTTCGCTAGTACTTCATCATTATAATTGATTATTTCATTATCTTTCCGACGAGGAAAACAAATACCAACGTGTTAGGTGTTACTACGACCTAATCTTCGAATAGATAATCTACTCTACTGATACTACTAATACTAATCATCCAATCGACAGTCGAACCAACCATGGAGGGAATTTACAAACTACAAAAGGTGGTTCAGGAACACCCAGCCAATCTCGAACAAGAACTCCGGAAAATGCTTGTTTATCACAAGAAAGAGACTGCTCGAATCCAAAAAATGATTCGTAAGATTTGTGCAGGAAAAAGAAATGATCCAAACGTTAAAATTGAAAGCGTCGATCCTACTAGCAATGATCAAGTCGATCCGAATGTAACCAGCAGCATCTATCCACAAAGCGGGTTATTTGAGAGGAGCGATCAACATTGGAGTGGCGATTCCGACGGTGTAGCTTCTGAAAATACAGCGGATCTTCCTGGCGTTGAACACGAACAAAACCCTTGAGTGCAATAGCCCGCCTGGGGTGAATTCGACTTGGAGTTGACATGGAGTTGGAGCTGGGATTTGAGTTGGAGTTGGAGGATTTGGGTCGGAGCCCATTATACCGGTATGGTGGAAACATGTTGAGAAAATGAAATAAGTCATTCGTGCACAAGTTGTACACAAAATAGTGCTTGTCACGAAACGAATATGATATCCTTAACCCTAAAATAGTTATTTTATTTGAGGAGTGACGAGATATTTGTCTCAAAAGTAAAGGTGTGCGACGCGCGAGGTATTTTAGTAGACACGCGACCTAAAAAGGTAGGAAATTTAAAAAATAGGGTCGAGAATTGTAAAAATACCGCGCGATAGCCCGCGGGGGGTAGAGAAACAGTTCTCGGACGCATTAGGCTGGCTGATTCAGGCTTGAGATGTTTTAGTGCGAAGTACTAACTGCCTTGTACTGCAGGACAATAGAGAGCAATCGGACGAGAGATTAGTTGCTGGAAAGATATTGTTCGGATTAGCTACCCAAACATAGATGTCTTGAAAGCACAAAATCTGCATCCCTTGCTTATCTATATCAACAGGAACCAGATCCAGTTTTTTGTTACATAGGAGTAAGAAGTCTGCAAATCTACGGCAGCAGCAACAACAATACTTTCTTCCCTGGTGCGTCGATCCGCAATAACGAATTGTCGATAAATGACAACAACGAATCTGTGGCAAACGGTATGAATGAGAGAGAGAGAGAGAGAGAATGATGCCTACATCCTACATTGTCGATGATGTATTCCTAAATTCTGTTTTCTTTCTTATTTTCATAGGGCCGGAACAGGAACAACGGATATCAACCAATCGTCGGCATCAACGAATCGACGGTATCCTCAACGAATCGACGGTATCCTCAACGAATCGACCATATCAACGAATTGACCGTATCAACAAATTGACCGTATCAACGAATCAACAACAGGAGCAGACGGCAACACAGGTGACCCGCAACACGGCAACGGGGTAGGTTAGCATGTAAATTATATTATTCTGTTGTTATTATTTTCTCAACATCAATAGATACTCACCCAATTTTGTTAAATTATCATATATTGTTATAGATCCACAACGAATTGTTGTCAAAAACGAATTGTCAAACAACAACAGCAACGTCAGCAATGGTCAACAAATCGGCCACAGCTAGAGCAATAGCAAGAGCAACGGTAGTGGTTGGCACCACAGATTCGTTGACACGGCAACAGCGAGAGCAACAGCAGCAGCAATCCGCCACAGCAAGAGCAACAGCAACAGCGAGAGCAACCTCCTCCAACAACACCAGCGCTCCCCCTCCAAACGGTGCTTATCCTCTGGTTCCTTCTTAGGTTAATTCGTCGGATCTAGCCACACCATACCATAATAGCCATTGAACCTCTGTGACCAAAAGCCTAAACCTTAAAAATATTTTGAAACAAAAAGTCACAATAGCCGTCAACCTACTGGTATTTTGTCGAGTCCATTTCTGTCAGTCGTGGTTTTTGGAACCTATTATCAGGTCCATTTTTGTCAGTTGCGCTATTTGAAACCTATTATCAGGTCCATTTCTGTCAGTCGTGGTTTTTGGAACCTATTATCAGGTCCATTTTTGTCAGTCGCGCTATTTGAAACCTATTATCAGGTCCATTTCTGTCAGTCGTGGTTTTTGGAACCTATTATCAGGTCCATTTTTGTCAGTCACGCTATTTGGAACCTATTATCAGGTCCATTTCTGTCAGTCATGGTTTTTGGAACCTATTATCAGGTCCATTTTTGTCAGTCACGCTATTTGGAAATTTTTTTCGGATGTTTTTTTTTTTAGAGATAACTTTCTGTCATGCTATTCAGAACTTATTGTCAGGTCCAATTATGTCAGTCATGCTATTCAGAACCTATTGTCAGGTCCAATTATGTCATTTGTGCTATTACAATTGTTTTCTCTTCCCCTTCCACTACTCACACACATATTACCTACCTATCTGGTATTATCGTAATTGTATTCAATGAATGCCGGGTTGAATCATGTCATCTACCCAACCGAACGACATCAGCAATCTTCCGCGGAGCATTATATTGCAACGAAAACAAAATATTGCATCTACCAGTGGGTCCGGTCTTGTCTCAAACCCAAAAGTAGTTTTTGTTAACTGTCATACAAGAAGCTTATCCAAGCGTGTGTCTTCCATTAAGAAAAAAAACTCAACACGACATTACATGGATCCGGCCTCCTTTCCAGAAGTAATAAAGATCCAAAAAGAGGACATGGCACACTAAAAAAAGAATTCGAAAAACAATATCTCCAACCGTAAGAATACTGAGACCTGGAATTTGTTTTGGAAACAAGCTGAGCACCTTGAGAACAAGAAAAAAAGGGGTGGTGGTCAGTTTTGGAGGGAGTCTCAATTGTCCCTCTGCGGTATTGCGGAAGTGAATGTGAATTCCAACGATACGGATATTGAAAATGAAAGAGTGGAATCGGTCATCCTCAAGCTTGGAAAAGAGTCCCAGATGAACATTCTAGACAATGGTCCACAATACGACGATGAATATGACAATGTTCCACTAATCAGATTGTTGAACAAGCTCTAATTAAATTGCTGTTATCACATTTTAGATTGCTATTTGGAACAAAAACTTGTTTTCATTAACGTAATTGACCGTCTTCTGTTGGAATTGGATTTGTTAGTCCTTCTTCATTGTACTAGTTTCTTCCAAGTCTGGAAAGGTGCATCATGACTTAAATAGACAACTCTGATCTCAAGATCGCAACACATGCACTTAAAAGATCAATTGGTACGGTGGGAGCAGTAGTTTGTTCTATGAAAGGTGGTGATCTTAAATCCCCACCGATTGAAGCAGTATGCTCCGAGAGAGCCGAGCAAATTGTCGGTGAAGGAGAAAAAAACAGGAGGACGATTGCGGAATTGCTGTAATGACATGGGCGACCATGACTTAACGGGTTTATGATTGGAAGTGGACAAATTGATCATCGGAAACTTTGCTCATTGCAGAAAAGGATACGTTGGGAAATAGAATGAGTAATAACTGATGAACCATGAATGATGGGATATAAATCGGGAAATAAGTACGGTACAAAGTAAAGAAAAAAAACAATCCGATCACGAGGATGAAAGGGGGGTGTGAGAAATATAGACTAAGAAAAATTATCGACTGAAACAGAGATTTGATCGAAATTAATGATAGCGATAAAACGTTACAAAAATAAAGTACATGGGTGGAACAAATATACGCCCAAAAAAATGACGGACAGGATTGCGTACGAAAGGAGGCAAGGGAACCTATCACCAGGCTCAAAGGTGCTGATACTAAATTTTTAAACCAACACTGAGGTCCAGCGGAACATAAACAGCAGGTAAAACACCTGCGATCAGGCCCAGTAGCAATAATAGCCAAATTTTTGACAGGGGCCGAGGCTGAGGCAAATTTTAGAAACTTATTTTGAGGCTCTTGCCCCGCGCGGGATGGTTTTCAGTAACTGGCAAAACCAGTCATCACAGCCCGGCTAAACAAAGTATGGCAGCTGCACCGAAAAGATGGACTAGCGGCTATCAGCCTGCAGTGCTCACACTTTTGTATTTATCTAATAGTTTATGAAGTTAATGATACTACCACTGCCTATGCTTTTTTAGGCTGGAGAGTGGATAATCTTAGGATATCCATTCGTTTCATCAACATGAATACAAAAGTACAAGTACAAGTCAATTGTTTCATCTAGAACGATTGCCAGATAGAACCAATCCCAAGGGATCCAGTTCTGTTGTTCTCTTTTCTCCAACCAGCCAAGCGTCACATAAACGATGCTCGTGCTTTCGTCAAATTTGTGCAATGTTTTAAAATATTCCAAAACATTTTGTTACGCGCACAATAAATATTTCTCTACCTATTTTTGCACGCAACAATTTCAAGTAGGTCTATTTTCACATCCATTTTTTCAGCCCGTGTATCACGGTTGTTCACAATTTTTCTATTCTACAATTTTTTTTCAAGCTTACCCCGATAATATTTGTTCGCCATTCAATTTTTGTTTTTGTCCACACAAAACTCATGTTTTGTAATAATATCCTTTGTGTACACTGATATTGCCATAGCGTTATTACGATTGTTTTCATAAATGTATGAGCTTCTTGATAACCATCAATCTATTCTGTTACGTTGCTTTCACATTACTCACGCTACGTTTTTGAATATCAAAAGCCAACAACCATATTTTTTTACTAATAAGAAACTATTTTATCCGCATTTCAAATACTCTTTGACATTTTTCAATATTCACGCTACGCTTATCAAATACCAAAATACAACAAACATATTTTGTAACAAATATGAAAGTATTTTATCAGCTTTTGAAATTACCTCGTTTATTGTATTATATTCGAACAGAAGACCCGGAACAATATTGTGCAAACCATAAAATAATAATGAACTAGTCGTTCTACTATAATGATGTTGATATCACCAATTACTCTTGTTCATTTTTATTGTATTTGATGAAAAATTTGTAGTCCTCATCATCTTTGCCAAGAATCTCAAGCAAGCTACGTTTACGCTTCTGTTTTTTTCCCTCTTCGTCCTCCTCCTTATCTTGTTGTTTACGATTGCCATTTTGCTTTTGGTACATTTTAAGTAGTTCCGTCTCTAATTCTTTTGACTGTTGTTCCTCCCTTCATTCTTCTAATTCACTTACTAGGTATTTGTAAAGATCTTGTCCCTTGTTACTCCACCCCTCCTTATTTCCTGACTTACCATCAGTGAATTTTTTCTCAACCTCGTGCCCTTTGTTGTGTTTAGCCACGAGTCGTAGTCATTGTAAAGGAAAAGCAATGCAAAAGCTTCATCGCTTGGGATGAAAATGTTACTGACTGTCATTTTGACTGATTTTCTTTTGAAGTCTGTCTGTTTTGGTGACACCGCTCCAAGAATTCTTTTCATGAAGTATTTGAATTCTGGTGAACTTTTCCGCCAATAGTCTTTGTGCAATTGGTACCTATTTTCTGAGTTCACGTCTTTGGTGTCCGTGATTAGAACCGTTCCTGGGAAACTATCTGGTATCTGGTTGTTCCTTTTATCGTCTACGTGTCAGTGTTAATATGACCAAAATGTTAGAAAGGATTATGAAAGAGTGCATTCTGGCAATCATTTTATTGTTGGTTGCTTACCTTTGTAGTTTTTCCTGGCAAGAGTTTGAGCATTGCGCCTACATGCAGTGACTGCTCGGCAATAAATTCCACGCCACCTTTGGTCCTTCATATCAATCGTATTTGGTATTTCATTGTTATTCGCTTGTTTTCCAATTTTGAATATCGTTGCCTTCACGAATGTATTCTCTGGCAGGAATTTAAATTTCCTGAATGCTTTTTCTTTGACATGTTTGACAATGTTGTTTTCCAAGTTAATGTTATCGGAGTCTTTAGAATATTTCTGTTGCTACTGTCTGTGGTTTTATATGTTTGGCTATCGTTTGTGTTTGTTCGGTCACTTCCTGATACACTGCTGTTTGGGCTGTTTGTGTTATTGGTAACAATGGTTTTACCTGTCACCGGACTGCAACTACTACTAAGTTCGACCATTATTTCTTTGTTAAATTGTGCACCTCAACTTACCGTTTTTTCCTTTGATCGATTTGGCGCGCTTTTTAAGATAATAATGTTGTTTGTAGGAATCGTTTGGTATTTTTTTTCATTCATACTGTACACACTGTAAGTTCTTGATTTACTGTCTCCGAGGAATTGCTGTATTTCAATTAATTGTACTATCTGTGAGTGTTGTTTTACTGGCGCCTGCCTATCTTTTTTTTAGCGTGCCGTGATTTTCTGGAATGTGGTGTCCTCACAATTTTGGCGCGGACCCGAACATTTTGATGTTCCCTACCCTACCGTACTTACTGTACCGTATCATTCCATATTCTCTTATTTATTATTTTTCCATTTTCTGCAATGGCGTTGCAGGAAATTTCATTTTTTGGGTGGTTGACACTCACCCCTTAATTAATTTTGGAGCGGATCACAATCTGTAGGTTCAACGGAGGAAATGCCGTTTTTGTTGTTTTGTTACTTTCTAAGGAGTACATTTTTTGAATGTACCAACTTCTTTAGGTGATATTTTACTTCATTTCCGTTCTATTTTTTGCACTGAATTTGTACCGGTGATACCGTGGAGATTGTCATTCTCTTTATTTTTGTAATGGAATCCTTACAGAGTTGCAGAGTTAGTGTTTCACGTGCCCCCATGCCCCACAAGGAATGGGACAGTTGTTGTACTCCTCTAAATCTTCCGGTGAATTCCAACATTTTTCGTAAAGATTTAGCCATTTCTTAATTTTCCACTCCTTTTTATCTTGTTCCCTCTTTTCCCCCCTGTTTGTCAATTCTTTTACTTTCCGCTTTTTCTTTATTGACTGTTTTCTTGCTTTGTTCATGAACGAATCCCACTGCTGTTTCGTACATTTTTTTTGGTGTTTTTGTTATTTATCTTCTCTTCCTTAATTGTCGGAATTCTTTCTTGTGTGGAGTACCACTCGTTATCGTCTGTTGATCTGCAATACCATTGCAATCTGTTGTTTTCAATGATAGCCTCATTCGTCTTTTTGCACCAGTTGTTGTACCAAATGTATGTCATACAAGGACGGTTCCCAGGGTTGTAGTGTACACATTCTTTTATGTGTTCTCGTGCCTCCAGCATCAGATTACTCCATTTTTTTGCAGGGAAAGTACAACCATCTTGTATCATTCTCTCTTGTTCTATTGATTTTACTTCCGGTCCAATACCCATGTTGTCGTGGCACTTAATGTCTTCTGTTGTTTTCAATGCTGGATAACCACATGAAATGTATGCAAGAATGACTCCCATTGCCCATACATGGTCCATTCCGTCAGTCTTGCCTTCTTCGTAGTCGGGAAATACTTCCTCGGTTATGTACTTAAGCATTGCTCCCAAATGTTCAAAGCTTTGTCCTCCTTGAAATGTCCTTTTTTGCTGTTGAGTCTTTTTCGCACTTCTTCTATCTTCTGGCATCCACAAAGGATTGTGGTAACCAAGTGTCTGTTTTTGGCACACAACGCATCAAATCCTGTTTTGAAATGATATAGAAACGGGTTTCCGTCGTTGTTTAGGTCATCGAGATTCAGCTCATGCATCCGTTTGGTGTAATCCTTGGACAAGACAGTACACCGGGTTGGCACAACCGTGGTTTTGTTTGTCGGTTTATGTGTTTTGTTTTCCATTTTCCTGTTATTTCCAAGTTGTGATGTAGTCAGGCACGTAGTTGTACCACAATACACCTAACTTTCTCAATCCAACGCAGAATCATAAAGTTGGTGGATCTTGTTTTCTCCCGGCGTAGTAACTTCAGTTTTTGGTTGTGGCTGCTTCTTCCCGAACAAACCTATTTATTACTGTTACATACCGGCACCACCGCCACCACAGTGCACAGAAATTGTCTGATTCAAACACAGACTAGCTTTAAGTAGTGTAACTTTCCTTGTCAGGATATGATTCATTCTTGATATAGATGTTAACGTGTCCAGTGGATCGATTCCTCCGTAGAGACGTGTACAAAGGGTAGTCTCCGTAATTTTTGTTATTATTTTTTGATTTTTGTATGAAAAAGTAAACAAAATAGTGTTTCTCAGTTACTTTTTGAGTACAAAAGTGTGTTATTTTCTGAAATTTTAGGATGAATATTGCTCATACTTTGTATTGGGTAGACTATGAAACAATATTGACAATTCTCCTCCTGATACTTTAGTCAGTATGAATTTTATTAATGTTTGTCCCTGGCCATGCATGTACCAAAATAGTGATTGCTAGTCACTTTTTCAGGGCAAAAGTGTGTCATTGGCTTCAATTTCAGGATGAATATTGCTCATACTATGTATTGGGTAGACTATGAAACAATATTGACAATTCTCAGGCTGATACTTTAGTCACTATGAATTTTGTAATAATGTTTGTCCCTGGCCATGCATGTACCAAAATAGTGATTGCTAGTCACTTTTTCAGGGCAAAAGTGTGTCATTGGCTTCAATTTCAGGATGAATGTTGCTCATACTATGTATTGGGTAGACTATGAAACAATATTGACAATTCTCCTCCTGATACTTTAGTCAGTATGAATTTTGTAATAATGTTTGTCCCTGGCCATGCATGTACCAAAATAGTGATTGCTAGTCACTTTTTCAGGGCAAAAGTGTGTCATTGGCTTCAATTTCAGGATGAATGTTGCTCATACTATGTATTGGGTAGACTATGAAACAATATTGACAATTCTCCTCCTGATACTTTAGTCAGTATGAATTTAATAATAATGTTTGTCCTTGGCCATGCATGTACCAAAATAGTGATTGCTAGTCAGGTTTTGAGTGCAAAAGTGTGTCATTGGCTTCAATTTCAGGATGAATATTGCTCATACTTTGTATTGGGTAGACTATGAAACAATATTGACAATTCTCAGGCTGATACTTTAGTCATTATGAATTTTATTAATGTTTGTCCCTGGCCATGCATGTACCAAAATAGTGATTGCTAGTCACTTTTTCATGGCAAAAGTGTGTCATTGGCTTCAATTTCAGGATGAATGTTGCTCATACTTTGTATTGGGTAGACTATGAAACAATATTGACAATTCTCCTCCTGATACTTTAGTCAGTATGAATTTTATAATAATGTTTGTCCCTGGCCATGCATGTACCAAAATAGTGATTGCTAGTCACTTTTTCAGGGCAAAAGTGTGTCATTGGCTTCAATTTCAGGATGAATGTTGCTCATACTATGTATTGGGTAGACTATGAAACAATATTGACAATTCTTCTCCTGATACTTTAGTCAGTATGAATTTTATAATAATGTTTGTCCCTAGGAATGCATCATGTACAAGAATAGTGATTGTTACTAGTCAGGTTTTGAGTGCAAAAGTGTGTCATTGGCTTCAATTTCAGGATGAATATTGCTCATACTTTGTATTGGGTAGACTATGAAACAATATTGACAATTCTTCTCCTGATACTTTAGTCAGTATGAATTTAATAATAATGTTTGTCCTTGGCCATGCATGTACCAAAATAGTGATTGCTAGTCAGGTTTTGAGTGCAAAAGTGTGTCATTGGCTTCAATTTCAGGATGAATATTGCTCATACTATGTATTGGGTAGACTATGAAACAATATTGACAATTCTTCTCCTGATACTTTAGTCAGTATGAATTTTATTAATGTTTGTCCCTGGCCATGCATGTACCAAAATAGTGATTGCTAGTCACTTTTTCATGGCAAAGGTGTGTCATTGGCTTCAATTTCAGGATGAATATTGCTCATACTTTGAATTGGGTAGACTATGAAACAATATTGACAATTCTCCTCCTGATACTTTAGTCAGTATGAATTTTATAATAATGTTTGTCCCTAGGAATGCATCATGTACAAGAATAGTGATTGTTACTAGTCAGGTTTTGAGTGCAAAAGTGTGTCATTGGCTTCAATTTCAGGATGAATATTGCTCATACTTTGGATTGGGTAGACTATGAAACAATATTGACAATTCTCAGGCTGACACTTTAGTCACTATGAATTTTGTAATAATGTTTGTCCCTGGCCATGCATGTACCAAAATAGTGATTGCTAGTCACTTTTTCAGGGCAAAAGTGTGTCATTGGCTTCAATTTCAGGATGAATATTGCTCATACTATGTATTGGGTAGACTATGAAACAATATTGACAATTCTCAGGCTGATACTTTAGTCACTATGAATTTAATAATAATGTTTGTCCCTGGCCATGCATGTACCAAAATAGTGATTGCTAGTCACTTTTTCAGGGCAAAAGTGTGTCATTGGCTTCAATTTCAGGATGAATGTTGCTCATACTTTGTATTGGGTAGACTATGAAACAATATTGACAATTCTCCTCCTGATACTTTAGTCAGTATGAATTTTATAATAATGTTTGTCCCTAGGAATGCATCATGTACAAAAATATTGATTGTTACTAGTCAGGTTTTGAGTGCAAAAGTGTGTCATTGGCTTCAATTTCAGGATGAATATTGCTCATACTATGTATTGGGTAGACTATGAAACAATATTGACAATTCTCCTCCTGATACTTTAGTCAGTATGAATTTAATAATAATGTTTGTCCCTGGCCATGCATGTACCAAAATAGTGATTGCTAGTCACTTTTTCAGGGCAAAAGTGTGTCATTGGCTTCAATTTCAGGATGAATGTTGCTCATACTTTGTATTGGGTAGACTATGAAACAATATTGACAATTCTCCTCCTGATACTTTAGTCAGTATGAATTTTATAATAATGTTTGTCCCTAGGAATGCATCATGTACAAAAATATTGATTGTTACTAGTCAGGTTTTGAGTGCAAAAGTGTGTCATTGGCTTCAATTTCAGGATGAATATTGCTCATACTATGTATTGGGTAGACTATGAAACAATATTGACAATTCTCAGGCTGATACTTTAGTCACTATGAATTTAATAATAATGTTTGTCCCTGGCCATGCATGTACCAAAATAGTGATTGCTAGTCACTTTTTCAGGGCAAAAGTGTGTCATTGGCTTCAATTTCAGGATGAATGTTGCTCATACTTTGTATTGGGTAGACTATGAAACAATATTGACAATTCTCCTCCTGATACTTTAGTCAGTATGAATTTTATAATAATGTTTGTCCCTAGGAATGCATCATGTACAAAAATATTGATTGTTACTAGTCAGGTTTTGAGTGCAAAAGTGTGTCATTGGCTTCAATTTCAGGATGAATATTGCTCATACTATGTATTGGGTAGACTATGAAACAATATTGACAATTCTTCTCCTGATACTTTAGTCAGTATGAATTTTATAATAATGTTTGTCCCTAGGAATGCATCATGTACAAAAATAGTGATTGTTACTAGTCAGGTTTTGAGTGCAAAAGTGTGTCATTGGCTTCAATTTCAGGATGAATGTTGCTCATACTTTGTATTGGGTAGACTATGAAACAATATTGACAATTCTCAGGCTGATACTTTAGTCAGTATGAATTTTATAATAATGTTTGTCCCTAGGAATGCATCATGTACAAAAATAGTGATTGTTACTAGTCAGGTTTTGAGTGCAAAAGTGTGTCATTGGCTTCAATTTCAGGATGAATATTGCTCATACTTTGGATTGGGTAGACTATGAAACAATATTGACAATTCTCCTCCTGATACTTTAGTCAGTATGAATTTTATAATAATGTTTGTCCCTAGGAATGCATCATGTACGAAAATAGTGATTGTTACTAGTCAGGTTTTGAGTGCAAAAGTGTGTCATTGGCTTCAATTTCAGGATGAATGTTGCTCATACTATGTATTGGGTAGACTATGAAACAATATTGACAATTCTCAGGCTGATACTTTAGTCAGTATGAATTTTATAATAATGCTTGTCCCTGGCCATGCATGTACCAAAATAGTGATTGCTAGTAGTCACTTTTTCAGGGCAAAAGTGTGTCATTGGCTTCAATTTCAGGATGAATATTGCTCATACTTTGTATTGGGTAGACTAGTATGAAACAATATTGACAATTCTCCTCCTGATACTTTAGTCAGTATGAATTTTATAATAATGTTTGTCCCTAGGAATGCATCATGTACAAAAATAGTGATTGTTAGTCAGGTTTTGAGTGCAAAAGTGTGTCATTGGCTTCAATTTCAGGATGAATATTGCTCATACTATGTATTGGGTAGACTATGAAACAATATTGACAATTCTCAGGCTGATACTTTATTCATTCTGAATTTTATAATAATGTTTGTCCCTTGACATGCATGTACTACCAATATAGTGATTACAATTCAGTGTTTGAGTGCCAAAGTGTGTCATTTATGTTTGCAATTCCAGTATGAATATTGCTCATACTTTGGATGGGGTAGACTACTATGAAACAATATTGACAACTATAACGGTCATACTTTAGTAGTCAGTATGAATTTTATAATAATGTTTGTCCCTGGCCATGCATGTACCAAAAAAAAAGATTGCTAGTCACTTTTTGAGTGCAAATGTGTGGCATTGGCTGCAATTTCAGGACGAATGTTGCTCACGACGCATACCATGTTTTTTTGCTGAATATGAAACACTATGGACAAGAAGTCTCAGAGTGATACTTTAGTCAGTGTCTAAAAGTTACTAGTCCTACTACTAGTTAGTTTTTGAGTGCAAATGTGTGTCATAGGCTGCAATTTCAGGATCAATATTTCTCATACTATGGATGGAATACACTATGAAGGAAACTGGATTAGTGACAAGCGTTACTTGCATTTACTTGCGCTTAAGCCTCGTTCATCCATTCAGGAAGAGTTTGTGGAACTATACTCTGAGACTGGTTTGGTTCTATCAGAAGATGACTCGGATTCCCTCCATCGGCTCACAATTCCCACGTTCCTTGCTGTAACATTGTACGAAATCAGATACTCTTTAAATGGGTTGACAATTGGTTTCTTTCAGACGTGAAACCTGAAAGTATGGGCAAAACCGGGAATGCTGCCCCACCTTACCTTTTTTGAAAATAAGATAGTAACCCGGAACTTATTCAAATGCTCCTATGCGCTGTGAAGGTACCTACTAACCTCTCCAATTAGAACTGGGCCGTTTCTTCTGGCAGTGTAAGAAACTTGTTTGTTGATTTCATAAATGGGATACATTAACTCTGGATCCAGTTCTTTCAACACCACACTTAGGTCGAAAGATTCTGGGGGGGAACCTGCAATTCTCAAAGGAAATTTTGGCAGGGTTACAAGGACGTTAATAGGAGTTTCCGCCAAATCTCTAACCTCTTCTTCCCTTTCATTTGAACCCTCTTTTTCACCTGTTTTACTCCTTTTGGCGGTCAAACCAGCATCCTTTGAATTACCCTTAGTTGTGTCAATTCCAGATGGTTTAGATTCATTGGCCTTTTTTTTTGAACACTTGCCGGTAACTGTTGATCCACGATCATTATTTTCCCCCTCGTTGAGATGATTCCTCTTGGCAACACCGCCACCGTCAACTTGAACAACCCATGGTGGGATGAATCCACGCTTGGAATAATTTGTATGATTGAAAGTGAATATAACCCATCCTACCCGGCAAGTGTTATTTGATTCGTTGAACTTATTTATTTCAACCTTTGATGTTTTGAAGCAATCCCAAGTTTTGAAGTCCAACGGTTTGTGTAAAACAAAGTCACCACCCTGGAGGTGTTTGAATGCAGGATTCAATTCTCCTGTTCCCTTTCCATAATTGTTGACAACGTTATCGTCCAAAAATTGAACTACAAGGTTTGCCAAAGATAGATCATCTGATTTTTCCAACAAATATCTGGCCAGTTTTTCTGTCAACAGTATAAATATGGTACCCATTTCTGGAAGGTAGCTGTAGTGAATGAGTTCTTCAACCCAAGTATGACGTTCGACAACTTCCGGATCAATTACAAATATCTCACGGAACATGTATGGAATGTGTTCCATAAAAACTCGTTGGTGCACTTCTTGTTGTGAGTTAACATCGTATTGAAGGAACCTTGTAACACAAGTTTGATTATTATGTTTGTCTTCCAAACCCAACAGTTCCAAAATGCCAGTTACAAGTTGTTCCGGTCTATCTTCAAATTTGACATGGGCAAACTGTGTCTTAGTCAGAACCCCTGCCATCGGGTAAATGTACAATTGATCATTCCTTTGAAAATAGGGAACATTTTCCTCGCTCAATTCGGGGACCATTGCTCCTTTTAGAAAACTCCTTTCGGTCAATACCAAACCTTCAATTGTTTCCATCACATGATCGTAACCGAAACAGCCTTTCTGAGGGGATTTGAAGACTTTAGGCATAATTTTCTTTCAAACATTGTCAATTGAACAATCAAAGGAGGAGTCAATGTCGTCAACTCGAATCATTGATGCACATAATACTTGACAAATGAACAGATTACATGCTGTTTCCAAAGAAAGGACCACGTTCACCCCAAGATTGGTGCCATGATCGACAAATTTTGTAATCAACCATTGTTTCACCAAATATAGGATTCCTTTGGTAACGGTGAAATGTGCCAGATCTATCTTTCCGGTGCCAAGTTTGCATGGTGACAGGGTGACACGGTCGTCATCAATTTCGAAATGTATGTTATAATAGTTGGAAAGCGTGTCCTTGTAGTTGAGGACGTAGTGGAATACCAATGGAGAATGGAGTGGTAATAACACTTTACCTGTTTCCAGAATGTTCGTGTCCCCTTGTTGATGAAATCCTACCGGCACCCACTTCTCCCCCAAAAGTACCATGGCTCCCAAGACAAAGAAATTCTGAATTAATTCGGGTAAGAAATATTGATAGAAATCTTGGTGTGTCAAAAGTTTCATGTCAAGGTGATGAAGAGATATGGTTGTAAAAATTCGTTTTGACTTTCCTTGAAAGTGAACCCAAAGATTACGAATGGCCTCATGAAATGCTGTTCTTCGTTCCGTTATATTCATCATCGTTTTGTTGCACACGTAATGATCAGATTGGATTGGACCTACCAACTGTAGCATGTGTGTGGGTAAGAATTTTAAGCATTCAATGCGCTGCTTCTTCAAATGTTTGTCTAAGTCAACCTGATTGTAGCTATGACTCATTGAAACACGAAGTGAGGACTTTGCCATAAGGCAGTCCAAGAAGTTCTTCATGGATTTGACGTATTGTTTGGAGGCATGTGGAGAACAATTCTGGCCTTTGGTATGGAAACACAAAGCCTCAGACGTATAGTCCGCCCCTGGTGGATATTGTACATTCTTCATGTACCAAACCAAGATCTCACAGTACATTATCATGTATTTCTTAATTGTATCGTAGTTCACGACGTTACGCCCATACAGAGAATCCACACCTGATTTGTCAT
Organism: Pseudo-nitzschia multiseries; assembly: GCA_037355745.1. Lineage (NCBI taxonomy): Eukaryota > Bacillariophyta > Bacillariophyceae > Bacillariales > Bacillariaceae > Pseudo-nitzschia > Pseudo-nitzschia multiseries. Next base: position 18,867,980 of record CM074784.1, on the reverse strand, counting down.
TAACATTCCGTAACAGTGACTCAAAGTTATACCACTTGTTCCTCATGTTGTACTCCTTGAATTGCTCGCTTATTTGCTTCCTGCTCAATAATCCCAACACTCCAGTCACCCTGTTGTCAAGTTTGTACAAAAAGAAATCCACCATCACATCTATTTGATGGGGAATAGGGCCCAAGTCACTGAAGGTGGTATCGGATTTTTTCGTCGTTGCCCTCCCCTTCTTCTTTGCCGGAGACGTAGTAGACGTGGACTTCCTGAAATCTGGCCTAGCTTCGGATTCAATAATTTTGGATACAAGGTAAACCTTGGTCGTCAATGAAGTGAAACATGTTGTAACCTCCAAACTAAGGGCCCTCACAAACTCATCCGTTGCATAGGACTCATTCTTCAAAGCTGCTTTAAGATTCATCAAGACCGCAAAGCGATGTTTATTTTGATCGTCATCATGCTTTTCAAGAGTATTTCATGGTGGATCTTTCAATCTACCCTTCTTCTCATTTGTCCTTTTGTTAGTAGAATGTGGATCGGCTCCACGCTTCCAAGCACTATTAGTGGTAGGTGTCATTGGTAATGTCAAATCTTATCAGAATTTGATACGAAGTACAATCTTGTTTGAAAAAGATGCACCAAATAAAGAATTCTTTTACTGTTTGAAAACAATCAGAATCACTGTTGTGGGAATCAATTTTACCTTCGTTTCGACCAAACATTGAATGAATAAAGGATTGGACAACTTGAAAAGTCTTTGACAAGAGATCACCACTCACGTAGCAAGACAAGAGTGGTAACCATTTCTCAAAAACCATTTCTCAAAAAAACGACAATGTGTAAGGTTACTGTTACCGTGTCGTTGATTTCCTAAACCTAATGTGCAGTGATGCCGTTGTTTAGTTCAACATACCTATACTTCTTCCTTCATTGAAAAACCGGAGAGAAATATAACATTGTTGCACTAATCGGAGAAAGAGTTAAACAATATCGTCACATGAATTTGAAGAAGAAAACCTGCAACGATAACCTCAAAAAAAGTGATGTGAATTTTTGGTCTCCAAAACCAGGAAAAGGGCCTGGTAAGCAACGCCGTTGCAAACAACGGAAAAACGGTAAATTGGTGAGTCCATAAAAGTAAAAAAGATTGTGGGATTTAAATGGGGGTGGGGCACCACAACTACAAAAAGGGCTGTTCTTGCAATGATGTTGCCAATAAAAAATAATATGAGAAAAAAATGGAGGGTGGCCAATGACGATTATTGTGGTGGAAAAGGGGGATGTGGGTTTACCCCTAAATTCGAAAAACGTAGTATTCCTTGCAATGTCGTTGCAAAAAAAAGGAAAATGAGCCCATTGCTTAATTGGTGCACATCGGTTGAATTTAGTGCTAACTTGAGGGAAAAAAGGGGTGGTTCCCAATTAGTAAGAATTGGGTGGAATAAGGGGAGGGGGGGGGGGGGCGCCCATAAAGACAAAAAGGGCATATTTTGCAACGCCATTTCAAAAAAGGAAAAAGGGGATTTGGGGTGTGATCCCATAAATACAAAAAGAGCATCTTTTGCAACGCCGTTGCAAAAAAAGGAAGATACTACTTAACGGACCAATGTCATTCTTATGTTCAAAGTTTGATACTTATCAGAACATCTGCCGAACCGATGTCATTCTTACGTTTGAAGTTTGATACTTAGCAGAACATCTATCAAACAGATGTCATTCTTACGTTCGAAGTTTGATACTCAGCAGAACATCTATCAAACCGATGTCATTCTTATGTTCGAAGTTTGATACTTAGCAACATCTATCGAACCGATGTCATTCTTACGTTCGAAGTTTGATACTTAGCAACATCTATCGAACTGATGTCATTCTTACGTTCGAAGTTTGTTGCTCACGAACTTGTGTTAGTTTCACTGCTTGCAAATTTGTATTTTTTCACTTTCCATTCAAATCAACAAAGCATTCAAGCCGACAAACCATTCAAATCGACAAACATCATTTTCTAACTTATCTGAGTAGAGTGTTGTTTCTTGCAAGCAACACTTTGTCCGAGAACTTGGGATCCGACCCTCTTCGTCACATGCCACATGTGACGATGTCACGAGCACAACGATCCGTTCTCAGATATTTCAGTCTGAAACAACAGCCTTGTACTGCAAAAGAAGTAGAAAGCATTTGATTAGGGATTAGTTGCTGGAAAGATATTGTTTGGACTGCAGCCTTACATAGACGTCTCGAAAGCACAAAATCTGCATCACTTACCTATATATCAACAGGAACAAAACCCTGTTTTTCGTGACATAGGAATTACAAGTCTGCAAATCAACGGCAGCAGAAAGAACAACGACAACGAATAACAAATCGGCAACAACGTATCGGTGACAACGTATCGTCAACAACGTATTGGCAACAACGGTAAAACGAATCACAACGGTACGGATGAGAGAGATAGACAATGATTATACTTCCTCTGGCATTCCTGATAATGTATTTCCTCCCTTCTGTTTTTCTTCTTATGTTCATAGGACCAGATCGGAACAACGGATTGGAAACAACGGATTGGAACAACGGATCGGAAATTGGCAACAACAGATTGGCAACAACGGATCGGCAACAATGATAAAATGAATCAGAACGGTACGAATGAGAGAGATAGACAATGATTATACTTCCTCCGGCATTCCTAATAATGTATTTCCTCCCTCCGTTCGCTTTTTCTTCTTATTTTCATAGGACTGGATCGGAACAACGGATTGGAAACAACGGATTGGAAACAACGGATCAGAACAACGGATCTTTCCTGGTGTGGCAAACCTTTCCTTGAGGTGAATTGTAATCTTCCCTGTAGGTGCGGCGAATTTTCCCAGTTGGTGATAATTACGAATCAATCGGCATGTGCATTATATTATTATGTTGTTATTATTTACTCTATGTAGTACATCAATAGATACTCACCCATTTTGTTCAATTATCATATCATATATTCGAATAGGACGATCGTCGGCAACGGCAACGGCAACGACTTGTCGAACCGCAGAGAGCAACAACAGCAACCGGGAACAATCGAATCGCAAAGCAAGAGCAACAGCGAAAGCAACAGCGGCAAGCAGCAGCGAGAGCAACAGCGGCAAGCGGCAGCAAGAGCAACAGCAACAGCGAGAGCAACAGCAGCAAGCGGCAGCAAGCGGCAGCAGCGAGAACAACAGTCGCAACCGAGAACGATTGAACCAACCGCAACCGGCAACAATAGCGACAGCAACAGCAGCAAGCGGCAGCAGCGAGAGCAACAGTCGCAACCAGGAACGATCAAAGCAACCGCAACCGGCAACAATCTGAACAATCAAACCAATTTGTCGTCATCCTCCAACGGCAAATCGATTCGTTGTCATCCGATTGAACCGATTCGTCATCATCCTCCAACGGCAAATTGATTGAGCAACAGCAAGAGCAACAAGCGCAACGGGGAACAATCAAACCAACCGCAACAATCAAAGCAACCGCAACTGGGAATGATTGAAGCAGAAAGCAAGACCAAAAGCAAGAGCAACAGCAACCCGGCATCCTCGTCAACCAAGCAATTTGTCTACTACTCCATCCAAAACAGCATCCTCTTTGACCATGAGTAATTTGTTTTCAGAAAGAGCTATGAAGCAAAGAAGTAATAGGAAACATGAGAAAAGAAGTAAGCAGAGAATGTCTTTGAACTTTCTGAGGATTGCAGCTCCGGTGTCAACGAGCCATGAAACTTATACAAACTTGTCGGAGATAAAAACCGATGAAGAAGGAAAGGAATAGGCGTTCAACTTGCAAAGATGGTGTCAGTACAATAGCGTTGAAAAAGAAATACCGAACAACTGTGGTCAAAGGTAAATACATGGAGACAAATTTGGGTGGCAAGATAGGAGGAAAGAAGAAGTATCAACTGGAACAGGCTTTGTGGATCAAAAACTTTGATATGTTGGATAGTACGAAAGATGAGCATATTGTTGCCTTTGACAATACTAATCCGTCGTTGCGCATTTTTGCAAAAGTTTCCAGAAAATTTGCAAAACGACACCTGGCTTCGAAGAAGAATATCAAAGTTTTAAGAAAGTTTGCTCCGGAAATTGTTGGAGCCAAACCGGCAGTTGCCAGAGGTCAGAAGCCTGGCAGTATCAACGATGATTATGCTATCATTGGAATTAGACCAGAAAGATTATCTTCCAATAATGGTGTGTACGTATTCAAAAGTCATGTGAAACCAAACATGAAACTTGAGCTCAAAGAGACAACAGTGGGAATTGTGAAGCATATGCATCATAGTTTAACTGATGTTGAACCATTTGTTGAGGATGAAATGGATGTGTTGTCTCAGATTCTCGTATGCAGCTTGATGCCATTGGGCAGCAGGCATTAGCTTTTTCGATTGGTCGCAATTACCATTCTCGATGCCATGTTGATGATGATATGTATTATACTCGTTTAACAGTCATTGATCCATCGGGAGTGCCTGCTGACAAAGTGATTTATTATTTTGTCTTCCCAACGTACCATATCAAAGTGCCATTGCGTTATGGGGATACTCTGCTGTTTAATCTGTTAGTGTTTCATAGCTGTTTGAATCCCAAATACGAAGGGTGTTATATTATGAGCGCCTGTGTATCGCGCAAAAATGTACTAAGAAGTAATCAATTATAATAATAACTTGCTACTCCGCATTTCATGCAACGCCGTTGCAGAAAATAGAAAAACGCAAAATACACATGAAAAGGGGGGGGGGTATGACTGTACCGTACGTATACCATTGAAAATACGGAAAAAGGGCATTTGGTGCAACGCCGTTGCAGAAAATAGAAAAACGCAAAATACACAGGAAAAGGGGGGGGGGTATGACTGTACCGTACTAGTATACCATCGAAAATACGGAAAAAGGGCATTTGGTGCAACGCCGTTGCAGAAAATAGAAAAACGCAAAATACACATGAAAAGGGGGGTATGACTGTACCGTACTAGTATACCATCGCAAATAAGGGGAAAAGGCAGTACGTGCAAGGACGTTGAAGATACCAAAAACCCATTTTCTGCAACGGCATTGCAGAATAGTGGAAAAATGAAAAATACGGAAATACATTTAAGTACAAATATAACTGATAATAAACTTGTTTGTTCAAGTCATGTGCTGTTTTCACCATCTCGTACTATTGATTGTAAATCCTTTTTTTTCAATGCAGCCATTGTCTCACGGAAATTAAACAACCATTGTTCACAATTTCCCAGCACAAAATATTGGTCAGGACTACCATGGTTTCTAACAACGGCAGCTTTGGACTCAATGGCGTTGCAGTCAAACAAATACAATTTGTTCCGCAACTCACCTTGCTTTACCAACGCATGATGGTGTTTTTTCCCTTTATCCCTTTTGCTTGGTATGGGGTCTGCAGAAACAAAGCAACAAGCGACGGCGTAATAACCATCGTGCACTAATTTGAAACCACTAACGGAGCTACCCACAGGGAAAGGACCTTCAAGGTAAAGCAGGCACAGAATCTGACATGGATAAACTTGCAGTCCACACCCATCAAGGAGGTTGAGTTGAAAATTAGCCCAGTTGTACCATACATTGGACAATTGTCCAGAATCAGACTTAAACGATGGTTGGGCACAAAACAATAATTTCATCTCACGATATTTGTCATACCTCTTGTGCTCCGTGGTTCCAAAAACCTTGCTGGTGCCCACAGCCGGAAGGACCACGTCGCAACAAAATTTGAGAACATCCGATGGAAACCAGGGTACACTTGCATTTTTTTTCATCCCACTTCATGTAAGGGAGACCATTCATCACACCAATCCAAAAACGAAGACCCAGCTGACCAACCACCCTCCTTAGGATGATTTGGTCCGGTTATGGGTCTATGTTTGAACAAATCAAATTCACGGTCAAGTCGATCAATAGTTCGATACTCCATCACTCGGTTGCAAGTTTGCTTGATTAGTGTGGACTTGTTTTGTTGAGTTCTCTTAGCAGGAGCCTTCACTTCAGTTTTATGATTGCTCTCACTCGCGGCAGAGTCCCACCCAGTTGGAGGACCAAATAATCTCATGTACTGTGATAAATGAAAATACATGTGATTCTTCACCAGATTGTTACCCTCTCCCTTACTTTGTTGAAGATTGTTATTTATACACTTGATGAAAAGAACAACTATTCTGTCAACATTCAAAACACCTTTCTTGTCTGGTTTGAAAACCTTGTCAAACGTTCCAGCGTACTTTAGGATCTCTTCCATATCCAACAACAACTCAATGGTGTAAATACGTCTATCAATTTTGTCTTCACACTTTCTGCTCTTGTTCTCAAGATTGGATGGCATCTTTTGAGACAACAACAATTGACGACCTCCAGCAGACAGAAGTGACAGCATCTGAATACAAAGCATTCCAATGTACTGGTTCCCCTCCTTCTTTGCTGTATGTATTGATTCTGAAAAATTGGTTCGTGGGAAGTCGCGATAGGATTGCCTCTGAACAGAACCACTGTAGTAACTGGCTAACCTTTCCATCTCACCAAGAAGCCGCTGGTTATTGCCTAAAAAGTCCTCACAGAACGTCTCTGCTACACGCTTTGCACAACCAAGTTGGTGCATATGGAGTCTCTCTCCGGGCGACGCTAGATGAATATTATGTGGGTTTTCTCCAAAATCAAGATCATAAAAAGCGTTGCCATTATGTACACCGTGGTGAGAGATGTTTTTGAAATACTGTTCAACATTCACTCCTTCATCAACCGCTGGAGCAGTAAAATCAGATATATTCCAGAGACGAATGGATTGATACTTGTCCCCATTTTGGTGCTTAGACACTTGCATGTTACCAGTTTTAACTGAAACAGGAACCTTCAAAACATTCACACAAGCGTTAATACCAAGTGCTCTGGGACAATTGCAATGCCTACAGATCATCTTTGAATTTAACATTTGATAATATCCACAAAGTTGGTCGTGCTGGGGAGTATCACCTATGAAATAAGCAACCGCAAATTTCATTTGAACCGACCATTTCTTCTTGTTCCACGGCAAATTAGACCATTCAGTACCATCCGTTTGGTTGCAGGCATCTTTCAAAGATGAAAGAGCGCAACGAAGGCCAGAGTGAAGATTGTTCACATTGTCAATTGATTTGGCACCTTTATCACCTGGACATGTTGGGTGATAATATATTGCCTCCCAGGCATCCGGCCAGGAGTTTCGAGTTAGGGTGTTGAATATGCCAAGAGTCATGTTCAGTGGGGTAAGAGTGGTTTGACCACTATTGTCAATTGCAATTCCATCCATGTAGAGAATAATAGGAACCAGAATTTCATTCGATTTGGATTTGCATCTCTTCTCCCAAGTGTTGATCCACCATTCACCGTGATGGAGTTCGTCAATATCAATATTGCCTTGAAGTTATGGATAATGGAATGGTAAGGTGGGGTCTTCAGCATGGAGGAATGACAGATTGTCTTCCTTCACCAAAGTCACATTTGTTAATAGGGAATGAAGTGCTTTTTGGAACAACCGGACGTAGATTTGTTTGCGACTGGAAACATCAGCATTCTGTGATTTCTTAGAACACCAGTCAATAAGATGAGGTTCAAACCCATTGCCTTTTATTTCAGGCACAGTTGCAGAAATCTCCTTCATGACACTTGCCCTGGTCTTTATGAGATTGCCTTTAGTCCATGAAAATAAATTAAGCCGCTCCAATTCGATAGCCCATTCATACAATTCCTTCTCTGCAACTAATGGTATGCTATGATTCCGCATGATTTTCACTAGTAACTTGATCTTGACCTTCAGTTCATCAGATATGTTCCTTCCTACATTGGGTGTCGTAATTACTAGCGTGTTTGAATCACGATGGGAATCGTCAACATCAATGTTGTTGCCTCCTTCATCGTTGAAACTCAAAGAGTGGGGGGCCTCTATGCTCTCACTTCCTTCTTCCTCATCATCATCATTAGGAAAGAAAAAATTGTCATCGAAAACAGAATCGTTGCCATTCTCTATGTTTGTTAATTCCCGACCAATCAAGGCACGCCCAATCGGTTTGACAGAAGGGTCATACATAACTTGATTGTCATGCACCTCTGGTAATGGGCTGTCACTACTCTGTGGACCGTTACGGGTGTTCGTTAGACCTAATTGTTGAGTAGCATCCTCAAGCTTCTTCTTTGATTTTCTAATGAATAAAGAAGATGCAAAATCATCTACTCCCAAAAACCGGTAGTAATAAGAATAACATGTACCCCGATTACGTGCAATATGGTCCAGAAGACCGGGAGAAAACAACTACTCCCGTCTTCTTTCTTAGTCACGCTGTAAACAAGGGGGTCTCTTCTTCTTGGTAACCTTCTGCTTTCTGTAACCAGTAGTGATCAGAGGAGAGTCCCGGTAGCAATGTACACAATATACCTGATATTTGGGAGTGTGGACCATCGTTACTAGTACTAATGTCGTACGATAGCCAGTAATAACAATAAAAATGGGAAAACGATTGAGATTGAAAAATTGTGACCATGCACTGTTTGTTTCAGGCATAAAATTCAGTAACATGCCACTAATTCGGAAACAGATGTCAGTGGGGTAAGAAAATGCAATGTGCATCAAAATATTATGAGTTCGACATTAATTTCAATAAATAGGGTGAAATTACAAAGGGGGACCAGTGGAGTTTGACGCAAATATGCGCGTGATTCCAAAATAACCCTGAATCTTGTTTGTGTGACGAGGGCTGATTGCATCAACAATACATTCATTGCAACTCAGGAAGCGCCAAGTCTAACCAAATTGCCAACCTACCTGGTTTTGGAGTGGTTTGGTTTTACGAGCAAGGAATCGCCAATGTTCTAGTATCTCTGGCCCTTGTCACGGACCAGTTCTGCGTCACCATGGATTCTGCAGCCAACAATACCCTCCATGTCCACCGAGGGTCTGGAACCTGTTGATTTGCTAGATCCAACTGGAACCTCTACTACTATGACATGATGGAGACAAGTGGGACTATTTTGGCAATCACCACAACTGAGGGCCAAAAGAAACTGTACTTGGACCTCAATTGCCAACATGCTGAGAAGGCTAGATATCTACAGGAACGACTATGCCTCCCTACAGAAAAATACCTCCTCCGTATAATGGATAACAACCTCATAAAGAATTGCTCGGTCACTTGGAGGGACATGAATATCATAAACAACATTTACGACATATATACCGGTGTCCTGAATGGTTAGACGGTCCAAACACAACCAACCCAAATTTGGGAGGAAGTCACCCTGGTTCCAGCAGCCATTCTGGAGAAGTACAGGGAAGCTACTCTAGTGTGTGTGGACATTCTCACTCTCAATGGAGTGAGGTTTCTCCACACCATTTTGAAACACATTTGCCCCAGGTCATCACGCAGCATCAGAGATGCCAAAGAATCAACGCTTAGGGACTGCATCCAGGTGTTGGTTGGACAATTTTCCCTCTGAGGATTTACAGTCAAGCTCATCCATGCTAACAATGATTTTGAATGTCTGAGAGAAGATCCACTACAGATGCAACCTGGGATCCACCTGACCTGTGTGGGGACGCAATCCCACAAACCAATAATTGAATACAGCAACAAAACTACAAAGGAAACCTTGCAAGGAATGATGAGCCTGTTGCCAACAAACACAACTTTGATGAAGAGCTGAACAAGGATGATGATGATGCCAGCAATGATGATTGCAGCCAGTCCAACGAAACTGTCAAAACTGAGTTAACCAGGATTATTGACAAAGGCAGGACAGGCCATGGCAGAGTCAATTTAGACAGCAATCAACTTCCTGGAACTGGATTTTGTGGAGCAAGAAGCCAACCTTGATACATCCATGATAAGCGGCAACAAATCACAGGCAGAATCCAAGGAGGATCCAACTAGTGACGCCACAGTCAAAGATGAGCCTGAGGAGGAGACCGAACCCATACGGTCTCGGCTTTGCCCACACGCACAACAAATATGGTGATGAAGAAGGGTTCACCCCCAGTTATCACAGCAGATCTTCTTTACCGCTGGTTACACCAAAGCAGTGAAGAAGCTCAGTGCAGACAATGAAGCAGTGATACTTGTGGCGGCAGCTATTGAAAACTACAACAATCTGAATCCACGTCAGGTCACCAAACAATACGGGGTTAAACAAGGCTTGAAAATCTTTGGCAAGGAAGGCATCGATGCTGTTCTCAAAGAGCTCCAGCAATTTCATGACCAAGGAGTGGCATCAGCTGTGGATCCAAAGAAGATGACAAAGGAAATGTTGCAACAGGCTCTGTCATATCTTATGTTCCTCAAGAGAAAGAGGGAGGGCAATGTAGAAGGCAGAGGATGTGCAGATGGAAGAAGACAACACACAAGTTCATATCAAAAGAAGACACAACATCCCCAATGGTGTTATTGTATGCACTTATGCTATTGTGCGCAATCGACACAATCTAGGGTTGTGATGTGGCTACAGTCAATATCTCAGGTGCATTTCTGCAAACACATATGGCAGAAGGAGAAGACATCTACATTAGGCTGGATGGTACCATGGCTGAGCTACTATGTCGGATTGACCTGCGACTGGCTGTACAGGCCCCGCCTAATTGACAAGATTGAAAAGAAAGTGATGTATGCCAAGGCTGAGAAAGCAATTTACGGAACACTGCGAGCTGCAATTTTGTTCAGGTCACTGCAGGAGTGAGGGTTCATGTGGTATACAAGTGGAACCCATATGATGCCTGCACCATAAATAAGATCATTAATGGGGCACAATGCATAATTGTTTGGCATGGCGATGAACTCAAAATCTCTCACAAGGACCCAAGGGTCGTGGATGACATTATCACAAAGCTGAATGGGAAGTATGACCAGATCACTCCCCTCACGGAAACACAAGGGAAGATTCACAACTATGTGGGAATGACAATTGACTACCCAGAGGAGGGTAAGGTCAAGTTCTTAATCTTTGACTATGTGGAGGAGATCCTGCAGAACCTTCTGGCGAGCCTTCATGGTTGTGAATCTGTTACTCCAGCCACAGATCACCTGTTCAAAGTCAACAAGGACTGCATCAAACTGGCTGACAAGGAAGCCATCCTATTCCATCACTATGTGATAAAAATTTTGTTCATGGCAAAGTGGGCAAGACCTGACATCCAAACAGCTATTGCTTTCTTGTGTACTTAGGTACAGCAACCTGGTGAAGACAACTGGAAGAAGCTCAAGAGAATTTTTTCATATCTCAGAGAGACACGCTTCCTGCCACTGGTATTGGGGTGGAATCAAACAGAAACCATGTATTGGCTCGCGGATGCAGCATTCGCTGTCCATGAAGGCATGCGGAGCCACTCTGAAGGGTTCATGACCATAGGGAGAGGTGCAATCATTGCCACATCAACAAAGCAGAAACTGAGTACCAAAAGCTCAACTGAAGCTGAGATTGTCAGCATTGACGGCACCATGCCATTCATCTGCTGATTGCGGTACTTCTTACTGGCCCAGGTGCAACATGTAATTGACAACATAGCCGATGAGTTCAAAAGTGACCACACTGCATTCCCCACACTCGGTAAGAGCAACCAGGTGTACCAGAACAACACGAGCTCCATCCAACTGGAGAAGAATGGCAGGTCCTCAAGTACCAAACAAACCAATCACATCAATGTTGGATAATTTTTAATGACAGATAGAATCACAAGAGGGGAAGTCACAGTGGAATACATGTCTACCAAAGAGATGATTGCCGACTTTTTCACAAAGACCCTCCAAGGATCCCTATTTAGGAAGTTCAGGAACACTATCCTGGGCATCAATAATAAAGAGTACAATCAATACAAGCGCGCCTACTATGATGCCAAGGCAGCACGCTCCACGTCCGATAACTGTCACGCAACCCAACGCGACCCCTCCCAAGCCCTATTTTGAGAAAATCAACCCTGCTTTTGTTATGCACAAGGGCTATTTTTAAAATTCACTTGTTTTGTGGTAAAGAGTTTCAACCCCCCTCAGGTTGCAACAAAAACTCTCCCCGAGGACTCAAAATGTCCCTTGATCTCCCAATTTTGACTGACTTGATTTGAAAAGTCTAATTCTTGCTACCAAACTTCCTAACCTTAACCCAAGATATGAAATAAAATTATTTTAAGAAGTGTTTGTTTGCTCCTTTGCCGCGTTTCACACTGTGTACAAAATACCACAATAAATACACAGTACGAAAACCATGTACAAGTCTACAGGTAATGGAATTCCGATCATTGAAATCACCAATGTCATTCACTTCCATTTTGACAACCCTGCAACAACCCTTCTGTTTCTCCTTCACTAGAACAGACCATGAAGGTTCACCACCATACAAATAGTACAAAATGACACCAACTTAAATACCTACACGTTACTCTACTTCATTTTTGATCGGGAAGGGTATTCAAACGGCAAAGACAATGACAACTACGGGCCCTACTCCGACCCATCTCTTTCCCCTTGGATAAAGGAGAGAATGGAGGCAGACATGTACAAACCCTACCTGGTTTGAACACCAGCATGTTACTCTACTGATTTGCTGACCAGGAATGACATTCAAACGGCGATCAAACAGCAAATTAGGAAGATCCAAACACCATTTCCATTTTGACGACCATTCTATTTCTCCTACTGTAGAACAGACCATGAGGGCTCACCACTGTACAAATAGTACAAAATGACACCAACTTTAATACCTACATGTTACTCTACTTCGATTTTGATTGGGAAGGGTATTCAAACGGCAATCAAGCGGCGTTTTGGAGCGGCGTTTCGAGCAGCGTTTTGAGCAGCAGGAAGCCAGCAGCGAGCAGCGGCGTTTGGGGTGGAGATAGCAACTAGCAACAGCAACTAGCAACAGCAACTAGCAAGAGTGAGGACTAGCAAGAGCAATAGCCACTAGCAAGAGCAAGAGCAACTAGCAAGAGCAACATCAATAGCAACTAGCAACTAGCAACAGCAACAGCGACTAGCGCGGGCAACAGCAAAAGCAACAGCGACTAGCAAGAGCACGGAAGGGCTATCCTTTGTGTACGTCTATCTCTTTGGCGCCTTTCATCTTTGTCTTCGTCGTCCTCTAGCAGAGACAAGAAGCTAACAAGCCACTTGAGTAACATAAAAATGGTTACGTTTTGAGCAGCAGGAGAAGCCAGCAATAAACAGCAAGCAGCGGCGTTTCAAGCGGCATTTTGGAGTGGCATTTCGAGCAGCATTTCAAGCAGCAGGAAGCCAGCAGCATGCAGCAAGCAGCGACGTTTGGAGCGGCGTTTTGGAGCAGCAGTTTTGAGCGGCGTTTTGGAGCAACGCTTTGGAGGAGCAGCAGGAAGCCAGCAGCGAGCAGCGGCGTTTTGCAGCAGCAGGAAGCCAGCAGCAAGCAGCGGCGTTTTCAGTGGCGTTTTGGAGAAGCAGGAAGCCAGCAGCGAGCAGCAAGTAGCAGCGTTTCCAGCAGCGTTTTGGAGCAGCAGGAAGCCAGCAGGGTTTTGAAGTAGCAGGAAGCCAGCAGCGAGCAGCGGTGATAGCGTCTAGCAATAGCAAGAGCAACAGTGAATAGCGAGAGCAACAGCAACAGCAACAGCAACTAGCGAGAGCAACACCAACAGCGACTAGCGAGAGCAACACCAACACCAACACCAACAGCAACAGCCGCAGCGACCAGCAACAGCAACCAGCAACATTAACAGCGACTAGCGAGAGCAACAGCAACTAGCAAGAGCAACAGCGGCTAGCAAGAGCAACAGCGACTAGCAAGAGCAACAGCGTCTAGCAAGAGCAACAGCGACTAGCGAGAGCAACAGCAACTAGCGAGCGACTAGCAACAGCAACAGCAACTAGCGAGTGACTAGTGAGATCAACAGCGACTAGCGAGAGCAACAGCGACTAGCGAGAGCAACAGCGACTAGCAAGTGCAACACCACCACCAACAACAACAGCAACAGCAACAGCAACCAGCAACAGCAACTAGCGAGAGCAACAGCAACAGCGACTAGCGAGAGCAACAGCAACAGCAACTGGCGGAGTGGCGTTTTGGAGGAGCAGCAGGAAGCCAGCAGCAAGCATCAGCGTTTGGAGCAGAGCAGCAGGAAGCCAGCATCGGCGTTTTGGGCGGCGTTTTGGGCGGCGTTTTGGAGTGGCGTTTCAAGCAGCAGGATGCCAGCAGCCAACAGCGGTATTTTGCGGTTGGATCACTGTTGTTGATTTGTTGCCGTTGATTCATCCTGTGGATTCGTTTTGATCGTTGTTGCTGTTGCGGATCTATAACAATATATGATAATTTAACAAAATGGGGTGAGTATCTATTGATGTAGAGAAAATAATAACAACAGAATAATATAATTTACATGCTAACCTACCCCGTTGCCATGTTGCGGGTCACCTGTGTTGCCGTCTGCTCCCGTTGTTGATGCCATTGATTTTGTTGATATGGTCGATTAGTTGATATGGTCAATTTGTAGAGGATACCGCCGATTCGTTGATGCTGACAATTGGTTGATATCCATTGTTCCTGTTCCGGCCCTATGAAAATAAGAAGAAAAACAGAATTTAGGAATACATCATTGGCAATGTAGGATGTAGGCATCATTGTCTCTCTCTCTCTCTCTCTCTCTCTCTCATTCATACCGTTTGCCACAGATTCATTGTTGTCGTTTACCGATGATTTGTTGTTGCCAATTGACGCACCAGAGAAGAAATTATTGTTGTTGCTGCTGCCGTAGATTTGAAGAAATCTTACTCCTATACCACAAAAAACTGGATCTTGATCCTGTTGATATAAATATGCAAGGGATGCAGATTTATTGCTTTCAAGACGTCTGTGTTTGGGTGATCAAGTCCAAGAACACTATCTATCCAGCAATTCCTCTCTCGTCCTGGTCTCTATTGTCTTTTTTCAGCCAAGGCAGTTATTTTGGACTAAAATACCTAGAGCCTGAATTCCCTGCCTAGTGATCATTGCTGATCAGTTCAGTGGGATTCAACGTTCTCGGACGGAGTGCCAATCGTACAAGTACGGTAAAGCAGCTCTGCTCAAGATAAGTTTGGTAAGATTATGAAGGGAAACAGTATTTTTTGCCTCACAAAAAGAAAACAAATCACACTGTAAAACCACACTGTAAAATCACTTTTCGCTGTGTGTGTGTGTGTGTTAGAGAGAGTTTTTTTTTGTCGCGAGATACTTTCCGCTGTATCGGACATACCGGTATGAGATCAAATTCTGTGTGTGTGTGTGTGCGTGTGTGTGTTCGAAGAAAAAAAAAATCAATACTTAACCTGTGAGATCTAATGCAGTAAATATAGAACAATGAAGAATGATTTGAATTTCTTAATTAAGTTGATAACGTTAAGTAAATAATATTGCACAGCACGCGCGTTTTGAATATAGAATAATAAAGAATGTTGCCCTGATTTTTTAGTTAACGTTCTCAACTAGTGACACAGTGAGATCTTTCATGTACGTACCGGTGATAGTGAGATTTTTCATGTACCGGTGCTGGTAGTACATTTTACCAGTAATGAATTTGCGTAGCATTCTACAGCCGTAGCTTTCTACATGATTTTTGTACTAGATAATTACTGGTAATGCATTTGCGTAGCATTCTACATCAGTAGCTTACTACACCATTTTTGTACTAGATAATTTCTGGTATTGAATTTGTGTAGCATCCTACGGCAGTAGCTTTCTACACAATTTTTGTACTAGATAATTTCTGGTATTGAATTTGCGTAGATTTCTACTAGAGTAGCTTTCTACATCATTTTCGTACTAGATAATTTCTGGTAACGCATTTGTGTAGCATCCTACGACAGTAGCTTTCTACACAATGTTTGTACTAGATAATTTCTGGTATTGAATTTGCGTATCTTTCTACAACACCAGTAGCTTTCTACATCATTTTTGTACTAGATAATTTCTGGTAATGAATTTGCCTAGCATTCTACGACAGTAGCTTTCTATAGAATTTTTGTACTAGATAATTTCTAGTAATGAATTTCTGTATAATTCTACGGTACGACAGTAGCTTTCTACACAATTTTAATAAATAGAAGTACACACTAATTTGCAATTAAAAATTAGAAAATCAGATATTTTTTGTGATTAGTCCATGAATATTGTTCCTGTAATGGATAAGATGAATCATGAAAGAAACAGAAGTGAGTTATCTTTGATAGTTGATTGTGCCACAGACTAATGAGTGCATTTGGGTACTGGATTTCGAGGGAAAATACACACTAATCTGCAATTAAAAATTAGAAAATCAGATATTTTGGGTGATTAGTCCATGACTATTGTTCCTATTATGGATAAGATGAATCATGAAAGAAACAGAAGTGAGTTATCTTTGATAGTTGATTGTGTCACAAACTAATGAGTGCATTTGGGTACTGCTGGTTTTGGAGGGAAAATACACACTAATTTGCAATTAGAAATTAGAAAATCAGATATTTTTTGTGATTAGTCCATGAATATTGTTCCTGTTATGGATAAGATGAATCATGAAAGAAACTGAAGTGAATCATCCTTGATAGTTTGTGTGTTGCCACCTTATGAGTGCATTTGGGTACTGGATTTGGAGGAAAAATACACACTAATTTGCAATTAGAAAATCAGATATTTTCGGTGATTAGTCTGTGAATATTGTTCCTGTTATGGATAAGATGAATCATGAAAGAAACACAAGTGAGTTCTCTTTGATAGTTGATTGTGTCACAAACTAATGAGTGCATTTGGGTACTGGATTTCGAGCGAAAATACACACTAATTTGCAATTAAAAATTAGAAAATCAGATATTTTTAGTGATTAATCCATGAATATTGTTCCTGTAATGGATAAGATGAATCATGAAAGAAACACAAGTGAGTTCTCTTTGATAGTTTGTGTGTCACCACCTAATGAGTCCATTTGGGTACTGGATTTTATTTGGAGGAAAAATACACACTAATTTGTAATTAGAAATTAGAAAATCAGATATTTTTGGTGATCGGTCCATGAATATTGTTCCTGTAATGGATAAGATGAATCATGAAAGAAACTGAAGTGAATTATCCTTGATGGTTTGTGTGTCACCACCTTGTGAGTGCATTTGGGTACTGGAATGGGAGGAAAAATACACACTAATTTGCAATTAGGAAATTCCAAAATCAGATATTTTGGGTGATTGAACCATGAATATTGTTCCTGTTACGAATAAGATGAATCATGAAAGAAACAGAAGTGAGTTATGTGTGATGTTTGGTGTGTCACCACCTAACGAGTGCATTTGGGTACTGGAATGGGAGAAAAAATACACACTAATTTGCAATTAGAAATTAGAAAATCAGATATTTTGGGTGATCGGTCAATGAATATTGTTTCGATTATGGATAAGATGAATCATGAAAGAAACATAAGCGAGTTATCTGTGATAGTTTTTGTATCACAAACTAATGAGTGCATTTGGGTACTGGAATGGGAGGAAAAATACACACTAATTTGCAATTAGAAATTAGAAAATCAGATATTTTGGGTGATTGAACCATGAATATTGTTCCTGTTATGGATAAGATGAATCATGAAAGAAACAGAAGTGAGTTATCTGTGATAGTTTGTGTGTCACCACCTAGTGAGTGCATTTGGGTACTGGAATGGGAGGGAAAATACACACCAATTTGCAATTAAAAATTAGAAAATCAGATATTTTGGGTGATTAGTCCATGAATATTGTTCCTATTATGGATAAGATGAATCATGAAAGAAACAGAAGTGAGTTATCTGTGATAGTTTTTGTATCACAAACTAATGAGTGCATTTGGGTACTGGAATGGGAGGAAAAATACACACTAATTTGCAATTAGAAATTAGAAAATCAGATATTTTGGGTGATTTGTCCATGAATATTGTTCCTATTATGGATAAGATGAATCATGAAAGAAACATAAGCGAGTTTTCTTTGATAGTTTGTGTGTCACCACCTAGTGAGTGCATTTGGGTACTGGAACGGGAGAAAAAATACACACTCATTTGCAATTAAAAATTCCAAAATCAGATATTTTGTGTGATTGAACCATGAATATGTTTCCTGTCATGGATAAGATGAATCATGAAAGAAACAGAAGTAAGTTATCTGTGATAGTTTGTGTGTCACCACCTAGTGAGTGCAGTTGGGTACTGGATTTGGAGGGAAAATACACACTAATTTGCAATTAAAAATTAGAAAATCAGATATTTTTGGTGATTGGTCAATGAATATTGTTTCGATTATGGATAAGATGAATCACCATGAAAGAAACAGAAGTGAGTTATCTTTGATAGTTTGTGTTTCACCACCTTGTGAGTGCATTTGGGTACTGGATATGGGAGGAAAAATACACACTAATTTGCAATTAGAACTTAGAAAATCAGATATTTTGGGTGATTAGTCCATGAATATTGTTCCTATTATGGGTAAGATGAATCATGAAAGAAACAGAAGTGAGTTATGTGTGATGTTTGGGTGTCACCACCTAATGAGTGCATTTGGGTACTGGATATGGAGGAAAAATACACACTAATTTGCAATTAGAAATTAGAAAATCAGATATTTTGGGTGATTGAACCATGAATATTGTTCCTGTTATGGATAAGATGAATCATGAAAGAAACAGAAGTGAGTTATCTGTGATAGTTTGTGTGTCACCACCTAGTGAGTGCATTTGGGTACTGGAATGGGAGGGAAAATACACACCAATTTGCAATTAAAAATTAGAAAATCAGATATTTTGGGTGATTAGTCCATGAATATTGTTCCTATTATGGATAAGATGAATCATGAAAGAAACAGAAGTGAGTTATCTGTGGTTTGTATCACAAACTAATGAGTGCATTTGGGTACTGGAATGGGAGGAAAAATACACACTAATTTGCAATTAGAAATTAGAAAATCAGATATTTTGGGTGATTTGTCCATGAATATTGTTCCTATTATGGATAAGATGAATCATGAAAGAAACATAAGCGAGTTTTCTTTGATAGTTTGTGTGTCACCACCTAGTGAGTGCATTTGGGTACTGGAACGGGAGAAAAAATACACACTCATTTGCAATTAAAAATTCCAAAATCAGATATTTTGTGTGATTGAACCATGAATATGTTTCCTGTCATGGATAAGATGAATCATGAAAGAAACAGAAGTAAGTTATCTGTGATAGTTTGTGTGTCACCACCTAGTGAGTGCAGTTGGGTACTGGATTTGGAGGGAAAATACACACTAATTTGCAATTAAAAATTAGAAAATCAGATATTTTTGGTGATTGGTCAATGAATATTGTTTCGATTATGGATAAGATGAATCACCATGAAAGAAACAGAAGTGAGTTATCTTTGATAGTTTGTGTTTCACCACCTTGTGAGTGCATTTGGGTACTGGATATGGGAGGAAAAATACACACTAATTTGCAATTAGAAATTAGAAAATCAGATATTTTGGGTGATTAGTCCATGAATATTGTTCCTGTTACGAATAAGATGAATCATGAAAGAAACAGAAGTGAGTTATGTGTGATGTTTGGTGTGTCACCACCTAACGAGTGCATTTGGGTACTGGAATGGGAGAAAAAATACACACTAATTTGCAATTAGAAATTAGAAAATCAGATATTTTGGGTGATCGGTCAATGAATATTGTTTCGATTATGGATAAGATGAATCATGAAAGAAACATAAGCGAGTTATCTGTGATAGTTTTTGTATCACAAACTAATGAGTGCATTTGGGTACTGGAATGGGAGGAAAAATACACACTAATTTGCAATTAGAAATTAGAAAATCAGATATTTTGGGTGATTGAACCATGAATATTGTTCCTGTTATGGATAAGATGAATCATGAAAGAAACAGAAGTGAGTTATCTGTGATAGTTTGTGTGTCACCACCTAGTGAGTGCATTTGGGTACTGGAATGGGAGGGAAAATACACACCAATTTGCAATTAAAAATTAGAAAATCAGATATTTTGGGTGATTAGTCCATGAATATTGTTCCTATTATGGATAAGATGAATCATGAAAGAAACAGAAGTGAGTTATCTGTGATAGTTTTTGTATCACAAACTAATGAGTGCATTTGGGTACTGGAATGGGAGGAAAAATACACACTAATTTGCAATTAAAAATTAGAAAATCAGATATTTTTGGTGATTTGTCCATGAATATTGTTCCTATTATGGATAAGATGAATCATGAAAGAAACATAAGCGAGTTTTCTTTGATAGTTTGTGTGTCACCACCTAGTGAGTGCATTTGGGTACTGGAACGGGAGAAAAAATACACACTCATTTGCAATTAAAAATTCCAAAATCAGATATTTTGTGTGATTGAACCATGAATATGTTTCCTGTCATGGATAAGATGAATCATGAAAGAAACAGAAGTAAGTTATCTGTGATAGTTTGTGTGTCACCACCTAGTGAGTGCAGTTGGGTACTGGATTTGGAGGGAAAATACACACTAATTTGCAATTAAAAATTAGAAAATCAGATATTTTTGGTGATTGGTCAATGAATATTGTTTCGATTATGGATAAGATGAATCACCATGAAAGAAACAGAAGTGAGTTATCTTTGATAGTTTGTGTTTCACCACCTTGTGAGTGCATTTGGGTACTGGATATGGGAGGAAAAATACACACTAATTTGCAATTAGAACTTAGAAAATCAGATATTTTGGGTGATTAGTCCATGAATATTGTTCCTATTATGGGTAAGATGAATCATGAAAGAAACAGAAGTGAGTTATGTGTGATGTTTGGGTGTCACCACCTAATGAGTGCATTTGGGTACTGGATATGGAGGAAAAATACACACTAATTTGCAATTAGAAATTAGAAAATCAGATATTTTGGGTGATTGAACCATGAATATTGTTCCTGTTATGGATAAGATGAATCATGAAAGAAACAGAAGTGAGTTATCTGTGATAGTTTGTGTGTCACCACCTAGTGAGTGCATTTGGGTACTGGAATGGGAGGGAAAATACACACCAATTTGCAATTAAAAATTAGAAAATCAGATATTTTGGGTGATTAGTCCATGAATATTGTTCCTATTATGGATAAGATGAATCATGAAGGAAACAGAAGTGAGTTATCTGTGGTAGTTTTTGTATCACAAACTAATGAGTGCATTTGGGTACTGGAATGGGAGGAAAAATACACACTAATTTGCAATTAGAAATTAGAAAATCAGATATTTTTGGTGATTTGTCCATGAATATTGTTCCTATTATGGATAAGATGAATCATGAAAGAAACATAAGCGAGTTTTCTTTGATAGTTTGTGTGTCACCACCTAGTGAGTGCATTTGGGTACTGGAACGGGAGAAAAAATACACACTCATTTGCAATTAAAAATTCCAAAATCAGATATTTTGTGTGATTGAACCATGAATATGTTTCCTGTCATGGATAAGATGAATCATGAAAGAAACAGAAGTAAGTTATCTGTGATAGTTTGTGTGTCACCACCTAGTGAGTGCAGTTGGGTACTGGATTTGGAGGGAAAATACACACTAATTTGCAATTAAAAATTAGAAAATCAGATATTTTTGGTGATTGGTCAATGAATATTGTTTCGATTATGGATAAGATGAATCACCATGAAAGAAACAGAAGTGAGTTATCTTTGATAGTTTGTGTTTCACCACCTTGTGAGTGCATTTGGGTACTGGATATGGGAGGAAAAATACACACTAATTTGCAATTAGAAATTAGAAAATCAGATATTTTGGGTGATTAGTCCATGAATATTGTTCCTATTATGGGTAAGATGAATCATGAAAGAAACAGAAGTGAGTTATGTGTGATGTTTGGGTGTCACCACCTAATGAGTGCATTTGGGTACTGGATATGGAGGAAAAATACACACTAATTTGCAATTAGAAATTAGAAAATCAGATATTTTTTTGATTAGTCCATGAATATTGTTCCTATTATGGATAAGATGAATCATGAAAGAAACTGAAGTGAATTATCTTTGATAGTTTGTGTGTCACCACCTTGTGAGTGCATTTGGGTACTGGAACGGGAGGAAAAATACACAATAATTTGCAATTAGAAATTAGAAAATCAGGTATTCTAGGTGATTGAACCATGAATATGGTTCCTGTAATGGATAAGATGAATCATGAAAGAAACAGAAGTGAGTTATGTGTGATGTTTGGTGTGTCACCACCTAACGAGTGCATTTGGGTACTGGAATGGGAGGAAAAATACACACTAATTTGCAATTAGATTAGAAAATCAGATATTTTGGGTGACTAGTCCATGAATATTGTTCCTGTTATGGATTAGATGAATCATGAAAGAAACAGAAGTGAGTTATGTGTGATGTTTGGTGTGTCACCACCTAATGAGTTCATTTGGGTACTGGATTTGGATGAAAAATATTGGGTAATGAGTCTCAAAGTGTTTGGTGCTGTGCATGAATATATTTCTCATGACTCATCTGATGCATATTGGGAACAATATTGCCACACATAATGCTGAAAATTTTGTTGCAAATCCAGGGCACAAACTGACTTATTGGGTAATGATATACAAAGTATCCGGTCCAGGCCATTAATGATTTTTTCATGACTCCTATGATGCATATTGTTGGTAACAATATTGCCCCACAGATTGCTGAAACTGTTGTGGTTTGTCTCTCCAAATGGCATACAAGAGAATATTATTTGTGCAAATCCAGGGCACAAAATGACGTATTGGGTAATGACAGGCAAAGTATGAGGTCAAGTCCATAATAGGAAGAACATTTACTATGTATAATCCAATCACCCAAAACGTACTTGAATGAATGTCAAATGAAAATAATTCATAAGCTGTTTAATTGAAATGGAGGTGCTGTTTTTTTATTATTCTCAGACAAAAGAATGGTGCAGATATTACCAGTACTACTAGTTGTAGCTAATATTGCATGCAAAAGGGTACATAGTTGGGTACTGTGCAAAAAGTGTACGTAGACAGGTACCATACTGACCCAAGGGAGTTTTGAACCACTGACTGGCTACCAGATTCTACAGATGGGTTGGGGATTTAGATACATAACCTTTGTGTAATCACAATTTCCTCTTTGAAAAAATTATGGCGCAGGGAGGGGTGGCGTGCACTCGTACATGCTTTGCTTATATAGAAAATAAAGGCCGTGCACAAGCCAGGCACATGGAAGAAGTCAGGGTGCATAGCACACACAACACACACAAAACCACACACACATGAAAAACTGTATACACACGGAACCACCACACAAAACGAAACACATGCTTCTTGGTTGGCACAGTTTTTTTTGAAGCAGGGAAAATGAATGTTGTCCGACAGTCACAAACAACGGAACAATCGAACAATCGAACAACCAAACAACAAAGAAGAAACACTAGTCAGTGACAATAACAGCAATTCGTTGGAGATTCTATTTGTTTCTGATCTTTCTTTCTTTTATTTTTATTTTTATTGAAATGGAGCAACAATCAAACAAACCAACGAGGGAAAGAACGACACTCAAAATGGAACAACGAATTTTAAAAAAAGGAATGACAGAATGGAACAACAGAACAACAGCAGTGAGTGACAACGACGGCAATTTGTTGGAGATACTATTTGTTTCTGATCTTTCTTTTTTTTATTTTTATTTTTATTGAAACAGAACAACAATCAAACGAACCAACAAAGGAAAGGAGGGCACTTAAAACAGAACAATAAATGAAACAGAACGGAACAATGGAACGGAACAATGGGACAGAACGACATCATGGAACAACAGAAAAGTTCACAAAAAAAAAACTGTACACACACGGAAAACTGTACATACCCCAAATCAAAACCACACAAAAAGCAACACATCCTTCTTGGTTGGCACGGTATTTAAAAAAAATGAAAAGCACAGAAACAACAGATTGGCAATGAAAGAAAACAACGAGAAACAGTAGTGAGTGACAATGACAGCAATTTGTTGGAGATTCTATTTGCTTCTGATCTTTCTTTCTCTTATTTTTATTCTTCAGGAACAACAAACCAACAAAAGGACATAAGAAGGACAAAGGGATGAAACGGAATGACAAAATGGAACAATCAAACAGAACAGAACAGCGGAGTAAGGCAAGTGTTTGCTAGATTCTGCAAGAAGGTACAATTGTTAAGAGAAGATCCGGAAACGGGTAAAAATTTGGAGAAAATGATGCTGGAAAGATTCAAGTCAGAAAAAAACCCTACTGGTACTGTATCGAAAGATGGTGGCACTGTTGCCAGTAGTCTTGCTGAAGAGGAAAATGAGGATGACAACTATATTGATCCTGTATTGATGCAATTGCTTGGCGGAACGGAGGAAGTTTAGGCATTGTTTTCAGAATCATTACTGTTCATTGTGTCAGTCCATTCACTAATTTGACGACAACGCAGGTGGGTTCACACCTAGTACGACACGGGTAAATCTTCGGGGAGAGTGATTAGGGTAAAAGGTACATATTCTACATACATTGCATACCGTTGCAATAAATAGTACATTGTGTGACACAAATGATTAAAATGTACGGAATGGAGTACTCATACCTATCATACATATTTTGCATATGATACTACTAGACAAATTCTTGACCCAAAAAATTCAACCGTAGTGGTAGGTAGTCGCAACCGATGATATTAAATTTTAAGGGTTGTGTGTTGTGAGCACAAATA
This sequence comes from Pseudo-nitzschia multiseries, assembly GCA_037355745.1. Lineage (NCBI taxonomy): Eukaryota > Bacillariophyta > Bacillariophyceae > Bacillariales > Bacillariaceae > Pseudo-nitzschia > Pseudo-nitzschia multiseries. Next base: position 18,843,277 of record CM074784.1, on the reverse strand, counting down.
TTAAATTATAAGGGTAGTGTGTCGCGAGCAATGGAGATAAAGTACAAGGGTTGTGTGTCGCAAGCACTAATGTTAAATTTTACTGGTTGTGAGTCATGACCTTGCGTATTTAATTTTAGTAGGTGTGATTCGCGAACGTACGGGTAGGATATTAAAAATTAATAATAATTATTCATGACCCAAGGAAAAAAATAATCGCGAACCAGGGATTGAGAGTTAGAAAAATGAGCATGATACGAAGCCACCAAATCACAGGGGGGGCTCGGTTGTGAGTCATGACCTTGCGTATTTAATTTTAGTAGGTGTGATTCACGAACGTACGGGTAGGTTATATTAAAAATTAATAATAATTATTCATGACCCAAGGAAAAAAATAATCGCGAACCAGGGATTGAGAGTTAGGAAAATGGGCTTGATATGAAGCTACTGAATCACAGGGGGGGCTGGTGTCAAAATTACACACAAGCAAGGGTGGCGAAAGTACCTTGCGACGAAGAAAAAAAAGGGTCGCGGGACAGTTATCGGACGCAATAGAGTCACATTTGCAAACAATGCATAATCAGCAACTGCGCAGGAATTTGCTGAGGAACTAACCGGCTCAGCACACACAGGAGGCGACCAAGTTGGTCGAGTGCGCGCGAGTGCGCACACACGCACGCAAAGAACGTGCGGGATAGTTTTCAGTAACTGGCATAATCAGTCATCGCAGCTTGGCTAAAGAAAGTATGGCAACTGCATCAAAAAGATGGACTAGTGGCTATCAGCCTGCAGTGATCATACTTTTGTTTTTGTCTAGTTTGTGAAGTTGTTAATACTACTGCCTATGCTGTTTCCAACTGGAGAGTGGATAATCGTACGATATCCATTCATCCCATCAACATTTGCTTCTACCGTATGACAGGGAACATCATTTTTTTCAGTTTTGCATCAGTTTCAACATAGGAGAGTTTTGAGTGTGATAACTTCTCTGAAGTTGATTTGTAGACTAAGCTAAGATTTTCAGAATTGTCCTGTCTTCCTGTCTATTGTCTATGATATTATAGGTGTTTGCATTTTTGTTTTCACAAAATGGTATGAATATTGATGACACCTTTTTTTGCCATTAGTAAAAATGGTTATGGTCATTTCTTATGAATAAAGAAGTCTGAAATTTTCCTCTTTTTTACACCAGCAAGAGAATGCGATTGGATCTTTGATTCGATGCCTTGTTTGCGATGTTGGTTCAGATTATTGCCAGCGTTTCTAGTTTGTGTCCCTGATGATAAGATATAATCCATAGTGTCTTGGAGGTTTCCATTGCACTTCTCAAGAACGACCTTCGCCTGCTGTTTGTCAAAACCCATGCTGCTAATCAAATTGATTTCGTCGTTATATAATTCCTGTTTGTTGCCCATCGGATCTTGCGAGCTGCTCGCGCATTTTGAGCTCACTGGTTGAATAACACCCACGACTTCGATATCATCGCACACCTCCTCCTCCTCTTCGCTGTTTTTACTGAACATGGTTGGTCTTCCGAATTCTGCAACAACGCGAGCCTTTACATCAACTGGCGGTAACCCTGTCGCCGGTTTCCCCTTTTGATTCGAATCAGAAAGTTTACTGATGGATTCGAAACCAATCGCGGCAGAAGGTTTGCAGTTTCGTTCATTTGCAACGATCGCTGTGATTGGTGAAGTCGTGCTCTTTTTTGTCATGGAGCGGAAAAATGCCCGCTTAGCTCGCGTAGAGTCCAACAAATTGCGAAAGCGGCCTTCGATCTTACGTTTGTGATTTTCATCAGAGTAGACAGTGGGAACTATCTTACGAGGCTTCAAATATTGGACAAACGAAACCAATTCGGGATAGGTAGAATGCTCCGAGTAGCTGATCAGCCTTACTTCCACATGTAATGTTTTTGATGAGGACAGCTCAACTTTCTTTGTGCTAATGGCATTCTTTTTGTTCCAATTACTCGAATTAGCCCAACCCGTAGGGATGAAAGCTACTACCTTATCATATTCCCCGTGTGAGGTTTTCAGTCCTTTCGTTGACTCTGATTCAGCCATTCTGGTGCTTTTGGACTCCAGCGACGACAAGTTTTCAACGTATTTTGCAATCTTCTGAAATTCTGGCTGAAAGTACGGAAACATCTCTCCTGCCAAACCCATTGGGATGACGTGGAGGTCGCTTGATGATGGATCGCGAGTGCATCTCTCCAGGATGTTTGAATGCTGTTCGTGTACAACCGTTGAGAGCTCGTTGTTGTTTCCTGAAATTTTTTGTTGAATGCATTGTAGCATCCTCCATTTCTTCTCACTGACATATATTTGTTGTTTGCTTCTTCTCGAAGCTTCATAAAGAACCTTTTCTTTGCCGATCGAATAGCACGAAAGTAGCACCAAGGTTTTGTCCGAGCTTTTTCTTGACAGCAGTTCTTCGGTCTGAGATGCAATCGAATCGACTGCCTCATTTTGCGTGATGAAATCATGCTTGGGGTGGCAATAGGTAGTGTCCAGATAGATCAAATCAAGCTTTCGTTCCTTGATGGATTTCGTCAACAAAGGATACGACTGGAATTTTGTACTGCAGTAGCGCATGTCTCCCGTGTGAAGATGCGTAGTCTTACCATCTGATAACTCAATCAAAATGATGCAGGCACCAGGGCAGTGGTTTGCGTCGTAAAAAGTTATATCCGCGTACTCTTTAGGCAGATTGTGCATTCTCTTTTCTTCATTTACCTGGTTTCGAATGATTGAATGTCGAAAGGTGGTGCCATATTCGTGTTCTGCAACAAATTTTTCAGGAACCTCGTGAACGTTAACGAGTAATCTGGCAGTGACGGGGGTGCAATGGATTTTTGCCGGTCCCTTGTACTTTCCCTCTCGCGGTAGTTGCTGATAATGGTCGCCGTGATAATGGGATAGGACAAACGTTGCATCTGGGTTTTTGGTGTGATCGCGAAGAAAATGGCCTCGGAATGCATCCACAAAGAGACCTGGGCAATCTGACACTTGGTGACAGCAATCAGCCGAATTCATCGTGTGCCACGGCAAAGATTCCTCGTTGTTCCTCAATCGGAGAGATAATCGACTGCGGATTGATGCGTTCGTACTTTCCCTTAGATTTTTCGAACCATGCTTTACTTTCTCGCAGTATCCCTAGTTGTTGTAACAAGAGCCCGACAACTTATCAAAATGACTTTTGATGCTACCAGCAGCAACTTTCCAACGTCGTGCAGTCTGCGATTTTCATTGTGCCATTGTTCTGCTGTTGTTAGTAGTTCGACGTTGTGAGTTGGATCTCAATTTCGATGATTCATCAGCGCTTCACACTCGAACACGAGTATTTTGTTCATACTCAGATTCTTCATACGGGTTCCTACCGCGGTTCTGAGTGCACGACTGGAGCCGAGATTGATGCGATACGGTCTGTCGCCACAAAACCCTTAAATTCTCCCCAACTTTCCACCCTCCCATTTTGGGAAACCAGGAAGCATAGCAAGTGATTATGGCTCTATAGAATTCAGCTACTACTCACGCTTCCTATTTCAGTATTGTGGCGTCGCTGGCTCAGTAGATGTCGTAATTTAATGCACTGGGATAGATGTCTTACACATAGTCCTACAAGCCACATATTATCCAGGGTTACCTCCTCAAAAAATCTTCTCCAGTCCATTCCAACCTACATACGGTAGTACTACTACTGCAATTCCAAGGTGGTAAATAATTCTCATAGATGGAACCAATGTTTTAGACTCTGCAAAAAAACTTTTTATCACAGAATTATGTGAAATCTGTACTTGGGTTAGTAAGGTGCAGTGTTTTTAGTTAGTACTCGTACTAGTATTGTTTGAGCATCGATGGATCAATCCAACAATGTTTGTATCTTACATTAGCATGCATACTTTAATCAATTGGGACCAAACACGGGTCAAGACTAAAATCCAAGCGCTCGAAGCAAGGAATTTTCACCTGGCCTAAAGATAAATACAGCTATTGAAATTATAGTTCGGAAGAAGACGCATGTTTGAATCGAAGGGACTAGAATGAATTTCTGTGTCAAATGTACAAGATTATAACTTCAAATCATTAAACGCCTGTAATCCGCACCACTGCCTGCTTCGACGACAAAGAAAATCCAAGATATTCGTATTTCCACCCAAACCGTTTGCAGGACTCCCTCCAAGCCCTGAATTCATCTTGCCTCCACGTAGGGTGACATATGTATTCGCCAAAGACAAGAATAGTTCCAACAACAATCATATTGTGCAATGCTTCAAGAATGTCAAGAGTACTTGTGTACAAGACACAATCAATATTGGCATATGCAACGTATGCTTCATCACCAAGATCGTTTAGAAACGGAGATAGAGTATCACTGAAGAGCCCCTTATGGAAGTAGACATTTTCTGCAATCGATGGCACGATACCTCCGGTAGAGTAAGATCCTGCTGGTTCTGATCCCCATGCCTTCGGAAGTCCAGTGCTGCGAATTCATTAAAATAGCAAGTGAAGGATAATGATGAGAGGAGCGAATTGGAATGTTTGTTGAGCTTTTTTGACAAAAACAGAGGACAACAAAATTGTGGAAAACATACAAGGTATCAAAACCATGCATTTCAATGTCAAGAGGTAGAATCTCTTGGGTCATTCTGATGGATTTCCCCGATCCGACACCAAACTCGCAGACCAATCCGTGCGCCCTATTCCTTCGTTGGCGTTCGATGAGAGGCATGGCGGCATCCAGCGCAAGTTTTTGCATATCCCGTGTTCCTCGATGCAGATTCAGTCTAGCTGGGTCGGTGTTCCGAGTGTGCCACCTAAAAATATGGTTAGATAAAGCCTCTATGGATACAAATCTAATAACCGACAAGATAATAGATTTCGACTTTTCTGGCAGCTGGAAGCCAGCCATACTTACCTCACGTATCCCCAAGAATCACTCATACATGAAGTATCTGCCTCAGACCGCTGTATAGACTCCAAAATGTGTTCCGCTTCTTCTGTTTCGCCCAACCGTTCCAAAGCTACACCCATGTAGAACCGAACCACCGATTTCCTCTTTAAATCCCATGCTTTTCGGTAGGCCTCCACTGCCTGTCTTAGATGATCTAAATTCTTGCCGTTGCCTCCTGCTGCTTCTAGGGACGTCCCGATGCCCTTGAAAGACTCTGCCGATGGAAAAGGATCGATTTCTGTAGCCATTCTGCAATGTCAAAATTCAGCAAGCATTGCCAACACAAAAAAGGGAAAAAAGTTGATATGCATGACAAGATTCCGGCCAAGTTAGTATGCATTTTCGTCCAATCATCTAAATAGAGCGTCCTATTCGGCTACTGCCATCGGGTATGCGTTTCCAATTTTCCTCCTTCATTCTGGATCTTCGAGACTCACGTGTACAGTCGAGCTGCAGCACTCGCATCACTAAGAGCGTCTGCATTCAAAGATCCCAGCCTTCCGAGAGTATATGCAAGGACGGCCTGGCAATCCTCCTCTGATAGATTTGTTACGTGTTCGAAATTTTCTGGGAGCTCCAGAAAGCATTGAAACAGTGTCGCGGCTTCGTGAAACGCACCACTCGCTAGTCTGGGTTGGCCAGACTTGTCGAGCTGCGTTGCTCTCCTAAACGCTCGATCCGCCTCGCCAATGACTGCATTCCAAGCAACAGGTTCGTCGATCAGTTGGGCCAGCGACGATAACGAAAATGGTGGCCGCCAATCATTATTTCTTAGATTGAAGTTATTGTTTTTTCTGACAGTCGTTGTGTCAGTTGTAAAGGCGTCTGTTGACAAGGTGGCGAACAGAGTCCACACAATAGCCGGTCGATGCCTGATTGTTATCATTATCTTTTGTCAACAATATTCTACCTCTGTTTGATCAATCTTCAATCCAAAAGAACCTACGAAGGCCGAGAATAAGAAAGGGGCAAGTCTGTATGGTTGTTTTCAACTATTGATGCCGACACAACCTTTCCGGACGAACCTAGGTGAAGAGATTGGTAAGTATTAGTTCTATTACCTGCTCAAAATGTTGAGTGAGGAAGGATACGATACGTACACCATGTGACATGGGACGTCGGTTTGATCTGATGACACTAAACATTTCATGAAAATTTTGAGATGGTTTTCGGCTTCGGTTCTTGTTGTTGAATGTTGGACCGGCGTCTTTCGTTGATGCCATCAAAAGTGACGTACCAGTACCATGTACCAGTAGTACTCCGTTGACGTATGATACATATTTCACAATCATACATTCAGCGTTCAGTGTTCAGTATTCAGCATTCCTCAGCATTCAACGTTCAACGTTCAACGTTCAGCAAAACATCAAAACCGCTTCAGCGGAACTTGGGGATCATTGGCGGGAAGCGGGAACGAATTATTACTTGACCAATCTATCCTACCGTACGTACGGTATGTATTGTACGGTAGGCTGCGTTGCCGATTCTAGCTAGCACCCTGATGCAGATGTTGAACGAATTCCCAATACTAATACCGCGAAGAAAATGGTAGAGTCACACAATTGTTACCTTTCGAATCCCATCAAGGCACCGGTATACATGAAAGCACGAACGTCACGAACAAGGATACAAAACGAGGAAGAGAGAGAGAAAAGAACATGCACCAGTAGCCGTTGTCAGTAAGGAAGGGCACCATCATTCTGGTTCACTATGTCGTCATCTTCAGGCGCTCCAACAGGGTTTCCGTCCTTTGCACCGAATATAACCGAATCTTTCATCGAGGCCGAGAAGGCCGAGAAAGAACATGAATTTGACGCGGAAGCAGCATTCACTCTCAATTTGACCATCATTGCATGCCTGTTGCTGGCATATGGTATCAAGAAATTCAGAATCTACAGTCTCCCCGAATCCGCAGGAGCGCTTCTTGTGGGTGTAATCGTTGGCGGGATGGCTCGTTTGGCGGTCGGCGTCCAGAGACTCGATCTGTTCGAATTCCAGCCGGAAGTCTTCTTTTTCGTTTTGTTGCCTCCTATCATATTTGAGGCCGGTTATTCGTTGGATCGCAAGGGATTCTTCGACAACATCGGAGCAATCACCCTCTATGCAATGTTTGGGACATTCATAAGCACTTTTGTCGTTGGATACTTGTGTTTCTATGCCGCTCAAATTGGATTGGTAAAAATTGATGACGAGAGTCCCATGGAAGCCCTGATCTTCGGAGCGTTGATATCTTCCGTCGATCCAGTCGCAACCTTATCGATTATGGGCAACGAAGAACTCAACGTTGACCCTCTTTTATATTCATTGGTATTTGGAGAGTCGGTCTTGAATGACGCTGTTGCGATTAGTTTGTTCAAGGCGTTTTTTCGATTCTACAATCCAGAAATCCCTGATACGGAGGTATCGTATGTCGCAATCATTCTTTCCTTTACCTTCGTCACCGGTTGCAGTATACTTGTGGGAGTGGGAATGGGTCTCTGTGCCAGTTGGTTGTTCAAACACACCGATCTAAAGCGCTATCCAAATCTAGAGACGAGCCTCCTGTTATGTTTTTGTTATTTGTGTTATGCAGTCGCCGAAATGATTGGATTGAGTGGTATCATGGCTTTATTTTCTCAGGGGGTTTGTCTAAGTCATTACAACGCCTACAATCTAAGTATGGTTGCTCATGTCGCCAGTGAACAGATATTTTCCACTTTCGCCACGTAAGAATTGCATTCTGTTGGATTGAGCATACGTGTTTTTTACAATGAAGGGGTCGTAAACTGTCAACTCGCTCACGTGTGTGATTCAATTTTGTTGTATTCAATTGCATGAGCAAACCAACAGCCTGACCGAGACGATTGTCTTCATATACATGGGAATGGAAGTGTTTACCGGCGGATTCGAGAATTTTTCGCTCTCTTTTTCAATAGTGGCGATTGTCAGCTGCTTGATTGCCCGGGCCATCAATGTCTTTTCATTGAGTTTTGTTGCGAATCTCTGCCGCGAAAGATCCAACAAAATCACGGGCAAGATGCAAGTAGTTTTGTGGTTTGCCGGCCTTCGTGGAGCGATCGCCTTTGCGCTGTCAGAGAATATGGTACGTACAGTACGATTTTTTTGCCTCTTGTATATTCGGAATTCGCAGTGGGCATTGTTTGAAACATTATTCTCCGATGATACGAACTCATATGAAGGGCGCTCTCTCTACTATTAAGCCCGGACCGCACAAAGGCGTCTATAAAACTTCTACGTTGACTATTTGCATCGTAACAACTGTTTTCTGTGGAGGATTTACGGAGCGTATGTTGACTGTCTTTGGAATGAGGGAAGAGTCCACCCCAAGGCTTAGCTTCGGGACAGATCCCGAAGATGATAACTTGCATCTAAATTCCTTGACGTACAAACCACCCGTTGCGCCACCCCGGAAAACTCTCTTGAGTGAACGAAAAAGACGAATCACGGAGGGAATCAAGGGTGTTTGGTATAGATTTGATGAACGCTTTCTGCAACCGCACTTTGGTGGTGAACAGATGTTGACCTCTGGCAGAGAAAGGCAGGAGAGGAAAAGCAGTAATTTCAGCCATGATCCGTTACCTCAAAATGTTACAAGTAATAACGGGTCTCATTGGTCATCCCCAACCAGAGGAAATTATGAAATGGGAAAAAGAAACGGAAATATTGCAGCGTCAAAAAATCGATCAGAGCCCATTGAGGAAGAAATGATTTCGTTGACTGCGGCCCTCGATGCAGAACTAGAGGATGAAGATTTTATAGCCTGAACGGTGAAAACTCATTGTTACCTAGAGTAGTGATGTGAACTCATATACTAACGTGGCGTGCCATAACGAGAAATCAAGAACTGCATCCAAAGAGATTTTGCCTTTCACAAGTGTAAGTTGTGAAATCAGAAATCGCATCAACCCCCCCAGACAGGTTTAGGAAATCTTATGGAAGATATTGCTGCATTTTTGTTGCTAACAATGCACAAAACGATCTATTGGCCCGATGAACAACACCAATTGGAAGGAGAATCAAAATCATAGATTTCCCTTACTACAGAGAAATGGGGTCATTCGTTTGTGCCAACGCCCTTTCTGCCACTACGCGAAAGTTCTTTAGGCTGACGTTTGATATAAACAAGTCTTTCCGAGCGGAGCAACCCCATCGATTCTCCGCCCACACAAAGCACTATTTCTGTATTGGAAACTATGAAACCAAGTACGAACTTTAGACGAAAGGTTTGGTTGATCTTTGTGAAAGATCTTTGGAAACGACTGACGTGATTGCCAATGATGCAATTAGGTAAAAGTAATGGTGATATTGCTTTTAAAAGTTGATCGATTGCATTATTTGCTCGCAATGGTAGCACAATTTAATAGTCTCAAAAGCAACAGAAAAAAATACAGTATGTACGTAGTCAGTTCAATAACATTGTTCTTTACTGAGTGGTCTGGTGTATTTCCCAATGGGGTACTATGTATGGTGATAGGATAGAACATTATTCGAAGAAGTGATTCTCATTTCCATTGACAACTGAGACCTTATGCAGTTTTTGCCATTTTGCTGCTTGTTCGTCAGTTGATTTTCTACCCGTATAATGAGTGATTCCCAGCAATAATAAAGTAATAAAAGTTTGTGACCAAAGTAATAAATCTATTCACATACGAATAGATTTATTCCATATTTAATATAATTTGGCAGTCGAGACTGTCTCTACTTTCAAAACTTTATTGAGTGATTGAGTGATTCCCGGCAGTGATAAAGTAATAGACGACCAGAGTAATAAAAAAATATTCGCGAGTGAATAGATTGAATAGATTCAACGCACGAATATTTTTATTAACTATCACTCAGAGCAAATTTGGAATTTGGAATCTCGAAATAAGAAACAGTAACTGTCTGTTTATGTCTGTTGAATCACTTACCGGCCTAATTTTGGCAAGCAAGCCTGTTAAGTATTCAAGACTGGCCGGCAGTTGAAATTTTCAGAATTTTCTATGTACCGTATCGATTGGCTTTGCTGATATGAATTTCTACTAGTAGCTATCGCGAAGAATTACTAGTAGCTATCCTCGCTAAAACACTCACATTGTTCTCCAGCAAGCAAGAAACACCACTCTTTCGCGAAACAAACACTCTTTCGTGAAACGCAACAATCGACAATCACCATGGCCCTGGAGTTAACACTACTTGGATACTACTATGAAAACTACTTAACCCCCGATTACAACAATCCACTGCTTGGGGAGGAAGATAAGAAAAGAAGGGATCGTAGAACTCCTAGGACTGCAATTGAGCGATACAGCCAATCTGCTTTCATGTATCTCTATCGATCGGGCAATGATCAAGCTCTTCTCAACTGCTGTGGAGTCGACCATGTAGTATTCAGAGAGCTCCTAGATTTGTTTGAGCCTTTCTACAATCAATACATGTATGATGAAAAGACTGGATCGATCCGGAAGTTTAAGCATCATGATTATAGTCAACGTCGAGAGTTTGATGCAACTGGATGTCTTGCTCTTATTTTATTCTGGTTTCGAACCAGAGGATCAGCAGCAAGAGCAGTTGCCATAGCATTTGGAATTACAGCTTCTCCTATGTACAGATGGTTGAAATTCGGACGCAGAATGCTTCTTTGCGCATTGCAAGATCATCCTGCTGCCAAAGTTTGCTTGCCAAACGAAGAAGAAACACAACAATACGTCGATGCTATTGCTGCAAAGTATCCAGCGCTTGGTCCACACCGGGTGTGGGCCGCTTGCGACGGGCTTAAACTCCATATCCAGCAGTCTGGTGACTGGACCAAACAGAACCCATACTACAACGGTTGGACGTCTGCTACATATGTCAACAGCGTGTTTCTTTTCTGCCCAGATGGGAGGATCCGTGCTTGTGTCTTGAACTGTCCTGGATCTTGGCATGATAGTACTCAAGCTGACTATGGGCTCTATCAAAAGATGCAGCTTATGTATCAGTTGTACATGGTAAAGGTTGTTGTCGATTCGGCGTTTAAGTTATCTACGAACAACTACCTTGTTAGAAGTAGTCAATATGATCCTCTAACAGCTCCTGTAGAAATACCTGAGGGTACACCTACTGAAGAGGCCGCTGCGATGAAACGCCGCACCATTTGCAAGGCTATTACAGTGAACAGAGATGCAACTAGTGTTAGACAGATGTCTGAATGGGGGATGAGACAGATCCAAGGTGGGTTCCCTCGACTCAAAGATAACATGTTGCTGGAAGAAACGGGAGACAGGAGGATCATTCTGATGCTTGTCGTGTTGTTGTACAACTTCCAGACAGCTAAGGTTGGAATCAACACCATACTCAACACCTACATGAGCCAGACTGAAGGCTTCTTCTCCTATGGATTGGTACCAACTGAAACCGCAAACGATGTATTTTAGTACGAATTAGCGTTACGAATTAGATTAATTTACTTAGAGAAGTCAATGTCATCACGTCCAATCGATTCGTAGTACTATCGATCGATCGATTTGATTGATCGATTGATTAGTCGTATTTAGAGCAGTCGACAACACGTTTGAATAATTTTGCTCCAGCGCACCTCTAGTGGTGTTGGTTCCCTCTTTTAAGGTGTTGCAATAGAGTTTTTGTATTCTCTTCGTAGCCTAAGTTTCTGTCTGGAGCAATGATGGTGTTGTTGTTGAGTTTAACTAATAATTAACTAACGATCGATTCGATTCTACAAGATCGATTCGATTCTACAAGATCGATTCGATTCTACAAGTACTAGTCGACCGATTCGATTCTAGTACAAGTAGTATCGATTCGATTAGATTCACTTGTTACTTGTCAAACAAGTCTAAGTCATCGTCGCTGCTGCTGACACTGCTGTTGTCACTGCTGCTGTAATCGCAACGCTGCTGGAGAGGGTTCACTTTCTTTCTTTTGAGGTTACTAGCTTGGGGAGTAGACACCTGTGGAGTAGTAATATTCGGACGACCAATATTCGGACGACCAACGCCGGCACCACTAGTACTAGGAGGGCCACTAGTAGGAGGGCTGCTAGTAGTACGACCAGTAAGTTGAACAAGGAGTGCCTGCAGTATCACCTTCCTCTCTTGATCTGCCTGCTTCCTCTCTTCATCTGCCCTCTCCTGTCTTTGTTGCTGAAGTTCTAATGCTCGCTGCTGAAGCTTTCTATCCTCTCTTCCCTCTTTCAATACAGTAGCAATCACATTCATCATCTTTGCCTCATTGTCGCCTTTGCGATTGTAGTGTCTCTTTGTCTTGTTACTAGTAATGGTACTGGTAGGCGTCCGCTCGGTCGTTGTTGTTAGCTCTGCTACTTCTGACTGTTGGGTGACTTGTTCAGGTTGTGTTGGTTGACCGAGTAGAAGTGGTACCGGTTGAGTTGTGGTGACAGCAGCAGCACGAGGAGTGAACTCATTTGTTTCCGCGTTGTATCTATCTTCTCCTTGTACAACCCGTGCCTTTTCACCAATGAGATCCTTGATTTCCTTTGCCTCCCTAATGTCCCATTTCATGTTTGGATTGCCAGTTGGCGCCATCACCCGGTTCAATCGATTGTATTTATTGCGAATGGATTCAGAATCCCTTCCAGGATATTTTGTAGCATGTAGGTCTGCAACATCATCCCACTCTTCTCCTCCAGTGGGTATGATAGATCTAATGGCAGCAAACATGTGCTCCAACTCGGCTTTGGTGTAGTTACCGACGCCGGGTTTCCTTCCTCCAGCTGTCAAGGGCATGTTGTTGTTGATTGTTATGATCGATGGTATTGGTTTTTGCTCTTCAGACTTGTTCTTATGTGAACTCGATTCATTTTCTGTCGAATCGTCTACTAATAGTATCGTAGCAAGCGCGAGAAGCGCAGCAACAGTAGTGTACGACGACATGGGTTGTGCCGATGCCCTGCTGTCTAATGGTGTGCTGGAGAGACAAGAAGCAACAAGTCGTACTGTTGTTGTTGCTGTTTGCTGTTTCTTTGCGGACTTCTTCTTTGCAATTTTTCACATCAGCAAAATTGGCGATGATCACCAAAAATAGCATGCAAGCATGCCCGGCAAAAGAGGTGCACATGATTCATTCGTGCGTTGGGGACTAAAAACTTTGATTTTAGTACCGTACCATATGATTCTAAGATTCCGTTGGAGTTTATTCTCTGTCATAAAATCTGGCAGTCGAGGCTGCTTCAACTGCCAGATTCTATTGAGTATGGAATAAAAACCGAATAAATCTATTACTTAGAGAATAAATTTATTACTCTGGTCGCAAACTTTTATTACTTTATCACTGCCGGGAATCACTTATTCCCACCAATGATTTGACCAAAGTAATAAAAAAATATTCGCGAGTGAATAGATTGAATAGATTTTTGGCGCACCCAACGGATGAATAGATTTTATTAACTATTACTCGGAGCAAATTTGGAATTCGGAATCTCTAAATAAGAAACAGTAACTGTCTGTTCAATCACTAACCGCGCCACCTACCCGGCTATTTTGGCAAGCAAGCCTATTAAGTATTCAAGGAAGGCGAGGTGCACCACATGATTCGTTCTTGCGTTGGGGACTAAAATATTTGATTTTATGATTCATTCGTGCGTTGGGGACTAAAATATTTGATTTTAGTGATTCCGTTCGAGTTTATTCTGTTTTTATTTAGTTAATAAAATCTGGCAGTCGTGACAGTCACGACTGCTAAATTCTATTCAATAGTTAATAAATCTATGTAGAAAGTGAATAGATTTATTACTTTGGTCGAAAACTTTTATTACTTTATCATTGGTGGGAATCACTCATTAGCTGAATAAAAATAGAATAAACTCGAACGGAATCACTAAAATCAAATATTTTAGTCACCCAACGCATGTGCACCTCTTGCACCTCCCTTGCCGGCATGCTTTTTGGTGGCGTGGGTAATGATTATGCTGTCGGTCAAAAATACACGTACCCTACTTACGTACGTTCTACAGGAATTATATCCATTCTACACTTGAAAAGTTACTTATACTCCTACAGAGATAAAATGACTTCAAGTATCAAGATATCTACGTCACATCATGTGTTCTCTGTCTTATGACGAATTACACATGATCAAAGACCGGTTTAGACATCCCTACATACAACACTAACACTTGTTCAGGGATACCGGTCGAATACAGTAAAATACACAGTAAAAATGAGAGCGTCTCTCTGAGCTCACGTCTCTTTAAATTTAAACAATTCGTTATACCTATCCGGTCGATTTTTAGAGTAACAAACTTTGTATTGGTGGCAATTGATGGGGCAGGTATATTGTTTGCATAGTTGTTGTAAGTTCGGTGAGTAGAACCTAGCTGAGATGGTGTCGTATAGACGTTGGATCCCGCAGTGGCCCAATACCACATGATACCAGTGAATGATCTGCTGAATAAGGGATGCGGGTATGACAATTTTTCATTGTTGATTATCTCCTGTTCTTGAGATCACTTGTTGCCCGTTGATGACTATGATAGGGAATTTGTCTGGATCCTCTTGGTGAGCTGTTTGAAGATGGATGTCTTGGTTTTGATGGTGAATATTGGTGATGGTGATTGGATTGGGCATTTCCTGTAGCGGGGGCAGATTGAGAAGGCATTTGATCCACTCGTTGTTTTCATCTATGTTGGTGAAGGTTTCATCTTCAATGACTATGTCGTCTTTCAGTATTTGGATTGTGTGGAAGTTCACGAGTGTGCCGCCTTGTTTACTCTTACCATCCCCCACAGAGGGTGGCTCCATGCGGGGCAGCCTCGAAAAGCAATCTGCTAGGACATTCCTTTTACCTTCAATATGGGTGAGGTTGATATCGAACTCAGACATGTAGAGCTTCCAGCGGAGGACGCGCTGGATGGAGAAGGTTTTGAAGGTGAGATTCTTATGGTCTGTGTAGACATGTAGGACGCCGCCGAGTAGGATTTTCCTGTACTCTGTGAGGGTAAGGATGATTGCAAGGAGTTCTTTCTCTGTAGTGGTGTAGTTTTGTTGGGCTTTGGAAAGGTTTCTGTTGTAGTAGGCGATGACTCGGCCGTCTTGGATGATGACTGCTCCAAGTTGGTAGTCCAATGAGTCTGTATAGATGTGAAATGGTTTTGTGTAGTCGGGGTAAACATTCATGGCATCTGCCGCCAGGATAGCTTTCAATTTGTCGAAGGCTTTTTGCTTGCTTGTATCCCATGCAAAGGCTTTGGCGCCGGTCATTTCAGTGAGTGGGGCTAATACATGGGCCCTTTGGGGCCAGAAGGACTTGTAGTAGTTGACTGCCCCAATGAGGGCTCAAACATGCGTTATATTTTGTGGTGGCCCAAGGCGGAGGACTGCGTCAATCTTCTTCTTCCATGGCTTGATTCCCTCTGGCGTCATCCAGTGTCCTAGAAAATCTGTCTCTTTCACGAGCCAGCTGCATTTGAGCGGGTTGCATTTCATTCCATTGGCCGCAAATCTGCCGAGTATCTCGTCTAGCAGTTGAAGATGGTGTATGAAGGAATTGTTTGTCCATATCCCCACATCGTCAATGTAACAGGTGCAGTTGAGTCCTTCTAGCATTTCTGTCATGATGTGTTGAGCTACATCTCCACTTATCTTTACCCCCATGGGTAATCTTTTGTATCTGAATAGTCCGTACGGTGTCGTGATTGTGCACAGCTTTTGGCTAGCTTCATTCAGTTTGAAACAGTAATACTGCATTGAAAGGTCAATTTTGGTGAAGTAGGTGTATCGACCCCTCCGATTCATGATATCCTGTATCCGTGGTAATGGGAAAGGCTTTCTTTTGATCACATTGTTGAGTTCCCTGAAATCTGACACCCATCGCACCCTGTTATCCTTCTTCGGGATTATGAATGTTGGGAATGCCCAGTCCGAGGGCCCGCACGGCTCCAGTACTCCGTCCGCTATGAGACTAGCTAGTTCTTTTCTGAAGATCTCTTCTCTCTGGTATGCTATTGGATATGGCTTGAGGTGGATTGGTTCGACGTTGTTCTTCAACTCGATGTGTATTTCCCTGTGTGGATAGCATCCTAATTCTCCATCGAACACTATTTCATGCTTCTTAAGCATTGCCTGAAACTGCTGCTTTTCCTCCTCTGCGCTCATGTGGTTTTGTTTACGCGCTACCTCATTGGCTGTGACTTGATGGTAGTTTCTTTCCAATATTTGTTCTCCATTGTTGAATAATTCTGCGTTGGCCGCTTCTTCTGCAGTTACCTTGACCATTCTGGTGCTCGTTTTCATTGGTACTGTTACATCTATCCATGTGATAGTGTGCGTATCAAATGACAGGATTATGCCTGTAGTTGATAGAAAATCACGTCCTAGTATGATATCATATCTGCAATTCGGCAAATCGAATATGAATGCCATGACTTTGTTGAGTCTTCGGCCATTAACAAATTCAGGTAAGCGGAGCTCTTCCAGCTCCACCTCATATGATGTATCGAATGTTCCGTTTGTTGTTGTTGTTATTCTTTTGTATCTGACGTGCCGTGGGCGTACCCCAAATGGCATGGATTGTTTGTTTATCATTGTTTTTGTGCTGCCGGAGTCAAGCAGCGCCACATATGGTATATCGGCTGCTACTCCTTGTATTAGTCTGATTTTCAGTAACACTGTCGGTGTTGCGTCATTCACAGTGGTGGCCCCCGGCCCCGTTGTGTCACCTTTGGTGGCCCTTGGCCCTTCAGTGATTGTTTCCTTCTTGGTTCTTGTTTCGGCCTCTAGCCTGCTCACAGTGGCCCGCGGCCCTGTTTCAGTGGCCCTTGGCTCTGGTATGGAGCTCTCGTACATCTCCTGTCACTCGTAGCGAGTTTGATTCTGACTTGGGTTGGACATATAGTAACTAGCGCTGCTGGCTGTTATGTTGGAAAATGTCTCTCCCCCTTGACTCTGTTGTTCCCAATTGTGGTTGCTTTCACTGTTGAATCTTCCGCCTGATCCTCCACGGCCTCCTCGGCCCCCAAATCGACCTCTGCCACCAAATCGTCCTCGTCCTCCAAATCTTCCTCTGCCTCCGAATTGGCTGTTGAATCCGGTGGATGCATTGCTTCCTGAGTAGGCGCTATTGTTGTCGGATCCCACGTACTGTGGATACGGATTCTGGTTCTTGGGATTGAGATAACATTGGTCCCAGGTGTGGTTCCCTTGTGGATGGTTCCTGCATTTCCCTCCATTTCCTCTTCCGGAACCTCTTCCTCTTCCGGGTGCCCTACCGGTCCCACGTCCAAAACCGTGTTGCTTGTTCTTCTTTTCTTGCTTCCTTGTCTTGTCGGCGCTGTCTTTCTTCCTCGTCATGTAGTCCCGTATCTGTAGTATCGAAACCTCTCTGAAATTGACTGCTGTATCCATATATGCATCCTGCCAAGATCTAGGATGGGTCTTGAAGAACATCCTCTTGCACTGTTGTTCAGCTAGATCATTGTCATTGTCTCCAGGTAGCATGTCGATGTAATCAAGGATGGTTCTGCTGAAATGATAATGTTCAGAAACCTCCATGGGTTTGGCCATATGTTGATGTTCGAATGCCGCGATCATGGTTCCCTTGGCGTCCGGATCTGGTGTGATTTTTGCGATGAATAGAGGTACAGATGCCTTGAATCCTTCCTTGGTGTGCTCTATTGGACCATGTGTTAGTGCTTCATTCCATCTCTTTCTGGGTCCTCTCGCTAGGCACTGGCCCCATTGGGTGTGCCATCTATTGGTTGGCATTCCTAAGTCGTTGCATGCATCTACAAATAAATCATACGTATACAGCACCTCTTCTATTTCCAAGTTCTGAACCCGACTAATGTTCTTCTTACCGGCTGATTGATTGGTGTTCCTGGCATAATCTACCACCAGTTTGTGGTTGTCATGGTCTTCGGTTACATCGAAGGTTCTCTTGTATTGGATACATGGTTGGTATTGAGTGTTCATCGTCTTTTCGTCTAATAGTCTTAATGTAATTACAGTGTATCAACTATTGGTACGAAATTAGAATGGATAATCGAGAAATTATAAAATCATTCTGTAAAGATGTAAAATGAAGAATGTAAATGTAATCCGATGGCATGACACCTTGACACCCTGCCATCAAGATGTCATACATCATCTGGAGAATGACTCTCGGTCATTCCTCGTGATTCATTTGGGATCGGCTCGTTCAGTCACGAGGAATATTGATACACATCTATTCACTCGTGAATATATTTTTATTACTTTGCTTGGTCTTTTATTACTTTATTTTTATTGCTGGGTATATCACTCAATACCCGTAAGATTACGAGTTGTACCTAGAACTCGTAATTACGGGTCCGTAATTACGGTCCGTGTCCAAGAGTTGTCCAAGAATCCATCATGAATTAGGACCCAAGATTACGTAATCTTACCGTATGATCGATCATGACAGGATAATGATTCGTACCGTTCGTTCTTGCGTTTTATCTGTACGGTACGTACTTTTAGGTACGACTACTATTAAATCTTACCCGTACCGATGCGGAGCCGTCATCGCGGTTCAAAATCGATTTTTTTTTCTTCTCTCTCTCTCCCTCTCCCCCTGACCTGCATCAGGATATCACCACTGGTACTTTACTCGTAGATCTTACTCGCACCATCTCGTGATTGCACTCCGGTACCAAAATCAAATTAATCAACAAGGAAATCCCACAAGCATGTCAGCAATGCGCCTACCATTCATATGCTTTCTGGTAGTACTAATTGTGCTTCCTCTATCCTCTGAATCGTGCATATCGTGCTATCACCCCAGGGCACTTGCTCAGAATCATAATAACCACCATAGCCATGCCGTTGCTATAGCGTTACCCCAGCGATTTGATCCATACGATGCAAGCGCTCGAAGCAAATGCATCGCTGCCGCCTCGGCAGCTGGACGTCAATTAACGGAAACATTCAAGGGACGATGGCTGATCCTGCACAAGTCGATCAATACAATTCCAAAATGCACCAAATTCCTCGTCGGATTTTCTGCTTCTGTAGCCATTGCAGCGGGTGGAGTTGGAGTTTTATCTCGCTACCACTTGCCGGTAACTGCGAGACAGAGACTGCATAGGGGTCTTTGGAAAAACGAAGCCACCGAGGGTAGCGACGACCTGACAACACAAAACGACGGAAAGAGTGTCGACGACGATTCTGAGCCTCTTGCGGAGCAGGAGGAATCGGTCATGTCCGCCGCTATGATTGCAACCATAGGAGTCTACAAGAACTTTATCAGTCCATTACTGCCCCCCGCATGTCGTTTTGTCCCTACTTGCTCTCAGTATGGAGTTCAAGCAATCAAAGAGTTCGGACCAAGCAAAGGAGTCGTATTGACGTCTTGGCGACTTCTTAGGTGCAGTCCTTTCGGAGGAAAGGGTTACGATCCGCCCAAGTGGCCACCAGTCGCATATACATACTCTTCGTATTGATAAAACGCAATCTTCCCCATGGAAGATCAGAGGGCACGATGCTCAACAAATAGTAGACATGCCGTAGGAATGTAAGTCGTAAAGTATAGAAAGAGCAATAATTAGTGAATCTCCTAAAATGTATTCTCTTCCTGTTTAGAAGAACCAGTCTTCAAGACGTGCTATTGAGTGCAACGTGGTCCAAATACGTTGTAACGACCATAACACTAAGAGGTGGATTAACGTGAAAACGAAACAGTATTTCGGCTTCATCGCGTATGCAGCAATGTGTCGTTCGTATCTCCTTCGTCGAGAACTACGAGAAGGCATGAAAACAAACCGAAAAATGCGCTTCAAACGTGTTTGGTGCTGTGGAAAGTTCAGGGCGATCTTAGTCTTCCAATTGGCTTATCTTTCGCGTCTTTCGTCGTCGTGAGCTAAATCTTCTTGTTTTTCCCTCGTCGAAGTTTTCCATTTGCATCGGCATGTTCATTAGCAGCTCTAAACCTTCTAATGGAGTGCTCTTGCCTTCTAAAATTCTTGCTATTCCGAACAGGATGGGAAACTTCAAGTCCAATCGATATCCCTTGCATTCTTTCTCGATCAACCGTACAACGGCTAGGGCCGTATCGACACCTTCTGCAACTTCGCTTGTGGACGCCAAGATTTCTTCCATTGTTTCGCCCTTTCCAAGTCGATACCCAAATTTTCGGTTCCTGGACAACGGTCCGAAACACGTACCGAATGTGTCCCCAACGCCTGTAAAAATAATCAATTCAAATTAGTTAAGCGATAAACTTAGGTTCAAAGCTTAAGCACATGACACAGGGAGTGATCGCACAGGAATATACAGGAGGTGCTCCATCAATATCCTCGAACTATATTTCCCTAGCTTAACATTGCTCATCGTTACTTACCGGACAAACCAGCTATCGTACTGGACTTCGCTCCGAAGGTCAAACCCAATCGTCTCATTTCATTACAGCCCCTTGTCACCAACCCGCTCATTGCGTTAGTACCAAGTCCAAGTCCTTCACACATACCGGCACCAAGGGCAATAACATTTTTCACTGCTCCTCCGATCTCTACACCAATTACATCTGTGCTTGTAAAACATTTGAATCGACCATCACTAATTAGTGCCGCGAGGTCTCGTGCCAAGTCCAAATCCTCCGACGCAATTACTACGGCTGTTGCACCAACGCCCTCCACAATCTCTCGTGCAAACGATGGACCGCTCAAAAACGCCAAGGGTCGTTCCTCTCCCAAGACGTCCCGGATAACGTCTGCCATGAATCCCATGCTGGAAGTTTCGATCCCTTTGCTAACACTCAATATAGGAGTTTGAGAAGGTATGAAATCTTTGACACCTTCCAAAAACTTTCGAGAATATTGGCAAGGGACGGCGTGTATTATATAAGTTGCATCCGGCAGGCACTCGTTCGGATCTGCTGTCGCTCGAAGCCGAGTAGGGAGTTCGATGTCCTGCATGTAGCGGGGATGACGGTGATCCCGATTGATAGCATCGGCGATTTCTTCGTCACGAACTAAGATGGTCGTGGGAAGCCCCTGCCGAGCACAA
The DNA here is from genome assembly GCA_037355745.1 of Pseudo-nitzschia multiseries. NCBI lineage: Eukaryota > Bacillariophyta > Bacillariophyceae > Bacillariales > Bacillariaceae > Pseudo-nitzschia > Pseudo-nitzschia multiseries. The sequence goes on along the minus strand of CM074784.1, from coordinate 18,822,386 downwards.
ATCGTTCCCATGGCCAATCCGAAGTTACCGCCTCCCATGACAGCTACTCGGACCGGATATGTTGGAGTCAAAATAGCGGAAGACACAGCTTTCATCGACAGAATACTGCTCTGACTTCTACTTGTGCTACTGCTGATGATGTTAGTAGTATGTTTTGAATAATGCTGATCTTTTTCATCTTGAAACTGTGGATGAGATAGATTTTGTCGTGTTTTGATACTATTGACAGTAACTGTGGAACGCGAAACGTCAAATCCAGAAACCAGTACCATGGAAATAGTGAAGAAAAGCACGAAAATGCTTTTAGCTTTGGACACTCTCCTACGTCCATTTTGTGATATGCACGCCATCATTTGTGCCTCTCTATCGTGATGCTCCTGTAGCCTTTCAATTCCCACTAAGTTTGGTTCTTAATATCTGCCGAAATGTCTACGGAGGATCAATGGGTGGATATTGAACAATCGATGAACTTCGAATCGTACAACGGAAGATCGATGATGGGATAAACCTTTCGACGTCATGTAACATGTAGATGTTCAATACTCAACAGCAGATCGGTGAGAGAAACTCTCTTCTATACCGTACCTGATTGATAAGCAGAGACTTACTACCGAGAGACTTCACTTGGACCACACCATGTACATGGTTTGTGCTAAACAACCTTGTAGCCATCAACAACTGCTGGCATTCGCTGAATTCATTAACTTCACAAGAAGGCAGGTTCGTACCGGGTACTCGTACCGTATCCATGGTGCCGTGTTATTCCTTGTCGAATAAATGACGTCGGCACGCACGTGGAGGCTATTACTAAAATCTTTTTTCCCAAGAGAAGGACTAAAATTGAGTTTAGTCACGAAACAAAATAAATTGTTTGTGAGATTAAATACCGGTACCGCTACGAAATTCAAGCGTACAGTAACATACTGTTTTGCGCGTACGTACTACGATATTTTTCTAACCATTTCACCTTCAAAAACTGTAATTGGTTTACCGGTACAAGTTTGAAACTTGAGAATTAGAACTATGTATGAACCGTATTATCATACGGTAGTTCTTGTTGACTTCTCGTACGAGTACGTACTCTTAGCTCGAACCGCTACGTATTCGGACACTTGTAAATGTACGGTGAGAACAGAATCATAACTACTCACGAATCAATCTCAACTTAAAACACGAACTGAACAGAATCAACGAATAAATAAATCGTGCTCAGGAAGAGAATTGATACCTCAATTAGGTAGATTCTCATCAGTACTCGTACAGTACGACCTCAAGGTACCAATCTTACTTCTACTGCTTTGAAATCAGTTTGTACCCGTACCGGTACGCAAATTCTCATGTCGTGACAATCTCGAAATCGGACAAAAAATAATCATTAGTCGATACGGTGCATCAGGCATCCACCGATATCAGAAGTTCTTTCAACATACCAGAATCTCTCACCAATGAAATGCTGGTTGGAAAGATCGCTCAACACATCAAAATGACAAAGCCAATCGTTCTCGGAATCGCTGGTGGTACCGGAGCTGGAAAGGTAATCATCAGTTACGGACGGCGTCTTTTTTCGAAGGTGTGATGATTGGTTCAAAATCCATCGCATTTTTTTTGCTCACCTTGATGACATGGATCTTTCTTACTGCAGACAACGTTGTCGAAGGCCGTCTACAAAGCTCTGGGAGGAGAATCCAATTGCGTTTATTTGACGCACGACCATTATTACAGAGACCAGTCGCATAAAACCTTGGAGGAACGACAGAAGACCAATTTTGATCACCCAGATAGTCTCGAAACTGAATTGCTCGTCAAGCACATACGTGAGCTCAAGGAAGGGAAAATCGTAGTTCTTCCAACATACGATTTCAAAACCCACTCTCGCACACCTGTCACTTCAATGGTAAGAATCGATGCAGACAAACACGGAATGAGCGCATCGAATCCGATCGCAAAGTTACGCTCTGACATTGGCCGATTACTAACCAAATTTCCCGTCGTGCAACGAAAAAAGGTCCATCCGAAAAAATTGATCATTGTGGAAGGAATCTTGATTTTTACTCACCCAGAGCTTTGCAATGAACTTGATATTAAGGTGTTTGTGGTAGGTTTTGTCTTGAAGTTATAGACTGGGAGAAGCTGCGTGTTATTTCAATCAATTCCGCTTACTCTTTTCTCGCCAACTTGAATTGTACACCAGGATGCGGATAGTGACACCAGGGTGCTTAGACGCATACGGAGAGATACCGTCGAACGTGGTAGGACTACAGAGTCGTAAGTAACTACAATTTTTCAGTTCGATCTATAGATGTCGGGGGGATTTGTCATTTACTGTTTGTTCTCATGTTTCTCGATGGTTTTTCCCGCGCTTGGTCAAAAAGAATCATCGCACAATATGAATCACACGTGAAACCTATGCACTCAGAATGGGTCGAACCATCAAAGACCAAGGCAGACGTGATCATCAACTCGGAGACTGGGTCAAGCCAAAAGATTGCCATCGATATGCTCAGTAATCATCTTCGTGTTGCGGGTGGTCTCGCGTTATGATGAAAAGAGAAAGATTTGCTAGATTTGTCTGATTTGCATTCTTTATTTGTCTTGTCACCAAAGGAAATAACAAGGTAGTACCAGAGCTACAGTAAACCAATCAATCTAGAAATAAAGCTAAATAAACGTTTTGTTAATCGTTTCGGGTATAGCTTGAACCGTTCGTTTTTCTCACAAGTATACATTGCAATCGTCTCACATGTAATTTAAAATGCATTTTCTCTTCTGGGCTGCGGTGGCATCCCTGGACACACAGATATAAAAAGAGAAATATCTCGACTTCATAGAGGTTTGTTGCTCCTTGTTCGTTTTGGAATTTCGCATTTCCGGCAGATGGGATCTGATAGTAATTTTAATTACAGATCAACCTGTATTACCTTCGACATGAAGGAAGAACTGATTCAAAACGTACGAATCTGGGGCATATAAATTTTGTTTTCGTTCAAAACGTGCTTTCGAAATCATTCCGTCCGACTTCAGGTCCTCGTCTCACAGACCTTTATCTACGTACGAGTAGTCTAACGTCTTTCCCATGTTCTTGTGTGCTCTCTTGCGTCTAAAATATCTCATCTTCGACATGATCAAGTCAAATGTCCACTTCAAATTCAAAATACAGAAGATGGACTGTAGAAGTGGCGGAACCACATCAATATTCATGTAAGTCCCCTCCTTTTTTGACACATTCATGTACTCTTTGGTGAGATGTACCAGTAGCAACGGGTACAGGAAGACTCGAATCGAAAACCATGTAATGTAAAAGCACAGACTGATGAGTTTGAGCCTAATAGAAACAAAGCTTAGATCGATAATCCACGGCGGGAAACCCTGCTTGTTGAAGACTCTTCGCGCGATCAAGAACCAAGTGTTGATTTCCACACTCAAACATGCACCCATACACCAACGACTTTGTGGGCGGTAGAAAGGAACCAGCAAGTAGATCAGGGTGACAATGTGGTGCTGGATGATCACTGCCGGCGATTTGACGCATTTCGGAACTATCAAAACCCAGAAAAAGTCGGTCACAAAGTAGGACACGGTGGCCCAAAAAAATAGATCGAACCATTCACCAGTCCATGCGTGAGCTATCTGTTGTTTCTTTCCCAAGTTGAACAAACGATCCCAGTTCCAATTCATCACATTCAGTACGACGATTGGAATCAATACGATCAGGTTGAAGAAATCGTGCGAATCTCTTGCCCAGTCATCTTCGTAGTTTGGAACACCGGGGAGTGCCAGTCGTTTGCCGACAATGTTCTTTTCGACATTGAAGTGATCTTCGATCAGGGACTTTTTCAATTTGGGCGGGGCAGAACGTGACCGCCGTCGCAACGTCTTTCGGATTACCGCTATGGGACTCATTGGAAGACCTTTGTCTCGACGGGGAGTTGGCGTGGGCGGCGATGGAGCCAAAGTATTCTGATTGTCTGAGGTCATGGTGAGATCTGGGGTTCGCATGGATTCCTCTCGAATTTCAAAATATATTCCGCGACTGTGGTCTTTCCTCTTCGGTCTGAATGACTGTCATACAACACCATTCATTAATAATTATTTGGTCGTGATGTTTATTGTTTGTTGGTGTTCAAATTCCAATTTTCGGGATTCTACCCCCCTCGAATGCATCGCGTGATCGAAATACTGTATTTTTTTACGTTATTTTGATTCGAGAATATTCCGTTACTTGGGTCCTGCAGGTTCGTTCAAGTTGCAGTTTTCGAACAAGACGACCAACGACAACGACACGGCATTTCAAATTTTCAAAAAACTGAAAATGAAGAACACCATGCATCATCCTCGTTCGCGCTGTACGACTATTGAATACTCCGTAGTAGATTTGTAGTAGTGCCTGCGTGAGAGGGTTGATTTTACGGTTTTTTCCTTTTCGAGTGATATTTTTCCCCACAAAACCGATTGCCTTCCGGATTCCGTTGTTGTTGAAGGACCGTACGACGGTACGAGTCACGAGTGTATGCAGTGTGGTACGGTATTCCAACGCTCACAATTGAAATTACCCACGATTCAAGAAAATCTGAAAAGCAAGCCGGTCTTCAATATTGAAGACTGGATGAAGAACATATCCAAATCTTCTATGTAAACTGTACGTTGAATTTTGATTCAACGGCTGTTTACTGTTACAAGCTCCCAACTGCTCCTCGGAGTGGTTGACAGAACAAGAGCTAGCTCACAATCTTAGTTTTTAACCATTACATAAACCTTATTTTAGTACCTTTTTCTAGAGACATACGACACTGTTTAAACAGTCGAATAACTGCTTCGACCTTATTACTACTACCGGTAAAGACTCCTTCAACTACGCGAACAAAAATTACCACTACATCTAATAAACAACCAACTGATCCTGAAGATTGTCCAGTAAGAACAAGAGAAACAATGTCTTACTCCATCATCCCTTTCAAGTTTGACTTCGACCAAGAGTCTATTGACAAAGTTGACTTCAAGAATACACAAGAAGTTAACGGAGTTTAAGAAGTAACCAAGATCAAGATTCCCTTGATTACTGCAGGATCAACCAAACTACAAATCCTTTTTACCATCAATGAGTTCATGCGATCCAAGAAGATGCTCAATCTAACCACAGGACCAAGACTCTATGACAAGTTTGTAGATCTCCTCAGAGACTACACCGGCAGTAGCTGGTGGAATAGCTATGTGTCAACCAATGTGCCACAGAGAACTGTGGACAACTTCCAAACCACAGTGGAAGAATTTGTCAACTACAAGTTTGACAACAACCTTGACGCCTATCAAAACCACAGAAGATTCCTCACCAATATCAAGAAGACAACCACCACGACAGTACACCAATTTGTAGCACAAGTCAACTTCCACAACCATGTCATCCTTCCACTACTCCCAGGACACCCACCTGAGGATGCAGAGATCAAGGATCGAGAGTTCAAGAATCTAATCTTTGAATCGATGCCTGAGGATTGGAAACACACCTACCAGCAACACCACTCTCCCCATAGGGATTCCCTCTCTGAAATGATGATGAGATTCGAACGATATCAATATGCACAGAATAGAAAGAAGAAATCAGATAACCCATCTCAAAACACCAACAACAGCAACAACAATGCCAACAACAATCGTAACAACCGGAATGGAAGCAACAACCGCAACAACCGAAACAACCGCAACAATCGCAATCGCAACAATAACAACAATAACGATAACAACAATAACAACCAATGCAACAACAACAACAACAGTAATCAACGCAACAACAACCAAGGCAACAACAAAGGGCTGACTAGAATCTCCAATGACTCACCATGTCCTATCCATCCGGGTACCAACTACACTTGGGGCCAATGCTACACCAACAAGTATGGCACCAACTCCAATCAGTCCAACAACAGAGAAAACACCGACTCGCATGTGAATGATTGCAACAGCAATTCCAACAACAGCAATCAATCCACTACCTCCTCTTCCCACGGCAGTAACTTTCATGAATCAGAACAACACATGTGTGTCTTCATCAATGAACCAGAAGAAACTACCACCCCTGCAACTCCTTGGCCGGATCTCTTCCATGTAGACATGGATACCGATGAAGAAAATTACAACTCAGATCTTCAAAGATTTCCTTCTGAAAACACAGATCCCGACAACAACAGGCAAGATGTTGCTCCTAGCAATGCCAATGTCGACATCAATCTTGCTCCAACGACAGTAAGTGTCTGCAACTCCATCAATGGATCCCTTGGCAATATTAAATTCCTTTCGTGCCAAGAAGTACCAAAGCTACCCGATGGTAGATTTTCTATTCGTACGAATCAATGAGTCCCATATCAACCAAAGTAATCGGTTCTCACGGCATATCGATTCCCACGGAGCATCAATTCCCATCGCGCATGACGGTGAGCAATCTCTGTTTTATAGTATTGCCCTTGTTCTTTGGTGAGCAAACTCTGATTTCATAAAGTATCACACAAGCTACGGGAGCAATTCCTGATCATAATGATAAACATATCATAGGATCTTCTTAACGGAACAAGACAAGAAAACCATTAGTGTGTGATTCTCACACTATATATATATACATACAGATATATACGGTCAATGACCAATGCATGCACAGAAATAATCAGCGAGTAATCTCATCACTACGCAACAGCAGTTGCAACATATTTCACCTCAATAAAAGAGATATCTTGCATTTTGGCAAGATTTCACTTTACCTCATACTTTTAACATTCAACTGATTTATATCCCAAAATTCACACTAGTTGCTACCAACTACCTGTAATCTACATTACTAAGGTCTGTCTCGCTGTATCTGAACAAGTTCACAGTAAGAAGAGATCCGGCGTTTCCATAGTCTCGCCTGTAGTCCGATTATCCGTTGTCGAAAGTATCCAACCACAATTGTCACGCGTAGAGTACAATCGTTCGTCTACTAACACACTGACACAGCGTTGCTGTTCTTCAGAAGCCTTTGAACCAGACTCTCAACGGACCGGATTCAGAAGGAAAATAATAGATTAACAGTCGCAAGCTCCAAGGTGACTTGCACACAAAGAACAGGGACGAAATTGAACACAATCCTTACGCTGGCATATGCCAATCGCAAATTGTCTACGGAGCAGTTTCCTTTCACCACGCGATTCCTCCGACGAATCGGAATCATCACCAAGACTGAACATGCCTGCCAATCCATTTGGTGGTGGGAACAGCACTGGAAATGGCACCACCGCTACCGTAACCAATTTTCCTAGTTTTGATTCCCATATGAAGTTGATACTCATAACCATATTCCGTCTAGCAAAGGAAGAAAATAGCGATCTGTGTGAAGCTCTGTGAGAGGGAGGATTACGCGAGTGGCCGACCTTTCTCGATGCACTCATCGAGCCTGATTTTGCCCGTGAGCTTACCTACATGGAAACTACCAGTGGACTACCAACCCAACTCCATCGGTCCATCCAACGGACCATAGAAGCACTTGCAGAATTCTCAAATGATCTACGCAAGGACAAAAAGAATTGGAAGGATGTAACGTCATATACGTATGACGGCTTCAGAACCTTCTGTATGGCACGCGCGCTGCGCCTTCAGAATGAATCTGTCCTGAATCCCCCAGCTCCTCCCCCGGGAACCAATAAAAAGTCACCTCAGCAAGTGAAGTACGAATCTTGGTGCCAAAAATCACGGGATGAAAAGTCTTTCACGCCCCTCACGAATGACTCAAGATTTGAACATTGGCTCGTGGGTTTCAAGGCTAAACTCGAGGCATACGACATTGACACCGAAACATTCCTCGATGAAACTTGGCCTCCTGCTGCGCTACAAGGCTATACACGCGACCTCTACGTCAAACAGTGTGCCTTCTTCTGGGTTCTTATGTTGGAAGTCTTCAAAAGTGACTTATCCGCGTCATGCGTTCACAGCCATTCCCTCACATGCAATGGACGTCAAGCATATTTTGATTTTGTGAACCTTCACAGCGAATCAAAAGCCAAAGTATATGACAACTCGACTCAATTGCAAGCTTTGCTGAAGTTGAATCTCAGCAACTGGAAAGAATCTAAAGTGAAGTTTATCACACATTGGTTTGAAGAATTGAATCACCTCAACAAGCTTCATCCTCCCAACAAGCCCCTTGAGTACCATACTGCAAAATCAGCACTATGTCAGGCATGCTATTCCAGCTTTCAGCTAAGTGAATAGTTTGCTAAAGTCAAGGATCCAGGCGGCACGAATAGTACCGTGGCAGATGCAGTCGCTGAGGCAGCTGCTATCCACAAACTCAAGATCACGCTCCTACTCGAAGCAACTCGACTCGATTCTCAGTCCGCAATGTCTGCTCTGAAGTCCACAGTGCGTGCACATGTACACGACTTCTCATCTGGACAAGGCCAAAACCCTGACGACTATGCTCTCCCTATCGAATTCGAAGGTGACTACCAAGACTATGCGGTATTCAAGGCTGGACGTTCACCTGACCCTACCACACGCTTGCCCACTGGCATATGGAAGGCCCTATCACGTCAAGACATGAAGAGTTGGCTGAATTTTTCCCCCGAAGGCAAGAAAATAGTGGTCGCATCATTGTGGCGCGAATTGCTCCCAGATGGTCAGCCGGACCCCAATGCCGTCAAACCCATCACCCGGAAGGCATACACACATGGGCATTCCGTCTCATTCCTTGAAGATGATACCTCGAGCGGTGATACACATACCAATGCCTCTGCAGACCTCCATCCAGCTGTGGAAAATGACCGTAGAGGTGTCTTCCATGCATCACTTGATGTATACAAGTCTCAGACTTCTTCCCCCAAGAACCAAAGACCCCTCAAGTCTTCTGTGTCGCCTGCACATCCCGCAAGATTCCTCTCTGAGAATCCTGACATTCGGTACAAAAAGGACGGTGATACTCAGATACCTGTGGGAAAATCCTCTTATTCCGTCAATTTTCATCAATGGTATAACCCTGACGATGATCTGACCTTCCCACATGATAATCAAATACCATCGTACACCTACCGTGCTCACAAAGCTACGGTCACCAATCCCGGCTTCGCTATGGTCGACTGCGGTGCAAATGGTTGTATCATTGGTAATGATGCATGCCTCATCTCCAAAGATATTCTGCCCCGATATGTCAATGTCACAGGCATCAACAATCACCAAGTGCAGAATATTCCCATTGCAACATGCGGAGCCTATTCCGTTTCCAATAGAGGTCCCATCATCCTCATTTTCAATGAATGTGCGTACACAGGATGACATCCCTCTATTTTGTCCTCTGGCCAGATGGAAGCATATTTCTCCAATGTAGATGACACATCCATCAAAGTGGGCGGTGGGCAGGTAATCACCACCTCCGATGGATATGCACTGCCTCTCAGCATTCGACATGGTTTACCATACCTTGCTATGCGAAAGTATACGACTGTTGAATTCAACACGCTTCCGCACATTATCATGACATCTGACAAACACTGGGACCCATCCGTTCTTGATACCACAATCAGTGCCAAAGATAAAACCTTTCTTCAGAAATATCCTTCTCAGCCGCAACACCTTCCATATCCCGAATACAACGAATACGGAAATCCACATTGTCTTGAAGGATTAGATATCTCTGTATCTCCTGGCTCATCCACGGTTACATCTCTCAGTTCCTACTCCAGCCATTGTACTCGATCACCCTTTCTCCCTATCGATGATCATGGAACCAACGGCCGCTCCTTCTGGCTTACACCTACCGACTATGCTCATCAGGAGCAACTCGCATGCTGCATTTCCCCTCCAACCTCTAAAACGGTCACTGCTTTTCCCACGGATTGTACTGTTAGTGATGCTCCACGTATCGCAACTACACCCCGTGAACGCTATCCCAACGAACATGATTACTTATCTCTGAAACTTTCTTTTGCTGGGTTTCTACAGATCACATCAAAGCTACCTTTGACAATTCAACGCAATATGGTTCGTTAGCGGTTAGCCCTGATGGTAACATCTTCAAACGTTTTCATTCCCCCCCAGCCGGCAATGAACGTTTGACCGTTCAATGACGACGTCTTGTCTGACGCTGTTTATTCCGATGTCCCAGCAATTGATGGCGGTTCCAAACTTGCCCAGATTTTCTTTGGTCGGAAGTCTCATATCATACATGTTGAAGAGATGCGCACCACCGGCAACTTTCTAGTATCATGCTTTCAGAATTTCGTTCGAAAATGGGGTAGACCTCTTTGCCTCTTATGTGATCATGGGAACTACCAATCTAGTAAGAGGGTCATCAATTATCTCAAAATGTTATGGATCGGACTCTGGCAAAGTGAACCCTATCACCAACACCAGAATCAATTTGAACGACGCTATCAAACGTTTAAGAAGCGTATTGTCAATCGCGTCATGGACCGTGCAGGCACACCACCACATCTCTGGTTGTTGTGCATGACATACGTTGCCAGACTCCTCAATGTTATTTCTGATCCTACTCTGTCAGACAAACAACCAATCTTCATTGCTACCGGTACACTTGGCAATATCAGCGCGTATACCAGTTTCTTCTGGTTTGAACCCGTTTATTTCAGACCAATGACTCCCCTTTCGGTACTCAGTCTACCAAACGCCTTGGTCATTTCGTAGGCATTGCCGAACATGTGGGCAATGGACTTTGTTTCCGAATCTGGGATCCCGTCACCAACAAATTGCTTGACCGTTCTGGTGTACGTTCTGCTCTTACACCTGAGTCGCGCAACAAACGAGCTGGCCTCTTTACAGATGACGGCTTCATCAAATGGCGTAAAGCCAAGGATTCCTTACCTCGATTGTACGCCACTGGTGACGCCCCTGAACTCACGAAACATGGGGAGCATACCACTATGGATAGTTCCCATGCAGATTCTACACAACAGGACGTCCCAGCTACTCCTCCTATTGGCATCTCCACTACGGACTCCGACACCGATTGAAGCCTCAACATTCCTGCGGAACATGACGCCCCCGCGCCGTCTGTACCTCCCGAGCAACAGGCTACAACAACTCCAGTTCTGATACCCGACCATAGTCAACCTCCCGCATCTGGTAATCAGGTTATTATCAAACCACCCACCCACCCCTCATTACCGAGCTTTCTTTATAAGAAGGTCAATGACAGCCCAAGCTGGTCCCCTTCTCCACTCCCTAACAACTATGGGGAGAGTTTTGATGGTCCTCCTACGACACACATCTTCAGCAAGACATCCGATGGCATTCTCCTTACTGAAGATGATTTTGATCCACCGGAGCTAGCATATTTTGATGTTAGTGACGTCACAACTCCACACACCAACCCAGCTACTCCTTCAGTAGACCCATCACAGGTAGTTGTTACCGATGAAGAAGGCAATGCACAATTTGACAATGATGGTAAACCTCTTACCATCCCAACAATCCCGATTGCCGATCTACAAGGAAGATCTTTCCTTGTACCCAACCCCGATGGTACTCGAAAGCGTTTTACCATCGTCGATGTAGAAGATAGTCTTGAACGCAATAATGACTTCATCAAATTCAAGTGCAAACACTCTGATGACAAACTTAATGATATCATTGCATACAATGATGTTATGAACTACATCCACCGTGATTCGACCCAAGAAGATGGAAAACTTTGGTCGTTTTGCCGCATCCTGGGACACCAAGGCCCATTGGATAACAAGCACCCTCAGTACAAAGGCTCCAAGTATAACCTTTGGATTGAATGGGAAAACATGGAACGGACATATGAACCATTAGCCAACATTGCGGACTGATGATCCTGTTACCGTTGCCAAATATGGGAAAGATAACAACTTGCTTGACCTCCCAGGTTGGAAACGTCTCAAACGAATCACCAACCTAGCACGGCGAACAAAGAAACTTGATCGACTCGTGCATCAAGCTAAACTTCGGTCTTTCCGTACCACCCCACAGTACCAATATGGGTTCAAGGTACCTCGTAACGACGAAGAAGCCCTCCTGATTTGATCAAGCCAACAGGAAACCACAAATGGGAAGACGCCACCACTCTGGAAATGGAACAGCTCAATGAATACAATACATTCATTGATAAAGGCATGTACAAGGCAAGCTCCATCCCAAATGGGTTCCAACAGATCAAGGTATAATCTACATTACTAAGGTCTATCTCGCTGTATCTGAACAAGTTCACAGTAAGAAGAAACCCGGCGTTACCATAGTCTCGCCTGTAGTCCGATTATCCGTTGTCGAAAGTATCCAACCACAATTGCCACACGTAGAGTACAATCGTTCGTCTACTAACACACTGACACAGCGTTGCTGTTCTTCAGAAGCCTTTGAACCAGACTCTCAACAGGACCGGATTCAGAAGGAAAATAATAGGCAAGTACTACTTGAAAACCGTCTTCGATTCTGGATCAACCCACAACCTCATAGTGGAATCAGCAATTCCCTCCGGAATCAAGAAGTACCTTCTAGACCAACCAATCCAAACGCAGATAACAAATGGCAAAATCCACTTGCAACCACTATGTAACCTTGGAGAACATCGTATTTTCAGAACTATCCTACTCAATGAAAGTCCTACAAATCAAGTGCTTTGTAGTCTCTCAGAATATCAACTACCACCTCCTTATTGGAAGGAAAACCATGAGAGATCTTGGAATGAAGATGGACTTTGAGACTTGCACCATCGAATGGTATGAGAAGACAATGGACTTCCACTCCAGGAATTACTTCGACAACAAGTCCTTGCTCCACAAAGTCATCTCTGCAGAACCACACACTGTTGCAGAAAGTTACTCCAACCAATCTATCCAACAATCGTATGTGGATGGAACCACCAAGTATGAGAAAACTGACCTCCACAAGTTAGTCACTGAACAAAACCATCTCTCCTACCAAGAGAAACAAGCCTTGTTGCCAATACTTCTCCAAAATGAAGAACTTTTCGAAGAATTGAATGACAAAGAATTAGGTATCTTCCCTAATCAAACGTTCCACATTGATCTCCAGCAAGGCGCAACTCCATATCATGTAAAACAACCATATTCCATTCCACTGCACCAACAAGAAGCAGTGAAGAAAGAAATTGATCGGCAGGTGAAGCTTGGCATCCTCGAACGTTGCTACGCCACCAAATGGGGAATGCCAACATTTGTAGTCCCAAAACCAGATGGCTCCTGTCGGCTTATCAGTGACTTTAGAGAACTCAACAAAGTCACCAAGAAACTTCACTATCCACTTCCAAAGCTCCAAGACATCTTCCACAGACAAAGAGGCTTCAAATATGTCACCCTTATTGATGCTTAGCATGCAGTTCCACACCTTCAAACTTGATGAGGCCTCCACCTGGCTTTGTGTCCTTGTTACTTCCATTTGGAAAGTTTCGACTGCTTCGATTGCCAATGGGCTTTCTCAACTCTCCAAGTTGGGCCCAAGGCTGTATGGAACAAATGCTCCTGCACTTGAAAGACATTGAAGTATACATCGATGACATTGGTATCTTCTCAGATACTCTCGAATCCCATTGTAAATCAGTCTCTTCTGTCCTCTCCTTACTGAAGTCTCACAACTTCTTGGTCAAGCCCTCCAAGTGCCACTGGTTTCAATCCCAAGCTCCTTGGCTTGGCCACATTATCTCTCGTGATGGTAATTAGACCCAATCCAAACAAGATTTCTCCTATCCTGAAACTTGCTTTTCCCTCAACAACAACCCAACTTTGATCCTTTGTTGGGATGATTAACTTCTATCGAAACTTCTATTCCAAGCGGGCTGAGGTCCTTGCACCCCTTACCGACCTATCTCTGGAAGAGCCAAAGGCAAAATCTCTCCAACTTCCGGCACTTCTTGAAGCCTTCAACAAAGCCAAGTCCCTCATTGCCAATGATATCCTCCTTGCCTTTCCTGATCCAAACAAGCCCTTCCATGTCTATACTGACGCTTCTGACTACCAACTTCGGAAGCTGTCATCCTCCAAGATGGCAAAATCATCCTTTGCTTCTCAAGAAAACTCAACACCGTTCAACGGAAATACCCAACGGTCAATAAAGAGATGCTCTGTATTGTCGAAGTCTTCAAGGAATTTCACATCATTCTTTGGGGTGCTGAAATCATTGTATGGACAGACCACATCAACCTAACCCGGCAAAATCTTACAAGCCACCGAATTATGACTTGGAGAATGCTCCTTGAAGAATTTTCCCCCATATTCAAATACATCAAGGGCAAAGACAATGTCATTGCTGACGCGCTCTCCAGGCTCCCACTCCAGCAAGACACTCCCAAGAAGAAGAAGGAGTTCTTTGGTCCCGCTCCCGATTCAACGGATGCCGACTCAGACCTTGAAACTGCAATCGAATGTGACTCAACGGACTCCGACCTTCTCTCTCCTTTCTGAACTGTTTCTTAAATACCCAGAAGACATCCCCATGTGCCCCTTAGCCTTTGACCAACTCGCCCAAGATCAAGCGGCCAATGTAGATATCTCTACCAATCTTTGGTACACAACTGAAAACTTCAATGGCACTGACTTGAAAGTTGTAGACTCCAACGGCCGACAGAAAATTGTACTCCCTCCAAACCGAGTGCAAGCCACAATCAAATATTACCATCATGTGCTTGGCCATGCCGGCGCAGAAAGATTGTATCAAACCATTAACCAATTTGTATATGCCGCAAACTTGAAGGACCAAATCAACTCCTTCTGCTGCTCCTGCGACGCTTGCCAACGATACAAGAATAGCCACCAAAGCCATGGACAACTTCCTACCAAAGAACACCAATATGTCCCTTGGGATACTATCGCAATCGACGGAGTAGGTCCTTGCAAAATCAAGATCCCTGGCCATGGAACTGGTCTCCTTCAATGGCTTCACCATCATGGACATGTGTACCAACCTCCTTGAAATAATTCGTGCGCCACAAGTAAATCCAACCGGCCTCATGGCAGTCCATGCCCTCGACAATGGCTGGCTCTCCAGATATCCCAAACCAGTAAATTGTATTATCGACCAAGGAACCAACTTCATGAGCAATGACTTCCAACTCCACCTTGCCAACCTAGGAATCAAGGCCAAGGTCTGCTCAGTTCAGCAACCCACAATCCAACGCCGTACTTGAAAGAGTCCATGATACAATGAAGTCTGCAATGAGAACAGAACTCAATACCAATCCTCCGCAAACTCTTCAAGAAGCCACTGACATCATCGATAGTGTCTTTGCGTCCGCCCAGTTTGCAGTTAGATCAACCATCAACAAGACCTTCGGAATGATGCCCGGAGCCCTTGTCTTCCATCGAGACATGTTCCTACCAATCCCTGTAATCACTGACTTGGCCATGGTCAGAAACAAACAACAGGCTCAGATAGATAAGAATGCTATGAAAGAGAAAAGCCATAGGAAGATTCATGATTACAGTGTAGGAGACCAAATTATGGTGAAAAATGAAAAGCAAATTCCTGGAGCTTTTGATGCAAGAAGCAAGGGTCCGTATACTATCCAGCAAATCCACACCAATGGTACAGTTTCCTTCCTCTTAAGAAATCATGTTATCCAACGTATGAATATTTGGAACCTAAAACCATATCACGCCAATTAAAAATTTCTTATCTAAGCAATACTGGTCGCACACTGACTAACAAAATTCTGTGCCACCAATCGAACTTTTACGAGAAGGAGAAGAGTGTGGTATTCCAACGCTCACAATTGAAATTACCCACGATTCAAGAAAATCTGAAAAGCAAGCCGGTCTTCAATATTGAAGACTGGATGAAGAACATATCCAAATCTTCTATGTAAACTGTACGTTGAATTTCGATTCAACGCCTTTTTACTGTTACAAGCTTTCTCAACGGCTCCTCGGAGTAGTTGACAAAGCTAGCTCACAATCTTAGTTTTTAACCAATACATAAACCTTATTTTAGTACCTATTTCTAGAGGCATACGACATGCAGTGGGGTGCGTAAAAAGTAAAAAATCTTACGCTACCTTAAGATACTAATGCTCGACCTGGCACGTACGTACCCAGAACCTCAACCCAACTATGACCCCTTACAAAAAAGTTGATTTTCTGTTTCGGTGGCTGCTGGATAGATCTCTACTTAAGCTTTCCAGTGATGTGTTGAACATCTGCTAATACCAGATACTTATTCCCCTTCTACAGGTCCCCTGTAGGAGTTCCTACTAGTAGTTGTGATGGATTTTTTTTCACTCTGTCACTGCAAGCATGCGCTGATATTGAGTTTATTCCAACAGCAGCTTCTGTCACAGTACTAGTAGTATTGAGTTTATTCCAATGGCAGTTCCTCCTGTTTTTAATCAATGCTAAACTAAGCTCATGACACAGTGTTCTGTAAGCAATTGAGAAATCTTCCTTCTGTATTTTAGTATGTCACAAGGGCTGTTGGATACTCAGATTTTTTCTAATGGCACGTGACCGTTACATGCTGTAGTACTAAAACCAAAATATCTGTTCTTTTTGTTATTTTAGTCAAAATTACATTAAAAAAACAAAAACACCCATTTTTCAAGAGGTTCGGTTTTGTAGTCAGGAGCAGACTTCCAGAACATTTTTTTTGTATGTTATTTTTTGGATTTTCCTGTCTCGGCTTTGTTTTGGGATTTACTTGGAAAGAAAAATCGAATTTTTTTGGCGCGTGCAAAAGGGGGGGGGGGGGGGGGGGGGGCGTTTCTGTGTTACCATGCTTAAAAAATACTCCAAGAGATTACAAATACTAGGTCAGAGCGAAGTCAGATTGCAGTCTTTATTATTTGCATGCAGTTTAACCATGACGGTAATTTTCTCTGACTTGGTAAAGTGACCACTTTCAGCAATTCCAACCAATGAGATGAACCACATAATTTTAGTTTCAAGAACATGTGACATCGCCGGGCCCTCTAATACCCCAATTCTTCAGCCAATCAGCTTTAAGAAAGGCAACTAGGGTGCCTGGTCCCAGGGCGCCCTCACAAACACAAGAAACACATACACTTTGATTCCAACAAACACATTCAAACATAAACACATTCACACACACACACACACACACACACACATACACACACAAAACACAAAAATGACAAAAGGACACACAAGCAAACGCCGACAACTTACTCTTGGAAATACCCACCAACAACACCCATCTATGCTCAACAAAACACTCCCCTTGGTCTCCAGCAAGCAAAATGTCTTACACAAGTGGTCTATTTGCCAAAGCAGGATGGCAAATCCAACATGATGACAATGATGGTATTCCAATCAATACTCAACTCACCTACAGTTGAAAAGGAGAAGAATCCCTTCAATATTGCACCAACCTATTTTCTTCCTGTGGTTACCCTACTCAAATAGTAACTGCAGAAAATGTCTTTGGCTTCCTTTTCTATCAGGCCTATCAAATGCGAGGACAAGAGGCCGCTGTAAGAAGTGGCAACAATCACAAACACAAATTTTTGACATTGATTATGACTACCACACTGTGATGGCAAAATACAACAGCAATCATGGCGCTACTTGTGAGTTGATGCTGGAGACAGACCCTGTAGACTATGATACTGTGAATAAGTGATATTGTTCCATCCTCAAAATCTTGTGGCATGAGAGGAGTCAGAATGCCAACACTCTTACAAAGGAACACCTTTGTACTGACAGGGTTACACAGTTGCTCTGCGTTGTCCAAGTAAGAAAAAAATTAAGAAGATGTGACAGGATGAGAAAATAGATTACGCGTTGTTGCCGTAGATGATGGTGAAAAGCATCAAGCAGATTGAGACTTTCTTGTTCTCTAAGCATTGGTATAAACATAACTATCACGTTGCAGCATTGAGGGGCCAATTATGTTTTCTTATGACCCATTGTGGTGTTCTGCACAGCGATTCCTTATTCAAATGCAAATTGTCAGACCTGTGCAGCATTGTCAAATCTGACAAAGGCGTACACTCCTGCCCTAATTTTTATGATAAAAAATATGACAGGGAAAACAAATGCTCAGAAAACTTTGTATGGATGCATTATGAGACACAGAGACATTAACATGTGTCCTGTTGGTGCGCTGGGCTTCTACTTGATGGCAAAATCCAATTCAACTGGGGAGATTTTGCGATACAACTTTGCGGATAACCCATCATGGTTCAACGCCAAATTATTCATCAATTGTAATAACTTGTAGAATGACCATCCAATAACGGACCAAGCATATGAAAAAACCATGTGGAAAGCATGCAAAACCTTGGGCATCATATCAAAGCATTTTGATCACTTTGGCTGTGGTACAGGTGCAGTTGCATGCAAAATGCAAAAGGTGGATTTGCAATACATCAAGATGTTTGGAAATTGGAACCTTGATTTCAGAGAAGATTGATATTTGTCAAAACTCCCAATGAAGGCAATGTGGGTCTTGGCTGGACATGCGCAAGACAAAGGCGGTTTCTTCTTGCCCTGAGGTACCATCGACCCACCTCCAGAGCTTCATTGTCAAGTGTTCCCTGTTCCTTGACAAGGTGATGGACACACTCAATGCCAACGCCTGTGAAGCGCAAACTGTTTGAGCGTACTTCAAGCTCCTACTGAATTTGCAATGTGTTATACTGCAGGATGCTGCCGTCTCAATCCACAAAGGGAGAAAAAAATAGCTCTTTTCCTTGCCCATTTTCAACACTGAATTGTTCCACGCTTATCAAGCAGCAGTCGCCAAAAAGATTATGGCGGGAACAGGGAGCTACCTCAATTCAACAGAGTATGGATGTTGCGCTTTGGGGGTTTTGCAACCAACTTCACAACATTCATTCTGAAGTCTATAATGTTTCAAAGAACGTTACATGGATAGACACTAAGGTTAGCAAATGTGAAGAGAAACAAGATGCCATCAACAGACAATTAAGCCAATTCCTGTAGCACATGGCTTCCTTTCATCTCCCAACAGAAGAAGCAGCAACAACATCAAGAACAACAATTGGCGTGGCAGGTACTACTAACCTTCCAAGAAAAAACTTGATCCAATAGCACACGGCGGTTTCCTCAATTTGGAAGGAGTGGTTCAGGCTTGAGGACTTCAAAGATGATGACTTCCCTGGAGGGATTGAAGAGCTTGAAAAGATATGTGGCAATCAATGGAGAAAGCATTATAATGCAGCCAAGTAGAAGCAGTTCTTTCAACTCAAATGTAATAGTAAAACACTTTGCAAACAGTTTGACTTGTAGATTTTTGATTGGCTTCCCCACCCGCCATTGTCGATTGTTGATTAGAAAGTCAATTGTTGATTGTTCCAATGAATCCCGTGGTCAATTCGATTCCAAGATTGTTTTGCTTTGAATAGGTTTACGTCAGGCGTAGTAGATTTGATTTGGTGGAGACGGAGGAATCCCATTGTAAATGTTGATTGTCGATTGATTTCCGAGGGATGAATCCACGGCCGATTCAATTCCAAGATTGTTTTGCTTAGCATCGGCTTAGTACATTGGTGGAGGAATCCCATGGTTGATTTGATTCCAAGATTATTTGGTTTAGCAAATGCTACAATCTGAGTCTAGAGTCAAAAAAGATGCAGAGTTTTGTTCCAAATTAGAAATTATGAGCACTTTGTTGCAAAAGTAGAAATTATGAAGTGGAATCCCTTGTTATCTAGTAAAATTGTGTGTTACATAGTGGAATCTTGTGGTTTTTCTTTTGCAAATTAGAGTTCCTTTTGCAAATCACTCCAAGCAATTGTGTCCATGATTTAGTTGAGTATCAAACAAGGTATTCTGTTTAGTTAAGTGTCAAAAAACAGAAATAAAAAGTTTTGGGATTTACCTCGGCTGACGTTGAGTCCCAGCGGGTAGGGCTGTCTTGATTTATGTTCAATCTTCAGTTCTTTAGATTTATTTGCAGGTTTGGGTTCGGGTTTGATGTGTTGGTTGGAAGAGGTGCAGTGCATTGATTGGAAGAGTAATAAAATATGTGTCCAGCCATACAAATCCTACGCCGACTCCTGTAAAATAATTTGACTTATTAATTCATTCCCGTATTTATAACTGTGTTACTAATACTCAAGTCAAGAATTGCGCGCGCGCAAGTCAGTCAGCGGGTCTGACTTTGACTCAACGTCACATAAACGATGCTCGTGCTTTCGTAAAATTCGTGCGATATTTTAAAATATTCCGAAACATTTTGTTGCGCGCACAATAAATAATTCTCTACCTATTTTTGCACGCAACAATTTCAAGTAGGACTATTTTCCTATCCATATTTTCACCCCTTGTTTCATGGTTGCTTCCAAATTTTTCTATTCTACAATTTTGTTTCATGCTTACCCCGTTAATATTTACTCGCCATTGAATTTTTGTTATTTTCCACACGAAACTCATCTTTTGTAATAATATCCTCTATGTACACTGATATTGTCGTAGCGTTGATACCATTTTCTGAACAAATATACGAGCTTCTTGATAACCAGCAATGTATTCTGTTACGTCACTTTCACGTTACTCACACTATCTTTTTCGAATATCAAAATCCAACAACCATATTTTTGTACTAATAAGAAAATATTTTATCCGCATTTGCAATACTCTCCGACATTTTACAATATTCATGCTACGCTTATCAAATACGGAAATACAACAAACATATTTTGTAACAAATACGAAAGTATTTTATCAGCCTTTGAAATTATCTTGTTTATTGTATTATATTCGAACAGAAGACCCGGAACAATATTGTGCAAACCATAAAATAATAATGAACTAGCCGTTCTACTATTGATATTGATATCATCCATTACTCTTGTTCGTTTTTATTGTATTCCATGAAAAATTTGTAGTCCTCATCATCTTCGCCAAGAATCTCAACCAAGGTACGTTTTCGCTTCCGTGTTTTTCCCTCTTTGTTCTCCTCCTTATCTTGTTGTTTACGATTGCTATTTTGCTTTTGGTACATTTTAAGTATTTCCGTCTCTAATTCTTTTGACTGTTGTTCCTCCCTTCGTTCTTCTAATTCGCTTACTAGGTATTCGTAAAGATCTTGTCCCTCGTTACTCCACCCCTCCTTATTTCCAGACTTACCGTCAGTGAATTTTTTTCTCAACCTCGTGCCCTTTGTTGTGTTTATCCACGAGTCGTAGTCGTTGTAAAGGAAAAGCAATGCAAAAGCTTCATCGCTTGGTGTGAAAATGGTACTGATTGTCATTCTGACTGATTTTCTTTTGAAGTCTGTCTGTTTTGGTGACACAGCTCCAAGAATTCTTTTCATGAAGTATTTGAATTCTGGTGAATTTTTCCGCCGATAGTCTTCGTGCAATTGGTACCTATTTTCTGAGTTAACGTCTTGTGTGTCCGTGATTAGAACCGTTCCTGGGAAACTATCTGGTATCTGGTTGTTTCTTTTATCGTCTACGTGTCAGTGTTAATACGACCAAAATGTTAGAATGGATTATGAACGATTGCATGCCGGCAGTCATTTTCTTGTTGGTTGCGTACCTTTGTAGTCTTTCCTGGCAAGAGTTTGAGCATTGTGCCTACACGCAGTCACTGCTCGGCAATAAATTCCACTCCACTTTTGGTCTTTTATATCGATTGTATTTGGTATTTCATTGTTATTCGCTTGTTTTACAATTTTGAATATCGTCGCCTTCACGAATGTAATGTCTGGCGGGAATTTAAATTTCCTGAATGCTTTTTCTTTGACGTGTTTGACAATGTTGTTTTCCAAGTTATCGTTATCGTATTGTTTTGTTGTCAGTAGAATATTTCTGTTGCTACTGTTGGTGGTTGTATATGTTTGGCTATCGTTTGTGTTTGTTCGGTCACTTCCTGATACACTGCTGTTTGGGCTGTTTGTGTTATGGGTAACAATGGTTCTACCTGTCACCGGACTGCAAATAGTACTCAGTTCCACCATAATTTTTTTGTTAACTCGTGCACATCAACTTACCGTTTTTACCTTTGATTGATTTGGCGCGCTATTTTTATGATAATAATGTTGTTTGTAGGAATCGTTTGGTATTTTTTTTTCATTCCTACTGTACACACTGTAAGCTCTTGATTTACTGTCTCCAAGGAATAGCTGTATTTCAACTAATTGTACTATCTGTGAGTGTTGTTCTTGTACTGTCGCCTGCCTATCTTATTTTCGAGCGTGCCGTGATATTCTGGAATGTGGAGTCCTCAAAATTTTGGCGCGGACCCGAACATTTTGTTCTTCCCTACCCTACCGTACTTACCCTACGGTACCATATCATTCCATATTTATTTATCTACTTATTGTTTTTCAATTTTCTGCAACGGCGTTGCAGTAAATTCTATATTTTGGGTGGTTGACACTCCCCCCTTAATTAATTATGGATTGGATCACAATTTGTAGGTTCAACGGAGGGAATTTTGTTGTTGTTGTTTTGTTGCTTTCTGATGAGTATTTTTTTGAATGTATATTTTTTTTAGGTGATATTTTACATAATTTCCGTTCTATTTTTTGCACTTAATTTGTACCGGCGATACCTTCGATATTGTCATTGTTTTTTTTGTAATGGAATCCTTACAGAGTTGCAGAGTTAGTGTTTCACGCGTCCCCATGCTCCACAAGGAACGGGAAAGTTGTTATATTCCTCTAAATCTTCCGGCGAATTCCAACGTTTTTCGTAAAGACTTAGCCATTTCTCAATTTTCCACTCGTTTTCGTCTTGTTCGCTCTTTCCCCCCCTGTTTGTCACTTCTTTTACCTTCCGTTTTTTCTTTTTTGACTGTTTTCTTGCTTTGTTCATGAACGAATCCCACTTATGTTTGGTACATTTTTTTTCCGTGTTTTTGTTATTTATGTTCTCTTCTTTAATTGGCGGCAATATTTCTTGTGTTGAGTACCACTCGTTATCGTCTTTTGATCTGCAATACCATTCCAATCTGTCAGTTTCGATGATTGCCTCATTCGTCATTTTGCGCCAGTTGTTGAACCAAATGTACGTCATACAAGGACGGTTCCCAGGGTGGTAATGTATACAGTCTTTTATGTGTTCTCTTGCCTCCGGTGTCAGATTACTCCATTTTTTTGCCGGGAAAGTACGACCGTCTTGTATCATTCTCTCTCGTTCTATTGATTTTACTTCCGGTCCAATACCCACGTTGTCGTAGCACTTAATGTCTTCCGATGTTTTCAATGCGGGATAACCACATGTAATGTATGCAAGAATGACTCCCATTGCCCATACATGGTCCATCCCGTCAGTGTTCCCTTCTTTGTAGTCGGGAAATACTTCCTCGGTTATGTACTTGAAGCATTGTTCCCAAATGTTCAAAGCTTCGTCCTCCTCGAAATGTCCTTTTTTGCTGTTGAGTCTTTGTCGCACTTCTTCTATCTTCTGGCATCCACTAAGGATTGTGTTAACCAAGTGTCCGTTTTTGGCACACAAGGCATCAAATCCTGTTTCGAAATGATATAGAAACGGGTTTCCGTCGTTGTTTACATCATCGTGGTTTAGCTCGTGCATCTGTTTGTTGTAATCCTTGGAGAAGACAGTACCCCGGGTTGGCACAACTGTTGTTCTGTGTGTCGGTTTCGGTGTTTTGCTTTTCATTTTCCTGTTATTTCCCATTTGTAACGCAGTCATGCACCTATTTGTACCACAGTACACCTAACGTTCGTACTCCCACGCCGCATCATAAAGTTGGTATTTGTTGTTTTCTCCAGGCGTTGTAACTTGCAGTTTTTGGTTGTGGCTGCTTTTTCCCGTTCACGCATAATTCTTACTATTTTTACGTACCCGTACCAACACTACGACGGTGCACGCAAATAGTCTGATTCAAAAACAGACAAGCTTCTTTAAGTAATGTAACTTTCCTCATCTGCATGCGATTGGTTCTTGATATATCGTTGAGATGAACGTGTCCGGTGGATCGATACCTCCATAGAGATGTGTACAAGATGTATTCTTCGTACTTCCTTGGTACTATTTTTTTAATATGGTATTGGTACGACGCACATAAATTGTCTGACTCATAAACAGACTAGCGTTAAGTAGTGTAACTTTTCCCCTTTGGATAAGATTGGTTCTTGATATACCGGTAGAGGTGAACGTGTCCATTGGATCGATTCCCCCGTAGACATATGTCCGAGGTGTGTCCTACGTATTATTTTTGTATAAATTTTTTATTATTGTAGTATTGGGACGGTGCACACCAATTATGTGGTTCAAAAACTGACTAGCTTTATGTAGTGTAACTTTTCCCGATCACGTATAATTGGTTGTTGATATAGTGGTGAACGTGTCCAGTGGATCGATTCCTCCGTTGAGATCTGGTGTACCAAGGGTAGTCTCCGTAAATTTTGGTTATTAGTTTTTTGATTTTTGTATGAACAAGTAACCAAATTAGTGTTTCTCATTTACTTTTTGAGTGTCAAAGTGTGTTATTTTCTGAAATGTTTGGATGAATATTGCTCATACTATGGATTGGGGAGACTATGAAACCATATTGAGAAGTCACAGCCTTATATTTTAGTCATTATGAATTTTCTTATAATGTTTGTCCCTGGCCATGCATGTACCAAAATAGTGAGTCCTAGTACTTATTTTTAGAGTGGAAATGTGTTGCATTGACTGCAATTTCAGGATGAATAGTGTTCATACTATGGATGGGGTACACTGTGCTGAAACAAACTGGACAAGAAGCAGGCTGATACTTTAGTCAGTATGAATTTTAGAATAATGTTTGTCCCTGGACATGCATGTACCAAAATACTGAGTCCTAGTCAGTTTTGAGTGCAAATGTGTGGCATTGACTGCAATTTCAGGATGAATATTGCTCATACTATGGATTGGGGAGACTATGAAACAAACTGGACAAGAAACAGGTTGATACTTTAGTCAGTGTGAATTTTAGAATAATGTTTGTCCCTGGACATGCATGTACCAAAATACTGAGTCCTAGTCAGTTTTGAGTGCAAATGTGTGGCATTGACTGCAATTTCAGGATGAATATTGCTCATACTATGGATTGGGGAGACTATGAAACAAACTGGACAAGAAACAGGTTGATACTTTAGTCAGTGTGAATTTTAGAATAATGTTTGTCCCTGGACATGCATGTACCAAAATAGTGAGTCCTAGTCAGTTTTAGAGTGCAAATGTGTGGCATATACTGCAATTTCAGGGTGAATATTGCTCATACAATGGATGGGGTAGACTATGAAACAAACTGGACAAGAAACAGGTTGATACTTTAGTCAGTGTGAATTTTAGAATAATGTTTGTCCCTGGACATGCATGTACCAAAATATTGAGTCCTAGTCAGTTTTGAGTGCAAATGTGTGGCATTGACTGCAATTTCAGGATGAATATTGCTCATACTATGGATTGGGGAGACTATGAAACAAACCGGACAAGAAACAGGCTGATACTTTAGTTAGTATGAATTTTAGAATAATGTTTGTCCCTGGACATGCATGTACCAAAATAGTGAGTCCTAGTCAGTTTTGAGTGCAAATGTGTGGCATTGACTGCAATTTCAGGATGAATATTGCTCATACTATGGATTGGGGAGACTATGAAACAAACTGGACAAGAAACAGGTTGATACTTTAGTCTGTATGAATTTTAGAATAATGTTTGTCCCTGGACATGCATGTACCAAAATACTGAGTCCTAGTCAGTTTTAGAGTGCAACTGAGTGCCATTGACTGCAATTTCAGGATGAATATTGCTCCTACAATGGATGGGGTAGACTATGAAACAAACTGGACAAGAAACAGGTTGATACTTTAGTCAGTGTGAATTTTAGAATAATGTTTGTCCCTGGACATGCATGTACCAAAATAGTGAGTCCTAGTCAGTTTTGAGTGCAAATGAGTGGCATTGACTGCAATTTCAGGACGAATATTGCTCCTACAATGGATGGGGTAGACTATGAAACAAACTGGACAAGAAACAGGTTGTTACTTTAGTCAGTGTGAATTTTAGAATAATGTTTGTCCCTGGACATGCATGTACCAAAATAGTGAGTCCTAGTCAGTTTTAGAGTGCAAATGTGTGGCATATACTGCAATTTCAGGGTGAATATTGCTCATACAATGGATGGGGTAGACTATGAAACAAACTGGACAAGAAACAGGTTGATACTTTAGTCAGTGTGAATTTTAGAATAATGTTTGTCCCTGGACATGCATGTACCAAAATATTGAGTCCTAGTCAGTTTTGAGTGCAAATGTGTGGCATTGACTGCAATTTCAGGATGAATATTGCTCATACTATGGATTGGGGAGACTATGAAACAAACCGGACAAGAAACAGGCTGATACTTTAGTTAGTATGAATTTTAGAATAATGTTTGTCCCTGGACATGCATGTACCAAAATAGTGAGTCCTAGTCAGTTTTGAGTGCAAATGTGTGGCATTGACTGCAATTTCAGGATGAATATTGCTCATACTATGGATTGGGGAGACTATGAAACAAACTGGACAAGAAACAGGTTGATACTTTAGTCTGTATGAATTTTAGAATAATGTTTGTCCCTGGACATGCATGTACCAAAATACTGAGTCCTAGTCAGTTTTAGAGTGCAACTGAGTGCCATTGACTGCAATTTCAGGATGAATATTGCTCCTACAATGGATGGGGTAGACTATGAAACAAACTGGACAAGAAACAGGTTGATACTTTAGTCAGTGTGAATTTTAGAATAATGTTTGTCCCTGGACATGCATGTACCAAAATAGTGAGTCCTAGTCAGTTTTGAGTGCAAATGAGTGGCATTGACTGCAATTTCAGGACGAATATTGCTCCTACAATGGATGGGGTAGACTATGAAACAAACTGGACAAGAAACAGGTTGATACTTTAGTCAGTGTGAATTTTAGAATAATGTTTGTCCCTGGACATGCATGTACCAAAATAGTGAGTCCTAGTCAGTTTTAGAGTGCAAATGAGTGGCATTGACTGCAATTTCAGGATGAATATTGCTCATACAATGGATGGGGTAGACTATGAAACAAACTGGACAAGAAACAGGCTGATACTTTAGTCAGTATGAGATTTAGAACAATTTTAGTCCCCTCTGGCATTGCTGCATGTACCCAAATAGTGATTCCTAGGCAGTTTTCGAGTGCAAATGTGTGGCATTGGCTGCATGAAACAGAATCGACCAGAAATCTTCTACTTATACTTGAGTCAGTTTTAAAATTTATTAGTCCTAGTAATATTAGTTAGTATGTTTATGATTGTGCGAATTAGGCTGCAATTTCATGATCAATATTTCGCATAAGCAATATTGATTGAATAAAGAACTATGAAGTATAATGGATAAGTTACAAACGGATGCTTGCATTTGGTGTAACATAGTATGCCTCACTCATCCAATCTTGGATGATTTGGTGGAACTGGTGCTGTACTCTGACACGGTTGTGGTTGTGTCAGAAGATGAATCGGATACCTCCTCACTTCCATCCGTCGGGTCACGAATCCCAACATCCTTGCTGAAACATTTTACTAAATCCGATACTTTTTTAATGCGTCGAGGGTTGGTTTCTTTCAGGCCGGAAATCTGAAAGTATGGGCAAAATTGTCGTTTCTCCCCCACCTTACGTTTGTGGAAAGTACATATATAACCCGCCACTCGTTCATATTGGTCGTAGTCTCCGAAAACGTACCTATAAACTTCTCCAATTTCAACTGGTCCGTTTTTTTCTGGAGTATAACGAACTTGTTCGTTTACTTCGTAAATAGGAAACAATATCTCTGGATCCTGATCTTTCAACAGCACAGAACATTGGAATTCACGTTTGGTTTCCTTCTCGTTGATCTTGATAGGATAAACTTGCAGTGTTACAGTGGCGTTAAGATGATTTTTTGCAACATCTATAATCATTTCTTCGCTTTCATTTGAACCCTTTTTTTCACAGGTTTTAGTCGTTGTGTCAGTCAAACCAGTATCCTTGGAATTACCCTTACTTGTGTCAATTCCCGATTCTTTAGATTCGTTTGGCTTATTTTTCGAACCCTTACTGGTTACTTTCGATCCACTGATGTTCTTTCTCCCATCGTTGATATTGTTCGTCTTGCCAACATTGTCACCGTCAACGTTATCATCCCAGGGTGGTATGAATCCACGCTTGGAATCATTTGTCGTATTGAGATTGAAAGTAACCCATCCTACCCGGTATGTGTTATTTGATTTGTTGAACTCATTGATTTGAACCTTGGATCTTTTGAAGCAATCCCAAGTTAGAAAGTCCGATGGTTCGTAAAAAACAAAGTCACGACCCTGGAGGTGTTCGAATGCCAGATTCAATTCTCCCTTTCCCTTTCCATAATTGTTGACAACCTTATCGTCCAAAAATTGAACTACAAGGTTAGCCGATGATAGATCATCCAACTTTTCCAACAAATATATTGCTAGTTTTTCTGTCAACGGGGTAAATATGGTACCCATTTCTGGGAGGTAGCTATACTGAATGAATTTTTCCACCCAAGTATGACGTTGGAGAACTTCCGGATCAATTACGAATATCTCACGGAACACGTATGGAATGTGTTCCATAAAAACTCGTTGGTGCACCTCTTGTTGTGAGTTAACATCGTATTGAAGGAATCTTGTAACACAAGTTTGATTCTTATGTTGTTCTTCCAATCCGGACAGTTCCAAAATACCTGTTACAAGTTCTTCTGGTTTATCGTCAAAATTGACATGGGCAAATTTTGTCTTACTCAGAACACATGCCGTTGGGAAAATGTACAATCGATCATTCCTTTGAAAATACGGAACACTTCCCTCCGTCGATTCGGTGACCATAGCTCCTTTTAGAAAATTCCTCTCGGTCAATACCAAATCTTCAATGGTTTCCATCACATGATCGTAACTGACAAATGATTGGTTATTGGTTTTGAAGACTTTTGGTATCATTTTCTCACAAACATTGTCAATTGAACAATCAAAGGACGAACCAACGCCGTCGACTCGAATCATTGATGCACATAGTACTTGAGAAATGAACAAATTACATGCTGTTTCCAACGAATCGACCACGTTTACCCCAATCTTGTTCCCATGTTGGACAAATTTTGTTATAAGCCATTGATGCACCAAATATAGGATTCCTTTCGGCACCTTGAAATATGCCAGATCTATTTTTCCGGTTCCATGTTTGCATGGTGACAGGGTGACAAGGTCCTCATCATGATCGAAATGTATGTTGTAATATTTTGTGACCGTGTGCTTGTAGTGGATGACGTAGTGGAAAACCAATTGAGTATTGAGTGGTAATAACACTTTTCCCGTTTCCGGAATTTGCGTGTCCCCTTGTCGATGAAATCCTACTGGAACCCACTTCTCCCCAGAAAGTACCGTGGTGCCCAAGACGAATAATTGTTAATTAATTCGGGTAAGTAATACTGATAAAAACCTTCGTGTGTCAATACTTTGATGTCGACGTGTCTCATGTCGATGATGGTACAAATGGTTTTCGCCTTCCCTTGAAAGCGTAACCAATGTTCACGAATGAGCTCCTGAAAAGCAGTTTCTCGTTCCGTTATCTTCATCAACTTATTGTTTGACACAATAAGTTCTTTAAACTCGATGTTTTCTGTTCGTAAGGATTTTAAGCATTCAATACGCTGCTTCTTGAAATGTTTGTCTAAGTCCACCTGATTGCAGCTATGAGTCATTGAAACACGTAGAGAGGTCTTTGCCATAAGGCAGTCCAAGAAGTTCCTCATTGATCTGACGTATCCTTTCAACTGACTGGGAGAACAATTGTCGCCTTTGGTATGGAAACACAAATCCTCAGACGAAATATCCGACCCAGGTGGATACTTCACATTCTTCATGTACCAAACCAATATCTCACGGTACATTATCATGTACTTCTTCATTGTAACGTAGTTGACGACGTTGCGCCCATAAATAGCATCCACGCCTGATGTGTCGTTAACATTCTTCAACAGTGACTCGAACCTATCCCACTTGTTCGCCATGTCGTAGTCATTGAATCGATCGGTTAATTGCTTCCTGCTCAAAAATTTCAACACTCCAGTCATACCGTTGTCAATTTCAAACAAAAATAAATCCACCATGACGTTTATTTGATGGGGAATAGGCCCTAAGTCACTTAAGGTTGTATCGGGTTTTTTCTTCTTTCCCTTCCCCTTCTTCTTTTCCGCAGAGTTAGTAGTAGACATTGACTTCCTGAAATCTGGTGTAGGTTCGGATTCAATAATTTTTGATACAAGGTAAACCCTCGTCAACAATGCAGTGAAACATGTTGTAACCTCAAGACTGAGGTTCCTCACAAACTCCTCTGTTCCATATGACTCACCCTTCAAAGCCTTTGTAAGGTTATTAATTACTGCCTGTCGATGATCTCTTTGATCGGTATCATGTTTGTCAAGACTATTGGTTGGTGGGTCTTTCAATCTACCCTTCTTACAACTTGTCGTTTTCTCATTTGAATTTGGGTTGGCACCGCGCTTGCGAGCACTATTAGTCGTAGGCGTTTTCTCATTTGAATTTGGGTTGGCACCGCGCTTGCGAGCACTATTAGTCGTAGGTGTCATTGGCAATGTAAAATGTTATCAGTATTTGAGACAATCTTTTTATTGTTTGAAAACAATGAGAATCACTGTTGTGTGAATCTAGTTTACCCGAGTTACGAGCAAACATTGAATGAAAGAAGGATAGTAGTACAACTTGAAACTTCTTTCACCAGATATCACCACTCACGTAGCGACGCGACAGTGGTAATCATGTCTCAAAAACCATTTCTCAAAAAATCGAAAACGTAGAAGGTGCCCGTAAACGTGTCCTTGTTCTCGTAAAGACGTTCTACCACTAACCTGAGAAAGAGTTAAACAATATCGTCACAATAATTGGACAAATAAAACCTGCAACGACGAATGCAAGGGCGGGGATTTGTCTGTGAATCCGTTGGGATCAAAAAACCATTTTTTGTAACTGGAACCGCCGTTCCCGAAAAACGGAAAAAAGGGTTTTTTGGGTGGAATGAAAGGTGAGAAGAAGAAAAGATAAAAAGGAACATTTTCCAATTTGGAAAATGGCCCCATCGCTGAATTGTTCCATTGTGTGTACAAAAGTACAGTCGTATGAACACCTAGTAGCGCTAAATAGGGAAAAGGGCATTGGTTGGTGTAACTCCGTTGCCAAAAAACAAATGATCCGATCGCTGAATTGGTGCAATTTGTGTAGAAACGTACAGTCGTATGAAACTTTTCACGCTAAATACTAAAAAGGGCTTTTGTTGCAACGCCGTTGTCAAAAAAAAAAAATGGTCCGATCGATGATTTGGTGCATTTTGTGGGGTACAAAGGTACTTTGGTATGACCAGTACTATCGTATGAACCATGACGCTAACTACGTATGAACCATATCACGCTAAATAACAAAAATACCATTTGTTGCAACGCCGTTGCAAAAATAACAAAAAGTAAAATACTTAACGGACCAATGTAATTCTGACGTTCGAAGTTTGTTGTACTGTTGTATGATCCATATCACGCTAAATACCAAAAAGACAATTTGTTGCAACGCCGTTGCAAAAAAAAAAAAAGAACATAATACTTAACGAACCAATATCATTCTTACGTTCGAAGTTTGTTGTACTGTTGTATGATCCATATCACGCTAAATACCAAAAAGACCATTTGTTGCAACGCCGTTGCAAAAAAAAAAAAGAACATAATACTTAACGGACCAATATCATTCTTACGTTCGAAGTTGTTTACTTAGCAGAAAATGTATGGAACTGGTGGTATCATTCTTATCACGCTAAATACCAAAAAGACCATTTGTTGCAACGCCGTTGCAAAAAAAAAAAAGAACATAATACTTAACGGACCAATATCATTCTTACGTTTGAAGTTGTTTACTTAGCAGAAAATGTATGGAACTGGTGGTGTCATTCTTACGTTCGAATGTTGATACTTGATCTATCGGACACGAACCGATGTCGTCCTTACGTTCGAAGTTTGATATAAGTACTTTGTACGGAGTAGTTAGCTTACAATGAAAGTATGTTGCTCACTAACTTCGGTCACTTTTTTTCACTTTCCGACAAACATCAATTTCCAACTTATCTGAGTAGAGTGTTGTTTCTTTCCAACAACACTCCGTCCGAGAACGTGGGATCCGACCCTCTTCGTCACTTGCCTTAGGGCGACGATGTCACGAGCACAACGATCCGTTCTCAGATATTTCAGTCCGATATAACAGCCTTGTACTGCAAAAGAAGTAGAAAGCATTCGATTAGGGATTAGTTGCTGGAAAGATATTCTTGTTTGGACGGCCGCCTTACATAAACATCTTGAAAGCACAAAATCTGCATCAATTGCCTATATATCAACAGGAACAAGTCCCTGTTTTTCGTGACATAGGAATTACTACAAGTCTGCAAATCAACGGCAGCAGAAAGAACAACGACAACGAATAACAACGTATCGGTGACATCAACGGTAAAACGAATCAGAACAAGCAACGGTACGAATGAGATAGACAACAATGATAATACTTCCTCGACCGGCATTACTGATAATGTATTTCCTCACTTATGTTTTTCTTCCTTATTTCATAGGACCGGAACGGAATAACAGATTGGAAACAACAGATTAGAAATTGGCAATCGCAACGGTAAGAATGAGAGAGGAGAAAGACAATGATCTTACTTCTTCTGGCATTCCTGATAATGTATTTTCTTCCTTCTCTTTTTCTTCTCATTTTCATATGACCGTAAGGGATTGGAAACAACGAATCGGTAGAACCAATCTTTCCTGGTGTGGCAAATCTTTCCTATAGGTGCAAAGGATACAACAAATCGAACGCGACACTGAATCGAAGTCAACACAGAATCGAAGGTAACAACAACGGCAACAACACAGCAACACCACCAATCAACAACAACAACGAAAGGAAGCAAACGGTGTACGTTGGTAGCATGTAGATTATATTATTCTGTTGTTATTATTTACTGTACTACATCAATAGATACTCACCCATTTTGTTCAATTATCATACCAAATATTCCAATAAAGTCGTTGACAACGTCAACAACTCGTTGAACCGCAGATAGCAACAGCGGCAATTGGCAGCAGCGAGAGCAACAATGGCAATCGGCAGCAATAGCCACAGCGGCAGCGGAAAGCAGCAGCGAGAGGAACAGCGGCAATTGGCAGGGAGAGGCGCAGCGGCAGCGGCAAGCGGCAGCAAAACCAACAATAGCGGCAATTGGCAGCAGCGAGAGCAACAGCGGCAATCGGCAGCGACAGCCACAGCGCCAAGCAGCAGCGAGAGCAACAGCGGCAGCCACAGCGGCAGCGACAGCCACAGCGGCAGCGCCAAGCAGCAGCGAGAGCAACAGCGGCAATTGGCAGCGACAGCCACAGCGGCAGCGCCAAGCAGCAGCGAGAGCAACAGCGGCAATCGGCAGCGACAGACACAGCGGCAGCGGCAAGCAATCGGCAGCGACAGCCACAGCGCCAAGCAGCAGCGAGAGCAACAAAGCGGCAATCGGCAGCCACAGTGGCAGCGGCAGCGCCAAGCAGCAGCGAGAACAACAGCGGCAAGCGGCGGCGACAGCCACAGCGGTAGCGGCAAGCAGCAGCGAGAGAAACAGCGGCAATCGGCAGCGACAAAAAGCGGCAAGCGGAAAGCGGCAAGTGGAAAGCGGCAAGCGAAAAGTGTCAAGCAAAAAGCGGCAAGCGAAAAGTGTCAAGGAACAAGCGCACGGGCGAAACAACTAACGGCAACGAATCATTGGCTTCAAATTGCTACACGTACTCCAACCATGACAAGAAATCAGTTCTCGGACCGGGCTATGAAGCAAAAAAGAGATAGGAAACATGAGAAAAGA
This sequence comes from Pseudo-nitzschia multiseries, assembly GCA_037355745.1. Classification (NCBI taxonomy): domain Eukaryota; phylum Bacillariophyta; class Bacillariophyceae; order Bacillariales; family Bacillariaceae; genus Pseudo-nitzschia; species Pseudo-nitzschia multiseries. The sequence continues at coordinate 18,788,557 of CM074784.1, read as the reverse complement.
AGAAAGCAGAGAATGTCATCGAACTTTCTTAGGATTGCAGCACCGGTGTCAACGAGCCATAAAACTTATACAAAGTTGTCCGACATAAAACCAATGAAGAAGGAAAGGACAAATAGGCGTAGTACTTGCAATGATTGTGTCAGTACAATAGCGTTGAAAAACAAAGACAGAACAACTGTGGTCAAAGGAAAATACATGGAGACAAACTGGGGTGGCAAAATAAGAGGAAAGAAAAAGTATCAACCGGAACAGGCTTTGTTGATAGATAAATTCGATAGATTGGATAGTAGAAACGACGAGCATATTGTTGCGTTTGACGAGAATAATCCGTCGTTGCGCATTTTCGCAAAAGTTTCCAGAAAATTTGCCAAGCGACACCTTGCTACGAAGAATAATATCAAACTGTTAAGAAAGTTTGCTCCGGAAATTGTTGGATCCAAACCGACAGTTGCCAGAGGTCAGAAGCGCGGCAGTATCAACGATGATTATGCTATCATTGGAGTTAGACCAGAAAGATTGTCTTCCAACAATGGTGAGTACGTGTTCAAAAGTCATGTGAAACCAAACATGAAACTGGAGCTGGAACACACGACAGTGAGAATTGTGAAGCATATGCATCATAGTTTAACACACATCGAACCATTTGTTGAGGATGAAATGGATGTGTTGTCTCAGATTCTGACTCGTACGCAGCTCAATGCCATTGGGAAACAGGCATTAGCTTTTTCGATTGGTCGAAATTACCATTCTCGATGCCATGTTGATGATGACATGTATTATACTCGTTTAACAGTCATAGCTCCGTCGGGAGTGCATGCTGACGAAGTGATTTATTATTTTGTCTTCCCAACGTACCGCATCAAAGTGCCGTTGCGTTCTGGGGATACTCTGCTCTTTAATCCGTTAGTGTTTCATAGCTGTTCGAATCCCAAATACGAAGGGTGTTATATTATGAGCGCCTATGTATCGCGCAAAACTATACTAAGAAGTAATCCATTATAATAATAACTTGATACTCATGACAAAAAATTTATGACTGTACCGTACTAGTACTATACCGTCGAAAATACAGGAAAAGGGCATTTTGTGCAACGCCGTTGCAGAATATAGAAAAACGCTAAATAAACATGAGAAGGGGGGTATGATTGTACCATACTAGTATACAATCCAAAAAACGGGAAAAGGGCATTTGGTGCAACGCCGTTGCAGAATATAGAAAAACGGTAAATAAACATGAGAAGGGGGGTATGATTGTACCATACTAGTATACAATCCAAAAAACGGGAAAAGGGCATTTGGTGCAACGCCGTTGCAGAAAATAGATAAACGCAAATTACACATGAAAAGGTGGGTATGATTGTACTGTACTAGTATACCATCCAAAATACGGGAAAACGGCATTTTGTGCAACGCCGTTGCAGAAAATAGAAAAACACAAAATATACAGGAAAACCAGCATCCAAAACACGGGAAAAGGGCATTTGGTGCAACGCAGTTGCAGATAATAGAAAAACGCAAAATACACATGATAAGGGGGTATGATTGTATTATACTAGTATACCATCCAAAACACGGGAAAAGGGCATTTGGTGCAACGCCGTTACAGAAAATAAAAAAACGCAAAATACATCTGAGAAGGGGGGTATGATTGTACCATACTAGTATACAATCCAAAACACGGGAAAAGATTATAAACTTGTTCATTGAAGTCATGTGCTGTTTTCACCATCTCGTACTATTGATTGTAAATCCTTCTTTTCCAGTGAAGCCATTGTCTCGCGGAAATTAAACAACCATTGTTCACGATTACCCAGCACAAAATATTGGTCAGGACTACCATGGTTTCTAACAACGGCAGCTTCGGACTCAATGGCGTTGCAGTCAAACAAATACAATTTGTTCCGAAGCTCACCTAGCTTTACCAACGCATGATGGTGTTTTTTTCCTTTGTCCCTCTTGCTCGGTATGGGGTCTGCAGAAACAAAGCAACGAGCGACGGCATAATAACCATCGTGCACTAATTCGAAACCACTAACAGAGCTACCCACGGGGAAAGGACCTTCGAGGTAAAGCAGGCACAGAATCTGACATGGATAAACTTTCAGTCCACGTCCATCAAGGAGGTCGAGTTGAAAATTAGCCCAATCGTACCATACATTGGACAATTGTCCAGAATCAGACTTAAACGATGGGTGGGCACGAAACAATAATTTCATCTCGCGAGATTGGTCATACCTCTTGTGCTCCGTGGTTCCAAAAACCTTGCTGCTGCCCACAGCCGGTAGGACCACGTCACAACAAAATTTGAGAACATCAGATGGAAACCAGGGTAAACTTGAGTTTTTTTTTTCATCCCACTTCATGTAAGGGAGACCATTCATCACACCAATCCAAAACGAAGACCCACCTGACCAACCACCCTCCTTAGGATGATTTGGTCCAGTTACGGGTCTATGTTCGAACAAATCAAATTCACGGTCAAGTCGATCAATAGTTCGATACTCCATCACTCGGTTGCAAGTTTGCTTGATAAGTGTGGACTTGTTTCGTTGAGTTCTCTTAGCAGGAGCCTTCACTTCAGTTTTATGATTGCTCTCACTCGCGGCAGAGTCCCACCCAGTTGGAGGACCAAATAATCTCATGTACTGTGATAAATGAAAATACATGTGATTCTTCACAAGATTGTTACCCTCTCCCTTACTTCGTTGAAGATTGTTATTTATACAGTTAATGAAAAGAACAACCATTTTGTCCACATTCAAAACACCTTTCTTGTCTTGTTTGAAAACCTCGTCAAACGTTCCAGCATACTTTAGGAACTCTTCCATACCCAACAACAACTCAATGGCGTAAATACGTCGGTCAATTTCCTCTTCACACTTTCTGCTCTTGTTCTCGAGATTGGAAGGAGTCTTTCGAGACAACAACAATTGACGACCTCCAGCAGACAGAAGTGACAGCATCTGAATATAAAGCATTCCAATGTACTGGTTACCCTCCTTCTTCGCTGTATGTATTGATTCTGAAAAATTGGTTCGTGGGAAGTCACGATCGGATTGCCTCTGGACAGCACCACCGTAGTAACTGGCTAACCTTTCCATCTCACCAAGAAGCCGCTGGTTATTGCCTAAAAAGTCCTCGCGGAACGTCTCTGCTGCACGCTTTGCGCAACCAAGTTGGTGCATATGCAGTCTCTCTCCGGGAGACGCTAGATGAATATTATGTGGGTTTTCCCCAAAATCAAGATCATAAAAAGCATTGCCGTTATGTACACCATGGTGAGAAATGTTTTTGAAATACTGTTCAACATTCACTCCTTCGCCAACCATTGGAGCAGTAAAATCAGATATATTCCAGAGCCGAATGGATTGGTACTCATCCCCATTTTGGTGCTTAGACACTTGCATGTTACCACTTTTAAGTGAAACAGGAACCTTCAAAACATTCACACGAGCGTTAATACCAAGTGCTCTGGGACAATTGCAATGCCTACAGATCATCTTTGAATTCGACGTTTGATAATGACCACAAAGTTGGTCGTGCTGGGGAGTATCACCTATGAAATAAGCAACCGCAAATTTCATTCGAACCGACCATTTCTTCTTGTTCCACGGCAAATTAGACCATTCAATACCATCCGTTAGGTTGCAGGCATCTTTCAAAGATGAAAGAGCCAAACGAAGGCCAGAGTGAAGATTGTTCACATTGTCAATTGATTCGGCACCTTTATCACCGGGACATGTTGGGTGATAGTATATAGCCTCCCACGCATCCGGCCGGGAGTTTCGAGTTAGGGTGTTGAATATGCCAAGAGTCATGTTCAGTGGGGTAAGAGTGGTTTGACAACTATTGTCAATTGCAATTCCATCCATGTAGAGAATAATAGGAACCAGAATTTCATTCGATCCAGATTTGCATCTCTTCTCCCAAGTGTTGATCCACCATTCACCGTGATGCAGTTCGTCAATATCAATATTCCCTTGAAGTAATGGATAACGGACTGGTAAGGTGGGGTCTTCAGCATGGGGGAATGACAGATTATCTTCCTTCACCAAAGTCACATTTGTTAATAGGGAATGAAGTGCTTTTTGGAACGACCGGACGTAGATTTGTTTGCGACTGGAAACATCAGCATTCTGTGATTTCTTAGAACACCAGTCAATAAGATGAGGTTCAAACCCATCGCCTTTTATTTCAGGCACAGTTGCGGAAATCTCCTTCATAACACTTGCCCTGGTCTTTATGAGATTGCCTTTAGTCCATGAAAATAAATTAAGCCGCTCCGATTCAATAGCCCATTCATACAATTCCTTCTCGGCAACTAAGGGTATGCTATGATTCCGCATGATTTTCATTAACTTGATCTTGACCTTCAATTCGTCAGATATGTTCCTCCCTACATTGGGTGTCGTAATTAATAGCGTGTTTGAAGCACGATGGGAATCGTCAACATCAATGTTGATGCCTTCTTCATCATTGACAATCAAAGAGTGGGGGGCCTCTATGATCTCACTTCCTTCTTCCTCATCGTCATTGTTAGGAAAGAAAAAATTGTCATCGGAGACAGAATCATTGTCATCGTCTATGTTTGATAATTCCTGACCAATCAAGGCACGCCCAATCGATTCGACAGAAGGGTCATACATAACTTGATTGTCAAGCACCTCTGGTAATGCGCCGTCACTACTCTGTGGACCGTTACGGGTGTTCGTTAGACCTAATTGTTGACTAACATCCTCAAGCTTCTTCCTCTTTTTTCTAATGAATACGCAAGATGCAAAATCTACTATCCCCGAAGATTGCGTGAAATAAGAATAGCATGATGCGTCATTCACAATATGGTCCCGAAGACCGGGAGAAACAACTACTCCCGTTTTCTTTCTTCGTCGCGCTGTAAACAAGGGGGGTTTCTTCTTCTTGGTAACCTTCTGCTTTCCGTAACCAGTAGTGATCAGAGGAGAGTCCCGGTAGCAACGTAAACAATATACCTGATATTTAGGTATCGTCACCATCGTTAGTACGATAGCCAGTAATAACAATAGAAATGAGGAAACGATTGAGATTGAAAAATTGCGACCATGCACTGTTTGTTTCAGGCATAAAATTCAGTAACATGCCACTACTTCGGAAACAGATGCCAGAGGGGTAGGAAAATGAAATGTGCATAAAAATATTAGGAGTTCGCCATTAATTTTAATAAATAGGATGAAATTACAAAGGGGGACCAGTGGAGTTCGACCCAAATATGCGCGTGATTCTGAAATAACCCTGAATCTCGTTTGTGTGACGAATTCTGGTGAAAATAATAAGAGATTATTATTAGTATATCAAACAATATCAGACACCGGTCTTGGTAAATTGTGCGCACTTTAACTCTAACGGTTGTTTTTACTGATATGAATTGATAACCACTTTTACACTATTTCTAGCCAATCAAATTTAACCATGTATGCGCATGCGCATGCCGGCCAAAATTCACACATATGGGTGAAACAACCCTGATGTTGGATGTGATAAACAAACCCGGATGTACGGCCCCTGAGTGATGGTAGTACAAAACCTACGCTGACAATGTGCAAAAGGATCCCGGATATAAGAGCCCGGATACTACTCCGTACAAAACCTACGGTGATACAGTAATCATAACTGGAGTTATTGCTAGGGATAGTAATCATAATAACCGCATTATTATTACTACTTTTGTGGGACTGCGCGGTCTGATATCAGAGACATTGTCTGATACGGACCCCTTTTTTGGTATAAAATAACAATAACAACACGATTTCCAAAAACTTGAAAATCGTGTTTTCTAATTAATTTTTTGGGCCCGTCCGGGGGTTGCCGCTTTGAGAGGACTGAAGAAGAACTCAAAGGGGGACGAAAGGAACTAATATATTTTTTTAAAATGAACGTGACAAAAACTACTTTGGTGATCTACTTTGTCTCACCAAATCTACTTTGGTCACGGAGAAGATTTCTGAATGGTCGCGCAAAGGGTGTTCGCGACCAAAAATTTACTTTGGTTCGCCAATCTACTACTACTTCACTAATTAACAATTTAATTTAATATACTTATTTAAGTAACCTTAACCACCAAAGGTGGATCAAAACTACTCAGTCTGTATCCAGACTTTAACGTCACCTCAATTGAAGAGAGTTTAAGCCCCAAGTTGTAGAACGGCAAAGTTTTCAAACGGATCCTGAAAGCAAGCAGGGAGGGTACAAGGACAAACTGATAAAGGATGCCGGGAGCATAAGCCGAACTGGGGGCAGCTACCAACAAGAATGGGTGATTCCCAAAATAGTCTGGGTAGGGGCCCAGATTTAATTCTGTACCATTTTGACCCAGATACCGGCCAGCGTGAGCTCACGTCGACCGGTATCTGGGTCCCTACCCAGATTTGCTTGAAATCCAGCATGGAATTCCGGACTGACGAAAATTTCATTCCCTTATACTCACCCAACAGACAATTCACACATCTAACGGATCGCCAATTTTGGCCGCTGCTGCTGATACACGACAATTTTTTTTCCATCAAATCGTATAATTAATATTGATCTTATCTGCTGGTGTTGCTATGTGACAATGATGAGGGAGGAGATACATATTCAGCTCCGGACATAATTTTTATATAGTATCATCATCAGCGAATAAGTACATCAGCGAGCACTAGTACTACTAGTATGGCACCAATAGCCAATGACACGAGCACGGGCTGGACGCAGGTCAGGTGTGACCAACTACAGCAAAACAGAACTCATCAAATTGCTACACACCATCAGATCAATCCTTCCCATTGGTCCCGAGCAATGGGAACAAGTTGCCCAAATTCATAGAGACAACTTCCCTGACACTGACAGAACTGTTCCCAACCTCTGTAGGAAATACACGAACCTTTACCGGAAACAAATGCCTACCATTGATCCAAATTGCCATGAGGAGGTGAAGTTGGCAAAGAAGATCAGAAAATTGATGCATGATAAGACAGAAATTGGTGATGGAGGAGAGGAGTTTGATATGGAAGAAGAATACATCAATAATAACGACAACACTAAGTAGTAGTGAGGACAAGGACGAGGACTCTGACGATGACATTCTTCTTCCTCCAATCCCACTCTGTCAACCTTCGCAAGTAACTGGAATCAACCCAGCCAACCCAGCCAACCCAGCCGACCCAACCAACCCAACCAACCCAGCCAACCCAACCAATCCAATCACCACCGCTACGTCAGCCTTCCCAACAATCAACTGCAAACGAAAACGAGGTCGCCGTGATTGCAAACGGACAGTTGAATGCATTTGTGCACGTACCACCTTCCCCAGCAGTACCCCAGCTTATGTGCTTGTGGTCCTCTTCTTCCTCAACCACAGGAGCCACCAAGAGACAGTACAAAAGCTCCAAAGTCAATGGGGAGATCCTTGCTTTCTTGAGAGAGAGCTCCGAGATTGAGAGGGAACTAAAGGAGAGAGCAATCCCAGCTCGAGAGGGAAGAACGACAGGCCATGCTGGAATTGTTCAAGTCCGCCATCGTTGACGTTGCCTCCTTATTTGTACGACAAATTTCCAATTCCAATTCTGAAAATGAAGCTGAAGATTCCCCCCAAGCCAGCAATTCCACTTAAGGCTTTGGTTCCTGTTTAATGGCAACAGTCGGAATCGGAATTGGAATCAAATAAATCAGAATCAGAATCGGAATCGGAATGCGACAAATGAAAGACTGGATTGGTTACTGGATTGGTTTGGGCTTTAAGAGTCCGGCGAATCTGTTGTCAGCGTTTAACAATTTGTTGTTGGTGTAGAACAATCTGTTGTCAGTGTTTAGCAATTTGTTGTTGGTGTTTAACAATCTGTCAGTCAGGTGTTGTTGTTCGTGTTGTTGTTCGACTTTGGTTTGAAGAGCCTTAAGAAGTTGTTCTTGTTTGGAAACTACCACCATGATGTTGCTTTTGGCTTTGGAAGAAAGCAAATTATGAGCTTTGCAACTTGCCAAGAAAATGAAATAATGAATTACTAGCAACTACTAGGAATAACTCATGCAATTGTAAAAGTTGGCAGTACATGAAAGTCTGCAATCAGTCGGAATCAAATCGATGGGAGTCAACGCTGATTCACACCTCAATTCCCATTTTGATTCCCATTTCCATGTATGGAAGAACTGATGGGATTAACCCGTCTGGCCCTGTGTTGAACCCCTCTTAAGGAGTCGTGCAGTTTTTACGAACCCGAACACCAAAAGCGAAAACTACTCCGGATTGATCAATCCGGATCAAAACTACTCGTATCTACTTGTATTCTTCTAGCTATCCTTCCAGCTAGGCTATCCTTCCAGCCAGGCTATCCTTCCAGCTATCGTTCCAGCAAGCTCTGAAGCTCATAATTCAAAAACTTACCAACAGCAAAAGCTATGTCCAAATATTAGCTACTAATTTGTTGATTATTAATCTTTATCAACTACCTAACCGAATCAACCATGGTCCCACTCAACAAGAACAATCTACTTGACTACTCACTCAACAACAACAATCCTACTTGACTACTCACTCAACAACAATCTACTCAACCACTCAAAGTGAAATGCGGACATCAAACCACACCAAACCCTTAAGTCAAAACATCCAAAACCTTTGGAACCCAATGGCTACCAAGCACCGGCTCAACGGCTCAACGGCTCAACGCTTGGCTAGTCAAACATGCAGGTGGCATCTTCCGGTAGATTGTCCGCATAAAAGAAGTATCCGTCCTTCTATGCATGAAAACATTCAGGATCTGGTTGTGACCAATGGTACTTGTTTGGTAATTGTACAGAAGAATCACCAGGTTCATTGTGACCTTCTGATCTCCAAATTCCTCCAATAGGAGCTTGTCTTTCAATTGTGGAAACTGCCCCTGGATCAAACACATTCCCCACTCTGACAACTGGCAAAGGGATGTTGCTTCTCTGTTCAATAGAACAGCCTCTGGGGTATCCGGTTCATTCTGAGAACTTTGCACAAGGCAGTGAAGTCTCCCGGTGGCAACCCTAAACGCAGGGCAATGCAAACCATTGCCAGGAACTTAACAAACAGTTCTTCTATTTTATCGTAAACACCATGATCGGCGCTTGTGCTGTCATGCCAGCAACAAGGGCATTTATAATTGCAAATACGGATTCTCCCGTCAGGCGCAAAGACAAAGACACTGTTGACGTAAGTGTCACTGACCCAACTGTTGTAAAAGTAACTCTGAACCATCCAATCCGTAGAATGCTGAATTTTGACTTTGAGTCCATCTGCAGTGGCCCAGACTTGACGTTGTTGCAGTCTTGGGTATTTGGCGCCAATTGCAGCAATGTATTCCTCGACTTCTTCTTCTGTTGGGGCTTTAACCATTGCCTTTGGATGCTTCTGCAATACAAACAAGAGAGCCTTCCTGGAGAACTTCAACCATTTGTACATGACAGTTGAGGTGAGTCCAAATGCCATAGACACAGATCTTGCGACAGATCCTTGTGTTCTAAACCAATGAAGTACTAGACCAAGACAGCAAGTTGCGTTCGCCTCACGCTTTCTTCCACTCCATACTCCATTCACGTTCACCTTCTGCTTTCAAATGCATCCTGTGTTTTTGTCGACGGTGTATGCATCAAATACTGGTTGAAACATAGTGTAGGAGATTGCAAAAGACCTTGTGGTTGACACCACAGCAGTTGAGAAGAGCCTGGTCGCTACCTGACTTGAATAGATAAAGAAAGGGGGACTTGGAATGAAGACGAAGGGCTATCCTTGGTGTTCTCCTATCTCTTTGACGCCTTTCTTCTGTGTCATCATCATTGTCGTCATCATCATCTAAAAGATACAAGCAAACAAGCAACTCAAGAGACATGGTCAACCGATCGACAAATATTATGTATCAGTTGAGTCGCTGAAACAAGCTGAACTGCCGTGCACCGGAATCAGTCACGAGTGTAATCCGGGACTGGGAATAAAAGATCAGCGAGCCTCTGAATCGCCGATTAGGGGACTGCTGGATCCAATGGCAAATAGACTAATCGATAGAGCTCACAATTTGCATATCACTACTATTCTAATCACCAGTAGACCCGGGGTATGGCATGATTTTAAAATCAAGCTGAGCGCTGATGACCATGAGCAGGAAAGCAATCGAGCGGCCAAGAAACCGACAAGACCGGAACTGCCGAAAAATGGAGGCGCAAAGAAGCAAAACAGGGATAAGGAACCACCAGTGTCTGCAGCATTAAGGAACACCAACCCCAGTAGCAGTTGGCACCATTAGATGGAGCAACAGCAACAAAAGAGACACCTAAGGACCTCAACAGGACCATGGTCGACAAACAAACAAATCAAAAATAATGAGTGTCGAAAAAGTGACATATAAAAGTGGATTGGACTCATTAGACCAACACTGAAAGGAAGGACAGACCGAAGAAGGCCTGCCAACCAACCACAGTATAAGATATACAGACTGGTATATAACGGAATCCACGACCTACCATCCCCATGGGAATGAGTAAGCGGGACCAACCCAACGTACGCTTAAGAGAAAAGCAACGATGGAGAACCCACGGGAGTTGAATCCCGGGATGTTAAGAGAGGAGTAACTCCCCCCTCTATACTAAAAACGAAAACCAGTGCCAAAACCAGTGGTGGAGAACCCACGCTGGAGGGGAAAGTACAGTTACAACACGAGAAACCACGCGAACCCGTAGATCTCAAAGCGGACTGAAGAAAAATCACTTTTTCCAGTTCTGGCTCAAAATCAACAGAAGCAACAAAGATATTGGAACTACAGTTGACAAACCTAACTAACTAACCCACCATGGCGTCCAAACAGACCAAACAGTTCCCTTTCAAGTTCACTTGCGAGGATTGGCTAGAGGATGCCACCACAGTGAAGATGAGCATTGACAGTGAGAATGGAGGAGTCGCGTTCAGTGACTATTTGAAAGTACTCGATGGTACTGAACGACCAGAACTCTTCATCATCTGGAAAAGAGACTTTGACAGGAAGATTGCTGGCAATGACAAGCTCAAAGGTGAGCAGAGAATTGCCATATTGCAGCGTATTGTTACTAATGAAGCGCTTTCCATTGTCCATAGAACCCTGGCACGGACCTATCTCCAAGACACTCCGGGCAAAGACCACCATGATAAACTGGTGCAAAAACGGATCACAGAAGCATGTCGCTATGGCAAGCCCCTCCCCACCGAAACTCCGGAAACTGCAAAGACTGGACCAACTAGGAACACGACAAATGCAACGGGGGGGGGGGGGGGAGACACTGCAGCGAGCAAAGAAACGGCCACCAATGCAACCAAAACATCAGCAGCGGTACCCACCGGAGGAACTACACCCCAAGAGGACCAGCGCATTGGCATTGAGAACTTCTCACGGGATGAAGGATCTGAAGCCCCTGGAATGCCAGGAATGCACCTACGCTACTACGCAACGGAAGAGTACAAGAAGGACATCATCCAGGAGTGCATGTATGCCCTCAAACTCAAAATCTTCGGAAATGACCTCACCGGCCAGCGCGCATACATCAATCTATGCCGCTACATGCGGACTGCTTCGCATCGGCCTCAAGCATGGCATCCGCTTCGTGGGCCAATCAAATGGCCAAGCTCCAGAGCTATCTACCAGAATGCCTGTGGGAAAGTGGAGCGATCCTCGGAATGGCACCCTGCAGCTTCAACGAGACTGAAATGCAGGAGATTCTGGACTTCAATTTGATGCCTTTGCAACAGGCTAAACTGATGGACCTGGGATGGGACCTATACGCCCAGCCCTATAATACCACAATCGACAAACTGGAGAACCTCAAACCTACAATTCGCAAGGAGGCAGCGCTCCACCAGCGACTCGCCAACCTCGAAAAACAGGCTGGAAGTGCAAAGAAAAGCGCCAAGCCGACCTCTGGAGGAGGAAATGGGAAATCACCCAAGAAAAAGAGGTAACTTGACACCAACAAGCAACAATGCAAGACCTGTGGGAAAACCCATGCAGGAAAATGCTGGAAACTGACTGGTGGACCCTCCAAGAGAGGCAAGTTCGACCAAGCCACAATCAACATGCTCAAAGAGCATTTTGTGGCAAAGGGAGACTCTGACGACGAGTCTGCTGCTCCCAAGCCCAACTGGGGTAAGAACCTTTCTGACCACGAATACTCCTATGTCCTGGCAACAGCCCAGGCTGAAACCGGGATCTCTGACAATGATATCTCCATTGACAACAAGGACCTAAAGGAGTACAGAAAGAAGTACAAGAAGACCTTCAAGAAGAAGGGTTCCCACAACTGAATGGCCAGTACCAACCACAATGGACCACGCACAATCAACAGGTTTGCCAATGTCTCTGTGGAAGCACTGAACCATAAGGGAAGGGGAAGGATGCTCCGGGGGCTATTGGACTCCAGATGCTCCAAATCCATCATCTTAAGGCACTTTGTCAGCAGAAGTCAACTAACGAACCGAGACCAGAGGACTGTCGCCTACAATACATACGGGGGCAAGTTCCGAACTAAGTCTGCGGCCTCAGTGGGACTCAAGCTGATTGAGTTTTCAAACTCCTAAGACCATTAAATGGAAATTCCAAGTGGATGAGTATCACCATCATGAGGAGGTACCCTATGATATAATCATTGAATCCGACCTAATGGCACAATTGGGACTGGATATCAAATACAGCTCCCGAACAATTGAATGGCAGGGAGACTCTATTCCCATGAAGGGGGTGGGAGAACTAACTGACCCAGAAAAGTGTGAGGCTGTATTCTTTGCCCACACTCAAAGCCCACTCCTACAGCAGGAAGAGGAGAGGCAGTCTAAAATACTAGACGCAGATTACTCCAAGGTGGATATCGACGCTATGGTTGATGACTTGGAAATCATGGATGCTTCCAAGGAAGCACTGAAAACTACACTGAAGAAGTTCCCAACATCTTCGGAGGAGGCTTGGGACTCCTCAAGAATATCAAACCGGTAACCATTGAACTCCAACCGGGAGTTCAACCGGTCCGACAAATGTACTATTCAGTCCCTCATGCGTTTGAACAAGCGCTGAAGAAAGAAATCAATCATCTGTGCGATATTGGAGTACTGGAGAAATTGCCCCATGATGATGACTCACCATGGGCATCCCCTACATTCTGCCAGCCTAAGAAGACTGGAGATATCAGGGTGCTCACCAACTTTCGCAAGATGAATGCAGCAATTCAACGCAAACCTTTCCCCCTCCCACGCATCAGGGAAACCATCCAGCGCCTACAGAAATTCAAGTCGGCTACGGCCTTGGACCTGTCTCAGGGCTATTATACCATCCCTATTTGCAAGGAGAGCCAAAAGATTTGCTCCACAATCTTGCCCTGGGGAAAGTATGCCTACAAGAGATTGGCAATGAGAATTGCATGCGCTCCAGACATCTTCCAATCGGTCATGATGAACCTACTAGGGGACCTGGACTATGTACTCGTGTATATAGACGGTATCCTCATTATCCAACGAGAGGGGGAATCGGAACAGGACCACCTGAACAAGATCGATACAGTCCTACAGAGACTGGATGATGCTGGCTTCCGAGCCAACCTCCGGAAGTCCTTTTTCATGCAGAAAGAGGTGGAATATTCGGGATTTCTTCTAACCACAGAAGGAATCCAACCCCAGCCTAAGAAGCTGGAAGCAATGACAGCGCCTGGAGGCGCCCAAGAACACCAGACAACTGAAGATGTTCCTTGGCATGGTCAATTTCTATTCGCGATATGTGGAAGCGCCGCTCCCATATCCTCGCGCCACTCAACAAACTGGCTGGTAAAAAGGGAAAAATGAACTGGTACTGGGGCCCAGCAGAGCAGAAAGCTTTCATGGAGGCGTAAGCGGATGCTAGCAGATGAAGCAAGACTAGCATTCCCGGATTTTACGAAACCATTTCATCTCTACTCAGATGCCAGCGACAGACAATTGGGTGCCACTGTATGCCAAGATGGCAAACCACTTGGCTTCTACACGCGCAAGCTGAATTCAGCACAACTCAACTATACTGTGGGAGAGAAGGAGCTCCTTGGTATAGTGGAAGGGTTAAAGGCATTTGAAGGGATTCTGAGAGGCCAGGATGTAACAATCCACACAGATCACCTGAATCTCCTATACCAGCAGATGCCCACTCAACAGATGGTGCGATGGAGACTTCTCATGGAGGAGTTCCACCCAATCGTGAAGCACGTTGCTGGCAAAGAAAACGATGCAGCAGACGCACTGTCGAGACTGGATATAACCGAAGATCCGGCAGATACAGTGGAATGGCTACCACCAAATAAGCCCCTCACATACACAGATGAGGAAGAGCACCTCCGGCAACTACTATTCCCACTCGGGGAAGAATTCCCGGAAGAATTCCAGGGCAATAGTTCATTCCCACTTGCCCCGACATGATCCAGTTCTACCAACAGAAGGACACGAGAATCACGAGTGCTCTGGAAAAGGACAAACACCTGACCACAAAAATGGTGGAAGGCTACAGTCTAATCCACAAAGAAGGGAAAATCTTGATCCCTGACAAACTCAAGCTAAGAGTCATTGAGTGGTACCACACAATGTTGGTACACCCGGGAGAAAAGAGAATGGAACAGAGCGTACGCTCAGTCTTCACCTGGAAAGGCCTCCGAAAGGGCGTCCAGGACCTCTGCAAGTACTGTCACACGTGTCAGATGTTTAAGAAAAGTGGCCGGAAGAAGTATGGATTACTACCGGAAAAAGCAGCTGAGCTTACCAAATGGCAGAGGGTCAATGTGGACCTCTGGGGACCTGCAACTGTCCACAACAAAAATGGTAAAGACTACCACATCCATGTCCTCACCATGGTGGATCCGGTAACCAGATGGTTTGAACTGGCTCACCTGAAGGACTCCCCAAACGCTGCAGAAACTCAACGATTACTGGACAGTGTATGGCTAGCAAGGTATCCGCGTCCAAAAGAAATTGGTTTCGACGGTGGCAGTGAGTTCAAAGCAGAATTCCAAGAGCTCTGCGAGAACATGGGATTGAAAAGAAAACCAAGTGGCAGCCTGGAACCCACAATCCAATTCAGTGCTGGAGAGGATTCACCAGGTGCTGAAGGATTGCCTACTGTCATTCAACTTGGAGAAGAGGGACCTCCACGAGAAGGACCCCTTCGAAGAATTCACCACGAAGGCAGCATATGCTATCAGAAGCGCCATCCACACTACTCTGGGATACTCTCCAGCGCAGTTGGTGTTTGACAGAGACATGTTCATGCCGGTGAACTTTCCAGTGGACTGGGAAGCCATCCAAGCAAGGAAGCAGAAGAGCATCCACAAGAGCAACATCCGGGAGAACCAGAAGAGGATCCCCCATGTCTATGAGGAAGGAGACTATGTCACCCTGGAAAGGAAGGGCATTATCCCAAAACTCTCCTTCCCACGGCAAGGACCTTATAAGGTGCTCAAGGCCCATAACAATGGAACTGTAACTATTGAAACTGCTCCCTTTGTAGCCGACCAGGTTAATATCAGACGGGTCCATCCCTATTATTGCAGGGACAGCCCAGAAGCAGAATCATAACAACAGTACCATGGAGGAGCATGCCGTGCACCGGAATCAGTCACGAGTGTAATCGGGACTGGGAATAAAAGATCAGTAAGCCTCCAAATCGCCGATTAGGGGACTGCTGGATCAAATGGCAAATAGACTAATTGATAGAGCTCACAATTTGCATATCACTACTATTCTAATCACCAGTAGACCCGGGGTATGGCATGAACCCACTGAAAGTTGCTGAAACAAATTTGGCCATTGCAATAGTCCAAGTGAAGGATTCCTTATTCCAAAAATGAGACTTTGCACACTGGCCCGCCAAAATCTTAGTATGGTGATTTTCATTCCCGAAATACAAAAATCTGGGCCCCTACCCAGACTATTTCGGGAATCACCCAATCATACAGTAGGAAGGGGATACACGGAGGAGGGGCATAGCGCCGCATGACTTGGCGATAGAAGCATGCGGGCGGGACACCGGGAAAGACTTGGGGGCGCACGGCAACACTGGGTGTATAGCTTGGTGACACATTGGGAGCAGCACGTGGTGCAGCGCTAGGAGTGGCACCTGGTGCAGCACTTGGAGAATTACTATGAGCAACCCTTTGGGCTTCGCTTGGTGGAATTCGTGACCCGCCTTGTGCTCCATCAAATTGTAAAAAATAGTGTAGTATCTCTTTAGCTGGGTTGGGGCATTGATTGAGTTTTTAGTGATCAGGAGGATACAATTGCATCTTTGGACACGGGTTGCGCACATCACGGTTGCTGCTGCCACGGTTGCTGCTGCTCCAGGGATCTACTGGCCAATTTGGGCTACCTCAGCTGCTGCTGCTGCTGCTGCTACTGCTGCTACTGCCGTCGCTCTCGCTGTTGCTGATTCTTGTGTTGTTGCTGCTGCTGCTACTACTGCTTGCGCTGCTGCTGCTGCTTACGCTGCTGCTACTTCTTCGAGACGCAAAGCTGTTAGTCCTTGTCCTCTTCCTCTGGTTGATCAACGATCTCTTCCTCCAGTCAATTCGCGTTCTCTTCCTCCAGTCAATCCGCGTCCTCTTCCTCCGATTGATCCACGTCCTCTTCTTCCGGCGGTTGTCGATCCGCGTCCTCTTCCTCCGTCACTTCCGGTCAATCCGCGTCCTCTTCCTCTGGTCGTCAGTCGGCGTCCTCTTCCTCCAGCCGATCTGCGTCCTCCTCTTCCTCCTCTAGTTGATCCCTGTCCAGTTGATCTACGGCCTCATTCAGTTCTTCCTCCAGTTCATCTTTGTCCTCCTCGTCCTCCTCCGGAGGTTTGCTCTTGCTCTTCACATTGCTGCTCAGCATCCGCTTCCATAAGCGCTAGGTTTGTAGTGCCGGTGCTGTGGGGAGCCACCATCTTGTTTGCTTCTTGTTTTTGTTCTTCTTGTTCCTGTTTTCATTACGTGTCACTTAAAGTTCATTCAAAATTAAAGTGAAAGTCCATTCGAAATTAAGAAAGTGAGCAAGATTAAAGTGGGCAATTTTAGCGAGTTTTTCTTCGCTCGCACCTTTTGGGAGCTTTCTTAGAAAGAAAAGAGACTGAAGAACAACGGTCATTTGAAGTAGTACTACTTGTATTTGTGGTATTTCCTTAAGAGTTACACGGAGTCTTATGCCACTAAAAATGCAACAATGATATATGAAAATTTGCCTCGTACCTCTGTTTTTTTTAGGGCTACCACATGATTTGTACTGATAAAATAGTAGGCATGGCCATTAGAGGTACGTATTATTAACCGTACCACCTATTTCTACTTACGGCCATAAGTACCACCTTTGTGGTATTTCAGACGTATTGTGAGTGTACGTTATAAAAATACCACAATACATACCCAGTACAAAAACCATGCACAAGTCGACTGGTAATGAACATGTGTGTACTTCGTACACCAAAGTCACTTCAAAAAAAGAACAAGTGAAAAGACCCTGCAAACACACCGAAAAACTCACTCCTAAGACAATTGTTTTGATGGGAAGTCCAATCATTGAAATCACAAATGTTGGCACAGCATTGGCCCTTCTGTTTCTCCTTCCATAGAACAGACCATGAAGTTTCATCACCATACAAATAATACAAAATGACACCAACTCAAATACCTACACATTCCTCTACTTGGTTTTCAATCCGGAAGGGTATTCGAACCACAATTCTACTGCAAATAACACACAAGGATACGCTGTCGTCGTCAACAACCCTTCTCCAACCCATCTGTTTCCCCTCCAATAGAAGGAAGATGAGGGTGGACATGTACAAATACTACCACATTCGAACGCCAGCATGTTCCTCTACTGATTTTTTGACTTGGACTGGCAATCAACAAGAGGGATTCAAGTATACGAAGATACGGAATACCCGACACTCATTCGATTTTGAAGACCCTTCTGTTTCTCCTTCCATAGAACAGACCATGAAGGTTCACGACTGTACAAGTAGTACAAAATGACACCAACTCAAATACCTACACATTCCGCTACTTGGTTTTGGATCCGGAAGGGTATTCGAACCGCAATTCTACTGCGAATAACGCACAAAGATACAAAAGATACAAAAAATTGACGGCAACGGCCCTTCTCCGACCCATCAGTTTCTCCTCCAATAGAAGGGATGATGGGGGTGCACATGTAGAAATATTACCACATTTGAACGCCAGCATGTTCCTCTACTGATTTTCCGACCTGGAATGGCAATCAAATGACAATCACGATCGAACGGCTATCAAAGATACGATCGATGCAAAGAACAACAAGATGATGACAACAATGACAATGGATGGATAGTCTACCACAAAGAAGCAACAAGCAGGGCGAGACCACCACAAAGGATGTTCGTTACAAGTGGATTTAGGTACCAACCAACATGTGTTACACTACACTAAAATCTGCAGGGCGAATCCCCCCTAGCAACAACAAGAAGGGAGGGATGCTCTCCAGCAAGATCAATGCCTTCACATCACCAACACACAACAATAAACCAGACGCCGCCGCCGCCGCCGCCAACGCCTACCAATACAGCCTGTTGTTCCCTCCACGACCTTCATGATCCTTTCGAAGCTGGTTAATGGCAATCCAATGGCAATCCGACGGCAAATAATAAACGTTACAATTGGACTTTGCCACCAAGGGATATGTAGACTAAATAATCATTGAAATACAGTACCAAAATATTATACAGCACACTACTAGTAGCTTGCTTAGAGGGGACTGATTTAGCAGCAATAATAGGGGAGACTGGCGCTTATTAGCTGTCGTCTTATCGTCTTATCAGTGGACACTATCGGCGTTTTTGAAAAAGTGAGCAAAACAGTGTGTCACGAAACAAGCACCTCCGGGGATATTTCTTAGAAAGAAAAGGCCGGGTCATGTAAAGTACTTGTGGTATTTGTGGTATTTCCTTAAGAGTTACACGGAGTCTTATACCACTAAAAATGCAACAATTCTGTGTATGGAAATGCGCGGCATACCCCTATTTTTTGAGGGGTACCACATGATTTCTACGTCTAAAAACAGTAGGAATAGTCATTAAAGGTATGTATCATTAAGCGTACCTATTTCTACTTACGAGCCACAGTAGTTCCAGGCTAAATACCACAATTGTGGTATTTCCGACTTATTGTAAGTGTACACAATAAAATTAACACAATAAATACACAGTACAAAAACCATGTACAAGTATGCGGGTAATAAACATGTGTGTGCTTTGTACACTGAAGTCTCTTCAAAAAATACCAAGTCAAAAAGACCCTGAAAGAAGAGCCAAATGACAGAGAAAAACTCACCAAAGACAAGTTTTTGGTGGGAAGTCCGATCATCAAAATCACCTATGCCATTAATTCCACGACCCCTACAACAACCCTTCTGTTTCTCCTTTGATAGAACAGACCATGAAGGTGTACCAATGTACAAATAGCACAACAATATGACACCAACTCAAATACCTACAAATTACTCTACTTGGTTTTCGACCGGGAAGGGTATTCGCACGGCAATTCAATGGCAAACAAGGGAGACAAAGATAAGAAAAATTGGTGGCGGCCCTCCTTTGACCCATTTGTTTTCCCTCAAATAGAAGGGATGGTGAGGGTGCACATGTACAAATTACTAACAGATTTGAATGCCAGCATGTTACTCTACTGATATGCCGACCAGGAATGGCAATCGAAAAGAGGGATTCACGTATACAAAGATACGGAAAAACTGACACTATTTCAATTTTGACAACCATTCTGTTTCTCCTTTGATAGAATAGACCATGAAGGTTTGCCACTGTACAAATGGTACAAAATGATACCAACTCAAATACCTACATGTTACTCTACTTTGTTTTCCATTGGGAAGGGTATTCAAACAGCAATTCTATAGAGAACAACATGAGTTACAAAAATGCAAAAAAACGAGCCGGTGGCAACCCTCTTCCGACCCATTTCCTTCCCCTTGGATAGAGGAGACAATGGATGCAGCCATGTACAAATCCTACCAGGTTTAGATGCCAGCATGTTACTCTACTATTATTTTGACTGGGAATGGCAATCCAATGGCAATCGGACGGCAAATAACCAAATAACGAAGATTCAAAAAAACGAGTTGACAACAGAACCGTCTCGTTTACCACCAACAGATGAGAGGATGCAGGCCGATTTGTAAAGCCTCTACCAAAATCAATGTCAGCATAGTACTCTACTAAATTTTCAACTGGGAATGGTGATCAAACAAACTATGTGACTGATCAATCGATTCAGCATTAAAAATGTTGCCAACCCTTCCTATTCGCCACTGGCAGAAGAGAGGATGAAGGCTGACATGTAAAATGACTACCATATCCAAACGCCATCATGTTTCTCTACGATTTTTTCCATGAGGAGTGGTGATCAACCAGAAATGACTGGAACAGTGATCGATCAGACGTTACAGCACAGTCAACAGAAGAGACAATGAAGGTAGACTCTTAGACATCGCTAACACCAAATTTAAATACCAAAATTTTATACAGTACACTACTAGTAGTAGCTTACTCAGAGGGGGCTGATTTAGCAGCGATAATAGGGGAGATCGGCCCGCTTATTAGTCGTCTTGTTATTGGCTGTCTTATGGGTGGTCACTGTTTAAAGAAGGTGAGCGAAAAGAAAAGTACCTCGGGGGGTATTTCTTAGAAAGAAGAGTAAAGAACAACGGTTATCTAAAGTACTTGTGGTATTTGTGGTATTTCCTTAAGAATTACACGGAGTCTTACTACGCGGTATACCACTAAAAATGCAACAATACTGTATGGAAATTTGCCTCATACCCCTGTTTTTTTAGGGGTACCACATGATTTGTACTGATAAAAACAGTAGAAATGGTCATTACTAGAGATACGTATCATTAAGCGTACCTATTTCTACTTTGAGCAACTCGGACGCAGTAGTGAGTGATTCCCACCAGTGATAAAGTAATAAAAGTTCGCAACCAGACTTATACATGTATTCTCTAAGTAATAGATTTATTCCATTTTGAATATTATCTGGCAGTCAAGGCAGCCTCGGCTGCAAGATTTTATAAGAGAGAATAAACTCGGACGGAATCACTAAAATCAAATATTTTAGTCCCCAACGCACGAATGAATCATGTGCACCTCTTGCACCTCTTTTGCCGGGCATGCTTGCATGCTATTTTTGGTGATCATCGCCAATTTTGCTAAGCTGAAAAATTGCAAAGAAAGTCTGGAAAGAAGAAACAGCAAACAGCAACAACAGTACGACTTGTCTCGCCAGCACAGCATTAGACAGCAGGGCATTGGCACCACCGATGTCCTCCTACACTACTGTTGCTGCGCTTCTCACGCTTGCTACAATATTAGTAGACAATTCCTCGGACGACAATGAATCCTCCATTTCCTGCTCTAATAAGAAAGAAAAACCAATACCATTGATCATAACAATCAACATCATGCCCACGACTGGTGGTGGAGGCAGGAAAGCCGGCATCGGCAACTACACCAAGGCCAAGTTGGAGCACATGTTTGCTGCCATTAGAGCTATCATACCCACTGGAGGAGAAGACTGGGATGATGTTGCAGACCTACATGCTAAAAAATATCCTCAAAGGGATGGTGAATCCATTCGTAATAAATACAATCGATTGAACCAGAAGATGGCGCCAACTGGCAATTGAAACATGAGATGGAACATTAGAGAGGCAAAGGAAATATAGGATCTGAAAGGTGAGAAGGTACGGGTTGTACAATGAGAAGATAGATACAATGCGGAAACAAATGAGTTTACTCCTCCTCCTGCTGCTTCTTCTGCTACAACTCAACCGGTACCACTTCTACTTGGTCAACCAACTCAACCAACACAACCCGAACAAGTCACCCAACAGTCAGAAGTAGCAGAGCTAACAACAACAGAGCCGACGCCCGCCAGTACCATTACTAGTAACAAGACAAAGAGACACTACAATCGCAAAGCTGACAATGAATCAAAGATGATGAATGTGATTGCTACTGTATTGAAAGAGGGAAGAGAGGATAGAAAGCTTCAGCAGCAGGCATTGCAACTCCAGCAGCAAAGACAGCAACTCCAGCAGCAAAGACAGGACAGGGCAGATGAAGAGAGGAAGGTGATATTGCAGGCACTCCTTGCTCAACTTACTAGTGGCTCTCCTAGTGCCGGCGTCGGTCGTGGTGTTGGTCAAGGAGTCGGTTGTACTAGATCTCCTATTACTCCACATGGTGTTGACAATACTCCCCAAGTTAGTAATGTAGGGGGGAACCTCAAAAGAAAAGCAAGGCGCCGCGATTACAGTAGCAGTGACAACAGCAGTGCCAGCAGCAGCAATGATGACTTGTTTGGAATCAATTAGTGAAGAATTGATTGATTATGAATCGAATCAATAGTAGAATCAAATCGATCGATAGTAGACTCGAATCGATCGATTAGTTAGTTAGTTAGTTAGTTAGTTAGTTAAAATAAAAGAATTGATTATTAGTTCAGAAACTCAACAACAACACCATTGTTGCTCCAGACAGAAACTTAGGCTACAAAGACCATAGAAAAACTATTTTGCAACCCCTTAAAAGAGGGATTCAAAACCACTAGAGGTGCGCTGGAGCAAAATTATTCGAACGTGTTGTCGACTGCTCTAAATATGACTAATTGATTGACGAGTAATCGATCGATGATCAATCGATCGATCGTGTTGTTGACTGCTCTAAATACGACTAATCAAATCGATCGCTAATGCAATGTAACGCTAATTTGTAACTACTATTGATTGTTATCTAAAATACATCATTTGCGGTTTAAGTTGGTACCAAACCGTAGGAGAAGAAGCCTTCAGTCTCACTCATGTAGGTGTTGAGTATGGTGGTGTTGATTCCAACTTTAGCTGTCTGGAAATTGTACAACGCTACGACAAGCTTCAGAATGATCCTCCTGTCTCCTGTTTCTTCCAGCAACATGTTATCTTTGAGTCAAGGGAACCCACCTTGGATCCGCCTCATCCCCCATTCAGACATTTGTCTAACACTAGTTGTGTCTCTGTTCACTGCAATGGCATTGCAAACGGCGCGTTGTTTCATCGCCACGGCCTCTTTGGTAGGTGCACCCTCAGGTATTTCTACAGGAGCTGTTAGAGGGTCATATTGACTACTTCTAACAAGGTAGTCATTTGTAGATAACTTCAATGCCAAATTGACAACAACCTTTACCATATACAGCTCATACATAAGCTTCATCTTTTCATAGAGCCCATAGTCAGCTTGAGTACTATCATGCCACGATCCAGGACAGTTCAAGACACAGGCCCAGATCCTCCCATCCGGGCAGAAAAGAAAGACACTGTTGACATATGTAGCAGATGACCAACCGTTGTAGTATGGGTTGTGTTTGGTCCAGTCGCCAGACTGCTGGATATGCAGTTTAAGCCCGTCGCAAGCAGCCCACACTCTGTGTGGACCAAGCACTGGATACTTTGCAGCAATAGCATCGACGTATTGTTAAGTCTCTTCTTTGTTTGGCAAGCAAACCTTGGCAGCAGGATGACCTTGCAATGCGCAAAGAAGCAGTTTGCGTCCAAATTTAAGCCACCTGTACATAGGAGAAGCTGTTAATCCGAACGCTATAGCAACTGCTCTTGCTGGTGATCCTCTGGTTCGGAACCAGAATAAAATAAGAGCAAGGCAACCAGTCACATCGAACTCTCGACGACGCACAAAATTTTGTTTATTATATTCCTTAAACTTCCAAATTGATCCAGTCTTCTTATCAATAGTGTATTGATTGTAGAAAGGCTTGAACAAATCTAGGAGCTCCCTGAATACTACGTGGTCAACTCCACAGCAATTCAAAAAGGGCTTGATCATTGCCCAATCGATAGAGATACATGAAAGCAGATTGGCTGTATCTCTTAATTGCTATCCTAGGAGTTCTACAGTCCCTTCTTTTCTTATCTTCCTCCCCAAGAAGTGGATTGTTGTAATCGGGGGTTAAGTAGTTATCATAGTAGTATCCAAGTAGTGCTAACTCCAGGGCCATGGTGATTGTTGATTCTAAAAGAAAGAGTGTTTTGCGAAAGAGTGTTTCGCGAAAGAAAGACTGTTTCGCAAAAGAGTGTGGTTTCTTGCTGGAGAGCAATGTGAGTGTTTTAGCAAGGATAGCTAGTACTTCATATCAGCAAAGCCAATCGTAATCATACGGTACATAGAAAATTCTGAAAATTTCAACTGCCGGCCAGTCTTGAATACTTAACAGCATTGCTTGCCAAAATAGGTGGGTAGGTGGCGCGGGTAGTGATTCAACAGACGTAAACAGACAGTTACTGTTTCTTATTTAGAGATTCCAAATTCCAAATTTGCTCTGAGTGATAGTTAATAAAAAATATTCGTGCATTGAATTATTCACTCCGGAATATTTTTTATTACTCTGGTCGTTTATTACTTTATCACTGGTGGGAATCACTTGGTGAAAAACTAAATACCACCTTCGTGGTATTTCGGACGTATTGTACCGGTACACATTCTTGCTGGCTTTTCAACATTATTATCATAGTTACTTCTATTTGGCAATGAGACAACATAATGATGAGGACTAGATTGATTGGTTTGAAGATCGAATAAATAACAAGCCCACCATATCTACGCATCAAATAATGATACCTGTACTAAGAGAATGTTTTCCGAAAAAGGCAATGTACTAGTTCCTTCTCAAGAAAGCAGTCACTCTCGTCTTCGTATCAGCAGATGGTGATATTGAAATGAATGAAATTTGCCATCAGAGGGTGCTTCTATTATCATGGAAGAAATTGTTCATTAAAAAGGTCCCAAAATATTGCAAAATAATAGTGACGTTTCTACCGGTACTTCTCTTACACTACTGTATTTACAATTATATTTGTTGAAACGCGAGACCCAAAAAGAGATATAGAGAAATAAACGATTTTGCCCACCTCAGGAACTTCCCGTATTTGTACACCATTATCATCGCAACTAAGATTTGATGACCTCTACCGTTAAAACCCAAAACTTTGTGCCGACATGAAGACCATATGGGTTCGCTGCGGTGCCTGTTTGACCAGCAACAAGCTCTTCTTGGTAAATAATTCGACCTAAAACATAGTCCGGACCTCCGTTGATATTATCTGTGTTCAGATATCGATGGGGGCATTTTGTGTGAAAAGCAAGATACGTTCTCTTGCCACCAGATCCTCGTCCGGTCGGCATGAACAGACCAACGTCACCCACTTCAAAAGAAGAATGACTAATTTTGTCACATTCCTTCTTGGGCTTGTTTTCATCCTCCTTGGCTTTCTTTTCTGTGTTTGCTACAGATTCGTTTAGAGCATCGGCTAGAGCATCTTCGGCTGAGACTGCCTTTGACTTCGCAGCTTTCAACTCTTTCCTCAGAGCTTCGATTTCGGTGTTTGCTACGTCCTTCGCGCGGGCTTCTTCAATGTAAGCTTTCGGTGTTTTTCCGCCCAAGCGTTCCACTGTCTGTCGAAGCAAGGCATTTTGATATGCCAGAGTCTTGCGTTCTGCTTCTCCCGTTCCACCTACAGGATCCATGATAGTATCCTCATTCTCCGAATTTTCGTCTGCACTAACTATGAGCTGATCTCCTTGTTGGTTGTGACCGTGCGACGGCCCACCTGCCGACGGAATGGTTTCAACCACCGTGTCAGTCGCCCCACTGGACGGTATCTTCTCTTGCTGAACATTATTGTTGCTTTCGGCAGTCAACGAGGAGGCACTGCTTACACCACCACCCCCGGCATCTGTAACCCCTTCCTGCATTGAAGAATCGATTTCCGCGTCTTCATTAGCAAGACCAATATCGGGCAGCGTGTCCAACTCCGCCAGTGCGGGCATTTGGGGCGTAAAGAGTGGCGGGGGTGTTGCAAGCGTGGGTACAAATATCTCAAAGAAGGGAGGCATCAAGTGTCGACCGGGTCCCCGGAGAAACTTTTCCCTCGCCTTGACTTCGTCGGCTCTCATGACGGCAAGTCTCTCCATCATTGCCGTGGAATTGGCTGTTACAGCTTCACCATATGCTCGTCGACGCCGCAGTTCGGATAAAAAATCCCGGTAGGATGTAGTAAGTTCTGCCACGTGTTCCAGGTGAATCATGTTGTCGCATTGTTGGGTCAGTGCAGCCTTCAAGACATTGACGCTAGAGAGAAAGCGCTGTATTGATGATTGGGCGACGCTTACTTCTCTTAGTCGCACCTTCATACGTTTCATCGCTTCGGTCTTGGCGTCTGAAACCTTTGCCATCAGCACCTTCATGGTTTCGTCGGCCGCATACATGTCCGGAACGATACCCGTCGCATCATTTGAAATTTGTCTCAGTGGCTTGAACGCATTTTGAACCTCGTCTTCCTTCCCCTCTTCCACCTCTGATCGAATAGCGTCCATAATAATCTTCAGCACTTTGCCATGGTCGGCCGTTAACCTCTCGACCCGTTGTGCTTGTTGGTCTCGTATGTCTTGAACAGCCCCCTGCACTTCGTCCGATAATTGTTGAATATTTTCTTCGGCCAACCAATCTTTCCGTGTGTCTTCTTCTCTAGAGGCGGGTGTTCCCATCTTTCCAAACTCGGCGTCTACTTCGGAAAAGAGCGTCAGCAATCGATCGTGCGAGGTTTTGCATTGTTGTGCCCACGCACGTTCCCTTTCCACGGGTACTGTGTCGAGGAGTGATTCCATGATTCGCCCCGACCCACGCGCAATGGCTACGAGTGCAGGGTGGAGACGAATGCTTCCTAGGTTAGCCATCGTCGACTCGAACCGCTGTAGCAATGATGCATGGGCTGCTGTTTTGGATTGAAACAAGGAAGTGAATTCTGATCGCGTTCGAGCGGCTCCGTTGAAATGATCCGACAAATTCGAAACAGCAGCACGCAGTGCTCGCGCTATGATAGCCTGCTCTTGAACACATTGTATGCAGGCTTGTAGTCGAAGATCAGCAGCATCGGCCAAGACTCGACCCTGACAAAGGTACAGCATGAATTGCCGCTCGTACCCAGATAGTGCCTGGTGAAGCGGTTGCGATGCTACTGCGGACTGTGTCATATCGAGAGGTGACGAGCCCTGAGGTTCTAATGGAACGGTCACGTTCATTGGTTTTAAAATACATGGTGGTGGATCCGGTGCGTTTTCGGATAGCGCTCGTTTGGAAAAAAGGAACAACCGACGAGCCCCGCTGCGCTCTGTTGTAGATAGAATGCGTTGTTGTCGAGGAAAAACTTGATGCTGCTGTTGTATCTGAGCCGAACTACCTCCAACATCGTCGTTCGCATTGGCTGCTACATTGGCAACACTGCTCCTTAATCTGCCGTTCATAGCATCCTCATCTTCCTTATCTCCTAGCCGCAGCGAGTTCAGTATTTCCAAGGATTGCAAGGTGCTGTCTCTGGGAACCTTATAAGGCGGCCCCAGTAGAAGAATTTGATCAGAGGTCGGAACGGCAGCCGCCAAATGGTTTCGTATATTTGCAACTCTGTACCGAAACGTAAATTATTATCAAAGAGCATTGCCACGGACGCACAAAGAGCATAGCAAGAGAATAGCAGACAATTTGAGAAGAGCAAGAGCATGAGCAAGAACAATACATTACAGTCAGTGTTTCTGTTCTCGTATTTTTCACGATGGATTCGAACTGAAAGTCATCAACAATCCGGCGACCTGTTGCACAAGGCACTAGTTGGAGATGCAGAAATGAAAGAGAAATCGTTTATTCCCCTCGATCCGTGTACCATAGTTGAATTTAGGAGTGAACTGGAGATCGCAGACTTCATCGTAATGAAGACCCGAGTAGCAGTGGTACTAAAACAGGACCGGCATCAACATCAACATCAACATCAACCGACGCAGCAGAAATCCAAAATTTCAACAAATAACTCGGGGAAGAGTCATCCCTCTTTTTCGATTCGGTCACACCATCATTGTGGAGTACAGAATTCAACGACTCAAACTCACGTTAATTCTGATGGGTGAAGTGAAATCCTATACGTGACACCTGTGCTTGCTGCAAGGACTCTGATTGCAATCGGTGACGCTGTAGTTGAGGATGGTGTAGATCTGTGTGCAAATGATATCATCTTTGTCTATCCCATTGTTTGTTGCGTCGCCACTGAGAGGATGTTTAGTGAAAGGTCACAAATCTACAGGAATCACCGGGACTTTCCCTGATCAGAATCTTGTCGTGTTTGATCCCCGTCGCAAAGTGTTCATTCGGGCTTGTTCTGCCCTCCAAACATGGAGAAAACTCCCACTGCGAAAAACTCTACCGGTATGGTACTCGTACAAGTTTGTACATGTAGGTAATTATTTATTCGAAATGATTTCTGTACCGTACCGGTACCTAAATACGTTCAACGAACTGTATGAACCGGAACACAATCTACGGTACGAACTCCGAAGGGCTTGTTTCAGTTGCAGTTGAATTGAACTGGTTTCTGTCGTGTACTGGGCTCTGTGTCCGTTTGGACTTTCGTCGAGGATGCATGCTTGCGATAGAATACATAGGAACTATTATGGCAAGTTACGGTAGATTCTGGTACGGTAGTATTGCAATTACTTCGAATGATTTAAAGCGGGAGCAAACACTCTTTTAGTCACGATATCACACAGACAGACAGACAACATTCGGACGAAGTAAGGTTTTAGTCTACCGCACAACGCACAACATTGAACAACCGGCACAACAAACCCGAAACTCTTAGCAGGGGTCATAATTCTTTAGAACCCTGCGTTCCGTTAGTACCGTTTCGTACGCGAACGTACTGCATGTACCGGGAGCCATGGTACACACAATGTAAGGGTAATTGCGTACCGTACGTACGGTACAATAGGTATCCGTCCAGAAAGTCATTACAAATCAATTTCGACAGGCCTTAAGTGTTACGAAGTACTTCGTACTTCTACTCCGTATGCTCGCATTTGCAACGGTTCGCCGCGCGTACTCGCAACGTAGAAACTTGTACAGTGTTCACTTGTGATACTTCAATGAGTGATTCCCGAAATAGTCTGATTTTTTTGAATTTCGGGAATAAAAATCACCATAACCAGATTTTGGCTAAAGTCTCATCTTTGGAATAAGGAATTGTAAATAAGTATTTAAAAAATAAGCAAGCACATGCGTAAAACAAGTGTTTGGTTAAATATTTTACATGTGTGCGCATTATTTAACATGCTTGGATTCCTAAGGAAATCTGGGTAAGGACCCAGAAACCGGTCAACGTAAGCTCACGTCACCAGCCGGTTTCTGCTGGGCCAAAAAAGTACAGAACCAAATCTGGGTCCCTACCCAGATTTGATCTGGGTCCCTACCCAGTCTATTTCGGGAATCACCCAATTAGAATCTAAACTGGTACCTTATGTCTTACTTAATACTGTTTTTGCAACATCTTGCGGATCACGAATTTTCTCTTTTCAGTCACAATTCCGGTCTCTGTGGTATTCAAGCCCTCATGGTTGAATTCCCACAATTCATAAAAACCTAAATCTGATGTCAGTCGGATTAACACGCCAGCCGGCACCGGATGAAATACATATCCTAAATCCTCTATGTGCAAAGAACATCAAAAGAGTTCAACGCCTTTCCAACGCTTAGTAAATTAACAAAGCACGCTTCCAACACTTAGTTGTATTATTTTCCTTCTGAATCCGGTCTGCTGAGAGTCTGGTGATTCAAAGGCTTTTGAAGAACAGCAACGCTGCGTTAGTGTGTTAGTAGACGAACAATTGTACTCTACGCGTGACAATTGTGGTTGGATACTTTTGACAACGGATAATCGGACTACAGGCGAGACTATGGAAACGCCGGATCTCTTCTTACTGTGAACTTGTTCAGATACAGCGAGACAGACCTTAGTGATGTAGATTACAGGTAGTTGGTAGCAACTAGTGTGAATTTTGGGATATAAATCAGTTGAATGTTAAAAGTATGAGATAAAGTGAAATCTTGCCAAAATGCAAGATATCTCTTTTATTGAGATGAAATACGTTGCAACTGCTGTTGCGTAGTGATGAGATTACTTGCTGATTATTTCCGTACATGCATTGGTCGTTGACCGTATATATCTGTATGCATATATATATATTGTGTGAGAAGCACAAAACAACGGTTTTCTTCTCTCGTTCCTTTAGGAAGATCCTATGATATGTTTATCATTATGATCAGGAATTTCTCCCATAGCTTGTGTGATACTTTCCGAAATCAAAGTTTGCTCACCAAAGAACAAGGGCAATATTAGAAAACAGGGATTGCTCACCGTTAATGTGCGATGGGAATCGATGTGCCGTGGGAATCGATAAGCCGGTTGATACGGGACTCATTGATTTGTACGAATAGAATAACTGGCGTCGTGTAGCTTTGGTACTTCTGGACACGAAAGGAATTTAATAAGTTGATTGAGCAAGCTCACAATCTTAATTTTAGTTCCCTTTCAAACCCATATTAATACATACCTATATGTTGTATTACTACCTTCAACTAGAGAGGACATACAACACTGTTTAAACAGTCAAATAACTGCTTTGAACTATCCTTCACTTGAGTAACAACTAACAGGCGACCAACTGCTCCTTTTCAGATTGTCCAATTAATGACAAGTTATTCTGTTATTTCTTTCAAGTTTGACTTTGACCAAGAGTCCCTTGAGAGGATAAAATTCAAACACACAAGTACTACCAATGGAGTCTTCAAGACTGTCAAGGTCAAAGTACCCCTCATTACTGCCGGAGCATCACTTTTCCAAGTCCTTTTTACCATCAATGAATTCTCACATGCAAAGAAAACCCCTTCCTTAACCACAGGATCAAAGCAATATGAGAAGTTTTCTGACCTCCTCAGAAACTATGCGGATCAAAACTGGTGGAATGAGTGTGTATCAGTCAACGTAGCAAACCAAACAGTAGAAAACTTTTCAACCACAGTCAAATCCTTCATCAACTACAAGTTCAACGACAACACGGATGCATACAGATGCCACAAAAGATTCCTCAACAATATCAAGAAGACCACCAACATGACTGTACACCAATTTATCTCCATGGTTACCTTTCACAACCATTGAATCCTACGACTACTTCCCGGATACCCAGCGGAGAATCCATCTATCAATGAAGAAAACTTCAAGAGTCTAATAATCAAAGCCATGCTGATCAAATGGAAGGTGTTGATGGTAAAAAAATACAGCAACGTAAATATGGTACAAAAGATACCATAACAAAATATGTGCACGGCCACTTGACTGAAAACCAAACGCACCTCCACTACATTGGAATCCTTGAGTGGTAAAAACAATCCCACTTAACGTCAAGATTAAACAGGTTCAAAGGTATGTACCAGAATATCGTAAAAAGAAGCGCACTGAGTAAACACTTGGAATCCATATGTGAATTCAAAAGAATAAACATAACTGCCCATGAGGAAACTACTTATGGCGCTCATCAAAAGCAATATTGGTTCAGGATGGTGTCTCATTTATTCCATTAAAAACATGAAGGTACGATCAAGCAAAAGACCCATCAAATGAATTACTTAACCTTACAAAAGACCAATACCATTCGAAAAGACCAATACCAGAAGACCAACACGATACTAACACAGCACTTCATCATCCTGGCACATGGTTAAATAACATATAACCGGGGAAGATTTCTACCATGTAAAATACAGGGAGCCCCGGCACAGTGCAAAATACACACATTAGGTAGCAAGAATAAGAGTGTCTCCATGAACTCACATCTCAATTATTTTAAACATCTTATACCTTTTGGTCAATTTTTGAGTGTACAACAGAAGGATTCCTATGAAGAACACCGCTCCCCTTATGAAGACACCCTTACACAGTTAGTGACAAGGATGGAGAGGTACCAAAATGAAGAAAACAAAAAAAAAGTAAGAAAAATAATCACCAAGATAATTCCTCCCAAATCAGGAATAACAACAACAACAATGGCAACAATAATGGCAACAACAATTGAAACAACAGTAACCGCCGCAACAATCAAAACAATAAAATGGAAACAACCAAAACAACCATTGATCAAACAACAACAACAACAACAACAACAACCAAAACCAAAACCAAAACCAACAACAAGCTTCCAACAACAACCAAGGCAACAACAACAACAACTCCAGAAGAGTATCAGAAACCTCACCTTGCCCAATTTATCCAGGTGCAAACCACACTTGGTTACAATGCTACCTCAATGCCATCAATCTGAATCAACCTAACAAAAGCAGCAACAACGATGATGCACATGTGAATGATCAAAATTCCAATAACAACAGCAGTTGCTCAAGCAATCCATCCTCCTTTGGCAACAACTCACATGAACCTGAGGAACACATGTGTATCTTCATCAAAGAACCACCAGAAGAAACCACACCAGAATCTTGGGTAGATATCTTCCATGTTGATATTGACATTGATCCTGAATACTAGTACAACTTGGATCTTCAACGGTTTCCTGAAGCAAAAACCTCCGATTCCCTCAACAATAATAGCAATGTTGCCTCCAACAGCAACAACAACCGCAACAACGACAACATCAATCTTACTCCAACCACAATCAGTGTCTGTAACTCCATCAACAAGACACCAGGAAAATACTATCTAAAGATCCTTTTCAATTCCAGATCTACGGACAACCTCATTGTTGAATCCTCCATTCCTGCTGGAGTGAAGAAGCACTCCCTTGCTCAACCAATCTAAATGCAGACAACCAGCAATGGTAAGGCCACCTGTAGCCAGTATGTGATCATGGAGAGTATCATGTTTCCAGAGCTCTCCTACTCCCTCAAAGTGCTGCAAATCAAGTATTTTGTTATCACCCAAAATATCAACTATCACCTCCTCATTGGCAGAAGAACCATGAGAGACCTTTGAATGAAGATGAGCTTTTAAGCTTGCACCATTGAATGGTATGATAAGACCATGCAATTCCATACTACTTCATCGATAAGTCAATGCTCCACAAGGTTATGTCAGCAGAGCCACACTCTGTTGCTGAGAACTGCTCCAACCAATCCACCCAACAAGCCATGCAAATTGATCAACCAAATACTAGAAAACAGATCTCCACAAGTTAGGATCTGAACAAGAAAATCTCAAGGACCATGAAAAGTCCTGTCTCCTCAAGATACTTACCGAGAATGAAAAACTTTTTGAAGGTCTCAATGACAAGGAATTAAGCATTTTCCCGAATCAAGAGTTCTGCATTGATCTCTAGCAAGATGCAATGCCATACCACATCAAACAACCACATCCAATTCCACTTCACCAACAGGAAGCCATGAAGAACAAAATCAACCAACAAATGAAACTTGGAATCCTTGAACAGTGTTATACAACTGAATGGGGAATGCCAACCTTTTAACTCAACAAAGTCACCAAGAAACTCCACTATCCTCTTCCAAAGATCCAAGACATCTTCCACAGAAGAAGAGACTTCAAATATGTCACCGTCATTGATATCAGCATGCAATTTCACACCTTCAAGCTAGATGAAGCTTCCACTTGGCTCTTTGTCCTTGTTACTGCCTTTGGAAAATTCTGACTCCTTTGACTTCCAATGGGCTTCCTCAACTCTCCAATCTGGGCCCAAAGCCGTATGGAACAGATGCTTCTCCATTTGAAAGACATTGAAGTATACATCAATGATATTGGAATCTTCTCTGATACACTTGAATCTTGCCATAAATCTGTCTCATCTCTTCTCTTCTTGCTCAAAGCACATAACTTTGCAGTCAAGCCATCCAAGTGCCATTGGTTCCAATCACAAGCACCATGGCTTGGCCACATCATTTCCAGAGATGGCATTCAGCCCAATCCAAACAAGATCCACCCTATCTTGAAACTGGCATTTCCCTCAACAATTACACATCTTTGATCCTTTGTTGGGATGATCAACTTCTATCGGAACTTCTATCCAAAAAGAACTGGCATCCTCTCGCCACTCACTGCCCTTCCACCAAACAGAGTCCAGGTCACAATCAAATATTACCACCATGTGCTTTGCCATGCCAGCTCCAAAAGATTGTATGAAACAATCAACCAACTTGTATACGTGTCAAACTTGAAAGACCAAATCAATGCCTTCTGCAAAACCTGTGAGTGCCAAAGGCACAACAATAGTCACCAAAGTCATGGTTAACTTGCAACCAAATAACACCAATATTTCCCCTGGGATATGATTGCAATTGATGAAATCAGTCCCTGGAAAATCAAGATCTCTGGCCAAGGAACACTTGGATTCAACAACTTCACCATCATGTGCATATGCACCAATCTCTTGGAAATAATCTGAGCCCCGCAAGTCAATCCAACTGGCCTCATGGCTGTTCGTGCCCTCGGCAATGGTTGGCTCTCCAGATATCCAAAACCTGTAAATTGCACTATTGATCAAGGAAAAAAGTTTATGAGCAACAAATTCAGACTTTATCTTGACAATCTTGGAATCAAAGCCAAGGTCTGTTCAGTTTGGAATCCACAAGCAAACACAGTCCTTGAATGTGTACATGATACAATCAAATCAGCAATGCAAGCCGAACTCAACACCAATCCTCCACAGACTCTCCAGCAAGCCACAGATATTGCCAATAGTGGCTTTGTGTCAGCTCGGTTTGCCATCCAATCCACAATTCACAAAACATTTGGAATGACCCCAGGATCGCTGGTCTTCCGTCGTGACATGTTTCTCCCCATTCCAGTTATTACAGATCTTACCATGCTTAGAAATAAAAGACACGCTCAAATCGACAAGAATGCTAGAAAAGAAAACAGCCATAGGAAGTTGCATGAATATTGTGTTGGAGACCAAATTATGATTTTTAACAGCAAGCAAAATCCAGCTGCTTTTGAAGGAAGAAACAAAGGACCTTATACGATTCAACAAATTCATCCAAATGGGACCACTGTTTCCTTCTTCTTAACCCAGAATATTGTTCAACAGATGAACATTTGGAACCTCAAACCGTATCACACCAATTAAAAATTCCACGAACTAGTGAATACTGGTTGCGCTGGAACATAAAAATTATGTACAACCTGAAGACCGGATGAAATAAGCCTTTCCAACGCTTAGTAAATTAAAGCACCCTTCCAACGCCAAGTAGTTGATTAAGCAAGCTCACAATCTTAATTTTTGTTCACTTTCAAATCCATAATTCATGCATACCTATGTTAAACGCAAACCTGTGGATTCGACGATGCCAACAAGGGTTTTCTAAATGTTCTGAAGGAGGTAGAACGACATTGAACATCGAATTTGAACATACCGTATTATCGATACGATACGAAGATGAATGATCACGAGCTGAGATCCCTACCGGCCGCAAAATCGGCAATCGAGGCACCTCCCGACGACGATAGATCTCTTCGAGTTCCGTGCTATTGCGAAGAAAACGTCTGGCGTCTTGCGTATCGAAAGCTATACGGAAAACAGCAGTATTCGCCTCCAACAACCGAAGAATGCACCTATCATGTCGCATTTGTTTCGAATCCGGAAGCATGCGTTCCCATGTTTCAACAACTCGCAGCGAGGGACAAAGAAAGCCCTGTCTTTTGGGATTATCACGTAATATTGTTGAAGTCTCAAGTAGACGATTCGGGAACTCTGAGTGCACATGTCCTTGACGTCGATAGCCACCTGCCATACCCTTGTTCTTTGAAGAGCTACATCGATGCTGTATTTCCGAATCACACAGAATGGAAGGAAGAATATCTACCAAATTTCCGGTACGTAGATATAGTTTTGGAGTCGCGATGGAGAAGGCAGTAAATGTATAAGGTGGTCTATCGAAAATGTTCAATAACACTAATGCACTCTTGATGGGATTTCGTGTCGCATTCAAAGTGTAATCGACGCCTCGGTTTATTTGCGCAATTTTTCTAGCGATCGATCACACATGTTCGATTCCGAGACGAAGACTTGGAGTGCCCCTCCACCACTGTACGACTGTATCTTATCGTCGGCAATGAACGATGAGATCGATTCGACATGCAACAAGGATCCAACAACCAAGACTACATTTCAACAATATATGACAATCTCCAAGGAAAATATAAATGACTCTTTGCAACAACAGCCAAACAGCGAAGGCGACCCGTTCGGTCGAGTATATTCTTTGTCACAGCTTTTACAGCGATTCAGAATCAACAATTGACACGAAGTTACTACAGAGAATCAAACATAACACAACGCAGGGGCATCGAACGTCGCCAATTTTTTTGGGTTGCCGGAAGAGTAGGCGCATCATTAGGGAACGGACGATCCAGTACCGTGATGGAAATGGCGCAGTTTTGGTCCTACATTTCCATTTTTTGACAGACAGAATCGGTTCAGTGTGAGGACAACTTTCTAGACTGGAGAACGGACTCTATTCGCAGAATGATTTTAAGAACAAGCTCAAGTGAGATTCAACGAAACTTCGGGAGAGTCCACGTGTTCACTTGAAATCATGCCCTTCTTTGCAGACGTCGCACGTGACAGTTATTGCTGCCTTGTGGAGATACAGTCCCCTCGCTGGGCAAACGCTTACTGACGATGATGATCATGATCATGATGAACGGACGTTTCGATTCATTTCAGCGCAATAACTACAATATAATAGTAGAACGATGAAATTATCAATTTTCTTGCCACGCCATAGCATTTGTCCAAGCATAGTCTTGTTGCATCGACTTTCAAACTAAATGTTTTTGGATAACACAATTGAGTGGCTTAGTCTTGCGTGTGATATAATGAGATATTTATGGTGTAATTGAAGCATGCACAGTGACTTCGATCTCTCAGCAAACCAATTCATTTCAACAACACAGTGAGCTTATCATTTTGCTTTGAGTTTAGACATGAGTTTGTTGTTGACAGTTTGCCATCGTTTAACCTCTGAATCTTTCGCTTGGAGCTGATTCTGTAGCTGTTTAATTTGTTCCTGCATGGATTCAATTGTTTCGCTGTCCTCTGGCTGACCTTCTGTGATCGATTGCTTTTTGGTTTTGCTAGGTCGAAGAATAGGGCGCGCTTCCCAATATGATAGGTTCTCTCCCGTTCGATTCCTTTTGAGAAATGGAACGCGAATTGTGCCAGCGGCTATCGATTGACCAGTAATACTGGAGTTGGCTGCGTCGTTCGGATCGACGGAATATTTTTGAAGGGGGGTCACCAGAGTTGAAAGATTTGTTGAATTCTTACCAGACGGGGATTGAAACATTCCAGAAGACGCCGATATAAGAGGCTGCGGAATAACCCTTATCGATGTAACGGGGTGGACAATTCCCGGCTTTTTTCCATCAGCGTCAGTAGCGTTAGCGTTCGCGGAAGACCATGGCTGAATGACACTCAAGCAAGTTCGAGATTCCATTTCCCATATTCGGATCTGACCGAAACTGTCACCACTTATCATTTTTTGTGGCTCGGAATCTGTTAACAATGCGATTGATGTAACGGCGTGGTCATGTCCGATCCAATCTGTTTGATACCCTTGCCCATGGTTGTTGTTATCCCCATTCGATTTGTTGCTCTCGGGATTTTTCTTGCCGAATACTTTTTCTTCCACTGTCCAATTCTCGCTGGACCCTGCATCTAATTGCTCTTGACGACGCCTTTTGTTTGCGAAAATAGCACCTAGCTTTTCTGTTTGATGCATGGCATAAGCATTCAAATCGACTGAAAATATTGTCCCTTGAATCGAACCTGCATAGAGTCGACCATCATAGTGCTCCAAACACTTGATACCGTGCGGAAATTGGATATTAACTAAAACTTGCTTTGAAAATAATTCCAAGACCAAAACTTGGCCGTCCTCTGCTGAAGAGGCGATTCGTCCTCCAGAAAGTTGGGTCAAGCTAGTGACGGGAAAATGGTGCACGGAAAAGGTATGGATTGGTGGGATATTGCGCTGTTTCGAATTTTTTGTAGAACTTGAAGTAACATCTACAAGACTCATCAA
Organism: Pseudo-nitzschia multiseries; assembly: GCA_037355745.1. Classification (NCBI taxonomy): domain Eukaryota; phylum Bacillariophyta; class Bacillariophyceae; order Bacillariales; family Bacillariaceae; genus Pseudo-nitzschia; species Pseudo-nitzschia multiseries. The sequence goes on along the minus strand of CM074784.1, from coordinate 18,750,562 downwards.
TGAAAAAACGTGAACCATTCCATCAGCACCACCCGTCACCAAGTACCGCCCGCAATCGCTCCAAGCGAGGCTCGTGCAAGATCTGTAGTGCGCCTTGACAGTTCTCAGAAGCTCTCCTCCCATCGAAGACCAAACATAACATGATCCCGAGGAACCACCCCCAACAATATAATACCCGCATGGCGAAATTGATAATCCTCCACTCATATCTGTTTCGGGAAGTCGACATTTCCAGTGCATGATTGGTGGCGACGAGGATGATCGAACAGATATCAGCATTGCGTAGTTATCACCTTTTTTTACGGAATTGCCCCCATATGCAATAACGGGTTGAGTATTGTCTCTACCGCTTCCAACATTGTTCGCTTTCGAAAAATCTGGTGGAAAAGAAGATAAAGAAGATATTCCAATCCCAGCTCTACCCGACATATCCGCACTCGATCGCAGGGATGACAAGATGGACCCGTTGGTGTCCAACAGGGTCAGGGAGCCGCCGCCACCACCTGGCGTAACGCTTGACGACGGCTTCGTCGTCGTCGCACTGATAATGTATTTCATTGTAGTAGAGTGAATTTTTGGTCGACTTGTGACAGTGGAGTATGTTAATATAAAGGACAATCGTTAGTATTGCTTTCAATCATCCATTACCATGCGATCGATCACTACAAACCGAAATACCATAAATCGAGTTTTTCGGATCGAAGCAGAAAATGGAAAACCCAATTTTTTTTCTGATTTCGTGGTTCTCGATCAAAAACCGGGATGAACATCTTTATTACTTCTATTATTTAAGCATATTTTTTGATTCGTTCGACTCACCGGTTGGATTCTGGTACCTGATTTGTTGACTCGATCGACTAAAGTGTTCTGTAGTACTAAGTGAGTTTTTATAACGATCTTCGTCCCAGTACATGCCCGTGCGAGCATGCATCAAATAAATGAAAGATACTTTCGAGTTACTTAAAGGGAGATGGAAAGGAGGTTCTAATTTTGGATAGTCCGAAATAAATACTTAGCGAGATTCAACGGAAAACGGTTCTATCTAACCATAGCAAGCATCAAGACACTTTTACTATGTCCAATTCAATCACAGTTAGTAATTTTCAACCGTTTCCTGTCGCCCATTTGAAGAGATATAGACCTAGACAGTTGCTGAACTAACGGTTGGTAGTATTGCGCTCCTCCAGATTTTTGTGTCGATCGGTCAGACATCTTGGGCTTGTTCTTCAAAAAACGAAAGACGTGATTGTTGTTCGTTTGTTCATTATCTTCCGAAAAAGGGTAGGCGAATCTCGGGATGCAGAATAGGTAGCCTCGTCCAGAAAAGGGAGAAAATCTGTCGGAAAGATGAATGGTTGCAATGCAGATAAATCCTGTGTTGGAGGGGGCTCTTCGGTTCAAGATCGGAAGAAATTCTTCGAAAATCACATCAAGGAGCAGAAGCAAAGAGAGAATGCTTTGGTGCCATCATCGATGTCAAGTTGCACATCTCCGACCGCCTTTTCAACTGTCGTGGGATCAAGAGCCCAAATGTTTGTCGAAGACAGAACAGATTCGGAAAGTTTGTTTCATAACATCAGCGACAGGACGGAACCCGATCCATCGTTTGGAACATTTGGGACTTTCATTACCAAATCGGGGTCTGATTCAGAATCAGAGATAGATCCTTCTGATTTATTGGAGCAAGAATTTATGTATTATGCATCGAAGGAAAACGGGGAAGATCCAGCGATGAACATTTGGCAGGGCGATGAATGTGTTAGTCACAATCTCAACGAAGAGAATGCTGTTCGTGAAAGCGATTCTTACATTGAAAAATCGAGAAGTCTTGACGACAAGCTTCTTCCTTTCCTTGATGAAGACAACGAAGTCGAGCCCGGATTCTCACCAAGTTCTGGAAGAATGGATTCAACGGAGGCTTTCGAAAGCATGAATCAAATCGAGAAATTTGATAACTGGCCAGCTTCGCACAAAATGGTCGATCGATCGGAGGAGAATCATGAAAAGAGGGAACAAGGAAATGGAGGACACAGTGAAGCCCTGGAGAACTTCCAAAAAAGCCAAAAAAGAGACGGTGAAACACTGGAAACAAAAAGTCTTTCAGACCGGACAAAAGTCAAAATTCTTGTAACAAGAAAAGTAGCTGAAAGCGCATGTTCAGCTACAAACACATCTACAATGAACATTGATGGAACCGAGATAGTGAATCAATATCCATCGACAGAAAATATGAACATTGATGACATGATCACAGAATTTCAACAGGCGTCTTCACAGCTGTTTGACGAATTTTACGATGATTCTTCTCCCGATAATTCACTTTCGGATAAAGATTTAGACAGTCGGTCGAATCAAGTCAATGATCGTGTAAATTTTTTTTCCAACAACGATGAGATCTGCGAAGAGGAGTCGGTTGATGATATTAGCTCATGCGACTCCATCATCGTTCTGGATGCGCTTACGACCAGGGATTTGGAGGAGTTGACGGATAAACACGAAAGACCACTTTCGAAGGATGTATTCATCAGTAATGATTACATCTGTCCATCTGAGAGTACAGATTATTCAATTGATAGGAAAGGTAATTCAAAAGGGACGAAGTCGATATCATCACGGTCTAAATTATCTTTAAAAAATCGCAAACGAAAAGGAAAAGGAGTGGGCAAAATGTTAATAAAAGCCACGATGGGGATGGGAAAATCTGTGAAGAAGAGTGTCTCCCAGATTACGCAGATCACTTCAGTAGTAAAGAATTCAATGAAAGCAAAGACGGCGAAGGAACCTTCTACTTCGAAGGTCGACGACAATTCAGATAAAGAGAGTCGCAGACAGGATGTCGAATTTTTCGACGAAAAGTTAGCGATAGAGCTTGTAAAAGATGACAAAGGCATATCGATGGCAAGCCAATACCTCGTGGCTGGTGAAACAATATTGAATGAAGCAGCCCAGTTGAAGAAAAATAATGATCTGGATGGATCCGAAGAACTCATTCGGAAAGCGCACACTTATGCTTACGTTGGAAGGCAATTGGCGAAACAATATTTGTATGAACAAAATGAAGATATGCACGACGGCCCTGTGATGGCATCCAGTGATCTGGCCTCGGCAGTAAACGATGACGGTATCTCTGCTTTTGAAGACTTCTTTTTTTCGTTTCTGCAATGTGTCGGCCCTTGTGACGGAGATGAAAGTCTTCTCATGTCGATCCAAGTCGACGAAACGCTTGATATCCTGCGCAAAGTTTCCATGGAAGAAACAAAAGCTCTTAATGGCGCCATGGCGAAAAACAATGAGGGAGGAAACGAAGATTATGGTAGAGAAAAAGTACGAGCTGCAATCCGACATGATCAGCAGAAGACTGCCAATAGTGATGGGAAAAGAGACCGCGAAACTTCTCAAAGTAGAAATTTAGCTCTTCGTCGATTCCTCTACGACCTGCAATCATTCTACAACGAAGACAATTATCTAAACCTCGCTCCTGCCGTGTTTATGGAGAGAGACAGTTCTGAAAAGAACAGAAGGATTAACGATGTAATAAACGATATCCAACCACGGCGAACGAATCAAGGTGCAGCTGAGGGAGAAAGTGACTCACAGGACGATTCTTCGCAGAACACCAATAAAAGCATGAAGAGTCAATATAGCGAATCACTCAAGTTTGACGATGGTAGAGATAGTTTGCACACCCGCTCCTATAGCACCGCAGGATCGATAGGAAAAGAACAATCATCTACAAAATCCCAACGAGATCGAAGACCAAAAGAGGAATCTCTGACGGAAGGCATCCGTGTTGGAACAACAGTCCTATCGATTGCGGTCAAACAGAAGGAGTTAAAGAAAAAGAAAACGAGAAAATGGTTTTCCGCCGTTGGACGGAAGCACAGGGGGTAAACGATGCATACAGCTTTTCAATGGATGGACGAATTAGTAAAAATAATTTGTTTTTCACATTCATCTTTGGAATGTGGAAACTTTCGAAAAAACTAGATGTAGCATACATAATTTATGAGTAACGCTGGTGTTGTCACTTTAAAACCTGATTTTAAACCAGAACCTATAATTGTTATGACGAATCACTGTTATTACAGCTTGGTGGGGGATGAGAAATCTGGTTGCACACCACCAACACCCTCCATTCCAAAATTGACGTAATCTGGTCTTTCGCAGGCGCGGTACTCGTCCATGAGGGATTGGACGACCTCCCTAGAATGGTCGAATTCTTCCAGCATGGATCCCTGAAAGCATTCTTCCTTTCGGAAATTGTCCAGAAAGGCATTCCGGGATTTGATGCGGTCGTATTGCCTCAGCAATCGTTCGAAGAGTTCCGCCATTGATGTGTGATTGGCCAACATGAATCCACTCACCTTGTGCCGGTGCTGCAAGTATGGGGATTTGCGTGCCAGGGCCACCTGGATGCTGGCGGGTCCCCAAGGGATAAAGGGAATGTCGCCGTGTGCGTGGCCATAGTGTCGTTTTTCCCGTATTCTTTGGAGAGCCTTGTGAATTTGGGTCGGATCGATATCATTCCCCTGAATAATGTTCAAGATGGAAATGTAGCAGCCGTTGCCTTTCCCTCTCATGTTGGCCGAGACCATGATGTTTTTGGGCTGTGTGAGGCGCCTCATGACATCCAGGACGGTAGTTTTCCGGATTCCCGTTTGGTTGTAGTCCATGTTCTGTTGCTGCTGTCTCATTCGGTCGTCGTTGGCAGATACAGCGCTGCCAGTGGAAGAGGCTACTGTCCCAGGAACGTTATCACTCGTTGTGGAACCCGCTGTAGTGTCCGGTAAAACAAGAGGCGTGTACCCTGTCATTAAGAAGTGGCACCTGATGTAGCAGGAAAAGCACGGTGCATAATTTGAGTGCAATGGCAGAGGAAGACCGTAGCGTGAGTATGCGTCATGGGGGGAGGGGGGTTGAAAGCGGTCGCTTTCTCTTCCAAAGCCTATTTCATCGTCCTCACTTCCATGAGACGAGCTAAGCGGGCGGACGCAACCTACCTTGGCGTTGGAATCAATGATGCAAGCAATCCTATCCAATCATTGTTCATATATCCTGGATACCGCAATGTGGTTGTCGAAGCGGCCATAATGGTCGCTACCAAACTATTGACGTGATCCACGGAAGGATTGGGAATCCTCAATCGATCAACGGCAATCCGATTCAGGGCCGAATTGTCTAATACAACGACCGCATCGGCATTTAGCGTGAGTCGTTTCATGGTAAGCAAAGAGTTGTATGGTTCCACAACCACGTCGCTCTGATCTTTCCAACTCGGAAAGACCGAATACGTTTGAACCAGCTTTTTCGGAAAATGATCGTTCAATCGTTCTAGCAGGAAGGATCCCATTCCGCTTCCTGTTCCTCCGGCGATGGAATGTGTCAGGACAAACCCCTCCAGAGAGTCCGAGTTGTCGCTTTCCCGATCGATCATGTCCAATATTGTCTCGATGTGCTCGGCCCCCTGCCGATAGCCCGAAGCCCAGTTGTTACCGGCGCCTCCTCCGTCCTGGGCCACGAACAAGTTCTCGGGATTGAACAACCGGCGGTACGCCCCGGTGTGGGCCACCTTGTTGATTACGCGGGGTTCGAGATCCATCAATAGTGCGCGGGGAATGTAACGATCTTCGTCGCCCTGGTAAAAGAAGACGTCCTTCCGGTCGTCCGCTTGGAAGTTGACCCCGGGAGTTTTGTTCTGCGACTGCCCCCAGGTCGACGATGCGTACGAGTTTCCACCGTGACTCATTCCCGACGAGAATTGCGGCGGCCCGGGCGTTTGTGCTGGCAGTGGCACCGGTGCTATCGGATTTGCGTGGTAATGATTGTGGGTGTGTGCGTTGTTCCCAACGATGTTGCTGGGGCTAGACGGATTGTCCCACGAATTCTTGAGGGTGCCATCCGGTGCGATTCCGTGCTCGGCGCAAAGCTGCTTCCAAAATTCCCCGCCGATCTGATTTCCGCACTGCCCCACCTGCAGTGTAATTATTTCTCGGGGCATTATGTTTGATGCATGCAGCTAATCTTGTTATCGACAAAGACTTTGCTGTAGTTGACTGATGAATGAATTGCACAGACGATGGGATCGTCTCTCTGTCTAGCATCGTAATCTTACCCCAATGTGGATGTCTAATGGGTGCAGTTCTCTAGGATGAACCAATGATGCAGTGTGATTAAGTACCGGTACTGCTTATTTAGGGACGAATCCCGGATGCCAATCGTCCTTGAATCCTCAACTCTAATACAGTAATAAAGAATGTTGAAAATTTCGGTCTTGCTTCTTCATTATCGGTTCTGCCAATAGTTGCATCATAGAAGTACATGACAAAGGTATGAACCCAGAAAAATACTTTGCATACTCGTACCGTACTCGTACTCGTACTGCAGAAGAGCCTAAAGATGAAAAATTGCTACAAGCTTCTCGCACTGTATTGCTCTGCTGAACTTGTTACTCTGTTCTTGGGACATTCCATCGATCTGGTGGACGAGGAAGCAACAACAATGAGTATTTGATTGATTTATCATTGTAAGCCTTCTATCCCATAACGGCACTGTCGTTGTTCACACTGATGGAGGAGCAACAAGAAGCTCTGGTGCTTCTTTGTTTAGAGGAGAGCAGTGTTCATCTTACCGGTAGTAGAAGAATGCTGTTGGAAAAAACGAATGAATCATCAAGAATTTAGTTCCAACGAGTTTGTGCAGGATTCAAAATACTGGGGAACCAAAAACAAGAGCAGATGGCGTCAACGCGCAAAGAATTCGATCCAAAATTAGTTTCTTTCTCCCTCCCTGACTTGTCGGTCGACTGCAGACGACTCGCGGTTTCGTTTAAGGACGGAACACGCATTCTTTTCGAAGTTTTGTGTCACCCATATCATTATTTTTATGTTTCTTCCGTAGTTTAGTACGCACCGTTGCGTACGGTAGGGGTTGTACCGGTGAGTTACAAACAGCTAATTACGTCTACAAACGAACGTACATCGCTTTAACGGTAGAATAATGTTGCGTGTAGCGCATTACGAAGTAATACTTGGTTACAGGCGTCGATCGCTTGCAGTATTACGTAACGTAGTGGTAAATCTTGCCGTAAGTGTTACTACGTCTACTGCCGACACGGTAAAGTTGTTGTACGCTGTCGACACGTGGGATACAGCGCAGAACACATCCTCTCGCGGAAACATCAAGAAAACGCATCAATCATTGTGTTGTTCTGATTGAGATGCGTCATGCCGAAGATTGGAGAGTAACCTTCGAGTTTGTTCCATAAAGAACCCGCAATACAATTACTCCACCTTCTCTACCTTTTTTTTAAAGACTGTAAGATTTTAATCCTTCGTCTTTTCAAATCCGCCTCCTTCCCACAAATACACTAGAAAAACGAGTTAGGCTCGCCAACTGCATCGCAATCCACGCTTCTTCAAACTCTGCAGTGAGCGAGCTTTGGACAAGATATCACGCTGTATCACTATTTTCTAACGACATACTAGTTATAGGTAGACGGATCAGTTCTAGTATACTTGAATCTATTAGTCGCCAACGGTCTCTTCACAAGCTTCAGGAAATGGGGACGGATACAGCAAGGGGGATCAGCAACCTTGGGCAAGCTGTTCGAACGATAGGAAGACCTACAATTTCGATTACGGCTATTCCAACGCCATCTAGAAAGAGAAGAGCTGCGACATCCGCAGCGACGAAGAAAACGATATTACAATCGAACTTCATAGGAATGGTTCAAATTATGGTCGTCGTACTGGCCTTGCCATCCTTCGTTTCGAAACGAATCCCTTTCGCACAGGGATTAGTGACAACGCGATCCACAGGAATCGCCAGGACATCCAGGGTCTTGCAGATGACCGTAGACTCGCGGAAACTTCCATTTTTCAGTAGCAGCAGCAGCAGGAATAACAGCAACGATGTTCTCGGGGATTATGTGAGCCAGGAATGGATGGTAGCAACAGCGACATCCGTACGAACTTCGCAGGAAAAAAGTGTGTTGGAGCTTGCGGGAACAGGACTGGACGATATCGTCCGTACGCAAAACGAATACAACAACAACAAAAATTTTAACCTAGAAAGTAGCGACAGCAATGGCAATGTCAACGGGAAAAATTCCGAGGACAAACCGACTGTACCCGCTGAAGCGGAGGAAGAACTACCTCCCTTCTATTTCCAACACAAGCAAAATCCTCCCAAGCGAGGGTACGGACCCTACATCAATCTTTCTCCCGAAGAGCGGGAACTGTTCCGACTGCTGCGCAATGCCAAAGACGATGGAAAAATCACCACTACCCTGCGAGTTGCGGGCGGATGGGTGCGCGACAAGCTCTTGGCGACACCCGAGTTCAGCCGGTCCGGTCTGGATCGCGTCAAACGCCCCATGCGGCGAACGCCCCAAAGATTGACCTCGAAGTACAGGGCACCGTCTTCATTATCGGTTTCGTCCTCGTCACTAGCAACACCGGTACCTTCGGCAGGCCGCCAGGGATCAAAGGTGATTGGAGGTTCGAAAACAAAGAAGAACGGTATGAAAAACGATCCGGCCTTGCTCCGGTTTCAACAGCAAGCACCTGTGGACATTGATATCGCACTCGACGACATGCTCGGACGAGAATTCGCCGAACATCTCAACAAATATCTAACGGAAATGGGAGAGAAAACTCACGGCGTTGGTGTCGTCCTGAAGAACCCCGAAAAGAGCAAGCACCTCGAAACTGCGACAATGAAGGTTGGAACCTTTTGGATTGATTTTGTGAATCTGCGAGCCGAAGAGTACGCCGAAGACAGTCGCATACCCGAATTGATGAGGATTGGAACCCCAGCCGAAGACGCTTTTCGAAGAGACCTCACAATCAACAGTCTTTTCTACAACGTAAACAATGGACAAGTTGAGGATTGGACGGGACGTGGTTTCAACGACCTCAGGCGATGTGTCATCGCAACCCCCCTGGCTCCCCTTACGACACTTCTTGACGATCCCCTCAGAACACTTCGATCAGTGCGTTTTGCCGCACGGCTTCATTTTACCATGGACGCATCTCTGAAGGAAGCTGCCATGGACGACCGAGTTCGCAAGGCACTGGCTGAAAAGGTTTCTCGAGAAAGGATCGGATGCGAAGTCGACCTAATGTTGCGATCTCCCGATCCGGTCGGAGCAATGCGCCTCCTGATCAATCTGAAACTTGCCAAGACGGTCTTTCCGATTGAAAAGCTCGTCACCTATAACGGCGATGTGCAAGGTACCGACGTGTTGGAAAATGGTTTGCGTCTGCTTTCCATCACGTACGATCAATTAGAAGAAAGTAAGATATCTACACCCGTGTGGTGCGACAAATCCTATTGGGGATCGTACACGACACATGGTGTCGATGATATCCCTCTCATCGAAGATAGCGATGCTCTGCGATACATGTGGTACGCTGCCTTTCTCAAACCTATCTACGATCACTCGTTGAAGTCGGGAGCATCGGATACGAAGAAGAAGACCAGAAAGTTGAACCGTTCCGTTGTGTCCAAACTGTTAGTCGATGAATTAAAACGACCTACTCGGGAAGCAGACGCTGTCGAGAAAATCATGAAGGGTGCCACGGGGTTCAAAACATTGATGGATAGTGGTAGCGATTATTCGTCGATGTCTATATTACTCAGCGACATTCGAATTTGCAGCGAAAAGACTCTCAGTCGTGGCAAGGACGATACGAAAATGATGTGTTCGATGAATGGCCAGCAAGTTTTTACTGCCACCGAAAACGATCCTGTCTGGCAACATGCAATGGAGTTCAGGCTGTCTTGCTCAGAGGTGATTCGCAAGGTTGGACCGTTGTGGAGAGCAGCACTCTTCCTTGCCATGTCGGAGCACATCACTGAAGCGCTCGAAGGTGATCCAGAGTTTGTAATCGAAGGAGATTTCGTTGACGAATCGCAAGAAGATCTGAGACAACGAGAAATTGAACGATATGATAGTTTTGCCACGGCAATGCAACGAATAGGGCTGGTTGGGATCTGGGGTCAAAAGCCTCTATTGGATGGCGGAGATGTTAAAAAAGTCTTGCCCAATATCCCGCACGGACCTATTTTTCGGGATATCATGGACGAACAGGAAAAATGGTCGACGCTGCATCCCTGTGCTAGTGCCGACATTTTGGCTAGACATCTGGCAAAGACCTTTCCCGATTACGTTTGAAGAAACGAAAGCATAAGCCGAGATTCAAACTTAAGCGATAATCAACACCGATTGAAAGAAAGTAGCACAACCCGACCGAAATAGAATAAGACCCTCCTGCGCTCGAGCAGTCATTGCACATCTAAGTATTGATGACCAATGCCTGTTTCAAGCTATTGTTGCTACAAACTTTTTGAGAGAGCTACAACTATGGAAATAACAGCATGATAACTATTACCAACTACAGTATCCAACACAGTTCTCTAACAAAAATAATGACGTTTCATACGAACGTACGGTACACGGATTGGTGATGTAATCTTAATGTGGTACTCGTACTGTATGTCACTCGGTACGAATAATAGTTACTCAACCTTGGCCCAGAGTACGAGTATGATGTTTTCGTGAGGTATTCGAAAATTTAATACTTCGTACTTCGTAATGCACAATTCCCATCACTTGTCCGCCAGTTCACGTCGAGAAATGTGTAGTACCGGTACGAAAACAAGATTACCGTACAGTACAAACTTCCTTGTCGTCTGGGGAACAAATTTGGTTACGTACCGGTAAATACGTTGTCCGGTGAGATTCACATACTGTGTTGCAACAGTATTTTCAACTACGCCCTATCGGGAATCTAAGCTGAACGTGTCCGATTTTAACTAAATCTTACCTGTACGTATGTTACCTTTCACGCATCACATTGGACACGTTTTACACGTTCAACCCTTTTTATGCCCAATCGGTCAGCTAGAAAATTAGTAACGAGATCACTCCTCATTACTCGTACCGGTAAGAATACAGTATCACCAAATATTGGCACGTAAGACCTACAGGTATTGATACCACACGGCGAAGGACTTAACAACGCGGTATGTTGAATTTGAGATTAAAAAATCGTCAATGAGAATCATCACGTCTTGTTTTTAATACGTCTGCTCTTTTCTGTAAGAATTAACGCTCCGATTGCCAAAAAGAAAAAATGTGCGTACCGTACCGTACCACACAACATCTATGAGAACAAGTACGAGTACGAATACCGTAGTTACCGGTAGTACAAGTACGTAGCTACCGCTACGAGTAGTGCAAGTACGTAGCCTACATGTTTCTTGTAATCGGAGTGGTAAGATTTTACTTCGGGAGCTTGAAACCGTCTTGGTTACATGGACCAATGCACACGATACAAAACTCCTACCGGTCACTAACTGTACCGTACAGTATTCAAAACCGCTCGTTCAGCAGGATCTACCGTTTTTCGAAAAAACTCCCTCGTGAAAGACGATATCACTTCATCACGTAACAATTCATCTGGAACGTAACTGGAAAGAAGACGCCAAGCAGAAAAGCGATTTTCAGCTTACAACTTCACTACGACTTCAACATACCTAGAGGGTTGCACACACTGCTGTTTGACCATGGCGCCAAGGCAACGAAACATATCTACTGTTCCGACAACAGCCAGATCGGAAGACGAAGATTCGTCTTCGTTGGACGATGGATCCAACACCTCGATAGTACAGGAAGAAAAGACTAAACCGACCACGAGATCAAAAAGTGCGAACGTGGTCACAAGAGCACCGAAGACCTTGCATATCACAGAAGCCGACATTGCCCGAGACAATCACGATTACTTTAATGTTGTGGCGTTGCCGGTCGTTGTGATTGCATGTGGTCTAAACTACGAATACCCATCTTTTCATTACACGGGAGACCATTTCTGGACCATGTGGGTGGTAAGTTTAAAGCTAGAATCGGTCTACAAGATTACCTATTCAGATCTCCGGTAGTCATTGCATTTCGATTGCCAACGGAGGGCGAGATTTTGTCCATGTCCGCGTTTCAATGGACACAGCTAACTTGTCTCTAAACTCACGGCTTGTTTCTGCAATCTATTTTTTGGAACTCGAAATATTTTCGCAGGCCACGATGTTATATTTCTTTATGGACTTATCTTGGGTGAGCGTTGTACCCACTTGCGTAAAGAGTCCTGGTGTGATAGTGAAGGTAGGTTGTTCGAGAAAAACAAAATTGGTGGTTGTTCCATGTTTCCGTTCTCCTCTTTGTAGCATATCTCGTTATGATTCATCTTAACGTGTTGTTTTTCCATCTTAGCATCACATTGTTGCCATGGTGTATCTAGCAGCACCGGTCTACTATCCGGAATATCGATGGTTGATGGGAGCCGTCTTGTCGGTGGAAATTAACACGTGGTTCCTGATTTGCCGTCGGGTGGTGTATCGAAGCAATTACTGTCCCAGCGGTTACGCAGAGGTTTCACCGATCATCACTACTACCGTATCTGCTTTCTTTTACTTTACGTGGATCGCAATACGGTGTTACCTGTATCCGCACGTCCTAGTCCTTTTTCTGTACATGTGGAAAGACGAAGTTGAGAAGACAGGGCAATATTTTTTCTGGGAAGTGCTGTTCATTCCCGTCCACGCTGTGCTTTGTGCTCTCAATATGAAATGGACTTATGACCTGTTCAATCCCATCATAAAGCGCTGGTTGGGGGCGGGTCCAAAAACGGTTGCAGTCCAAAATGGTTTATAGTCACCGTGCTGAAAAAATCAAACCGAGTTCAAAAGAGAGTTAAAAGCAAGCCCACGAAAAACAAAACGATCAGGAATGCTAAGCAACCGATAGAGTTCACAATACGAACTCTTCGCTTGCACTGAATATCTTGCATAAACTAGATTGCAACCAAAAATTCATTCAATTAGACGCAATACGTGGTGGTATACATTCGGAAGAAAAATAGAGATAGAACTGATCTGCCTACGAATGTAAACAATCTGGAAACGTCGTGTCCGCCCTGCTTCTAGTATGAATGTCCGTGAACGGAAAACCCTCTTGGGGGTTGTACTAGGTCATTTAGAGAAAATTATATGAAGCCTTGTGGGAAATTTAGACTTAGATCGAAACAGTTGAGTCTACTTTACAGACCCAGATTAAGATAGGTACAGGTCAAATTGAGAAATCTGGTTCTCTGTGATGCACGTGTGCTTCGAGGAAGGATGTTTTAATCGAACTTCGGCACGTTCAATTCAGCATCGAAATGTTGACAATTGCATTGAATCCAGTCCAAAAGCAAATAGTCTTCAATTGATAGCTTTGGTTGATTTCTGTGGCAGGTTGAGAAGTTTTGATTTTTTGTGCAATGACTAGTGTCACATGATATTTGCAGTGGATGATCTTAGAAAAGCATCAGATTGGTGGTGAACAAAAGGGAGGGTGAACTTGCTGAGAGGCAGTGGCGTCTGGCGGCAGTAGCCTGTACTTTTCCTGTTCAGATACAATCAAAAAATGTGCTTAGTGAGAAAACATCTTCCCTTGTAGATGAGGTATTGTTTGAGCAAAATGAAATCTGTCAATCTCAATGACATACAGCAGCACTGCTATCATTGGACTCTGGCTGAGGCAAAATTGTTGATGTAGTACTAATCAAACTTCTAAGTAAAGTACAAAGTGTGTTCTTCTTACAATTACAGCTACTAATCTGAGGGAACTTCAGCCATGATTGGAATTTTTGAATTCTTCCACCAGAATGATTGTCAGAGTAAAGCAAAATCTGACTTCTTATTCCATCATGTATTCATACAGACCTTATCAATTTGTTGCATGTTGTTCGTTTCTGACTCCTCTTGTTTTCCCTCTTAGATCTGTAGCCAGTGCACTAAGAACCATTTTTTGACAAGTTCTGGATCACAACCTTTTAGTAGTTCAAGAACACTCTCCTTGGTTGAAAAGTAGTGATGATACCAGAGTAATGAAAGGTATGGAGAAAAGGTCGTGATGTGTGGGAAGAAGCAAAACAACTGATCACGCTGAAACTAACAGGCAAAGGCTATCAACATGTCCAACTTTTTCTGTATAACATTGAAAGTTCCTGGTGAATGTGAGTATGTTAATGGGGCCAATGAAACAGTGTTGTACATTGAATCCCAATTGGCTCTCAAGCCCCAAATCTCCATAACATGAAACAGCACCAGTGTGACTTAATTTCCCTTAGCAAACACATTATTTTCCAACAGGAAGATCTTCACAAATTTAATTTTCCCATTTTCTTAAAGAGGACAAAAATCTCCAGATCGTAGTTATTACACCATGCTTGTGTGAATATATTTGCATTAAAATGGTATTAATCTTGTTCGTGAATGATGCAACAAACTAGAAGAGACCAAAACTGACTGTAGAGAAGTGTGGGTGCTGCGTACTTCAACAAATGGAAAGGAGTACTGGACAAAGAGGACACTGACCACTGTTTATTATATCCTGTGTGTAACTGACATTGCACAAGGCGTGTGTGTGTATGTATGTGTTACTAGTACTGTTGTTTTATCCATCTCTACAAGTGGTGCATGCTGGGTAGGCATTACACTTTTCAAACAATCCTTGCAGGCGCATGTCGCACTGGGACCTCTTCTTCTCTTGCTTCAATTGGACCAAGAAAGGTGACAAGGCAATCCAAAGTAAGATCTTACTGGTATTTCTAAAGCCAACCAAGTTGGAAAACCAAACATTAGATTGATCAGAGTTGAATATTGAATGTTGAAGATTCTGGATCAAGCAGCCTGTACAGATAATTACTAGAGGAGTCACCAAATCATTGTTGACCAAAATAGCCATGAAAACCGGTTCCATCAATCTCCAAAATGGTCAATAATTGTAGGCAATCAACTCCAATGTGGAAAACAGGAGGGTTCAGTATGCTGAAACTACAAAATGGTGAAATTGTAGCAAATCACACTTTGAAAAGCACCAATATTCAATCAAACCAAGAAAGGAAAAATAGCAATTTGAAAGAATGAAAGTTTGGAGATAAAAAGTACTCACAAAAAACTGCTATTAGCTAAACTGGTATGTAAAAATATGTTTTGAAACTACAACAAACAAATATTGCTTTGAAAGTTTCCACCAAGAGGTAGGTAAGAGTTTAGGTGCTAATTTTGGTATGACATAGTAGAACATGGTACATTTTCTACATGTGGCAAACTGCCAAAATTAACACCAAAATGGTGACCTGTCACTTCCAAAAAATCTGTGCACACTTACAAAAAAAATTATGTGCATTTACAAACAAACACAAAATGGTACAAAAACACGCATAAGACTGTCACTTATGTAGAAACACACACAAAACAGTACAAACACACACACAAAACAGCCCAAACACACAACACACACAAAACCACATAAAACAACCTCAGAATTGTTCCTACTGTGCTAAAATGCATTCATATCTCCCAACTTGCACAATTAAATAAGCTACAAACATGAAAGAGCAGCACATTTTAATGCAATTTTTTTTTGGTACCGGATGACACAATTGTCATCAGAGTTCTTACTAGTGGAGTCAATAAAAGGGCATCAATTTCAACTAAAGTAATAATCTATCACTCATACCGTACGCATCACAAAGAATGTCCCGTTGTAAAAGTCCCTGACGTCTATCTTAAATGGATCGTGTGTAACCCCTATTAACCCATATGTTTTTGAAAAGCTTATTTCAAGGCGATTCTGAATATGATGTTCTTTTCCCGGTTTATGGAGCCCAAATATAGAACTATTTTATCTTCATTACTGCATATGAACATACAAGAATAATGAGCCTACAATTGTTCTGTGAGCCTTAGTTTCATGAAATTCGCGCACACCCACTCAATCATTGGCCATTGTGCTGATATGAATCTAAATTTGGAATAAAACTCAGGATGAGGGACGAACCAAGAACTGATGAGGGACAAACCAAAACCCGTCAACATACAGACCAAAATAGGATGAAGGACAAGCCAAAACCTGATGATGGACAGACCAAAAAAAAGATGGGGGGAGAACAGAAAAAGGGGGATTAAGAACCCTAAAACAAATTAAACTCAATCACCCCCTTTTCTTACACAACCAAAAATAATCTCTTGTGGGCCACTTGGAGAGACAAACCACAACATTTCCAGCATTCTGTGTGGCAATATTGTTCCCGATATGCATCAGATGAGTCATGAAAAAAGTTTCATGGCCTTGGCCTGATGCTTTGGGAGTCATTACCTAATCAGTCATTTTGTGCCCTGGATTTCTTGCACCAAAAACGATCTCTTGTGTGCCATTTGTGCCACAATTTGGAGAGACAAATCACAACATTTCCAGCATTCTGAGTGGCAATGTTGTTCAGATGAGTCATGAAATAATTATTCATGGCCTTGACCTGATACTTTGGGATTCCTTACCAAAATCAGTCATTTTGTGCCCTGGATTTCTTGCACCAAGAATAGTCTCTTGTGTGCCATTTGGAGAGACAAACCACAACATTTCCAGCATTCTGAGTGGCAATGTTGTTCCTAATATGCCTGAGATGAGTAATGAAAAAATTATTAATGGTCTTGACCTGATACTTTGGGAGTCATTAACTAATCAGTCATTTTGTGCCCTTGTTTTGCACCAAAAATAATCTCTTGTGGGCCATTTGGAGAAACAAACCACAACATTTCCAGCATTCTGAGTGGCAATGTTGTTCCCAATATGCATCAGACAAGTAACGAAATAATTATTCATGGCCTTGACCTGATACTTTGGAAGTCATTACCTAATCAGTCATTTGTGCCCTAGATTTGCACAAAAAATAACATCTTGTGTGCCTTTTGGAGAGACAGACCACAACATTTCCAGCATTCTGTGTGGCAATGTTGTTCCCAATATGCATCAGATGAGTCATGAAATAATTATTCATGGCCTTGACCTGATACTTTGGAAGTCCTTACTGAAACAGTCATTTGTGCCCCGGATTTCTTGCACCAAAAATAGTCTCTTGTGTGCCTACTTTGGGAGTCATTACCTAATCAGTCATTTTGTGCCCTGGATTTGCACCAAAAATAATCTCTTGTGTGCCTTTTGGAGAGACACACCACAACATTTCCAGAATTCTGTGTGGCAATATTGTTCCCAATATGCATCAGACAAGTAATGAAAAAAATATTCATGGCCTTGACCTGATACTTTGGGAGTCATTACCTAATCAGTCATTTTGTGCCCTCAATTTCTTGCACCAAAAATGATCTCTTGTGTGCCGTTTGGAGAGACAAACCACAACATTTCCACCATTCTGAGTGGCAATGTTGCTCTCAATATGCACCAGATGATTCGTTAAGGAATGATTCATGACCTTGACCTGATGCTTTAGGAGTCATTACCTAATCAGTCATTTTGTGCCCTGGATTTCTTGCACCAAAAATAATCTCTTGTGTGCCATTTGGAGAGACAAACCGCAACATTTCCAGCATTCTGAGTGGCAATGCTGTTCCCAATATGCATCAGATGAGTCATGAAAAAAATATTCACGGTCTTGACCTGATACTTTGGGAGTCATTACCTAATGGGTCATTCCCAAAATATTTCTGGGTATTACCCAGACTGGATATTTTTTTCTTTACCAGTCTTTTTGGACCCAGATTCTGGTCAACGCGGGCTCACATTGACCAGAAATCTTGGTACTACCCAGATTTTTTTTGGAATACCGGACTGAAATTTTTCTCATTCCCTAATACCCACCCAACTGACTAATCACACATCCAACGGATGATCCCGTCGCCAATTTTGGCTGATTACAGTACAAGTAGTACAAAACATTTTCTAATGCACAAAAACCAGATTGTATCAATATTAATAATGCTTTATCTGCTGCTGCTGCTGCTGCTGCTGCTGCTATGTGACAATGATGGGGGGGAGGTACATCATATCCAGCTCGGTACATAATTTTTATTTCGCAACATCAACTCATCAGCCAACAACAGCGAGGATGGCAAAGAACAATCCATCACAGATAGGAGGACGCAAGTCGGGGGTGAGCAACTACAGCAGAACTGAAGTCTTGGCATTCCTACACACTGTCAAAGCAATCCTTCCTGTAGGTCCTGAGGAATGGGAACAAGTCACCCAAATCCATAAAGACA
Organism: Pseudo-nitzschia multiseries; assembly: GCA_037355745.1. Lineage (NCBI taxonomy): Eukaryota > Bacillariophyta > Bacillariophyceae > Bacillariales > Bacillariaceae > Pseudo-nitzschia > Pseudo-nitzschia multiseries. Next base: position 18,732,463 of record CM074784.1, on the reverse strand, counting down.
ACTTCCCTGATACCAACAGAAGTGTTCAAAACCTCTGTAGGAAATACAGCACTTTTTACAGTAAACAAACTCCTACTGACGATCCAAATTGCCCCAAGGAGGTACAGTTGGCAAAGAGGATCAAGTGGTTGATTAAGACCAAGAACCAAGTTGGTGATGCAGAAGAGGAGTACCATTTGGAAGAAGGATACAAGAATAACATGGAAGATGAAGAAGAATACACCAACAACATAAGTAGTAAGAATACTAACATAAGTAGCAAGGATGACGCCTCTGGTGATGATAATATTCCTCTGATACCACTCTGTCAACCTTCCCAAAGAACTCAGCTAACACAGCCAACGCAGCCAATGCAGCCAATGCAGCCAACGCAGCCAACACAACCGCCCCTTTGTCAACCTTCCCAACCAACCCAACAACCAATCGCCATAAACATACCAGCAAAGATTGTTGCACACTCTTGGTCTTAGTCAGCTTCCTCTTCTTCTTCACGGTCCTCTCCACGGTTCCTTGCTTCTTCCCCTTCTCCCAGCAGCACTCTGCGGTCAAAGAGACAATACAGGAACACCAATGGACGCCAGGAAATTCTCAATTTCTTGAGAGAGAATTCTGAGCTTGAGAGGAAACAAAGAAGAGAGAATCACCGACTTGAGAGGGAATGTAGAGAGACTATCTTCGAAGCTGAGAGGCAACAAAGAAAGGCTGCCTCTGAATTGCTGAAGGCTGCCATAGTAGATGTTGCCACCATATTCGAAAGAGATGGGGTCTGTGATAGAGACGGCTCTGACAACTTGAACTGGACATGGACTTGGGTCAAGGTCCACCTCTACCCAGCTTGGATTGTTGACTTTGAATCACAGCTTTATCACACACATACACCCATGGGCGATTAGGAAGATATAGATAATTTGAAGCTTAGTAGATTCAATTTGATTAGTAGATTTGAACTTAGAAGAAGAATTCTGTTTTGTTTTTTGTTTGGTTTTGGTTTTGCAAGAAAACAAATTATGAGCTTTGCAAGTTGCAAAGAAATGAAATAATGAATTAGGAAAATCATCAAAATTGTGAAGTTGGTACATGAAAGTCTGAAATGGATTGGAATCAAAACGATTCCCATTTCCATGTATGAACGAACTGATGAGATTAACATCGTCTGGCGCTGTGTTGAACCTCTCTTGAGGAGTTGAACCCCTCTTAAGGAGCCGTGCAGTTTTTACGAACCCAAACACCAAAAGCACAACTACTCTGAAATCGAAACTGGATCAAAACTCGTACTCCAAGCTATCAAAACCACTCCTCCAAGCTCACAATTCAAAAAGTTAGCAACAGCAAAAGCTATGTCCAAATCTACAGCAAAAACTACTATGTCAAAATCTACTAGGTTAAAATCTAATCCATAATTAGACATTAATATTTATTCATCTTTATCCACACTTTGCAATCAACCAATCAACAGACCAATCGACCATGGTAGATCAATTGATCATCAATTGAATTGATCCAAGTTCAATCAACAATCTACATCTGACAATGTTCTCAACCACGATGATCTACTCAACCACCCAAAGCAAAATTTGAACATCGAACCCCAAGTCCAGTTTTCAAATTGAACCTACTAAGTCCAAACATCCAAGTCCATCCGAGCACTTTTTAATCAAACCTTAAGTCTGGTTCTACAGCTCAACGCTTGGCTACTCAAACATGTTGGTGGCATTCTGTTGGCTCATTGGCATAAGAGAAGTATCCATCAGTTCGATGCATAAAAACATTCAGGATCTGGTTGTGACCAATGGTACTTGTTTGGTAATTGTACAGAAGAATCATCAAGTTCAAAATGATCTTCCAGTCGCCAAATGTCTCCAATAGGAGTTTGTCTTTCAACCAGGGAAAGTGCCCCTAGATCATTTGCATCCCCCACTCTGACAACTGCCAAAGCAAGGTTGCATCTCAGTTCAACAGAATAGCCTCTATGGTATCCAGATCACTCTGCAAACTTTGGACAAGGCATTGGTGTCTCCCTGTGGCAACCCTAAATGCAGAGTCAACACAAACCATTGCTCCAAACTTGATGAACAGTTCTTCTATTTTATCATAAACACCATGATTGGCAATTGTGCTGTTGTGCAAGGTATCAGGGCAGTTGTAACTACAAATCCGGATTCGCCCATCTGCCGCAAAGACAAAGACACTGTTGACATACGTGTCACAGACCCAGCTGTTGTAAAAGCAACTCTGAACCAAACAATTTGAAAACTGCTGAATTTTGATTTTGAGTCCATCAGCCGCACCCCAGACATGGCATTTGTGTAGTCTGGGATATTTTGCACCAATTGCGGCGACATATTTGTCCACTTCTTCTTTAGTTGGAGGTCTAATCATTGCCTTTGGATGCTTCTGCAATACAAACAAAAGAACCTTTCTGGATAATTTCAACCATTTGTAAATAACAGTAGAGGTGAGTCCAAACCACATTGACAGAGATCTTGCAACGGATCCTCGCGTTCTAAACCAATAAAGTACTAGACCAAGACAGCAAGTTGCATTTGCCTCACACTTTCTTCCACTCCATTCTCCATTCGCGTTCACCTTCCACTTGCAAATAGCCTCAGTGTCTCTATCAACCATGTAACTATTGAATATGGGTTTGAATAGACCTAGAAGCTCTCCAAAGACCTTGTGATTGACACCACAGCAGTTGAGAAGAGCCTCTGCATTGCCTGACTTGAATAGGTAAAGAAAGAGGGCCTCAGAATGACGACGTAGGGCTACCCTTGGTGTTCTCCTATTTCTTTGGCGCCTTTTGTCATCATCGTCATCATCATCATCGTCTTCTTCTTCTAAAAGATAAAAGCAAACAAGCAACTCAAGTGACATAGTAGTCAATGAATTGACAGGAGTGAAATGATAATTTATGTTGTTGGTTGAGTATCAGTTGAGTCACTGAAAGTAAGCCGCTGAAAAATCTGATTGTATTAAACCCACATTTTCAATCGTATCAAGAGGACAAATTTGGCTATTGTTATCGTCCATATGAAGAATTCCACATTTCAAAATGAGATTTTAGACGCTGGCCTGCCAAAAAGCTGGGTCTTTTAATTTTTATTCCAGAAATACTAAAATCAATAATCTGGGTAGTACCCAAAAAAGTATTTCGGGAATGACCCAATGTGCCCTGGATTTCTTGCACCAAAAATAATCTCTTGTGTGCCTTTCGGAGAGACACACCACAACATTTCCAGCATTCTGTGTGGCAATGTTGTTCCCAGTATGCATAAGATGAGAAATGAAAACAATATTCATGGCCTTGACCTGATACTTTGGAAGTCGTTACCTAATCAGTCATTTTGTGCCCTGGATTTGAACCAAAAATAATCTTCAAGTGCAAACCCAGTGCCATTATTTTTCTTCCATAGTCTACTCCATCTTCCATAGTCTACCCTACCCATAGTATGAGCAATACTGATACTGAAATTGCAGCTAGTGTCACACCTTTGCACCCAAAAACTTGCTAGGACCCATTATTTTGGTCCATGTCCAGGAACAAAAATGATTCCAAAATTCATAATGCCTAAAGTATCAGCTTATTTCTTGTCCAGGTTGTTTCATAGTCTACCCCATCCATAGTTTGAGCAGTATTGATGATTAAATTGCAGCTAATGTCACACATTTGCACTCAAAAACTGACTAGGACCCATTATTTTGGTTCATGTCCAGGGACAAAAATGATTCCAAAATTCATAATGCCTAAAGTATCAGCTTGTTTCTTGTCCAGGTTGTTTCATAGTCTACCCCATTCATAGTATGAGCAGGAGTATTGATGATGAAATTGCAGCCAATGTCACACATTTGTACTCAGAAACAACATTGCCACACAAAATGCTGGAAATGTTGTGGTTTATCTCTCTAAATTGCATACAAGATATTATTTTTGGTGCAAATCCAGGGCACAAATGACTGATTAGGTAATGACTCCCAAAGTATTAGGTCAAGGCCACAAATCATTCCTTAATGAATCATCTGATGCATATTGGGAACAACATTGCCACTCAGAATGCTGGCAATGTTGTGGTGTGTCTCTCCAAATTGTACACAAGAGATTATTTTTGGTGCAAGAAATCCAGGGCACAAAACGACTGATTAGGTAATGACTCCCAAAGTATCAGGTCAAGACCATTAATAATTATTTCATTACTCATCTGAGGCATATTGGGAACAACATTGCCACTCAGAATGCTGGCAATGTTGTGGTGTGTCTCTCCAAATTGTACACAAGAGATTATTTTTGGTGCAAGAAATCCAGGGCACAAAACGACTGATTAGGTAATGACTCCCAAAGTATCAGGTCAAGACCATTAATAATTATTTCATTACTCATCTGAGGCATATTGGGAACAACAATACCATGCACAATACAGAGAATGTTGTGGTTTGTCTCTCCAAATGGCACACAAGATATTATTTATGGTGCAAATCCAGGGCGCAAATGACTGTTTAGGTAATGACTCCCAAAGTATTAGGTCAAGACCATGAATAATTATTTCATGACTTATCTGATGCATATTGAGAACAACATTGCCACACAGAATGCTGGAAATGTTGTGGTCTGTCTCTCCAAATGGCTCACAAGAGATTATTTTTTGTTGTGTAAGAAAAGGGGGGCAATTGAGTTTAATTTCTTTTAGGGTTTTACCCCCCCCCACTTATTCTGTCCTACCCCCATCTTTTGTTTTTGGTCTATCCATCATCAGGTTTTGGTTCGTCCTTCATCCTATTTTGGTCTGTATGTTGACGGTTTTGGTTTGTCCTTCATCTGTTTTTGGCGTGCGCGCAGGATTCAAGCTTGCATAATCTAGTAGGAGTGGTACAGGGCGTGAAGCAACAGTTATTTTACTTATGCCCAAAATAAAGGGTTCTCCATAGTTTTTGGAGAGGGATGTTGTTAAGGCGCCATTTTGTGTCCCCTATTTCTCGACAATGAGAGATCTGTGGACTATGTCAAATAAGAGTAAAATATTCGTTACTATCTCAGCAATATTTTGGTTTGTTGAGCATTTTCATCCAATGTCGGGTTGTTGAGATTTATTGGTCACAATCCAAGAATTTTTGCGGATCCTAAAAATAAATATTTTTACATATTCTTTGTCACCTGTACGGTACTGGTGTGAAATAACACAGAGAAGGGTTTTTAATTACTTACTGTAGTTGGGTAGTTTGGGCTAATTTTGGCAGAAATCTAGCAATTTTCATACATCGGGTCCGTTGTTTTTTGCAGTTTTTGAGATTTGTCAAATGTCACCCAAGCCTAGAAAACACTGAAGACTGCAACAAAAGTTCACATTTGTCCCACACAAATAGCAAGAGGTAGTAAGTTTGAAGCAATACTTGCTGTTGTTGGCGCCTGGGTCTTCGAAGGGATGGAACGGAATGCGGCCGTCTTTTGCAACTTTGCCACTTTGGCACTCCCCCTGCAATCCCCGTCATCCACCTGGGCCAAGAAAACAACAAAGACTGCAGCAAAATTCTGCATCCATCCCACACAAACAGCAAGGGGTGGTGAATTTGAAGCAATATTTGCCATCACAGGGTTATCGAACGGGACCGGCAGACAGCACACTTCATCAGTGAACCATCCTTTCTAAGCCCGAGCCATTTATGCATAGCACACTGCATCCGCTTCTTCTCCTTAAAAGGAAAGTGGTCTAAGTTCGTCTGCAATTCACATCCCAAAGCCTTTCCATCTACTAGTGTCGCGTTATTCACCCTAGCAGCTGTTGTTGTTGTTGTTGTTGTCAATGGAGATGCATCAAACTGATCAGCAGTGGAAGAGATAAATAACATTCAGGCTTCTGCTTCTGCTTCCGCTTCTACTTCAGCTGCTTCAGGATCTACCCAGTACTTGCCAATAGCTCTTCTGAAGTTGTAACGAGCTTTATAATGGGGTTCTTAGACACTTCTTCTTTGCACACACTCAAGTACAGTTTGTAGGCATTTGTCAGGAGCACTCTAGTAGCTCAAAACATAGCAGACCACCACCACTTCTGATTCCGGACCCACCTATCTAGCCTGTACACTCCTCTAGGCTGATCAGCAATATCCACATCCCCCATTCCATTGTTGTAGGTGTTGAGTTGGTTCAATCTTAAAAGTTTCATCTTCTCCTTCTTATCAGTCTCCATGTTGTAGATAATCTTATCCTTCTCCACCCATTCAATCACACTAGTAACCATACTCAAATAATGGACTGGTTTTATGTCATAGACATTAGAAGCAACATGGAAGGCACACTCTGGATCACCTTCGAGGACAGCAGCTTTCACAGTTCCCCACGCTGCCCGCTCAGCAGGTATCATGTTCTTGAGCTCCTGTTGGAATACACAGTTAGGGATGCCATAATTGGCTTTGCGGGCTACTACTCCATAACACAGAACTTGCTTTGAATGCCTAAAGGCAACCTTGCAGAACAGAACCAAGTTGTACAGCTTGTCCATTCCAACATGGTGATTCTCATCTTTCAGAGAGTCAAATAAGAACATGGTGCTCAAATGAAGAGGGGAAAGTCCCATATCAAGATACTTCTTTGGAGCTGGATCATTCCTCATGTGGACTTGGTAACAATAATCATTATCACACAATGCACCAGCTTGGAAGCCAATCCCCTTCTTCTTGTACGTGATTCAGTGTTTACGAATATGTTGACCTTTGAAGCGCCCAGTCATTTCATCCACCGCAGGCAGCAATACTTCAAGCTAAAAGCCAAGCACAAGGACACTGATAATTTATTCACTCAATCAACGGACGTATCTTCCAGTTTGGATACTCCTTCCTTGGAAGCATTGGGACACAAGGATCTTGGCATACAAGGAACGCCTTGAAGTGGTTGTGCCCCTTTAATGGATTGCCTACTCTGTTTGAGGCACTGGTACAACCTGGGCACCTTGGCTTTGTGAAGGCATCGTGAATGAATGTGTTGCCAGCAATGCGATCACTTTTTGTAGACCGGATCTTGTCTTCAACTCTAGCTGTAGGGCACAGACCATGCAAGACATACAGCCCAAAGAATTGCCTGAGTTCTTTGCTTTCAAATGGTTTGAAATCATTGTAGATATTCTCCCCAGCATCTGCAAGGGATGCCGCCCAATTGGTCCAGTTCTTCATATCTTTCAAATGAGAAGGAGGAGTTCTTTTCTTGGGAAGGAATACTTCTGCAAATTCCTACGGGTACAGTTTAGAGGATAATCCATGCTTCTTCTTGAGCTCTGGATCAACACAACCATTTTCCCTTGGTGTGCACTTAATAATGGGGTTGCCAGCTGCACCTTTGTAAATATTCCCCTGGCGGTCAAATTCATACTCTGTTTGCACTGCTTTGAACTCTGAAATATTAAAGACCTCTACAAAGTTGTACTTCTTGGGAGGGGGAGGAAGCCCACCCTCTGCTTCAGAGATAGTGGGAGCTTGTGTAATCCTGAAGGTTGGATTGGCTGGCTCCTTAACAAAAATGGCGTCTGGTTGTAGATCTTGCCAGAAGATAGTATCAGGGAATAGTTTTATGGTATTAAGGTGGCATGTCCGCCTCTCTTGCTGCCATCCTTGACGGGGCCTGCTGCTTTTATTTGCTTCCTCCACTGTATCAAATTGCTTGATACCCAGGTCTATTGCTTTGGTTAAACAACTTGCCAATGCTGCTTTGTTGCCAGAGGTTGGCTGGCGACAAAGCTTGAGCTCCTGTCTGAGCCAAACAACAGATTTCTTGGTGTTGTCATTGACCTTGCCCTTGTTGGTGTCCTCTTGGTCGCTGCCATCCTCTGCAGGCTCCTCCTCCGCCACCTCCTCTGCCTCCTTGTTTTTGGGTTGAGGAGGTGCTACAGGATGAAAATGGTGTTCCTGATAGGCGTCCTTCTCTTGATCCCCCTCTTCATGGACAGCATCATAAAAGGGACCTTTTGCTCCGTCACTATCATACCCACCAGCGAATCATGATTGCAATACAGCAAGGTGGCTAAGGTCCCTGATCTTTGGACTATGACTCCTATTGGTGTTTTCTGTCACCTTTGGGGCTGCTGGGGGGGGGGGGGGGGTTCAATCATTTGTTGCATTTCGGTGCATGGTGACAACAATGGTTGTTGACGAGATGTCGGTGTGAGCAAAATAGTAAATCAGTTCGTAAATCCTTGATTTTCAGGCAAATTAGCCCACTCTTCTATTGGATTGTAGCTCTGTTGATGATGGTGACGGCAATGTGCTTGGATGCTGGATTGGTGGAGTGTAGCGGCCGGTCATAATTTATTTCCATGCTGATATGGAATTTTGTGTTTGTATGCACCCTCGAAAAATACTAAGTGTAATAGAGGCTCGAATGCTGATAGCTCAGCCAAAATACCAAGTAGGGACCTGGGACAAAGTGTTTTCGAAGACATTTTTTCACAAGGAATAAAATTAATTAGCCGGATTTGAAATTTGACAGAGTTAAGACTTTTGTTTGGCCCCTCCAAAAAGATTGATTTGTACATTGGTGTGCATACAGAACGATTAAGGGATATCTGTAGTGCCAACATTTACCTGGGCTTATTAATGGAGACAAGTCAGCAGTAAGAGGTAGCTATTTTATTAATTTTTCCATTTCTCGGGAAACACCACTTAAAAGTACTGGCTTGTCATAACCTGTCCAAAAAATGGGTTGAAATAAACACCTAAACTCTTATCCAAATCAAAAACCCACATCACCTCGTTACGAAGATTGTGAAAAAAATGCCAAAAGCACTTGTCTCATAAGACCCCCACTCTGACCACTGAGTTACATGCGCGAGTGTGTGCGCAAGACGGGGTTTGAACCCGCGACCAAGGGCTTACTCTTTCAAGTGCAAGAGAAAGAGCGAAATTAAGGTTTATATACTGAAGTTGAATGTTTGCCTTTGAACGTCGTACGAACCGATGAGACCATACCGTACCGTACGAGTTTCGTGAGCGTACGTCTACGGCCTCAGGATGGAATATAGTAATTAAGTGAAGTAATTCATCACGAAAACCAGACGGTAACAATACGAATCGAATCACAAGATACGAAGGAAACGAATAAGACTTGTAGCGACCACTTCCCGAATTACAGATTGATAGGATTCATCGTTTACAAGGAATAGTTTAGAGAAGGTGCTGATTTTGTCATGGTGAGCGCGAAACGGAGTGAATTCATGTAGCAGCTCTTCAGTGCATTTGACTGAAGCCGTACGACGGTTGCTGTTGCCACGGCTCATTTCTCTTGTCTCGTGCTCTCATTCGAACCTGGATGTGTGGCATGTACTTCATTTTCTTCTATTTCAATCAGATATTTGTATCTTTCTTCAAAACATTGGTCGGTAAGGAAATCGCAGTTGAACTCAAGAATGATGTTGTAATGACTGGTACCCTTCACAGTGTCGACCAATATTTAAACGTCAAACTCCTCAACGTCAAGGTCATCAATCCTGAAAAATACCCGCAACTCGTTGCACTGAAAAACTGCTTTGTCAGGGGAAGCGTCGTTCGGTATATCCAGATCCCACCCGAACATGTCGACACCGAACTCTTACAAGATGCGGCCCGGAGAGAAAACGCCCCAGCGAAATAAAACGACAAAAACTTGTGGCGATGATGCTGTTCGCAGTCGCGAAGACGGGGGAGATACACAACAAATAATGTGGGATTGTGACGAAACTGAAAATATCAAAGACACAACTATTTGGAGCTCACATCATAGAAGAGGGGGTTTGAGGATGATGCCCGGTACCAACAGTCACCGTAGGGTAGAACAACTAGGGGATGTCGTATGGATTGACGGATTGATAAACCAGGAGCCTTGGCAAGATCATAATTACCATGATTGGGAAGAAACCATAAAGGAGGTAAAGAATTTTGTAACGGGAATATTATTTCTGTTGGCTATCCGGAGGATTCTTGTTCATCTCCTACGCACAAGGTATAGGAGCCATTCGATGCAATGATACCTATCGGATTGCCTCTATATATTATTTAATGCTGCAACAATACACGGCTTCTATGGTTAGGGATGTCTAGGTTTGAAAATCTAAATGATGTTTTAGTCACAATCTCAAAGTTGATAGTGTATACAAGATAACGTTTTCATTGAATGCAATCGAAATACAACTGCGAAATTTGTGTATGAATTCGTGGCACGTGTAGGCGATTCCTACGACGGCGAATATCAGTGCACGTCGGTTCTCATGATCAGCTATTTGCACCTGCCGTCGCCATTGGCTTCGCATTTGTCTTTTTTTACGAAACAAGAAGTGTATGGAGCCGTGCAGTCAGGGCTCATTGCCTTCGCTATACTACGGATGACAGGACTCAGCTCCAACCGATTGTCTGGTTCACCAACAGTCCAGAAAGATTCGCAGGGCCAATTGGTTAGATTTTTCGAAAGTTTCATTTCATCCAACAACACCTCGTCGAGGGTTTTTAACATATCGTTGGTCTTTTTTGATTTCACTTTCGTCTGAACAAGAGTCATTAGTGTTGATCCTTCATTAAACATGTTGTTGAATTTTTGTAAGGGGTTGTCCTCCTCTTCTTGCTCCAATTCACTACGGCCAGATTCGTTATCCTGATCGAACTTGTCAAACTCCGCGAGAACTTGGTCGAGAAGATCCTCCTGGTCCAAATCCAAATCGAAAAATTCCTGGGCTTTTGCCACCAACACGTCCGTACCCATTTCTGCAAAGTCTTCAAATCCTATAGTCCACATTGCTGTATGAGCAGCAATATGATTCAATCGACAGTGATAGCGTATTTGCTGTCGCAATGCGGCTTTGAGGTCGTTCAATGTAATGTCGTCCAGAGACATCGACGACAATTGGATTGCAGTTTTCAGTGTGTCTGTCGTTCCCAAGAGCAAGGGCTCAGGTACCATACGAACAATTCTTGTATAACCATGGGTTTTTCCATAGCCGTATGGCGCCTGAACAATCGATACATTCAATCGTTTGTCGAGTTGCGGCCAGAAATAAATTACAGCGCAATACGATCGAAGAAATACACGTGTTGAGGGCTCGATCTGCTTGTTGGTCGTCCTACGACTGACTGTAGTAAAGGGACTCAAAATCTCACCATATGCGTATCAGGAATGATGTCAACCCTATCAATTGCAAAGTTGTCGCTTCCGGCGCTTTTTCCTTTTGTCAAGACGGTACGAATGAATTTGGTCAAGCTGGTAGTCATCTTTCCGGGTGGTGCCAAAACGGCTATTCTGTCTTTCGATCCTTCCGGGACGAAAGTTTTACACTCTTTCTTCTTATTCCCTTCACCATCCGATTCAGAAGATGTTGGAATACATTGTTTTAGCGTACGATCGAACATGCTTTCGTGTTCCAGACGTTCTGTGCTGACACTGATCATGGCATTCACCGGTACATTTCCGATTTTTTCTTCCAAAAGAAGCTGGTTTTCGTGCTGCTCCATCAATTCGATGGCTTTCATGAAGGTTGTGGCAATACATATCAGGATCAAGAAAAAGAATCCACCAAAAAGAAGTTTTAACGAAGCCATCACGGAACCTTTGGTCTTCCGAGATCTTCGGGCAAATAATCCTCTTTCTCAATTGATTTCCGATTTCCCAATCTAGCTGTATGCAACTGCTGTATGTTTCTTATGTGCTCTTCGTTTCAATCACTGTCCATTGCGATCTAGCAGTACGGTAAGAGTGGTGATGCCGTACGTAGTGCTTACTATCCCGTATGACGATTAGGAAGTAAAGCAGTCAAAAAATCGTCTTCGCTTCTCAGTCACATCGTAAGATTCCTTCGTACGACTTGGTATCATAATTCTTATCCGTATCCGGGGTAAGGTAAGATCTTACCATACCAGGGGTCATTTTTGCTTAGGCATAAGGCATAAGGCAGGCAGCCTCTACGATTGTTGTACCGGTACGGTGAGTGTACAAGATAAAAATACCACAATTAATACCCAGTACCAAAACCATGTACAAGTCTACAGGAAATAAACACATGTGTGCTCCGCACACCGAAGTCCCTTCAAAAAAAGAACAAGTCAAAGACCCTGAAAACACACCGAAAAACTCACTCCTAAGACAATTTTTTTGATGGGAAGTCCAATCGTCGAAATCACGAATGTCGGCCCATGATCGACCCTTCTGTTTCTCCTTCCATAGAACAGACCATGAAGGTCCATCACCGTACAAATAGTACAAAATGACACCAACTCAAATACCTACACATTCCGCTACTTGGTTTTCGATCCGGAAGGGTATTCAAACGGCAATTCAATGGCAAACAAGGGAGACAAAGATAGACAACGACATGATGCCCTTCCCCAACCCATCTGTTTCCCCTCCAATAGAAGGGAAGATGAGGGTGGACATGTACAAATACTACCACATTCGAACACCATCATGTTCCTCTACTGATTTGCTGACCTGGAATGGCAATCGAATGGCAATCGAATGGCAATCGAATGGCTATCGAATCGAACAAGAAGATACAAGACAAAGAACAACTAGATGACAACAATGACAATGGATCGATACAAAGAGCAAGCAGGGCGAGCTTCATTACAATTGGACTTAGGTGCCAACCAACTTGAGCGGCGTTTCAAGCAGCAGGAAGCCAGCAGCAAGCAAGCAGCGGCGTTTCAAGCGGCGTTTCGAGCGGCGTTTCAAGCAGCAGGAAGCCAGCAGCGTTTTGGAGCAGCGTTTTGGAGCGGCGTTTCAAGCAGCAGGAAGCCAGCAGCCAGCAGCGGCGTTTCGACCAGCAGGAAGCCAGCAGGAAGCCAGCAGCCAGCAGCGGCGTTTCGACCAGCAGGAAGCCAGCAGGAAGCCAGCAGCGGCGTTTCAAGCGGCGTTTTGGACCAGCAGGAAGCGAGCAGCGGCCTTTCAAGCGGCCTTTCAAGCAGCAGGAAGCCAGCAGCAAGCGGCGGCCTTTCGAGCAGCGTTTTGGAGCGGCGTTTTGGAGCGGCGTTTTGGAGGAGCAGCAGGAAGCCAGCAGGAAGCCAGCAGCGTTTTGGAGCAGCGTTTGGAGCAGCGTTTGGAGCAGCGTATTGGAGCAGCGTTTGGAGCAGCGTTTGGAGCAACAGGAAGCCAGCAGCCAGCAGCAACAACAAGCAGCAAGCAACGGCGTTTGGAGCGGCGTTTTGGAGCAGCAGGAAGCCAGCAGCGGCGTTTTGAGCGGCGTTTTGGAGCGCGGGAATGGTGATCGGCACTACAAAAAACCGGGCCCTTAGACATGTAGACCAAACTTAAATACAGTACCAAAATATTATACAGCACACTAGTACTAGTAGTAGCTTACTCAGAAGGGACTGGTTTAGCAGCAATAATAGTACAATCAGTCGTCTTATCGAGTAGTTGTCCTCTTGTCGTCTTATTTGTCGTCACATTAAAAAAAGTGAGCAAAAAAGTGTGTCACGAAATAAGCACCTCTGGGGAGATTTCTTAGAAAGAAAAGACTGAAGAACAACGGTCATGTAAAGTACTTGTGGTATTTGTGGTATTTCCTTAAGAGTTACACGGAGTCTTATACCACTAAAAATGCAACAATACTGTGTATGGAAATTCGACCGGTACACATGCTTTTTTAGGGGTACAACATGATTTATACAGAGAAAAAACAGTAGAAATAGTCATTAGAGGTATGTACCACTAAGCGTACCGGTTTCTACTTACGTGCCACAGTAGTCCCAGGCTAAATACCACATTTGTGGTATTTCCGACGTATGGTACCGGTATCAGTAACATGCACATACTTTGTAAATTTCAATCGAATGAGTCATGCCTACAATCTCTTGATGTCAGTTTCAGCGCAGATCGAAAACAAACTGAAACACTGAGAACAGCATTAGATCTGAGATTCTGTGCTGGATGCCCACTAAAGAAGAACTATGTACCTGGTCCGAATACCCTTCTCATTCTCAGTACTCTACCCGAAACAAACGATCCGGAACAGCAACACTCGACAATTGCAATGGGTCAATAATCAACAAAACAGAGAAAGCTGGCTGTAACGAGATAAAGTACGAATTTGGTTTCAATTCTACAACAACAATCACCTCGTTCGAGAAAAGCTTGAACAGCCTCGACAACAAAACGAATCTGTCGCATCTACAGCTACGACTACAACACCGACGACGCTTTTTCGTGCTTGCAAACCAAATTTTCTCTCTTGAAATCGAGCGTTGAAACATCAGCGTATCTCTAAGCAAACACACAATATCATTCGCCATGACACGAGGCTTGAATCCACCGGGCACTCTCTCGGCAGAAGATGTCCACACTCTTCGAAGCGTCCGAAGAGATATTTACTACCAAGGAATCATAGGAGGTGGTAAGCTGAAGAATTTCGTATATTGCTGGGGGTTTCGAAATGATGAAACGAAGTTTCAATGCGGCTCGATCGGAGACTGGTACGGTAGTCATCAAGTTTCATGCCGGTCTTTCCACTGGAGCTCTCACTTTGACTTTTCCTTGCTCCCTTTTTTTCGATGTTCCATCCGATCCACCGTGAAAACCGTCACCGCCTTTTCATCTCGTCGTTATTACTACCCGTGGAGGTCTTGGACTTTGTAGTGGGATAGTTATGTACACGGGAGCTCAATGGGCGAAAAAACTTGGATTTATCAAGGGGACGGCACTAAATCGAAACACGGGCATGCTAGTAGTGCTGTCGTCTTTCGCCTTTGGTCAATTCTTCATGGCGTCAACCACCGGAAAAGAATTGGTCCACTTGCTTCACCCAGTGTTCCAAGCAGGGTCGTTTGGAGATTCTTCGAGCCCGAATCATCAAAATAATAGTAATCGGCACGAACCGTCGGGATCGGTGGATCCAGAGCGTCTGCGCGAAATGCGAGCCGCTCGACGAAAGTCTCTGATGGAAACGTTGCACCACCAAAGAGGTGGTATCAGTGATTCTCATTCCGGACATTGGGTTGAAGAGGCTTCGAGCTTAACCGAAGAAAACGGTAATCACACCGAGTCACCCACGCCGGTAGATCCGCAGCGGTTGCGCGACATGCGTCTCGCTCGGCGGAAGAGTCTGATGGAGCAGCTCTATAGCCAAAAGGGTGGTATAAGTGACTCGCATTCCGGACGCTGGGTACAGGAAAACAGTGAAACCAAGTTTGAAAAGGAATACTAACGATGCATTGGATCTAGAATAGTCGCGAAACGTGTCCAAACGTACGCACAGAATACTGCGATGCGGATTGAATTGAGTCATCAAATAGAGGAAACAATCCCAAAGATGCAAACACGGCATATGCTGTGCACACAATGGAAATGGTTGTCTATGCTCATATATCGTTTAACCTCTCTCTTACATTCGGTATGCATAACGAATAGACCCTACATACAGAATATCCTAACGGAAAAACCACAAATGGAAACTTCAAGAACCTGGCGTCGGCTCTGACATCATAATCAATGGTACGAAAGACTCACAGCCATTTTGTCGGTATTGAAGAATAATGAAGGCATTATTTATTATAGAAATCGGATTGCAACGGAATGACGAAACAAGAATTTAAACTCCTATTATCCCATGAATGGAGTTGAATGCAATGCATCGTTATCCATGACTCTTTGATAGTTACAAACAACTGCCTACTCCAAACCGCTCAAATACCAGTCGGCGCATTGGTCGAAACATCTATGGAATCGTATCGTAGCTAGTGGAAGCCTCCATACACGACATCTACACTTTTTGGATCTATCATATATGTAGCTTGCCCTGACTCTCGCACGACTTTCATCAAAGTGAAGCCAACGATACCGCAGTTGACAACTTTCTTTTGCTTGCCAACATGGTCCTCATTCAACGGCAAAAAAGTTCGAAAGAAGCACCGGAACCAAATTGAATGCCCACCAACGATGACAAATTCTTCCTTTATTGACGAGGAAAACACCAATTCGCAAAACTCCCGCATACGTTTCAAACCGTTGGTCCCGACCGGTTTGTTTCCCAAGTGGAGACTCATGTCGACCTGCTTTCTAAAGGATGATTGAAAGTCACACAGGTTTGATCCTTTATCTATCCACGAGGCCTGAATTTGTGTTTGAGCAGGTGTGATCGACAATGTATCGGGGTTGCGACTGATTTCTTGCAAGCACGGTAGGACTAGAATCTTTTCTTGGGGCCTACGATTAAGTCTTTCGCGAAACCCGGCGACGACGGTTGTTACCGCACGTCTTAGACTCGAGGATACCAATTTCGAAGGTGGAGCATCAGGCTTCGCCATGAGTACATTGACGTGTTGGGCTATGGGATCGGTATCATGCAAGTCCTTGGCTGATTGGAAAAAATTGGAAAGCTCCTCAACTTGATTAAGTCCTAGAATGGAAGTCGGAGAATCATAGAACCAACTGATTTGTTTCAAAAAAATTCGACGCGTTATGATCAGCATCCAAATATATCGCATACAAGCCGAGAATGGTCTAACAATTCGTAAAATAAATCTCTCTATCCATAATGTTACGTCAACTCACCTATCCATTTTCCCCGAAAGGATCAAGTAAAGTTCAAAACAGATCGATTTAATCAAACCAGGAACGAAGCCTATGGCGAAGGCAACCTGTGATCGATGGCTTCCCTTGTTGAAAGTATCATTCCATGTAGATTCTCCGTGTCTCACAAAATATATCGTTTTTCGTTCGACAACCCGCCCGCTGAGAGATCCTTCTTCTTCTCTTGCCAGTATCGGACCGAAGACAAGGCTCGGACACTGGGGCAACCTCCAGGATTTGTCATTGCAAAAGAGTAAATACACTACGCCTCGTAGAAACATTCCAATCTTGTAGATCAATGTGGGCAAGTTGAACAGCAGCATGGCGCACAGAAGGATGAGCGCCGGCCGAACGAACGAGGCCATTTCCGACAGCAACTCCATAATCTTAAGTCAGGATATTGTTCGCGTGGAACATGGATCGAACGGCAGTGAATGAATGTGTTTGCCGGCTACAACTTTGATTGATTGTGAGAAGCTGTCCCTTTTTCTGGAGGAACCTTACTACACCGCAAGCCACAAATACGCTGGAATCACAGTGATCATCCTCAGAGGTGAAGTGACAACAACTGAATTTGTCCCAATTCGCAAAAGATGAATGCATTTTTTTGTTCTCTGCTGAACGATGACGATGACACGGATTATTAGTGATGATTCTGTTATCCCCACTATTTGTTTCGCCAAATATCGGTGTCACAAATTCATCTCAAAAAGTGTACTCATTTACCGTAAACCCCTGATTCAAAATTCACCATTCTACGAGCATGGGTAGCACTCGTACTAACACATGCAAGTAGTATGTCCTCGTATGTACCGGTAAGATTATATTCCCGCCGTTATTTGATACGTGTGCTGGTACTGGTAATGTGGAAAAAATTCAAAAATCAAATCGATTGTTATCTGCTGGGCCCTGGAAATCGGAAGAAAACGTTATTGTACCGTACAGTTCTTAGCGGTCGCATTGTTGATAGATCCACTTCGAACAACAATACCATCCTATTCCATCCGACACACTCCTCGTCTCAATACAACACTAAACAAAAGCCATCATGAGCAGCAGTGCATCCCGTATCGAATACAGTGAAAAATATGCTGATGATTTGAATGAATATCGGTGAGTGTGAACCACCTATCAGCACTTCCTGATCACCCATGTTGGAACCGGCAATGCCCGTTGAGATTTGTACTGTGTTTTACGTGAAAACGAATTACAATTTTTCCCTAGGATTTGGAAGAATAATTACACGTCTCTAACTTTCCTCTGTTCCGTCATTCGTTTTGGAACTAAAACGTTAATATCTTCGCAGTCATGTCATCTTACCGAAGGAGCTCGCGAAGACACTCCCCAAGAGCCGTCTCCTGTCCGAGTCTGAGTGGCGAGGGATCGGAGTTCAACAAAGTCGAGGTTGGCAACACTATGCCATCCACCGGTAAGTTAGGTTGAATGTTTGCGACGACAGCATTCCCATTCGCATCATCAACACGCATATGGCACAGTTTAAGGTAAACGGCGACTCTTTCTCACCGTCACTTCTTTCCCTTCTTCGGTCTTGTTCGTGTGTTTTTTACAGTCCCGAACCCCACATTCTTCTCTTTCGACGACCCCTCGGTACAGACCCTCAAAGTGGACGAGTCGATCCCGAAATGGAACGCAAGGCTCGGGAGGAATACCGTGCTCAATATCAACGCTAATTAACACCTAACGGAAAAACAATAATGGGACAATCGATGACGACGATTGCAGCTATGTTCCACCGCTTGCATTGCCGCCATATTTACAGGAATTCTTTTTGAAACACGAAAATATTGAAACAAACAAAAGGAAATAAAATTTACATACATTTTGACAATGAATATTTGCCCAAATTTGATCGTTTGCTGGTTGGGTCTTTCGAAACTTCACAACCCATTCGTTCGATATCGATACAAAAATGAAGCGACCAAACATATTATGGCCAATACAACAAAATAAATGTTGCCAGTCATGGTCTATTGTTGTGCTATGAGTCCAGTTGTTCTACTACTTTGCATCAGCTTCAATCTATGTTCGCAATACAGTTTTAGCACATCGTGAGCTGCAATATGCAGCCACTTGTTTTTCATGCGTTTTGTGGTTCTGCAGGTCACTTGCATAGCGAGAGCTCGTCTCCAATAGAAATCAGCAAATAATGCAAATGGCGATCGGAATGCGATGATGCCATTCTTGCTTCGCACGGAGTTTTGGTTTGTGAAACGGTCGTCAAAACCAGTATAAACCAAAATACCCAGTGACACCAACATAAACAATCATCGATTGGTTACATCCTCGAGGACTAGCTCCGTCTCACGTAAGGCTCGGAGGATTTTGCACAATTTTTAACTCCATAAAAATACTTCGAATGTTTCGACTGTTTTATTGATCTAATACTTTTCAATTTCGAAAGAATGGTTGTTCTGAAACATGATGGGAAAGTGGAAACTAGGCATGATGAACTACATCACTATGAAAGCACACTTCCCTCTTATTATTGAAAATACACTTTTTCACTTTCTGCCAGCCTAAATATTCAATAGTTAGGCGTTGTCTCTCATTTTTCATTTCTATAGCTTCGATTTACGCCTTGCTCTTTCGTTCCGCATGCAATTTCAATCCCTCCTCTGGATTTGTCAAAGTAGAGTTAAAGATTCGTCCAGGTACACCCTGTCCAAGTACATCATCGGGATCAGGAATGTTGGGATCGAACCAGGCATTCTTACGCAACTTTCTATCCAATCTGTCTTCCTCTTCTTCGATCAGCTGCTTGTAATCCTTCGAGTTTTCTACAGCGTGGAGGTATGCCAACTCGAGGGTGTCGTGTGCCGATTCCGAGATCTCGGCGATCTCCTCGGATGTCAACGCACGTTCTTTCTTTGCAGGAGTTCCGGACCATAACTCTCCGCTTGGAACCTTTGTTCCAGCGGTGACGATCGAAGCCGGGGCTATGACGGAGTTGGCGCCAACAGTCGCACCGTCCATAATTTGTGCGGATTCTCCAACAACTACCAAGTCTTCGATGGTGCAGGCATGAACGATGGCTCCGGCGCCAATCGTGACATTGTCGCCAATTTTAGTGGGATGATCTCCTTGGATTTTTGCAACATGCACTACGGCGCGGTCGCCTATGCTGGTTTTGGAACCAATTTTCACGTTATTGACGTCCCCTCGGACGGTGGCTCCATACCATACACTAAAACATCACAAGGAACAGAGATTGTTTCCATTAGAAAATCAACCAGAGGTATTCCACCTTTGCTGAAGTATCACAAGTAAATTGCATCGTCGTATCTCTGAAAATTTCCCTTACCTCGAGTGTTCACCGATGGTAACGTTGCCAATAACAGACGCGGAAGGAGCGATGAAATTGTTCGCTCCCGGTAGCGCAGGTGCGACGCCATCAACGGAGACGATACGACTCGAAGGGACCAAGCGCTCGGTATATTTTGCCACTTCCATGCTAGCACCCACACTGTCGAGTGTGGCTCTATTTTGTGATTGTTCGGATTGATTTTATTGGAAACGAGAGTGTTCGAGTGATTTGTTGACGCACGAAAACATCGGATCAGAGATGTAATTTGAAAAAAAATTAAATAAAAGGAATCGGCGACCACTCAAGCGGTACAGTTCCCACAAATTCTTGATAAATCGCTCTAAGGAGTCGAAATACTGCTCTTCCCCATCCTTCTGAAACGAATATTGGCATACGAAAAAAGTGCCGATGATGCTCAATGAACTACCCAAAAAATCAGCGAAGTTGGAACTCACCCAATTCGTCTAGCAGCTCCCGATGCTGCTACGGCAATTCTTGCGGCCATGGAAGTCATTGTAATGAGTGTAGTACCTGTTTTCCTTCGTACGAACGTTCCTTCCAAAGCTAGTGGAGTTGGTTGCTGAAACACAAGTGATGTTGTTGTCCAGTATGCATGCTCTCAACGCTGTTGATCCTGCCTGTTCGCTAAGACAAAGCATTACCGGTATCTGCAGTTTCGTACACGACAACACCTAAAACGCTCACTGGACTGCCTGGCACCGTACGGTACAACCGCACGCAGCGTACGGCACGGCCTCTCTGCATACCGTACCCGAGCGGGTAGCCCAATCACCGGCTATTTGCAGTATCGGATTCGCGTCATTCTCGCGCGGTTCCAAAAAGTACAGTGGCATCTTTTAAGGGTCTCCCCTATTCATCATGGTTGAAACTCAAACTAAAATATCAAATTCCCCCGTTTTTAGGTCAAATACTGTTACCGTACTGTCGTCATTCGTACCAAACGGTAATCTTAGTCATGTTGTACAGTACAAAAATATTGGCTCCAAATTGAATTTTGTATCTTTTCGTTCCAAAATGATGAGAACAGCTATCAAACACGTGCAAAGAGTGGAGGGCTAAGACTTCATTCCATTTCGTACTTTAACAACAAATACGTTAGAAAATGATGCGATTTTACGAACTCGCTGTCTTTGTCCAGGCATTGTTTCTTGCGTTTGGGAGCGGGAATGCCTTCCAAAGCAATTTGAAGAGACCCCTGACGACGGCTCCTGCTTCGATTTCCCGTCGCGGCCAATCGTACTTCCCTGCCGTTACATCTTCGTCCCAGTTGTCGATGGCGGCAGATCCCGAAGCCAAAAAAGAAACAACATGGGATCGAATCACTGGACCCAAATTGTTTAAGACTGTGACAAATTGGAATGGCATTCATTCCGTGCCCCTAGTCCCATTGCGGATTCTAACCGGAATGTTGATGATCCATCACGGTTCGGAAGGTACGCTTCGTTGTCACTACGTTGTGTTATTTTCGTTGGCGAAATTTACAGTTTTGCACCATCATCTCTTTCATTTTGTTTTTCGTTTGCCGAAATTTCAACCTCTTACAATGTTACTTTGCCTTTACCCAATACAAAACAAAAAATGTGAACAAATTTGCGTCGCTGATAGGTGGTATTGGTCCGGCTAATTTTGGAACGCCAGAGTTCCAGGGATTTGTGGACTACGTTATGGCTCCTCATTTTGGTTTTTTGCCGGGACCTTTGGAGCTCTGGGCGGCATTGCATGATTATGCCGAGTTTTTCGGAGGGATCTTCTTCGCTCTTGGATTCTTGACGCGACCGGCGGCCTTGTCTCTCCTTGTGACTATGATGTCCGCTGTTTACTTTCACCTATCGGCAGTCGGGGCACAGGGCTTCCCGCTTGGACACGTTTCCAATTACTCGTACGATTTCGAAGAACCCCTTTTGTATGGTCTTATTTTCCTCGTGTTTTGGTTCAACGGGGCGGGTCCACTTTCAATCGATTCTATCATTTACAAGAACATTGCTCCAGAAGACGGTGAATAAGCTGGTCGATTCAATGCATGTAAGAGCGCGTGCTTCTTAGCATGGGTCGACGAAACCCGAGGTAGCAAAAAGGGTTAACTTTTCATTCCTGGGGTTTCAACATGCCTTGTAACGTTTTTAGGAATGTTTATCCGACTGACTTGTTTCAAAAGATATCTTCTAGTGTTGCTTTTCTTAAATTGAGTTTCACCGATGAATTTGGTCTCACCTCCTGCTATTATAAAATCCCGTCATTTTTAGCTGCATGAATCGGCATTTTTTCAACCGAACTTGCTTCGCCCTATTCACCACACGACCTGGCCTTGGGAATGGAGCCTGGTTTAGTTACGACCCTAACCTCGCATCTACTGCATCAATGGGGAGCTTGTGACCTTGCAATGTAGTTGTAATCTCTTTCTTCTTACTATTATTTTTATTGTATTGCCAAAGAGCTGTACTGCTGTACGAAGTGTTATCATTATTTTTTGAAGAAACGATAATTAGAAGATGATAACATACGAGTTTAGGTGTGAATGGGGGTGACCATTTTGAGACAGCTTTTTTCCCTTCCCCCTTGATACACTCATCGATTCTGATCCTGTTAGTCTTATTAATCTTACTCTCCAGCTGTAGCTTCCTCCTGGCTAAAGTAATCATCACGCCAGAAAAGGCAAGAGCAAGAGCTATCCATAGATAGTACCCAATTTGCTGGGGTTGTGCGCGCGGGAACCCATTCGAACTTTATGATTCTTTCAGTCAAGAAAATCATGAAAAATATAAAAAAACTCCATTAACACACTCATCACAATGCCAAATGGTCTCAACCAAAACATTCCTTAACCATAGCATTAGAGGCGCTCACTACTTGGGGTTACCTTCCTTACATCAAGAACAATAAGATCCGCAAGTTTTGGATCGATCGACCGAGTGGTTTAGAAGAAAAGAGCTTCAACAACCGCAACAAGGAGATGACGAAGGGAAAAAATCACCGTCGTTGTTGTCGTCAAAGCCCTTGCCCCCCCCCCCCCCCCCCCTCTGTCCGCCGCCCTACGTGGCAACAACAAGGGATGCTACAGTGTAATTCAATTAGTTTAATGTTAATTTGTTATTCAGTGCTGTTAAAGTAGTTGCAATTAGATGGAGGAGTAGGAAGCAAAGAAGTGACGAGTATTGAGTTTTGCAATAGAGTTTCGCAATAGAGGTTCTTTGGTATGTATCTTACTCATACAAGTAGTAATAAAGAGAGAAAAAATGGTTCAAAATAATCCTCAGTCACGAGACCAATTTAGATCATGAGTGTTATTTTGAACATTTTGCTTCGGTACAAAATCTACGTAGGCCTACGTTGTCTCTTCGTCATTAACACCTAAACTTGTACCGTGAGGGTGCACAATATATACAACCCAAAATACAGTACAAAACATGTGTAGAACTCTATGCAGGACACATTAGGTGCGCACAAACATTCAGCAAGAGAAGATTCCCGTGGTATGTGCATAATAAAACTTCCAAGTCAGATCACTGCAAATAACATGGCAAAATACAGGCACAGAAATAATTTTGGTTCACATCATGACAGAAATTGACCATCAGTTGTGTGTAACATCTAATTGCTAATACAGTCAATCCGATTGATCAATTGATTGACCAATCAACAATCCATGAAGGCACAAAGCCCGCTGGGATGTGCGTCAAAGAAGGTTCCAAGTCGGATTGCTACATGTAACACTGAAAAATACAGATACAGAAATAATTTTGGTTCATATCATGACAGAAATTGTCCATCGATTACATGTCTAATCACTAATACAGTTAGAAATCAATCCAATTGATGCATCAATGATGGATTGATCAATCTATTGATTGAGGGACAAAGCCCGCTGGGATATGCATTAATGAAACTTTGGAGTCAGATCACTGCAAATAACATGGCAAAATACAGACATAGAAATAATTTTGGTTCATATCATGACAGAAATTGTCCATGGGTTACGTGTACAATCAAATCACTAATACAGCTAGAGACCAATACAATTGATTGATTCGGGGATTGATTGATCATATACTACACTTGATGCATAAAAACTTGAAGTCAAAAACACTCTGCTATCAGCAACAACAGGGGGGGGGGGGGGGGGGGGGAGCTCTATCCAACAGAAACACACTCCACTCCACTCCACAATCCACCAATAATCAACCGCTTGTCTGCTCTGCTCAACAAAGCTGGTAATTTTCTCCCTGCCTCTTATCTGGGTGCATCTTCCTAACCAGCTGAGTGATAGTACAGCCTCCATAGCACCACTTTATCTTGGCAATGGCTGTGTTCACATCATTGCCACAATCTAGGAGCCTTTCCATACATCTTCAAAGAACCTTCTGATTGCAATACTTGTACTTCACTCTGCCTCGCTCCACAGCATTGAACTCCCTTGCTGGCTTCCTCCCTCCAATGCCATTCTAACACTCATCTCACAAGGCTTGGATGGTTTGTGGTCTATCATGCAGAGTTGCTGGCCTTTCTACCACAGGAGTCCCTTGCTGGGGATTGGCAGATGGGCTTGCACTGGTTCTCCAAGTCGGGGCCATTGACATACCCCAAATGATCTGGGTAAGTATCTTAACCTGTCATTTAAGCTCAGCAAGCTCTGGTATCTGATGGTTTGTCATCTCTGCTACATTGGTTTGAGTAGTGAATAGCTTGGCATTGATATCATTCCTCCACTGCTGTCACCCTCTACCAAAGGCACCACCATGATTCACTTCTTCTTCATCAGGGATCTCATCCAGCCACACAATTCCATCGATGTTGGAAGCAATCACTTCCACTCTACAAATAGGATTCACCCCCATAGAAAGTCTCCCTTTCAGCAACTCATATCTTCATAGGATCTGTTGCTTCAGTCCAAGGGGACAATACGTCCGATAACTGTCACGCGACCCTTTTTTTTTGTCGGGAGGTACTGTCGCAACCCCTTTTTGTGTGTAATTTTAACACGAGTCCCCCCTGTGATTCACTAGGTCAGTATCATGCCCAATTTTCTAACTCTCAATACGTGGGTCGCGTTTATTTTTTTCCTTGGGTCATGAATAATTATTATTAATTTTTAATAAAACCTACCCGTACGCTCGCGAATCACATCTACTAAAATTAAATATGCAAGGTCATGACTCACAACCAATCCCCCCTGTGATTCGGTTGCTTTGTATCATGCTCATTTTTCTAACTCTCAATCCCTGGTTCGCGATTATTTTTTCCTTGGGTCATGAATAATTATTTTTAATTTTTAATATCACCTACCTGTACATTCGCGAATCACACCTACAAAAATGAAATACACAAGGTCATGACTCACAACCAGTAAAATTTAACATTAGTGCTTGCAACACACTACCCTTAAAATGTATCTCCATTGCTCGCGACACACTACCCTTATAATTTAATATTTGTGCTCGCAACAAACAACCCTTAAAATTTAATATCATCGCTTGCGACTACCTACCACTACAGTTGAATTATTCGGGTCAAGAATTTGCCTAGTAGTATCATATGCAAAATATGTATGATAGGTATGAGTACTTCTTTCCGTACAATTGAATCATATTTGTCACACAATCTACTATTTGCAACCATGGTATGCAACATATGTAGAATATGTACCTTTTACCCTAATCATTCTCCCCGAAGATTTACCCGTGTCATACTAGGTGTGAACCCACCCGCGTTGTCGTCAAATTAGTGAATGGACTGACACAATGAGCAGTAACAATTCTGAAAACAATGCCTAAACTTCCTCCATTTTGCCAAGCAATTGCATCAATACAGGATCAATCTAGTTGTCGTCCTCATTTTCCTCTTCAGCAAGACTACTGGCAACAGTGCCACCATCTTTTGATACAGTACCGGTAGGGTTTTTTTCTGACTTGAATCTTTCCAGCATCATTTTCTCCAAATTTTTACCCGTTTTGGAATCTTCTCTTAACGATTGTACCTTCTTGCACAATCTAGCGAACACTTGCCTCGCTCCGCTGTTCTGTTCCGTTTGATCGTTCCGTTTCATCCCTTTGTCCTTCTTATGACCAAATACTTTGAGAGTCATTACCCAATATTTTTCCTCCAAATCCAGGACCCAAATGCACTCAGTAGGTGGTTACACACCAAACATCACACATAACTCACTTCTGTTTCTTTCATGATTCAACTTATCCATTACAGGAACAATATTCATGAACTGATCACCTATAATATCTGATTTTATAATTTCTAATTGCAAATGAGTGTGTATTTTTCCTCCAAATCCAGTACCCAAATGCACTTATTAGGTGGCGACACACTAACTAGTATTACAGATAACTCACTTCTGTTTCTTTCATGATTCATCTTATCCATAACAGGAACAATATGCATGGTTCAATCACCCAAAATATCAAATTTTCTAATTTTTAATTGCAAATGAGTGTGTATTTTTTCTCCAAATCTAGTACCCAAATGCACTTAGTAGGTTCTGACACACAAACCATGACAGATAACTCACTTCTGTTTCTTTCATGATTCATCATATCCATAGTAGGAACAATATTCATGGTTCAATCACACAAAATATCTGATTTTCTATTTTCTAATTGCAAATTAGTGTATATTTTTCCTCCAAATCCAGGACCCAAATGCACTTAGTAGGTTCTGACACACTAACTATGACAGATAACTCACTTCTGTTTCTTTCATGATTCATCATATCCATAATAGGAACAATATTCATGGTTCAATCACACAAAATATCTGATTTTCTATTTTCTAATTGCAAATAAGTGTGTATTTTTCCTCCAAATCCAGGACCCAAATGCACTTACTAGGTGGTGACACACTAACTAT
Organism: Pseudo-nitzschia multiseries; assembly: GCA_037355745.1. Taxonomy (NCBI): domain Eukaryota; phylum Bacillariophyta; class Bacillariophyceae; order Bacillariales; family Bacillariaceae; genus Pseudo-nitzschia; species Pseudo-nitzschia multiseries. The sequence goes on along the minus strand of CM074784.1, from coordinate 18,705,764 downwards.
GACAAATAACTCACTTCTGTTTCTTTCATGATTCATCATATCCATAATAGGAACAATATTCATGGTTCAATCACCCAAAATAACAGATTTTCTATTTTCTAATTGCAAATTAGTGTGTATTTTTCCTCCAAATCCAGGACCCAAATGAACTTAGTAGGTTCTGACACACAAACCATGACAGATAAGTCACTTCTGTTTCTTTCATGATTCATCTTATCCATAACAGCAACAATATTCATGGTTCAATCACCCAAAATAACAGATTTTCTATTTTCTAATTGCAAATTAGTGTGTATTTTTCCTCCAAATCCAGGACCCAAATGCACTTAGTAGGTTCTGACACACAAACCATGACAGATAACTCACTTCTGTTTCTTTCATGATTCATCATATCCATAGTAGGAACAATATTCATGGTTCAATCACACAAAATATCTGATTTTCTATTTTCTAATTGCAAATTAGTGTATATTTTTCCTCCAAATCCAGGACCCAAATGCACTTAGTAGGTTCTGACACACAAACTATGACAGATAAGTCACTTCTGTTTCTTTCATGATTCATCATATCCATAATAGGAACAATATTCATGGACTAATCACCCAAAATAACAGATTTTCTATTTTCTAATTGCAAATTAGTGTGTATTTTTCCTCCAAATCCAGGACCCAAATGCACTTACTAGGTGCTGACACACTAACTATGACAGATAACTCACTTCTGTTTCTTTCATGATTCAACTTATCCATAACAGCAACAATATTCATGGTTCAATCACCCAAAATATCAAATTTTCTATTTTCTAATTGCAAATTAGTGTGTATTTTTCCTCCAAATCCAGGACCCAAATGCACTTAGTAGGTTCTGACACACTAACTATGACAGATAAGTCACTTCTGTTTCTTTCATGATTCATCATATCCATAGTAGGAACAATATTCATGGTTCAATCACACAGAATATCTGATTTTCTATTTTCTAATTGCAAATTAGTGTGTATTTTCCCTCTAAATCCAGGTCCCAAATGCACTTACTAGGTGGTGACACACTAACTATGACAGATAACTCACTTCTGTTTCTTTCATGATTCATCATATCCATAATAGGAACAATATTCATGGTTCAATCACACAAAATATCTAATTTTCTATTTTCTAATAGCAAATTAATGAATACTGTTTATGTGGTATGTACTGGTATTCATAGTAGCAGTACGGTACCGGTACTTGTACTACTTGGCAGGTACTTGATGGTCTGTCCTTTTTCCGTTTTTATGGTCTGTCCTTTTTCCGTTTTTATGGTCTGTCCTTTTTCCGTTTTTAATGGTCTGTCCTTTGTCTGTCCCTTGTTTTTATGGTCCGTCCTTTACCTCTTTTCTGTTTTTATGGTCTGTCTCTTATCCGCTGCCGGCATGCGTGCGCGTGCACGCGCCGGCACAGTTTCAAAAACAGCTAAAAAGCAGTTATTTTAATTAAATTAAAAATAAAGAGTTCTCCTTAATTTTTTTCGTGCCATTTACTTAACCCTCTTTCCTTCTGACAGACCGATATGGACAACCAGACATTCCCAGAATTTTTTTAAAAACGTTATTCAGTAGTACATGATTTGCGCTTTAAGGTGATATTTTCAGAATTTTCTGGGGATGTCTGGTTGCTGAGATCGATCTGTCAGAAGTTGGGCAGGTGAAAAACGGTACAATCAAAGGCAAAATGACGGTACACAAATTCGTCACCAGAAATTATCTTGTACGAAAATTGTGTAGAAAGCTACTGTAGTAGACTACCATCACCGGTACATGAAAGATCTCACTGTATCACAAGTTGAGAACTTTAACTAAAAAAATCAGGGCACTATTCTTTATTGTTCTATATTGAAAACGCGTGCGACGCGCGATTTATTTACTTAACCTTCTTATTTTTAACTAAGGAAATGAAATCATTCTTCATTGTTCTATATTTACTGCATTAGATCTCACAGGTTAAGTATCGATTTTTTTTCCAACACACACACACCGAAAAGTATTTTTTTTTTCGAACACAGATACCGGTACGGTACTCGTAAAGTAATTTTTTTTCGAACACACATTATTTTACAGTGTGATTTTACAGTGTGATTTTACAGTGTGTGTGTGTGTGTTTTTTTGTCGCAAGGCAAAAAGCACTCTTTCCCTTCATAATCTTACCGAACTTATCTTGAGCAGAGTTGCTTTACTGTACTTGTACAATTGGCACTCCATCCGAGAATGTTGAATCCCACTGAACTGATCAGCAATGATCACTAGTAGGCAGGGAATTCAGGCTCGAGATATTTTAATCCGAAAAAACTGCCTTTGCTGAAAAAAGACAATCGAGACCAGGACGAGAGAGGAATTGCTTGATAGATATTGTTTGAGGGCCTGCAAACACGTCTTGAAAAGTAACAAATCTGCATCCCTTGTGTATTTATATCAACAGGATTAAGATCCAGTTTTTCGTGACAAAGGAGTAAGAAGGCTGCAAATCTACGGCAGCAGCAGCAACAACGGCAATCGCCGGAACGACAGCAAAAGGTCGGCAACGGTGGATCGGATACGAAAAGGATAGGAAACGGTGAACAACGTGAGATACATAGACAATGATGCCTGTATCCTACATTGCTGATGATGTATTCCTCACTTCTGTTTTCCTTATTATTTTCATAGGTACGGATTGGAAACAATGGATTGGATCGGAAAGACAGGAGCGGAAACAATGGATCGGAAACATTGGATCAAGGTGCGGTGAATGGTGTGGCAAATCATCGTATTCTTCTCTGTAGGTGTGGCAAATTTTCCCTGTAGGTGTGGCAAATATCAGAACAACGAATCGGCAGCATCAAATCGATCGGACGCCAACAGTGTAGGTTGGTAGCACGTAGATTATATTATTCTGTTGTTATCATTTACTCTACATCAATAGATACTCACCTCAATTTTTTTCAATTATTGTAGATTGTTAGAGATTGGCAACAGGAACAACGGCAACAAATCGATCAGTAACAAGAATTTCCGTTCCAGACCACTCATAATCTGAAACGCCGTTCCAGAAATTTGACCCTGAAACGCCAATACAGACGTTCTGTGGATTTTCAAGCGGCCGGAACCGGGAACGATCTAACCAACAGCGGCAGCGGCAGCGATAGCAACAGGCGGGAACAATCGAAGCTCTGCTGCAACAGTCAGAATTGCCGTTCCAGACAACTCAATCTGAAACGCCGTTCCAGAAACTTGACCCTGAAACGCACTCCATAGGCAAATCGATTCGTCGTCGTCCTCCAATGGCTAATCTGCACAGAGTTCGGCGATTGTCAGACAAGAATGGCACCCGGTGCAATGGGATTCAAAACAACAACAAAGCAATTGCTAGCAAAAGCAATCAAGCAAAAATCAAAGAGGAAACATGGGAAGGCATGTAGAAAGAGAATGACTTCAAATTTTCTCCAAAACGCAGCACCGTCATCATCAACAATCCACCAGACTTACAAACACTTGTCAGAGATAAAACCAAAGAAGGCACGTTGAAGTAGACGCTACGGCCTTTTCTATTGGAAAGGATTACCACTCGAAATGCCATACCGATGCCGATATGTTCTATACAAGGCTGACGGTTATTGCTCCAAAACATGTAAGTGATGACGAGGTGATTTATTACTTTGTGTTCCCAACGTATAAAGTAAAAGGCATGATGGTATGAAAAAAGAAACGTCGTGCCATAGAAACAAGGCAGAAACATAGTACTAGTACGAAGTAGCAAACAAACACTTCTGAAAATAATTTTATTTCATATCTTGGGTTAAGGTTAGGAAGTTGTTTGGCACCGAGATTTCAAATTTAAACATGATTCGAACACAAAAGCATGAAACACCGTTCCGGTTACTGAATTCTGAAACGCCGTTCCATGATTGTTGACATGAATTGTACAAAAAATCGTTTCACCACTCAAACAGAAATCGATACTATCATACCTACATTACTACTACTACTACTACTACTACTATCATAATACACCCGGACACATATCTAGGAAAAAAGTATTTTTGGAAACAAAATAAAAGAAAGAATGGTGGTGAAATCGTGTAGGAGGAAGGTAGTGCTGTAGAGTTCTACAAAAATTCGTTAAAATGAGCATGATGCTATCGGAGCGAGCATTAAAAGGCACGATGGTATGAAAGAAGACACGACGTGACATACCGTAGAAAACAACGCGGAAACATAGCAAACTAACACTTCTGAAACTAATTTTATTTCATATCTTGGGTTAAGGTTAGAAAGTGTGGTAGTGAAAAATAGATTTTTTAAATCAATTTAGTCAAAATGGAGAGATCAATGGACATTTTGAGTCTTCGGGGAGAATTTTGGTCGCAACCTGAGGGGGGTCGAAAATCTTTACCACAAAAATTGTGAATTTAAAAAAATACCCTTGCGCATAACAAACGCAGGGTCGATTTTCTGAAAATAGGGCTTGCGAGGTGTCGCGTGGGGTCGCGTGACAGTTATCGGACGTAGTGTGCAACAGTAGGATCAAAACAAGCCCAAAACAACGTCATTGCTAGGATAGCAGCAGCAGCAGAATCCCCAAAGGCTCCAAAAATCACAGAAGTCACTGAAGCACAGAGCCATTCATCAGTCAATCCACTGTCATCCTTCTCCTTTTACAAGCAAATACCCCTGTGGCAAAGCTTGCTACTAGCATTGATATCTGGCTAATCCAACTGCACATCTAAGTGCATGTCTTTCATACGCTTAGTCTTTTATCTAACCCTGTAGTTAACATCATCTTGAGTCGTTCCTCCCCTCCTAGCCATAGTTGTAGCCCACTTCTTAACTGAATGAGTTTCCAGCCTTTGCGCCCTTCCAAGGGCCCTAAACTGATCCCCTTCAATGATAGCCTTAAGATCCTTTTGGTACACTGCCTTGCACCTGTCTGCTTCCTTGCTTTCAGTGGAGACCTGGAGTCAGTATCCCCTTCATCAAACAGCCACTGACTCAATCACCCTCCTCCACTACCAAGCCATGCCTCCAGGTAGATAGAAAGCCCAATGAGTACACAGTACCTGTGATCCATTGATCCCATGAGCAGTTGCAATGAGTAGCCCCCCTCATTGTGCATGTTCTTTGACCACCTCATGTGAATTGTAAGGTAACCAGAGTATGTCATACTTGCCTGCAAGTTTGCCTTCTTCATGTGTGACATGTCATCCCCTCTTGCAATCAAGTGCAGCTGAACTCGCAGTATGGCCATGTGCCTGAGACTGGGGAGGCTGTCTCCAACAGCAGTGAGCTCAAACATCTGAGCAGAATCTTCATGGGGAAACGACCTATCAGCAGACATTTCCACACCAAGCTGATGCGCCTCCTTCTTAGTCACAGCTTTGATCAGTCAATTGATCTTGATAGATCTAGTAAGATTGCCCGTGTTTTCAGTATCACTCCAAGCTGCAGTCTTTGGCATGAAATAGGATATTGCTTTCATCCAGTATCTCATTGTGCTAGATGTTCCACTAACTGGGTTATTGTCTGTCTGTACCAGGATCCTCCATTCCATACACCCTCAAGCACATTCATTTATAGATATCATCAGGGGAAGTCACAACAAGCTCTTCCTGAGTGAACACCCAGTTGGTAGCATATTCATGCCCAGCAATGAAGGCCATCAAGTCCAACATGATCTTGTGGTATCTCAAGACTTGAGTGGGGGCATTCACATCATTGGATAGAATTGGATACAGTTCCCTTCTGGCCAGTCTCCTTGCTTGATGGGCTGGTGGTGCTGGGGCTCTTGCTAGGGCTCGCGCTGCAGGGGCTTGCAGGATCATCATCATTGTTGTTGCCAGCAGCAGCTAAGGCAGCTAGTTCAGCTAGTCCATTGTCTTCAGCTTCATCCTTCTCCTTCTGCTTCTTACTGTCCTCCTCCTCTTCATCGCCGTTGTCTTTTTCCTCCTCCTCTGGATGTTCAGGTTTATCATCATACGATGAGCTATCTCCTCTGCTTGTTGGCTGGTCTGCTCTTTCAGCAGGTGCTCTTTGTATGACATCTTGAGCACCCCAGAGTGCTCCTTGAACCAGTGGAGGTGCGTTCCGGGGAACAGCCTGGGAACAGCTGGAGACAATGGCATGATGACAGCAGCCCTGTGGATCCATCTCAGCTAAAGCTGCTGCAGCTTGGGCCTGAGCACAACATTTGCGGGCCCTTTTATGGGCCCGCATGTTCTTTGGCTCCATGCTCAGTTGATGTGGCATATCAGCTTGCTTGTTGGTGCTTGTTTGCTTGTTTGATTAAATCAGTTTGCAATCAAATCAATTGGTTTGCAATCAAATTGTCCTTTGCAATTAAATCGATTGAAAAAAGTGAGCTTTTTGCTAATTGATTGAAAAATGAGTGAGGTTGCATGAGAAAGCAAAGCAAAGCACATGCAAAAGGCGTGTGTATTAGTGAATTAATTAATTGGTTTGATACAAGCCAAAATTAGTGAGTCACTCACTATCTGTGAGTTGCATAAGTTGCGCACCTCATGGGAAAATACAGAGCTACAAATCAACCACCAATAGTGCAACTTTGTTAAAATTAAAAATGCAACCAGTACTCTACTGTTTGTAGTAGAATTTGCTTGTGTACCTCAACAGATGATGGGGTACTAAATGTGATACTACCGTAGTACCTACATAGAATTACCTAGCTGGTTGTAATAGCCCAGGTTAAATGCAACCCGGGTTGCATTGGAGGGACATCGTACCCGTAAAGTAGTCCTACGGTAATTTTGAAGGGTACGTACATTCGTACGGGTACCGGATACGTACATTTGTAACACCATGGCTCGTACGGGAGAGCACGTGCACTCGCAAAATCGATGCCTAAGTAAAATAAAATAAAAGGGACTCGCGAGTTTAAAACAGACTCAACGGGCGCGAAAAAGGTGCGGGGAGGGGGTGTTACTTTAGTAATTTCGAAAATATGCCGTATAATTGCTACACGATTTCTAGTAGTGTTTTCTGTTCCGACAATGGCATGATACTTTAGTAATTTCCAAAATATGCCGTAGAAATGCTACACGATTTCTAGTAGTGTTTTCTGCTCTGACAATGGCATGATACTAAAGTAATTTCCAAAATATGCCGTAGAAATGCTACACAATTTCTAGTAGTGTTTTCTGCTCCAATAATGGCATGATACTTAAGTAAATAGCAAAATAGGTGCCGGATACGTGATTTATTGTTATTAGTAGTACTAGTAGCTTCTAAAATACTCCGTAGTATTGGTACGTGATTTCTAGTAGTGTTACTCCTCTGTACTAGTACCGTACCGTAGTATTTCTGTCGTGAATTCCAGTTGTATTTTGAGCACTCTTCACCTACCGGTAGCACTACTAGTTTTGATACTCCCAGAACAGACTAATAGACAACAGACTAGGGACCAGGGCATATTCCAAAAAAAGAGCTAGAATTAGTCTGTAGACCTATTTCTTGTTAGAGAGCAAGTCATTATGAATATTGAGGCTATTGGGGCCAAAATCAGACGAGCTTCTTCTTGTAGCTCGTGCGCTTGTTGTACTAGTTTGGATGCTGGAGCAAGAAATATGGCCGTCCTATAAACAAAGCAGCGCTTGTAGTTTGGGCGCCGTGAATACACCAGTCCCCCAGAGCAGCACACCAGTGCTTGTTGTAGTTCAGACACCGGAGCAAGAATACACAGTTTCCTAGACTGGAGCAGGCAATGCTTGTAATTCTTCTTGTAGGGGTTGCTCAATGAAGAATTCCTGGCTGCTACAGACCAAGAACGTTGGGTTGTTGTTGCTGCTGCTGTTGCGTCTGTCGTTGTTGCGTCTGTCGATCACCAAGTCCGAGGAGCTGGAGCACCAGAGGACCAAGTCCGAGGAGCTGGAGCAGCCTTGCTTTTCAAGGGTGGAATGGTTTGAGCCATCGTTGCTGGAAAGGAGCGATTCCCATGGTCAAAAGCAAAAAGAAGCAGCGTCGTGAGTGATACTAGGAATGAATGAATAAAATGACAACAACGATGATTGTGATGACGACAACGACGACGCCAAATCAAATCGAAACAGCCTGAACATCTTCCCCCCCAAGCAAACAAAGAACTGGCAATGACTTACAGTGTGATAGAAGTCCAATGGGTTTATTGTTGTTGTAATAGGAAAGGAAGCAGCAAAAAGGGTCTAGTGCTTGGGAAGATGTGGAGCTGCCTGAATGGGGATCGCAAATTCGATGGTAGGAAGTACGCGTTTTTTTGGTGTTTCTACTGCGTTCAAGTGCAAAATTCCCTTTTTTGTGGTCATTTTGGGCCCAAAAGCCTCAATATTTACCATAGTTTGCTCTCTGGCAAGAAATAGGTCTACAGACTAATTCTAGAGTTTTTTTTGGAATATACCCTGGTCCCTACTTTGTTGTGTATTAGTGTGTTCTGGGAGTATCAAAAAGAGTGCTAGGTGAAGAGTGCTCATAATACGACTGGAAATCACGACCGCGTACTAGCTACAGAGGTGCCGAGTAACACTACTACTAGAAAATCACGTACCACTTCTACTCATATTATGTACCACTCATACGGAGTATTTCGCAAATTACCAAAGTATCATCCCATTATCAGAGCAGGAAACCCTACTAGTATTTGTGTAGGAATTCTACGGCATATTTTCAAAATTACTTTAGTATCATGCCATTGTCAGAGGAGAAAACACTACTAGAAATCGTGTAGCAGTTCTACGGCATATTTTCGAAATTACTAAAGTATCATGCCATTGTCGGAGCAGAAAACACTACTAGATTTTGTGTAGCTCTTCTACGGCATATTTTCGAAATTACCAAAGTAACACCCCTCCCCGCACCTTTTTCGCGCCGGTTGAGTCTGTTTCAAACTCGTGAGTCCCTTTTATTTTTTCTTACTTAGGCATCGATTTTGCGAGTGCACGTGCTCTCCCGTGCGAGCCATGGTATTACATTTGTAATCTTCTTAGTACGTACCGTTTATACGGGTACAATACCTAGGTAACGGTAGGACTACATCACGCATCACGCGTGGAGTTTCATTTTGTTTGTCCGTTGGGTTGTGGTATTCCAACGCTCACGATTGAAAATTACCCACGATTCAAGAAAATCTGAAAAGCAATGCCACGCAAGCCGGTCTTCAACCTTGAAGACTGGATGAAGAACATATCCAAATTCTCCATGTGCTTCTCTATGTGCAATGTACGTTGAATTTCCATTCAACGGCTTTTTACTGTTACAAGCTTTCTCAACGGCTCGTCGGAGTAGTTGACAAAGCTAGCTCACAATCTTAGTTTTTAACCAATACATAAACCTTATTTTAGTACCTTATTTTAGAGGCGTACGACACTGTTTAAACAGTCGAATAACCGCTTCGACCCTCTCTACCGGTAAAGACTACTTCAACTACTACACGAATAAAAAATTACCACTACTACACAACTAACAACCGATCCGAAGATTGTCCAGTAACAATAAGAAGACCAGTATGTCTTACTCAGTCATTCCCTTCAAGTATGACTTTGATCAAGAGACTATTGACAAAATTGAGTACAAGATTACCCAAGAAGTCAACGGCTCACAAGAAGTTACCAAGATCAAAATCCCTTTGATTACTGCAGGATCAACCAAATTACAAATTCTTTTCACCATTGATGCGTTCATTAGATCTAAGAAGACCCTCAACCTAACCACAGGACCAAGAATCTATGACAAGTTTGTAGACCTCCTCAGAGACTACACCGACTGTAGCTGGTGGAACAGCTATGTAACAGCCAATGTTCCACAGAGAACTGTGGACAACTTCCAGACGACAGTGGAAGCATTCATCAGCTTCAAGTTCAACAGCAACCTCGATGCCTACCAGAATCATAAAAGATTCCTCACCAATATTAAGAAGACAACCTCCATGACTGTACACCAATTCGTAGCTCAAGTCAACTTCCACAACCATGTTATTCTCCCATTACTACCGGGACACCCGCCACAAGATGCAGAGATCAACGAAAACGACTTCAAGAATCTAGTCTTTGAATCGATGCCAGAGGACTGGAAAGACATCTATCAACAACACCATTCTCCCCATAGAGATTCTCTCTCTGAAATGATGATAAGATTTGAAAGATTCCAATCTGTACAGAACAAAAAGAACAAGAAATCAGACAACCAGTCTCAAAACAACAACAACAGCAACAACAATGCCAACAACAACCGTAACAATCGTAACGGCAACAATCGCAACAACCGAAACAATCGCAACAATCGAAACCGAAACAACAACAACAATAACCAACGCAACAACAACAACAACAACAATCAACGCAGCAACAGCCAAGGCAACAACAACAACAAAGGCTCGACTAGGATCTCAAATGACTCACCGTGCCCTATCCACCCTGGTACCAATCACACCTGGGGTCAATGCTACACCAACAAGTATGGCAGCAACTCCAATCAGTCTAATAACAACTCTAGGGACAACACCGACTCACACGTGAATGATCGCAGCAGCAATTCCAACAACAGCAATCGATCCACTACCTCTTCCCATGGCAGTAACTTTCATGAACCAGAACAACACATGTGTGTCTTCATCAATGAACCAGAAGATACTACCATCCCTGCTACTCCTTGGCCGGATCTCTTCCATGTTGATATGGATATCGATGAAGAATACTACAACACAGATCTTCAAAGGTTTCCCTCTGAAAAGACCGATTCCGACAACAACAAGCAAGATGTTGCCCCTAGCAAGGACAATGTCGGCATCGACCTTGCTCCAACCACAGTAAGTGTCTGCAACTCGATCAACGGATCCCTTGGCAAGTACTACTTGAAAACCCTCTTCGATTCCGGATCAACCGACAACCTTATAGTGGAATCAGCAATTCCCTCTGGAATCAAGAAGAACCTTCTAGACCAACCAATTCAAATGCAAACAACAAACGGCAAAACCACTTGCAACCACTATGTAACCTTGGAGAACACCATATTCCCAGAACTATCCTACTCAATGAAAGTCCTACAAATCAAGTGCTTTGTAGTCTCTCAGAACATCAACTACCATCTCCTCATTGGAAGAAAGACAATGCGAGACCTCGGAATGAAGATGGACTTCGAGAACTGCACCATTGAATGGTATGAGAAGACCATGGACTTTCACCCTCGAAGCTACTTTGACAACAAGTCCTTGCTCCACAAGGTCATGTCTGCAGAACCACATGCCATTGCAGAAAGTTACTCTGCCCAATCAATCCAACAGTCTTATGTAGATGGAACCACCAAGTATGAGAAAACTGACCTCCACAAGCTTGTCACCGACCAAAATCATCTCTCCTACCAAGAGAAACAAGCCTTGTTACCAATACTCCTCCAACATGAAGAACTTTTTGAAGGCTTGAATGACAAAGAATTAGGCATTTTCCCTAATCAAACGTTCCACATTGAACTGCAGCAAGGCGCAACGCCATATCATGTAAAACAACCATATTCCATTCCACTGCACCTACAAGAAGCAGTGAAGAAAGAAATCGATCGACAAGTAAAACTTGGCATCCTCGAACGATGCTATGCAACCGAATGGGGAATGCCAACCTTTGTAGTGCCCAAACCAGATGGCTCCTGTCGACTCATCAGTGACTTTAGAGAACTTAACAAGGTCACCAAGAAACTTCACTATCCACTCCCAAAGCTCCAAGATATCTTCCACAGAAGAAGAGGCTTCAAATATGTCACCCTTATCGATGTCAGTATGCAATTCCACACCTTCAAACTTGATGAGGCCTCCACCTGGCTTTGCGTCCTTGTTACTCCATTCGGAAAGTTTCGACTACTTCGATTGCCAATGGGCTTTCTCAACTCTCCAAGTTGGGCCCAAGGGTGTATGGAACAAATGCTCTCACACTTGAAGGACATTGAAGTATACATCGATGATATTGGTATCTTCTCAGATACTCTCGAATCCCATTGCAAATCAGTCTCTTCTGTCCTGTCCTTACTGAAGTGTCACAACTTCTCGGTCAAGCCCTCCAAGTGCCACTGGTTTCAATCCCAAGCTCCTTGGCTTGGCCACATTATTTCGCGCGATGGTATTAGGCCCAATCCAAACAAGATTGCTCCCATCCTGAAACTTGCTTTTCCCTCAACAACAACCCAACTTCGATCCTTTGTTGGGATGATCAACTTCTACCGAAACTTCTACCCCAAACGCGCAGAGGTCCTTGCACCCCTTACCGACCTCTCTGGGAGAGCCAAAGGCAAAATCTCTCCAACTCCAGAACTACTTGAAGCTTTCAACAAAGCCAAGTCCCTCATCGCCAATGACATCCTCCTTGCCTTTCCTGATCCAAACAAGCCCTTCCATGTCTATACTGACGCTTCTGACTACCAACTCGGAGCTGTCATCCTCCAAGATGGCAAAATTATCCTTTGTTTCTCCAGAAAACTCAACGCAGCTCAACGCAAATACCCAACAATTGACAAAGAGATGCTCTGTGTTGTCGAAGTCTTCAAAGAATTTCGAACCATTCTTTGGGGTGCTGAAATCATAGTATGGACAGACCACATCAACTTAACCAGACCAACTCTTACCAGCCACAGAATTATGACTTGGCGCATGCTCCTTGAAGAATTTTCCCCAGTATTCAAGTATATCAAAGGCAAAGACAATGTCCTTGCTGATGCCCTCTCAAGGCTCCCACTTCAGCAAGATCCTCCGGAGAAGAAGAAGGAGTTCTTTGGTCCCGATCCAACGGATGACTCGGACCTTGCAACTGCTGACTCAACGGACTCCGACCTTCTCGCTCTTTCTGATTTGTTTCTTAACTACCCAGAAGACATTCCCATGTACCCCTTAGCCTTCGACCAACTCGCCCAAGATCAAGCAGCCAATGCCGATATTGCTACCAATCCCCGGTACACAACTGAAAACTTCAATGGCACCGACTTGAAAGTTGTAGACTCCAACGGTCGCCAGAAAATTGTACTCCCTCCAAACAGAGTGCAAGCCACCATCAAATACTACCACCACGTGCTTGGCCATGCCGGCGCAGAACGATTGTATCGAACCATCAACCAATTTGTATATGCCCCAAGCCTGAAGGACCAAATCAACGCCTTCTGCAAGACTTGTGACACGTGCCAACGATACAAGAATAGCCACCAAAACCACGGACAGCTCCCTACCAAAGAACACCAGTATGTTCCTTGGGACACCATTGCAATCGATGGAGTAGGCCCTTGGAAAATCAAGATCCCTGGCCATGGAACAGTCTCCTTCAATGGCTTTACCATCATGGACATGTGCACCAACCTCCTTGAAATCATTCGAGCCCCACAAGTAAACCCAACCGGCCTCATGGCAGTTCATGCCCTCGACAATGGCTGGCTCTCCAGATATCCCAAACCAGTAAATTGTATTATTGACCAAGGAACCAATTTCATGAGTAATGATTTCCAACTCCACCTTGCCAACCTAGGAATCAAAGCCAAGGTTTGCTCCGTCCGCAACCCTCAATCCAATGCAGTACTCAAAAGGGTCCATGACACCATGAAATCGGCAATGCGAACTGAGCTCAATACGAATCCTCCACAGACCCTCCAGGAAGCCACTGACATCATCGACAGCGTGTTTGCTTCTGCCCAGTTTGCGGTTAGATCGACCATTAACAAGACCTTTGGAATGACGCCCGGAGCCCTTGTATTCCACAGAGATATGTTCCTACCAATTCCGGTAATTACTGACTTGGCCATGGTCAGAAACAAAAGACAAGCTCAAATCGACAAAAATGCTATGAAAGAAAACAGCCACAGGAAGCTTCATGATTACAGTGTAGGAGATCAAGTTATGGTGAAAAATGAAAAGCAAATCCCTGGAGCTTTCGAAGCAAGAAGCAAAGGCCCCTACACCATACAGCAAATCCACACGAATGGTACAGTTTCCTTTCTCTTACGAAATCAAGTAATCCAACGTATGAACATTCGAAACCTGAAACCATATCACACCAACTAAAAATTTCTTATCTAAGCAATACTGGTCGCACACGACTAACAAAATTCTGTGCCACCAATTGAACTTTTACGAGAAGGAGAAGAGTGTGGTATTCCAACGCTCACGATTGAAAATTACCCACGATTCAAGAAAATCTGAAAAGCAATGCCACGCAAGCCGGTCTTCAACCTTGAAGACTGGATGAAGAACATATCCAAATTCTCCATGTGCTTCTCTATGTGCAATGTACGTTGAATTTCCATTCAACGGCTTTTTACTGTTACAAGCTTTCTCAACGGCTCGTCGGAGTAGTTGACAAAGCTAGCTCACAATCTTAGTTTTTAACCAATACATAAACCTTATTTTAGTACCTTATTTTAGAGGCGTACGACATGGGTCGAATGAATGAATGAATGAATCAATCAATCCATTTCGTAAATCTTCATGAATCTCAATCGTCATCGTCGCAGTTTACCATGTGGGAGGGGATGCGCCAAAATCATACCGATAATAGTTTCTTTTTTTTGAAAGAAAGCAATGTCAAGGTGGTATTTAAGGAACGAAAAATCAATGACAAAACAATCATTGACCTCCTAATTGTCCTCTCGCACTGTTACGCATGACAACAATGATATACGTGTCGAACTGATCCGCATGACGTGAGGAACACGATAACTTGTTCTTCGATACGGAATATCGTAAAGAAGAAAATGTTACATTTACCTTTCCTCTAACTTTTGATTCTCAGGCTTATGTGGATTAAAAAAATTGTATCGAGTGCAACTCATCGTAGCCCCAAAAGGATACAGTTCACTGAGGTGCTGTCAGAGCTTTTGCTGAACTACGACACATGGGGTGCTGAAGGAAATGTAGGCATCTCCATTTTCTCAAATTTCTCCCTTATTGCGTCCGTATGTCGTGCGCATAGGAAGCTTTGTTTGTTTTCTTCAACAAAAGTACGTACCGATACAACAGTGTCTCAATAACTCCACATCAACGATGGCTCTCGGCATCTGCGTGCGTTCACTAATCAATACCAAGGCTTCTCCATTTTCAATTTGTGTCTCCATCCCGACGATCTTAGTGTTGGCTTACAAGGACGACATACTTCTTGTCTTCAGCGTTAAGAAACAGAAAACGAACTTAAGTTTCTTCTAGGAAGCGAAAGTGATAGCTCTTGGCACAAGTAACCAGACGAAGCTACTACATGTTGTTTCGAGGTTGATTTCTTTATCAGTATCGATCCGGGTTTTGAATGAATCTTTTCTTTCAGTTTAGTCTCTCGAAGAAATGATTTCCTTCCTCCTTTCTGCCGCTGGCATTGTTAATATTTGTTCTGCTTTTTCAGTACCAGAACGAACCGTTCGGTTCAGCTCGCCTGGTCCATTCGAATCAATACGGCGTCATAGTCAGTACCACCAACCAACAAAGCTATGGTCTTCCGCGTTATCATCCAATGAAGATTTACTACCCGGAATCTCGGTGATTGATGATGCGAACGGTGTCATCTCGCAACAGATGGGTGTCCTCCAAGATTCACTCTATTTCCGACTCTTTTGTGTAGATATTCTAGCGAGTTGCGAATACATGCCCCAAGAACTCTTCGAGTGTTACTCTGAAACTTGTGAAGTTTATCCTGTAGACGATGAAGAGGTATGTTCGCATCTTTGGGAGGTCGCGAAACATGGTTCCATTGGAATGATTTCATCACTGTCCCGCACTTTGTGACTACAGTGCGATCGCAACATGTCAGTATGAGCCGATTGGTTTGGTTTCGCTCACTTTCCTTTCTTGTTTCTCGTAGGTCCCTGAAAATATTAGAGAGGTGGATTTCCAAGAACACGATTTCGAGTTGGACGGTTGGGCTCGATGGGACATGCCGAGTAACGACTACTACGATTTGGAAGAGTTCCCCGAGGGGTATACCGGTTACGATGGTTCCGAAATATGGGAATTTATTCACGAAAAAATTGCTTTTAAAGGTTACGACTACGACGACAATCACTGGAAGGCAGACTTCAACAAGGCTGTCTCAGGAATACACTCTCTTGTATCTGCCCATGTTACAAAAGGTATCCAGGACAAGATCGATGCAGGAGAGGAATTTACTGACGATGAGGTTTGGAGAGATCCGAAAGTGGAATTTGATCGCCGTCTAGGTAGAAACGGCGAGCAACCGATGGCGATGGAAAATCTGTACTTTGCTTACATGCTATTTCTTTCGGCGGCAGCAAAAGCAAAAGACAAACTTTTGTCAGATTGTGAAAATGGTAGCATCGACAGCGAGTCATCCGAAATACTGAAGGGATTCTTAGAGCTTCCAGTCCTTTGTGATCCAGCGGTCGAAGTTGCTCCAAAAAAGCTTCACGATCACGCCATGGAATCACAAAACAATCTCTGGGAAGCACGCATGCGGACTCGAGACTTGTTACGCATCATGAATTGCGTCCAATGCAACAAGTGCCGACTACATGGAAAGGTTGCGATGCTGGGGCTGTCCACTGCGTTGCAAATTCATCTGGGCAGGACTGGCGAAGGTGGAGACCCCAATCGTATCCACCGGGTGGAACTCGCAGCACTGTTGTGTACGATTCAGAAGTTTTCTAAGGCTGTCGAATTCTGTAAAGAATCAAGATAAAGCATTATTTCAAGTTATACATTAGTTTTGCATTCTAATCGGCTTTAAAAGATGTTCTCCGCAACTGTTAGGTCCATAATTACGATGGATGACCTAAATGAAGTGATTTGATGTGTTTGTCATTGTGCGAGACGTTGTGTTGTGTGGTGCTGTTATATTTTTTGTGCAGGTTGTGTTAAGTTGTGATGTGCGTGTAATGCGTGGGATGCAGATTGTTCATCGCTTGGAATGAGGATAATGGATAAGATACGAATGAAACACAATGATTGCTTCAATGCGTTTCAGACATAATACGACAAAAACAGTTCCTGCATTTTTGTGATTCACCCCGACGCCCCAACCTTTCTACGGAACATTCCAATAATGTTGCCGAATGCTTGTATGGTTTGGATTTAGATCTTCCAATCTGCGATCTGATTCAAGTGTCCATAGCTGAACTTGTCGAGATTGATGATTTTGTAATCCTGTAGTTGACGTTCTGTTTTCAGGAACAACGAACAAAACCGTGAAGTTTCCGTCGAAAGGATGGGGCGAAAGTCTTGAGGTTGTGTGATTTACACTTCAATAGATGATCGAACCCCGGGTTGGATTGTGTGAAACCCATCGTTGAAAGCACTTGGATTTAGCGCGTCCCGTTCGAAATCAACCTGTAGTGTATGCGGGGGTCACCGCCAAACCATGTTGATTTTCTTTCGTTCCGGGCGGTATTTGGCCTCCTCCAGGGTGTCCAAGAGTCGCCGGTGTCGGTCTTGATACGTCATACGGTGAGGCTGGATTATTGATCAGTGTGACACAGAAACACTTCGCAACACCGTCGCTTCCCTTGATCAGTTTAACGCTAAGACCAACATCTGTTCGGTGCTTTAAAGCTCCTCTGAGTACACATGACGTATTCGTGACGCTTGGATCGAGAGGAGCTGAGAGCATTTGGCTAATCAAATCAAACGCTGGTTGGAGATCCGATCGAGCGGTAAGATTGAACACAGTCATGGAGCAAATTTCTTGCTTGGTATAGTTCGCTATCTGACAGAAAACCTTGTTGCAGTCTATGAACGCTCCTCCCATGGATGCGATCGCCATGCCTATTGTGCAGGAGTTGAACACGTGTCTGTAGTCTGATTCTTCGATTGCGTTGGGCAAAGGTCCGTTGCTGACAGTGCTACCTTGAGTTCCGTCTGCTCTGGGAGCTCCTGCGCTAGGCTGGTGGTACATCATGGCAGACTTTGGAGGTACACCTCCAAAGTTTCCCAATGACCATACGCCATTTTGTGCAGCGGCGTGTCTCACTGCTTGCGCAGCTTGTTGGCCCAAGGCACCACCACCGATCCTTTGTACTTGTTGAACTAATTGGTGGCGATCACTGGAATAAAGTATTCGAATAAGTGACATTGAACACATTGTTAGAAATATATAGATCATGCGAGAAAAGATGACTTCATTCCTACGATCCGATACTTCTAAAAATAGATAGACTTACATTTCGGAGCGATACTGGTGTTGTTGCAGCATTCGAATGTAATTCGCTGCTTCTGTCAAAACAGAACTTTTTGTGCCCTTTGGTACGATCACTCCACCACTGGATAGAAGAGTTCGGAGCTCATTGATTTGTTTTGAGATGCGGAAACTCCTCTCTTTCTCTCTTGCATTCCGCTCTTCCCGTTTGGAGTCATCAAGCTTCTTCTTTTTGTTCTTTCCCCCCTCTGGTGTACCCCCGTCCGTCGTTTTACCAGAGGCGTTCATAACATCTTGTGCGGAACCCATATGTTCCGGTTTTATTTGTTGCTCCTTCCCTGCGGCAGCGGAACACGTATCCGACTTTCCCCATTCATCGTCACTGTTGTAACCACCGCTGTCGTCGTCTGTCTTTCGTTTCAGGCCTCTGTTTCCTCCTGCTGATGAAACAAGATTTGCGCATACACAAAAAGGGGAACGCAAACAACCGTGTTAGTTGGACCATCCATTTTAGTTTGTAATTCAGCTTCGTTCGCATCAATCCGTTACTTACCCTCGTTGTCTGCATCTGTTTTCTTGCAAGCGTCCGTTGCAATCTGGTTCAAGTTTGCCACAGCCGCTGCTGCGGCATCCGTGTGTGAACCCGAATTCGCAAAAACACCGGCATTGCTCTTGACTACTGATGGATTTGAGGGGAATGGTGGTGGTTTCATCGCATCCGCCGCAGCTGCTCCAGCGCTCCTGGGTGCTGATGTTACAGTTGAAGTAGTGATACTCACAGAGGACGATGATTCAACAGAGTCTTTCGGCTTCTCGTTCGACGCCTTCGGTCCCAGTTTTTGCTGCTCGTGATGTTGTGCTTCTGTCTGCTGTTTTCCTTCATCCGACTCCGAGGATCGTTCTGTTTCCGTCGCCGTCAACGAGGAGGTATTGTTTGTGTGCGTGCGTGCTGTTTGTGTAGTGGCTGAAATGCTGCTGCCACTTTCATTTTTGCTGCCGCTTTTGTTATTAGCCGCCTTGGGTTTCGTATCGCCCTGATCGCTGTCCCCTTCCTCGCTTGGAGAGTTGCTTCCACTCGAATTGTTGAATCCTCCATCACTCTCAAAGTTGAATCCAAAGGACGTGTTTCCGAGACTCACGAGCGCTGAATTGTCCGAGTTGTTTCCGCCACCCTCTCCGTTCGATGAAGACGAATTGCTGGCATTCTCGGAATCTTTCCCCTGAACATCCTTAAGGGAAGAAGATCTCATGGTGTTGTTGACTCTTTTGTTATTGCGCGCTGTTCCGCAATTTGTCGATGCCCAGTGGACGGTTTGTACTGGCACGGTACTAGTAAGTTGCCTACTCGATGGTACTAAGCACGTGACACCCCACGGTAACTGCAGTAATTATTTTTGGAGAATTCTGCACGCGCGCGCTGCCTATTGAATGTCGATCGATGGTAGAGGTGTGCTGCCTTTTGATATGTTGTTGACGACTATTGTCAGCGCTTCGGCTTCCGTAACAATAGTGATGTTTGCACTGTCGACTTGTGTTGTTGAGTATACCTATCAATGATTGATCTTTGTTGCTGTTTATATTGCTGTCGTATCATTTAGCTTTCGATTTCGTTTCCTATTTTCATGTAGGTAGAAAGAGTTGAATGCGGGTTTATTCGCACCTGTTCTTCCTTACGGCCAGGGAAGCTGATTTGAACTTTGATGTTTGGTTCATTACAGCAGTTGGGAAGACACGAATTTTTTATTTGTCGTGTCATGCAGCGTTCTAACCCGCAATTAAAGCGACGATTTTGGACGCATGTTTTCGTCGCACTTGAACGTTCTTTCTTTCAAAACCCTTAAGTAACAAAATCCACGTCACCATTTTTCTTAACGTAGCAAAGAAGGACTTTGGTGCATTTGCCACGACAACGTGATAGTATCTATTAAGCATACTTTATAAGATACATAAAGGTATGAATAGGAGAAAATCCAAAATCCCGATCTCTGTCTCGACTCTCGACTGGTCAATAAAAATCAAAAACCATCCATCGATCATGAATGAAATACCGTACAGTGATGGGCGATCGGAACTGATCGTAGCTGGATAATAAGGACACGGAGAGAAACACCAAGCGAAGGAGCAAAGAATTGCTTGTCTTGTTTCTGAAAATAGTGAAACATTAAAGATAACAGCAGGAGACCGATAATCTCTCTCTCTCTCTCTCTCTCTCTCTCGGTGATGCAATGCGGGGCCGGTTGTCCTTGACGATACGAACTGCGGCACGATTGCTGGATTCCAACTTGGTGACATCCTCGCAACTATCCTTATTTTGCCATTCCATGGCGGTGGCGGGAGAGGAAGTGTGGGGATTGAATGCATACAACCAGTTAATTCCATTGAATCTCGTGTTGGAAAAGGCGCTAGAATCCGACGAGCGTCGACAAAACGGGGAACCTCTATCGATCTTTGACGGAATTCCCGTCTCGATCAAGGCCAATATCGCCGAGAAATCCCTGCCGCTCACGGCGGGGAGTGCCATTCTCGGATTCCGTCCCGGAAGGATAGCGGACGATACAAATAATCTATCACCACCCCCTTGTGGATACGATGCCGATACGACACGGATACTTCTTCGCGAGAAGGGTGGAATCTGCATAGGAACAACGAGCATGGACGAATTTGGAATGGGCAGCTTGGGAACCAATATACCACAAGGGACTTCCGGCGGCAGACTTCGATACATCAAAAATCCTTTGCCATTTCTACAGCATCTACGCCTCTTTGAAAACGATGGCGAAGAACACGCAACTTCTGTCGGAGAAGGCAGAACCGGATCGTCGGGTAGACTCGACGACGAACGCTTGGCTGCAATCATACAACTATCACCGGAAACGATTTCCGAGAAACATCTCGAAGCGAAAGAAATCCTTTGGGCAAAGGAAAAAGAAGGTGGCAACGCTGTTTATTACTACTCCGCTGGCGGATCGTCCTCTGGCTCGGCAGCTTCGGTGGCGCATGGCTCCTGTCTGTTATCTTTGGGTACGGATACGGGAGGATCGGTGCGGCTTCCTGCGTCCTGGTGCGGACTCGTGGGATTGAAACCATCCTATGGACTTCTTTCTCGACACGGGGTGGTCAGTTACGCGTCGTCCTTCGACACAGTGGGTGTCTTGGCAAATTCTGTGGACTGTGCTGCGTCGGCACTGGACATTTTGGCGCAGCGCAACGTGGATTTTAGTAGAGACTCGACCTTTTCCGCGTACGGCGACTGCAGGAACGGCGAAGACGAAGAGTCGAACCTGGAAACGTCCTATGCGGAAATAGAGATTGCACAGGCAATGATGTCGGAGAAGGAAGACCCAAAACACCAACCGTTGTCTGGAATACGAGTGGGCATCCCTTGTTCCTTTTCCGTGAAAGAATGTCCGGAAGAGATACGTAGATGTTGGTCACGAGCAGCTGATATCCTACACGACAACGGCGCGGAAATTATTGAAATATCGACCGAGGATATCACTCCGGGACTCGTTCAAAGGGCGCTGTCGGCGTACTATGTGTTGGTCAGCGCGGAGGCAAGCTCCAATCTCAGTCGTTATGATGGATTCCGGTATGGAGTAGCGGCTTCGGACGAGGAAGTGGAGGCCAAATCTGATGACAATGGGCATCCATCGAATTCCGGTAACGACGATATGACTTCATTGGAACGGCAATATTCCGCTTCCAGAAGACAGGGGTTCGGAACAGAAGTATCGAAACGAATTCTATGTGGCGCATCAGTTTTGTCCTCCGATAAGTTCCACACTTACTACGAAGCAGCTGCAAAACTGCGAGCAGCGTTGGCTGATGAGATGAGCTCGGTATTGGACGAGAAAGCTGACGTACTTCTGATTCCAACGGTCCTTTCTCTGCCTCCCAAAATAGGACTAGATAGTGGCGACGAAGTTTCTTTGACGATTGACAAAATCAACAACACGGCTATGTTCGCAAACGACATTATGACCGTCCCTGCCTCATTGGCGGGGCTTCCCGCGGTGTCAATCCCGGTTCCTATTGACGGAGAAGAAACATTTATGGGTGGTATACAATTGATCTCATCACGCCTTGGAGAGTCTGTTTTGCTGAAGTCCGCCAGAGCTTTACAATAGACTTATCAAGCTCTATGCCGAGGGAACGGCCACTCCCCAAAATTGTTGCTTTCTCGATGGTAAGTTTGAAAGTTTGTCAACATGTCGATGCCATATCGGCGAAAGAAAAGAACCTCTAGGCCCTCTAGAATGCTATGCAGTAAACTTGCTATTAAACTGTTGGTAACTCGAAACACGATATTCGTTTGCTTCACAAATCATACGCTTCGCGATACAGCAGGTCTACACACACCCCTTCCGTGATTTGGTGGCGTAGCTTCTGGGACGAAAGAAAAAAAGAGTGAAGAGCCCGTGGGTCAATCTACGTTTTACACTGCACTGCGTAAAAGACCAGTTAACCATCACTCGTGGATTTGAAATTAAATGTACAAACAATTATTAGAATACAAGTATTACTAGGTCTATCATACACCTTCGTTCGAACGCAATATTACTGTTTTAATCAGTTTTTGCAGGTGCCGGACGCAAATCTTCACGGCAGAGCGGGCAGTGAATTTGACGGGCTTTCCGCTCTTTCCAATCTGGAGGGCTGCCATCTCCATTCGAACTGCTGCTGTGGTTGTTGTTACCGTTGCTGCTATTGGGATTCGCCGACCACATTCCACCAACCCAACTTTTGAGGCATTCTTTGTGAAATATATGACCACATCTTGTGCGCACAATAATGTTATCCTGTTGAATATCACCGTCGCCACCGTTGTTGTTCTCGTGTAATGAACCGTCTTGGCCAGTTTCTTCCTCTTGGACCTCGAAATCAAACTCGGACATGCAAATACAACACTCCTTCACGTCACACTTGGTACCAATGGAATCATTCAATTTTGCAGAATGTGGTACTATCCATAGCTGCTGCGTTTCCGTTTCTTCTTCTATCACTGGATCGCCATCCTTCTCATCACCAGCATTCGGGAGTGTACTACTCGTGGCACGACGGGACACCATCTTTACTACGTCCAAACTATCCAGGATTTCACCGGTGGTAACTCCTCCGTTGCTGAGAATGGCATCCACTTCCTGCAATCGATCTTGGAATCCGTCCGCTTCCTCCGTGGCTCTCTGCAAGAACCAGAGGTAGATGCAGGGCAAGAACAAGAGTGGCAAGATGAGCGCAAACGTGAACAGCTCGAGAGTGGCAACATATACGCTCATAGCTTGGTAAAGATTGGGGCACGTGGCCTGACAAGAGTTTAACGGTCCCTCATTTGGCAATGCGATGTCACTGTCGGCAACGTCGATCAGGTTCCTATCAACCAAGTCTCCCCTGCAAGTTTGTATCAACGTGGCACCCGTGTATACATAGAGCAAACAAACAGAGTGGAAAAACTGATCATACATTCGCACCCTTGCCGGTCTTATCGGACCATCTCGTTCCCGTGAATAATGGAAGAGCCGAGATCGGACATGGGAGTGGTATGGAGTATAGACCACCAGTAAAAGAGATGTAAACGCGTAGGAGTGAAGTGGACGGGAGCAAGATTGTCGCAGGTCCAAGGACGATGCCGCGTATAGAACCCACAGAAATGCCAGGGAAACAATCGCTCCTAGAGGAATGATTGGCCAGGTGATTGCCCGGAACAAGCATCTCAACCGCCGTGTGAGACCGCCGATGGCTCCATCTCTTGGCTCGTCTCCCGAAGTTGTTTCTTCCGTGGTTTGCCGCTCCTGCTCCCCTTGTTGGCTGTTATTGTTGTCTCTTCCTGCACCCGCATCGATCGCAGCAACGTTTCCAGTTACATTTGACGCGTTTCCGGATCCTTGTTGTTGTTGTTGTTGTTGTTGTTGCTGTTGCGAGCTGTCGCCTTCTTCGACGTCGACAAAATTCGATCTAGCTGCTTGTGAACGACCGTAAATCTCTCCTTCCTGCGAGGAGTTGCCAACATCGACCGTTCTTGTTGTGCGGTTGATGTCATTTTGGCTGCTGTCAGAAATTGCATCGTAAGAATTGAGTGATTCCCATACCACTTGTAAGTCAGGTGATGCAAAATTTGATGTCGATGTCGATGTCGATGTCAATGGGAACGAGGAACCAGGATTATTCGAAAGAAGCGCCGTCCTTTCTGTTCCTTCCTCCCGGTTTTGATCCCTGCGCGTCATGAAGGTAGAGAAAATTACTACAAGTATATTCGGGAGTAATGTCTCCTTCCGACCGGGGAAAATGAAAAGAAATACGTCAAAACTTTGCAGAAGAAAATCTCGAAGGAGTACGCAACCGGAAAAGAGAGTCGATCGATAAGTGTGTGTTTGCAGCAAAGACTATGGCACTCGTTTTGTCCTCTATACGCTCAGAACTGCAAGCAATTGCTGTCTCGCCCTTGTGATACGAAGTGCAACTGGAACCTAGTTCTTCTCCATTGCAGCTGGTGGCAAGATGCGGAGTTCCATTGCCTGAGAAATACTTCGTAAAGTTTTGATTTGTCGTCAAAAGGACTCGATGAGCGAAAACAAAGAGCAGCGCTTACTGCTTTGGAGTTCGCACGGGTACTATGTACGTACCGGGTACAGTACGGTACGAGTAATTTCACTAGTTATTTTTCATGTTCACGCCGTTTCGATTTGATTGGGGCGACAACGACAGTTAGTGCAGTACTTGTACGGAACTATTTTTTCTGATTAAATAACCCTGCCAGTAGACGAGTAATTTTTACACATACCAGGTTTTTTCTCGAGTATTACGTATTACTCATAGTGATAGTGCTCGTGTCTTACTTCGCGCCCACCATACGATACGGTACTTCCGACATCACTCTGCTTAAAATGCTTGGTTTCGACCCTGGTGAATCGAGGCATATGTGCTACACGAAATACATGTAGTGGGTGATTCCCGAAATACTTTTTTGTAACATACATAAACTTCTGTTTTTAGTATTTCGGGAATGAAAATTTAGTACATATTTTTTTTGGCGGGAAAGTGCATAAATCTCATTTTGGAATGTGGAATCTCATTTTCTCTCCTTTTGGAATATATGTGGAATTCTTCGTATGAATAAGTATGGCGCGAAAACATGTGGATTCCCTTATAAAAAAGTGAGCTCACGTTGACTATGAAGACTGGTTAAGTAGAAAATTTCGTGTTTATGTAGTACATAAAAGTATTTCGGGAATCACCCAGTGAAGTATGTGCAATTGTGGACGAAAAAAAGGGTATCAAGAAGAACCTGAGGAATAATGAAGCAGAACGTACGTACGGTACCGTATGTGAATTGACCGCATGGTTGCGTACCTTACCGGTACTGGTAATCTTACTCGTACCAATACCGGTATGACTCTGGTTGACCGAAGAGCCCAAGAGTGTTCCAGAATCGTTATCCATACTACGCGGTAAAATCTTACCCCACACCCGGTACGTATCGTACGGTAGGAGCGAACCTCAGTCCTAAATCTTACCAAAAGGGATGGGCGTTTCACACTGCGATACGAAGTACGTAGTATTCAACATACCGGTACATACTACAGGAAGATTTATGAAGTCAAGACTTGCTTCGTACGTACTCCATTGTTTTCAGAAGACAAGACCGACTCGGAGACGGACACGATTTTGAATTCCCCTAATCAAACCAATCCGAAACAGGGTTCGAGGGGACGAAACAGAAACACAAAAACGTTGGAAACCTTGTCAACAGTGACACGAATCCCACGAAAGAAATTTTCGATGACAATCGGATTCCCAACAAAAAGTTCAGGTCCGTCGTTCTGGCCGCCGGTCTTGACTACGGACGAACCCTTTGTCGAATTGATCAGGGTTGGGCAGCACCTTCCAAGCGGGAGAAAACATCTCTTCGAATGGGAAAAAGAAAGAAAGGCAGACACAGGGAACTATGTCATATTGATTGATGAAGATGATAGCGACGACGACGATTGCATCCAATTGAATGGACCAACCAAAGAAACAAAAGCACTTAAGGACAAGGTCAAGATGTCGGACGAGGACGGAAACTCTTCGTCATTTTCAGACACTTTGACGACGACGGAAACCTTCCCCTCTAAATGGTTGATTGATTCGGACGATGACTCCATCGATTGGTCAAACGAAAAAGACCCTTATCGGTACACCCCAAGGAGTAGAAATAAAGAGGACATTGTTTCTGGAAGGGCAAAGCAAAGTGGTAGCAGAAAACGGAAAAGTTCTGTCTTTGGCACTAGTGGAAAAGAGCAACAGCACTGGTGGAAAGAAGAGAGAGAAATTGAAGAGTTGATTCCTCTCAATCCTTCTGGAGTTGTCGATGTAATGGGACGGACAATTTGTTTGAATCGATTTGCCGGCAGCGACGACTCCTGTCTCTATTCGATGTTACGAGCATGGGTACAAGACGACCCGGACAATCTAAAATTTGAGCACAAACAAGCAGGTACGGAAAACCCGCAGAAAGTCACTATTGCAGTATGCCGCTTTAAAAAAGAGCGACGACGATGGCAACGGCGATGGCAACAATATAAAAAATAGGGGAGATAAAAGTGGGACAACGACAACGGCAATAGCAACGGCAACATCAACAGCAACATCAACAGGAACAGCAACAGCAACAGCAACAGGAACAGCAGTGCCAGGATCTGAATTGACAGGAACAACAAACAAAACAGGAAAGGTGGCAACAGAAGCCACTACCCAACCAATCAATTTCTTGAAATGGCTTCGACACCGCCCCCGTACATAGGGATTCCATTCCTTTCTACCCAACCCAGCAGGAAATGCAAGAAGATATAGATGGGCGCGAGGCCAAACAGGCGGCAAAGATCGCAAGGAAAGAAAGGATAGCGAGCATAAAAAAGAAGCTTAAGAGAAAGGGGATTGTTCTCTAATGCAAAAGCGACCGAGAGTAGTGATCGCCATTAGGTATAGAG
The DNA here is from genome assembly GCA_037355745.1 of Pseudo-nitzschia multiseries. Taxonomy (NCBI): domain Eukaryota; phylum Bacillariophyta; class Bacillariophyceae; order Bacillariales; family Bacillariaceae; genus Pseudo-nitzschia; species Pseudo-nitzschia multiseries. The sequence goes on along the minus strand of CM074784.1, from coordinate 18,678,708 downwards.
AGGGTTTTGTTGGATGTGACATGATGGAACTACCTGGATAGGCGGCGTTTGTCGACAGAATGATTAAAGTACATTTTTATTATGTAGCTCCCACATACCTATCCGTACAGATAATAATTCCTTGTGATCAGAATAGAGTAGCACAGAAAATGCGTTGTAAATCTACTTCATTCATACCTATTTCATGCTTACATTTTCCTGCGTACAACGCGAGACTTGACTGCAGTGATTGTACATCATTGACAGGATGTTATTACTGAATATTAAAAATGCTATTTGTCTCCTTTTCATGCTCAAACCATGTAATTGATGCATCTCCTTGCGTATGGAAAGAGTTGGATGGTATCGCTACATGCCTAAGGGAGAATACTTAATATATGATCGGCCTACAGGTGCTTTGCTCCCGAGAGCAATTGGTAATTTTCAAGTCTATGATCTGACTACTCGTATCCACCTCTGCATTTACTTTTTTCTGACCAACATGATCGAAAATGTATTCTTCCTTTTTCTCTTCATCGACAATATAATCGTTCTTGGAAAGCGAGAACACGACTACCAAGTATGTGACTCATTCCGGATTCTGACTATTGTCCAACAGTTTGTTGAGAACAGTAGCGAAATTTCTTGAGGTATGAAGTTCAAAACAGGAGGTGCGGTGGTCAAAGGCACAGCGTTCGGTATCTCCTCATTCATGGGCATCGCGTTTACGGAATTCACTCTCAACGTTGCGATTGACATGTTAAAATCGGATAATGTAGCTGCTGCCCTACATTGAAGACTGACTTGCTTCTTCGTTACAGATCTAAATCAGGAAACTCTTTTTCCAGTTCTTTGTGTATCAGTTCTCCCACCGGGTTGATGTAGATTGTCGAGTCTACCGAGACTGTGCTACGGTAATGAGCATAGTGTGCATGAAGGCACTTGATCGGAGGCACTTTGACTCCGCCAACCGCCGAAGATGACGAAGATTCGATGCTCCCACTTTCCTGTCTCACATCTCGAGAATTAATGTAAGAATCGACGATGTTGTCAGGATCCAGGAGATTTTCGTCGCAGTCTTTGTCCCAAGACGAAACATCGGTAAAGTTGGTACCCGAAATCCCAGAACATTCCATCATGTTTCGCATTCGTTGCAGGGACGGCGTCAATGTCGACGAAGAGGAAGAAGAAGTCAACACACTGCGATCTTCTTCCGTGAGACTCTTCCATCGCAGCTCCGCATATTCTTCGTGACACCGAAACAGGCGCTTTGCCAATTCAGGCTTGGAATTCAACTCATCTTCGAAAATCTGAACAAACCCCCTTCGCTCTAGATTCGCAACGGCCCTTGAAATTTCAGGGCATGTCAACCAAAAAAGCGTAGGAAAGGGTGATTGCACGACTGGTTGCTGCTCGGATTGGTTTGTGGATCTATCTTGTGGTAATTTCGCCTTGTTTTGGCGCCGCTTAGCCCCTCCGTTCAGGGGATAGGTTTGGATGGCAACGGGGACGCTTTCATCCGATCCTTTCCACGCCGATACTCGCACGTAATTCGGGGGAAAATATCCCAACTGATTTCGCACCAATTCCTCTGTCGATAGGTTCTGTCGTAGAAGGTGATGCACCTGCAGCACTGCTCGCTGGAACTTGCCGAAAATCCATACGACCGGACAACGCCAAAAACCACTGATAGCAAAACGACAAATCCCGTAGCAGCCCTCATTGCTTGTCCTGTATTCGAATTCAAATCTCAACGGTATCTTTATCTAGTTTTCAGCTGAAATCCAAAATCTATCAGACTTGGTTGTGATTCGATAAACAACACCTGATGCAACTTTCTGCTCCGGACTCTAAGACATGCGATGCTGTAACGACGAGAAAATAAGCAATGAGCAACACCGTCAGTTGGGGCTGAAGAAATTTTGAAATTGTTGGTCGACCCATCACATCATTCGTCATCCTCCATTCATTCATTATCATAAGGACAACATTCGCATACGGGACTGGAGAACAGAGAAGGGACGGTGGGAAAACTAAATTTTGGTCTCGATTTTTCTCTTCAAATAAGTCGGTTCATGGTGACTTCGTCTCTAAAAACCATCTCTTCACGTCCCGAAAATGTCGAGCATCTTTTGTTGTTGCTTTCGCGCTGTGCATCACACATGCCAACGACACAACGACAATCATTCGGCTGATCTACGAAACTGAAGGCGGCCCGTCCCAGTTGCATCTTTACCCGGAACGACAAACGCGAGTCAGTAAGAAAGTAGACACTGTTATCAGCTCAAATCCCCTTAGCAAGAACGGTGGGAAAAGACTGGTCTCAAATCATACAATTAGATCCCATTGGTTTGTTGAATAGGTCTGCAACCGATTCATCGACAGCATCTGGTATCCGGTACCAGCAAACAACAAAAACCCACTAGAGAATCGCCCGATTCGTCGCCACAATTTTTATCTAACAGCTACTGAAATTGGAGTGTAAAACTAAAATGGCTTTCAGATCGACGAGTACGAAGCTAATGGCTGGTGTAACCAGATCCAAAAACTTTCGTCTGACGCTGGAGCAGTTGCGTATTTACAAAAAGGTAGGCACGATGCACGCCGTCACCGGCGGTGCAAACGATGGATATATCGTTGTTACAACTTGCTTCTGTGGACTGTTTCTTTTTTTGTAGGTGTCGCTAAACTTGTTTTGAGTGAAAACGACCGAATCAATCTCACAGATTATGATCACTTTTCTCTTTGTTCCTTCCTTTCCCTGTGTTCGATTGATTACGCTGCCGGACTGAACATAGCAACCAAAAAGTAAAGTCAATCCTTGTGCTGATGTCATGATGAGATTAATCAACGCTCTGGAGGCCTCAGAGGTAAGTTGCTACTTTTGAATTAACAAGAATCAATCTTTCGATGCCATGAATCCTAAATCGGTATGCTTAACACTTCTCCCTCTTCCTCCTTCCTTACCACAAATATCACGATGAACAAACTGCTTCAACTTTTATCACTACACGTACGCAAAAACTGTCCACAAAATTGATCTTGACCCAGGGAAGAATCAATGGTCCAGTCTACAAATATGTCAAGGATGTTGAAGAATGCTGTAGGAAGGCGAATACTGAACAGCAAAGATCCGGAAAGGCCGGGACTCTGTATTACCTATCGCAGTATCTTGATCTACAAAAGTTTAAGAAGAAGTAACACTATCCTTTCTTGAACTTTCACAATACATTTATGTAGATCAAATCACAAAAATCTATGGGTGAACTAGAATCATCAATAACGGAGTTTTCATCCACGTTTATTACCCATGTTGTAAACGACTCGTATCTAATCTATGATGGACACAAAGACTAAAAAATCACACCCGAGCAGACGACTTCGACCTGTAGTTTACCGTAAGTACTATAGTTTTCTTCAACAAATCATTACGCATACTCGTATGTACTCGGTTTAGGAACAATAACTCTAATGTTTGGTGTTTTATGATCAATTGGTTACAGTCCAGTCCGTTAGAAACAAGCCATCTCCCAGGGAATGCGCCAGATCAATTCCGACCCCCTTATTCTTTGCTCGACTGTGTAATGATCAATGATCAATAATCAACGAATGTGTTATTCACCATTATCATTACCCCGATGTTGACGAGAAAAAAAGTCGAATGCCATATTAGAAAAGAAATAAACGAATAGAAATGGCGAAGATCGGGCTATTTGCCTCAATTTTCTACGTAAGGTGTCATTCAACTTACATATCAGCACTGCTCATTTTCATGACACCAATAGCAATTGCATGTTCTTTTCCTTCCGCCCGTATAACGACGCCATCACCTTTGGACAAACCCGGCTTGTCGAAACCTTGCTCGTCTTGCTCTTCTCCATCTGGTGGCATAACGCTCTGTCCGGGTTTTGTCAATCCTGGGCACATGATATTTGCTCCCCCGAGAATGAAAGGAATCGCGCCTTTGTCGACTGTCACACTCGTAAACTCCAGCGTTGGGTATTTGTGGATGGTTCTCAGTGTTGGTAGGATTGGCCCGTCTCGGTGTTGAAAAAATACGGGCTCATCAGACGGGGTTGCACCTTCAGCTGCCTCTCCCTTTTTGCAATAAAGCATCATATGGGGTCCAACCTTGTATTGAACGAGCGGAGGCTTTTTGGGGAGGAGAACGTCCAGTTCTTCATCCGTGATTTTCGGGTTGGCTCCGGCGATGCTTGCCTTGATCCCGCGCTGAACCGACGCCTTCACCTGAGACGATGTTGACACTTCCGAGCGATCAAATGCCTTAAACATGATGTTGAGTAGACTTGTTCAAGTTAGGTGGAATTGCTTTGTCTCCAAGACAATAACGGACCATCATCAATGATAATATCCACCCGTCGGACAGAAAGGGAAAACCTCAGGACGCAAGACGCAAAATACGAGTAGACATGGCAGTGTACTTTTCCTGAGTATGAGCGTACGTACGGTACGATATGATGCACTTACAAAAAATACTCTGCTCTCTGGTCTCTGGTTAGGTTAATAGGAATCAACGAGTCCCATACAGCACGTAATACCGTAGCGAATCAATGAGTGCAAGTCCCGTACGTTCAACCGGGACTGAAGAAGCCCTGTATTTGGGAGAATTATTATTTGTGCACTGATCCTCCAAGGTACCGGGTCAATCTCACACTTTTTTGGTACATTCATACACTTTTGCCATACACTTTTCAACTACAACAATACCCACGAAAGGTATGATCATTTGTACCATTCGATCCTGTGCCCTCATTTCCTCAGCCACTAACACAACCGCCACCCCGACCTCCACCTTTTATGGTGAACCCAGTACATAACCGAGTCAACTTTGTTGGGATCGCGTTGCTCTGGTGAACACAGTACTGGGGCAGGGGTTGGGAGTTGGGGGCTTATAAAATAGGGCAGTATTAGGGGGTGAGGCTTATGTAAATAGGGCACTAGTAGGGCACTGCGCTCCGCGCTGGGGATGCCATTGATATTTTTGTGTTCATACTATCTATATATATTGATCAGTACCATGATACCTAATTTTCAAAAGTGTACGGATGTACCTTCTAAAAGTGTAAAGTTGACCCCTGTCCATCATCCAATAACTCTCGACAGCTTCAGTTCATAAAATTCTACTGAAGTACCGGCACGAGGAAGTAAAACAGTAACACTTCAATGCTACAGTATTACGCTTTAATAATAATAATAACGTTGTAATAACAATAATAACAATGATAAAACACAAGTATATGGACAGCATGATTTCATCTTGTTCCAGAATCACTAGCTTGTCCAATGGTTTTCAATTGTCGCCCTTACAAGCAAGCTTTGAAGGTGGAGGAACACTTCTTGTCCCCACCAACTATTTCTGAAAAGTCCATCCGGAAAATTATCGCAATTTCTGCGCCAACAATGAACAATGTGCGACATTTTTCTATAACATAGAGATTTCTTGATGGTTTTATGTGACGTAAAATGAGTTTCAGTGTAACTATATTCCATTTCTTCACGTTAAAAAGTTATATTTGATTCTGCTTCATCACCATTTGCAATTAGCTTTGTTCTTTCGTTCGCTGCCTTAGCAAGGTCAGCTCCAGTCGTTCTCTCTTCTTCGGTGTAGATCGTTTTCAGTTCACCGACATCAATTTTTAGCAGCCGACAAATAACGTACACCGCAACTCCCGCTACTATACCATATTCGACTCCCAAGCCTTGGATAAGTCCGAAGGTCGATAACCCAATGAGATATTCAGCTATTGTCACCTTCTCACGGAATTCCCACAGCCATTCGTAGACAAGATCTATGCAAATCATCGACAAAAGTGATCCATAGAAAAAGTTGGGTACGTATGATAGAATTGGGAATGGTAGGACAATGACCAAAAGGGTGAAAAATGCAATTGAAAATCCCGAGATTCGCGATCTCACTCCAATCCGAAGCGAAAAGATTGTCTGACTGAAAATATAGGATCCAGTATATCCACCGGTCAACCCCGACACAAAATTACTGATCCCCACCATGCTAAGTTCTTTGTTGTAATCGAGAGGTTCGCTCATCTCAAGCTCGATAGCAGCGACATCTAGAGAACTTGATAGAGCTACCACGAAAAGCATTCCGACCCATGTCAACCATAGCTGTGGAAGAGCCCCCCAGTCTACCTTTTCTATTCGTAGATAATCCCAAGTCTGATACCAAGCTGGTTCGTCTTCCGTTTGTCGAATCCATCCGCTTTCGGTGGCCTCTTCGATGGATGTTCCAGTCACGAGCAAAATGAGATAAAATGTAACGAGCAACAGGGTAATGCAAAGGGGCAGGACAGCAACGTGACGGAATTTTCGAACGGAAATGTAGACGAAAGCTCCACCCGCGACTCCAGGCAAAATGTAGAGAAACCTATCGATCAATAGCTCGAACGTCAAGGAAGATGCTCCCGCCATGATACCCAGGCCGGAATACCCGACAAACCAACCAATGTATGCGAGATATCCAGCCACCACACACGTGGGCAGCATTTGTACGTAGCTTGCCAACCCTAGCTTGGCGATAACGATCAATCCGATTCCCAATGCAGCAGCAGCGCACCCGAGGCCAACCGTGACAGTCGCCAGCATCGTTTCGTCGTCATGATTCTTGGCACGGCAGTACTGCACCATATCGTGAGCCATTCGGGACAAGAAAATAAGTCCAGCATCCTGCACGCTACCCACGGCGAAGTCGAGAGTCGAAAACAGGGAAAAACACAACTGATGGATCATCCCCGAAAACAGCGTTAGCTTAATCAAAACTGGCATGTATGCAATGAATGCATCGTCGCGGTAAATGATGTTTCCAAAACTCATAATGACTGGTAGCACAATTGTACAATTGATAGCTCCGTATAGCACCGATAGGGAAAATGGCATTCCCGCTCCATCTTTGCTGTAAGCATCGGCTTCTTTTCCATCTTCATCGCTATCGCCCTCTGAACCGACCTCCTCCTTGATACGAGAAGGAAGAATACTCTTTCGATTCGACTGTATTGTCCAGATCGGTGCGAACGATTTTTTGTGGAAGGTGCGAGCGGCACCATAAATATCCTCATTGTCACGAGTTTCGATGTAATCGTTGAACGATCTCGATCGTCTCCTGGGCAACTTGAAATTCTCTTCACTGTGTTCGGAAGCAAAGACATTGTGTTTCGTCATGGGAGAGGGAACCGCCCAATCTTCGCGTTGGGACGCCTTCAGAATCCTGCCATAGAAAGCAGTAGTTCTCTGGTAATACGAGTTGGTTCTGTCGTTGAAAGAGACCCTCCGTTCGTCCAACTGTGGAAAGGATCTATCGTCGTCATAGTCGTCGTTGTTGCCATGGCACACCATTTTTGTCTCACATAGAATTGGCCTTGGAATTGTCGTATAGAGAAATAATGATAATAGTGTGAATCTTCGTTAAATCCTAAGTTGTGTGTTCCTCGATTGTGCTATGTCGTACGTACCGAGTTTATGGCGCACCGACGTTTATGAAGGGTGAAATCGGAGGAAGAAAGACATCACCTCTCATGTGTCTCTTGTGTGATGTAGTAATTACCGGTTCGTACTCGTACTTCGTAAACGAAGTAACTTGCATCACAAGTCAAACATGCATCCAATACACGCAGTGCACGTGAAACTTGAATCTTTCCAGTACCGTAGAGAACAAAGTGGTGGACTCAACACGTATGCCCAAAAAATCTGTATGATTATTTTGTGCCCGCACTTCATCGCACGAAATTTCAAAGACACAGATGAAAATAACCGCAACCATCTGGGCCCTGGTGACGAACGAGGAACACTTCATTACTTCGTACGAAGTACTTCTATTATTTTTCGGCCTGATGTTTCTGGTGTTCCAGTGTCGTTGGCAGTGATGGGGGTGATCGGGAAAATATATTACTCATGTTTTCCCCGAGGGAATTTCGGACCATTGAAATTGTTTTTGTGATTGACTTTCGAAGAAACTTTTTGATTCGATTCCGATTGGCCTTGAATTGAGCCTGCCATCAAAATCAACTCATCATTTTTTTTTTGAGATCCTTCTTCCGCGACAACTGGTAAGACTTACCGGTAGCAATCTTTGCGGCAAGATTACGTTTCATTCGACTTCGGCACAACGGTAGACATTTTTACCCAACCGTCGGAATACGAAGAAATTCGTAATGAAAGCATCTAACCCGCATCATCACTGAAGACTACAGACTTAATTAGAGTACCAGGGTGATCAACGCACAAGTCTCGTTTGAAAAGTTGTTCTGTCAAACGAAAACGGCCCTTGCAAAATGTACAAATCCATGAATTCCGGCACAAAAAAAGATGTCTTGTCGATCGCGTGCCTTCTTTTTATCGGTGCACTCTGCCCCCTGGATCAAATCGATGCGTTCATAGCTCCGAATTCCCTTGGGGTTCGCACAAGAAGTTCGGACGTTGAATCGTCGCACCAAAAACGAACCGGATTTATCACAATCGACACAAAACGATTGGCCACCGTCGACAGGGATTCCATGACGACCTCGTCGGGAGAGGGCAAGGGCAAGGGCAAAGGCAAGCGCATGGGAATGGGAAAACAAAAAGTCTTGTTTCAGAAGGTCATTCGACCTACGCAAAACATGCCCGACATTCTTTTTTTGGGGTATCTGATCGAATATCTCGAAAAACACTTTGCGTTGCCGTCGGATCTACCCATGATTTATGAAAACATTGTAACTGGAGACAGTGACGAAGATGAAAACAATCGTTATACTTTGGCGTGGGACTCTCCTCTTTCTCCCAGTGCCGAGGCGACTCGCATGGAAGTCGAAGTGGTTGGGATTTACACGGATGACAAGAAAACGAAAGATCAGTCGACAGCCTCGTCGTCATCTGCGACATCCCCCTCCGTGCCCAACATGGCCATGGTTGTGGTAAGGCGACCCAACAACAGCGACAACGACAACGACAGCGACAGCAAAACTGCAAGCTCCGTTCCTCCCATGATGAAAGGATTGTTTGACGATTCCGAAAAGCGCATTATCCAGGCGCTTGATCGTGGACTCGATGACTTTGTGGCCGGAAGGATCAAATTCGACATGGACGACGACGATGCTCTCCAACGCCAAAGTAATATTCCGCCTAATGTCAAGACCGCCGAAGAGGCCATAGAAGCGGAGCTTGTGGACGATTATCCAGCACAGAAGGATAATTCAATACCCGCCGAAGACGTCGTTTTTGATGCCTATGCTACCACGGATTTGGGAGACAACAAAGAGAATGAAAATGCGTCCGACAATACCAAAACGGCACGAAACGCGGAGAAGTCGCGCACAAGAGAAGAAGTCGACGATGCCAAGGCTCGTGCTATGGCCACCATGCAAAAGCCAGCTGACAAAATTGCGAAAACGAAACCAAAAACTGGTAGCATAACGAGTGAAGGTTTTGCTGTCGAGGCTGCCAAAAAAGCAGCAGTGGCAAGGAGTAAGGAAGTGAAGGCGAAACGTGATAGACGCGAAGACAGGAAGGAACAGGAATTGCCTTCGAATGAGTCTGCTGCGCATACGGTAGACTTTGCGGTCGCAGCCGCTCGAAAAGCGGCTGAGCTGAGGAAGAAGAAACAGTCGTCGTTGACGGAATCCAATGAAGAATTTGCGATAGCTGCTGCCCGTAAGATGGCATCTGCATCTGCATCTGCATCTGCAACGTCCAAAACAAAACGCAAATCGTCTCGCAAAAAAACAAGCGACAAGGTGCGCGGAAAGGCCGAAGTACTATCGAGTGAAATAAGGACATCCCAAACGCAAACGGCAAAAGGGCCTTCCATGCCACCTGTTCCCGAGGGATGGAAGCCCCGGGATTACTTTAAGAATCAACGAGCATTTAGTGGAGTAATATCGAGCCCCAAAAAAGGCATTGCGAAGGCATTGCGAAAGGAGGCATCCACGACGAAGCAGTCAGTGCCGAAAACTGCCCAACGTTCATCTACAGTAGCGGCAATGACTGCATCCCAAACGAAAGACACAGCACCAAAAGCGAAACCCGAACCGGATGATTCAAATATCGACGTGAAGGAATCAGTCGAAAAACGAAAATTGAATACGAAAATAGTCGATGGCTCCAAACCTGGTGACGGAGAGGACGATATCGACACAATTGATACCCTTCTAAACGAAGCATCCAGTAACGACGCGAAGACACCTTCCAGAAAAGAAATCGAGAAGGAAATTATGAAAGCATCACAAAAAGCATTGGATGAAATCGAAGCGCAAGGTAACGAGATGACGTCCGAAGAAATGCTCAAAGATATTTTAAAGTTTGACGAGGAGAAGAAAAAGGAAGAACAGCCAGGTAGCGGATTTGTTAGCGGTGCCTTTGAAAAGGCGAAAGAATTGATGAAGGATCGGCATCGACAAATGAAAGAGAGGAAAAAACAGCAACATCAAAAAGAGATTGGCTTCAAGGAATTTGAAAAACCTGATGCTAATTCTTTCCCACAATATCCAAATCCTACTGATAAATCAACTCAAAAGGATCGCGAACTGACTCCAGAGGAAGAATTACGGGCCATGTTTGCTGCAGGGCAGAAGATCGCAGATGGAAAGATTGACTCAAAGATCGATAAAGCTGACGTAGGTGGTTTGAAAAAACAGGGCACCACCGAAGAAGATGTTGACCGCTTAATCGCAGAGGAAAAGACTGTGTCCAAGTATGGTCGAATCTTGGATGATGAACTTGCCGAATTAGAGGTCCGCATCAATAGTTCACCCGGCGAAGAACTCGACGGGCCAATGCAAAATCCAATGTTTGATGTAATGTCGGGTCCAGAAGTCTACGATCCGAATGTGGAACTAGATGCCGTAAATTATCCGGGAGCTATGCCAGGAACGACAGACGTGAAGCTGCCAAAAGAATTGGACGAGGCCATCAAACAAGCCGAATTTGCAGCGAGTGTCTTGATGAGCATAGAAACGAAAGAAACAAAAGACGAACAGACAGGAGAAACAACTGTTCAGTACTTTTCTGGAAAGAAAGAAATCTCGATGAAGCAAGTGCAGAATCTTCAAAAAGTTGTGACGGAAGCTTCGAAGAGTGGGATTATCGATAATCCTGTTGAAGTCATGACGGAGAGGTCTCGTCTGCAAATTCTTCTGAACGAGCTTTGGGATCAGCCAGAGGAACGCTTCCGCGAGATTGCCTCAAGCTTCATAGACCTACTGTTGTCTGACCGATTTGTCGGTTTGGTTCGAGATCGCTTAACGGCCATGGCGGATCGTGATCTCGATGCACTTCGACGTGACGACGAAAGTCTCCGCGAACCCCACGAAAAAGAACGAGAGATTCTGGGACAACTTGTTGTTTACGCACAGGCTCTTTTGAAGGAGACACGAGCTCTGGGTGCCGAATTGGAGGCACATCAGCTGGAGATCGTTCGTTCCATCTGCAAGGTTGCAATGGATCCTGCTCACACAACCGAAGAAGAAACCGCAAATGCGCTCTCGGATGCTGTGCGGGATATGCGCCCCTTGCTGGACGACGCGTTTGTTGCGTATCTGAAATACGCAGTTGCCGAGGAGGAAGCAAAATTGGCACGAGCGGGATTATTGGATGACCCCGATTACAATCAATGGCTCTTTGTATTGAAGATTGTACAGCAGGGAGTATACGCTGAAATTGCAAAGGGGATCAACCGATACATCGAACACATCTCGTACGTTATTCGAATGGAGACGCCTCAGCAACGGAGACGTCTCCTGGAAAGTTTGATCGATGATATGCCTACAATGGATGTCCGACCCTTCGTACAAGTTGTGGACAATATCGTTGGATCTCTTGGGGACGGAGTGAATGGAAATTTCGACGGGGTAGTCCCTCTTGGCGAAATGACAAACACTCTGTTGCAGCTCCAACACGACATTCAAGAAATCTTGCCACCCGAGCGAATAGCCGAAAAGGCCCGCGATGCCGACGAATGGGCGGCTCGGCAGAAGAAACGTCTCATGGAGCAACGCAAGATTGGTCAACAACGGCTAGAGGCAGCCAAACAGGTAGGTCATCTCGAAGACGACGTCGACGCGATGTTTGGAAGTGGCGGCGGTGAGGTCGATCGATTCGACTAGGTTCCGTTGGTAATTCATTCATTATTCAATAATCGTTAAGTATTGAGCCAGTTTTATCGAGACAAATGATATCTATAGGTATGAGTATAGTATCTAAATAGTAGAAAATACTTCGTAATTTGATGCACTTGATCGACCAAATATCCATTTTCAAGCATTGAATCCAAACACTTGGTGTTTTCAAACCTACTTTATTCAGTTACGATCACCGTCTCCTCCTCGTTGTAGTTGGTGTCGTGACTACTAGCCATTGCAGCGCGAACCTCACAAATGTCTCCAAAACTATAGGTTCCTTTTAGGACCCACCATGGAAATATAGTGGACAGGCCCGGAATTGACGAAGCGCACAGTTGGTGATTCGTCGACAACTGGGCGCAAGCATTGAGTCCCACTTTGAGCCTTAAAATGTCAGGATTCCCTGCAATCATGACCGAAACGTCGAGGCCAACGTTTCCTACCCCGGGAACGATCATGGCGTAACCTACACAAACAAAAATCGAGGAAAAACAGGTCGAAAGAAGTTCATCCAAACGGTCTCGAGTCAGTCTCACAAGTTGCGTGTTATTGGATTTCCTACTGCCGCCAACCGACCACAAACACCACTATCTTTTAATACCCACCTGGAATAGGGATGTTCTCGGATTCCCCTGCTCTGATTCCGGCCAATTCAAAATCAATGCCGTGATCCAACTCTGTCACATCGAGCGTTAATTTGGCACCCTCTTCGTCGCATGGATCGAGTTCGATCTTCATTCCGATCGTGTCGTTGAAATATGTCGAATTGAAGACCTTGTTGCATTCGATGAGCAAGCCGAATGGATTCGGTTCCGTACAAGCACACTCTGCCGGAAGATCTTCGGGATTGATACGATCGCACATGGATCCATCCTGGGTAGACTGTGCGAAACTCTCGAATTTCATGGCGTCGGAATCGACGGAGACGGAACCAACATCTGTCTCCAGCTCCGACCACTCTTCGGTTTCGGCTGGAACAACAACATCCCCGTCGTTGCCTTCTGATCTCGTGGGCGCAAAAAGTCTGCCTTCCGCGACGGATGCCATCGAACAAAAGGCAAGGAGCCAGAATGTGGATAGACTTCTTGTGAACATGCTGTGTAATTTCTGATTCTTGGCCTTCGACCAAATACCGGTATAGTACGTAGGGGGATGCAATAGTAAGATTACTGTATTCTACTCCAAACTGTGGACAATGCCGGTCCGAAACGCTAGTTTTTGTTCGTGAAGCTTTTTGAGATTGACACTACGTACCGTACCGTACCGGTACTCGTACGAGTAGACACAAAACGAACGAAACGGAACGACGAAAGGAAAAAAGGTTCTGCATCGGTTGAATCACGTTTGGGAATTCTACGTTCGTACCGGGTATGGTAGGTGTACACATGAAAGGTACGGACCGTGCTATTACTGGTAATTCTTACTCGTACCTCGTACGAGTACGTACGAGTAGCGGTACGCTACTCGTATTCGCACCAGGGGTTAGAATTAACGATACCTTCCTCTCACGCACTACGTACGGTACCGTATGTACTCGTACTGTGCGAGTAGTACGTAAGAGTTTAGGTGTAAATTATGCTATGACACCGTAGAACCTAGTACATTTTGTACATGTGGCGAACTGCTACAATTAACAACTTAACTCTTACGTACTACCGGTACCTACTCGTACAGTATACCAGAAGATGATGTTGGAGAAAGTGCTCCCTGCAATTCAAGAGAAGTTTCCAGTAAGCTTGAAGAGTAAGCCTATTTTTATACAGGAGGACAATGCAAAACCCCATCATGTGTGATCCAGGGCAGCAGTGAAAGAGGCGGCTTGTGAAGCTCGTCACACAAACGAGATTCAGGGTTATTTCAGAATCACGCGCATATTTGGGTCGAACTCCACTGGTCCCCCTTTGTAATTTCACCCTATTTATTAAAATTAATGTCGAACTCATAATATTTTTATGCACATTTCATTTTCCTACCCCACTGGCATCTGTTTCCGAATTAGTGGCATGTTACTGAATTTTATGCCTGAAACAAACAGTGCATGGTCGCAATTTTTCAATCTCAATCGTTTCCCCATTTTTATTGTTATTACCGGCTAGTGTACGACTTCAGTAGTAACAATGGTCCGCACTCCCAAATATCAGGTATATTGTGTACGTTGCTACCGGGACTCTCCTTTGATCACTATAGGTAGGGGAAAGAAAAAGGTTATCAAGAAGAAGAGGCCCCCCTTGTTTACAGCGCGACTAAGAAAGAAAACAGGAGTAATTGTTTCTCCCGGTCTTCTGTCCCATATTGCACATAATCCGGGTACATGTTATTCTTATTACAACCGGTGTTTGGGGGTAGATGATTTTGCATCTTCGTTATTTATTAGAAAATCGAAGAAGAAGCTTGAGGATGTTAGTCAACAATTAGGTCTAACGAACACCTGTAACGGTCCGCAGAGTAGTGATGTCGCATTACCAGAGGTTCTCGACAATCAAGTTATGTATGACCCTTCTGTCGAACCGATTGGGCGTGCCTTGATCGGTCAGGAATTAACCAACATAGAGGATGACAATGAATCTGTCTCCGATGACAATTTTTTCTTTCCTAACGATGACGATGAGGAAGAAGGTAGTGAGAGCATAGAGGCCCCCCACTCTTCGATTGTCAATGATGAAGAAGGCATCAACATTGATGTTGACGATTCCCATCGTGCTTCAAACAAGCTATTAATTACGACACCCAATGTAGGGAGGAACATATCTGACGAATTGAAGGTCAAGATCAAGTTAATGAAAATCATGCGGAATCATAGCATACCATTAGTTGCCGAGAAGGAATTGTATGAATGGGCTATTGAATCCGAGCGGCTTAATTTATTTTCATGGACTAAAGGCAATCTCATAAAGACCAGGGCAAGTGTCATGAAGGAGATTTCTGCAACTGTGCCTGAAATAAAAGGCGATGGGTTTGAACCTCATCTTATTGACTGGTGTTCTAAGAAATCACAGAATGCTGATGTTTCCAGTCGCAAACAAATCTACGTCCGGTCGTTCCAAAAAGCACTTCATTCCCTATTAACAAATGTGACTTTGGTGAAGGAAGATAATCTGTCATTCCCCCATGCTGAAGACCCCACCTTACCAGTCCGTTATCCAGAACTTCAAGGGAATATTGATATTGACGAACTGCATCACGGTGAATGGTGGATCAACACTTGGGAGAAGAGATGCAAATCTGGATCGAATGAAATTCTGGTTCCTATTATTCTCTACATGGATGGAATTGCAATTGACAATAGTGGTCAAACCACTCTTACCCCACTGAACATGACTCTTGGCATATTCAACACCCTAACTCGAAACTCCCGGCCGGATGCGTGGGAGGCTATATACTATCACCCAACATGTCCCGGTGATAAAGGTGCCGAATCAATTGACAATGTGAACAATCTTCACTCTGGCCTTCGTTTGGCTCTTTCATCTTTGAAAGATGCCTGCAACCTAACGGATGGTATTGAATGGTCTAATTTGCCGTGGAACAAGAAGAAATGGTCGGTTCGAATGAAATTTGCGGTTGCTTATTTCATAGGTGATACTCCCCAGCACGACCAACTTTGTGGTCATTATCAAACGTCGAATTCAAAGATGATCTGTAGGCATTGCAATTGTCCCAGAGCACTTGGTATTAACGCTCGTGTGAATGTTTTGAAGGTTCCTGTTTCAGTTCAATCTGGTAACATGCAAGTGTCTAAGCACCAAAATGGGGAAGAGTACCAATCCATTCGGCTCTGGAATATATCCGATTTTACTGCTCCAATGGTTGGCGAAGGAGTGAATGTTGAACAGTATTTCAAAAACATTTCTCACCATGGTGTACATAACGGCAACGCTTTTTATGATCTTGATTTTGGGGAAAACCCACATAATATTCATCTAGCTTCTCCCGGAGAGAGACTGCATATGCACCAACTTGGTTGCGCAAAGCGTGCAGCAGAGACGTTCCGCGAGGACTTTTTAGGCAATAACCAGCGGCTTCTTGGTGAGATGGAAAGGTTAGCCAGTTACTACGGTGGTGCTGTCCAGAGGCAATCCGATCGTGACTTCCCACGAACCAATTTTTCAGAATCAATACATACAGCGAAGAAGGAGGGTAACCAGTACATTGGAATGCTTTATATTCAGATGCTGTCACTTCTGTCTGCTGGAGGTCGTCAATTGTTGTTGTCTCGAAAGACTCCTTCCAATCTCGAGAACAAGAGCAGAAAGTGTGAAGAGGAAATTGACCGACGTATTTACGCCATTGAGTTGTTGTTGGGTATGGAAGAGTTCCTAAAGTATGCTGGAACGTTCGACGAGGTTTTCAAACAAGACAAGAAAGGTGTTTTGAATGTGGACAAAATGGTTGTCCTTTTCATTAACTGTATAAATAACAATCTTCAACGAAGTAAGGGAGAGGGTAACAATCTTGTGAAGAATCACATGTATTTTCATTTATCACAGTACATGAGATTATTTGGTCCTCCAACTGGGTGGGACTCTGCCGCGAGTGAGAGCAATCATAAAACTGAAGTGAAGGCTCCTGCTAAGAGAACTCAACGAAACAAGTCCACACTTATCAAGCAAACTTGCAACCGAGTGATGGAGTATCGAACTATTGATCGACTTGACCGTGAATTTGATTTGTTCGAACATAGACCCGTAACCGGACCAAATCATCCTAAGGAGGGTGGTTGGTCAGGTGGGTCTTCGTTTTGGATTGGTGTGATGAATGGTCTCCCTTACATGAAGTGGGATGAAAAAAAAAACTCAAGTTTACCCTGGTTTCCATCTGATGTTCTCAAATTTTGTTGTGACGTGGTCCTACCGGCTGTGGGCAGCAGCAAGGTTTTTGGAACCACGGAGCACAAGAGGTATGACCAATCTCGCGAGATGAAATTATTGTTTCGTGCCCACCCATCGTTTAAGTCTGATTCTGGACAATTGTCCAATGTATGGTACGATTGGGCTAATTTTCAACTCGACCTCCTTGATGGACGTGGACTGAAAGTTTATCCATGTCAGATTCTGTGCCTGCTTTACCTCGAAGGTCCGTTCCCCGTGGGTAGCTCCGTTAGTGGTTTCGAATTAGTGCACGATGGTTATTATGCCGTCGCTCGTTGCTTTGTTTCTGCAGACCCCATACCGAGCAAGAGGGACAAAGGAAAAAAACACCATCATGCGTTGGTAAAGCTAGGTGAGCTTCGGAACAAATTGTATTTGTTCGACTGCAACGCCATTGAGTCCGAAGCTGCCGTTGTTAGAAACCATGGTAGTCCTGACCAATATTTTGTGCTGGGTAATCGTGAACAATGGTTGTTTAATTTCCGCGAGACAATGGCTTCACTGGAAAAGAAGGATTTACAATCAATAGTACGAGATGGTGAAAACAGCACATGACTTCAATGAACAAGTTTATTATCTTTTCCCGTGTTTTGGATTGTATACTAGTATGGTACAATCATACCCCCCTTCTCAGATGTATTTTGCGTTTTTTTATTTTCTGTAACGGCGTTGCACCAAATGCCCTTTTCCCGTGTTTTGGATGGTATACTAGTATAATACAATCATACCCCCTTATCATGTGTATTTTGCGTTTTTCTATTATCTGCAACTGCGTTGCACCAAATGTCCTTTTCCCGTGTTTTGGATGGTATACTAGTACGGTACAGTCGTACCACCCTTTTCCTGTATATTTTGTCTTTTTCTATTTTCTGCAACGGCGTTGCACAAAATGCCGTTTTCCCGTATTTTGGATGGTATACTAGTACAGTACAATCATACCCACCTTTTCATGTGTAATTTGCGTTTATCTATTTTCTGCAACGGCGTTGCACCAAATGCCCTTTTCCCGTTTTTTGGATTGTATACTAGTATGGTACAATCATACCCCCCTTCTCATGTTTATTTACCGTTTTTCTATATTCTGCAACGGCGTTGCACCAAATGCCCTTTTCCCGTTTTTTTGATTGTATACTAGTATGGTACAATCATACCCCCCTTCTCATGTTTATTTAGCCTTTTTCTATATTCTGCAACGGCGTTGCACAAAATGCCCTTTTCCTGTATTTTCGACGGTATAGTACTAGTACGGTACAGTCATAAATTTTTTGTCATGAGTATCAAGTTATTATTATAATGGATTACTTCTTAGTATAGTTTTGCGCGATACATAGGCGCTCATAATATAACACCCTTCGTATTTGGGATTCGAACAGCTATGAAACACTAACGGATTAAAGAGCAGAGTATCCCCAGAACGCAACGGCACTTTGATGCGGTACGTTGGGAAGACAAAATAATAAATCACTTCGTCAGCATGCACTCCCGACGGAGCTATGACTGTTAAACGAGTATAATACATGTCATCATCAACATGGCATCGAGAATGGTAATTTCGACCAATCGAAAAAGCTAATGCCTGTTTCCCAATGGCATTGAGCTGCGTACGAGTCAGAATCTGAGACAACACATCCATTTCATCCTCAACAAATGGTTCGATGTGTGTTAAACTATGATGCATATGCTTCACAATTCTCACTGTCGTGTGTTCCAGCTCCAGTTTCATGTTTGGTTTCACATGACTTTTGAACACGTACTCACCATTGTTGGAAGACAATCTTTCTGGTCTAACTCCAATGATAGCATAATCATCGTTGATACTGCCGCGCTTCTGACCTCTGGCAACTGTCGGTTTGGATCCAACAATTTCCGGAGCAAACTTTCTTAACAGTTTGATATTATTCTTCGTAGCAAGGTGTCGCTTGGCAAATTTTCTGGAAACTTTTGCGAAAATGCGCAACGACGGATTATTCTCGTC
The DNA here is from genome assembly GCA_037355745.1 of Pseudo-nitzschia multiseries. Lineage (NCBI taxonomy): Eukaryota > Bacillariophyta > Bacillariophyceae > Bacillariales > Bacillariaceae > Pseudo-nitzschia > Pseudo-nitzschia multiseries. Next base: position 18,659,761 of record CM074784.1, on the reverse strand, counting down.
AAACGCAACAATATGCTCGTCGTTCCTACTATCCAATCTATCGAATTTATCTATCAACAAAGCCTGTTCCGGTTGATACTTTTTCTTTCCTCCTATTTTGCCACCCCAGTTTGTCTCCATGTATTTTCCTTTGACCACAGTTGTTCTGTCTTTGTTTTTCAACGCTATTGTACTGACACAATCTTTGCAAGTACTACGCCTATTTGTCCTTTCGTTCTTCATTGGTTTTATGTCGGACAACTTTGTATAAGTTTTATGGCTCGTTGACACCGGTGCTGCAATCCTAAGAAAGTTCGATGACATTCTCTGCTTTCTTCTTTTCTCATGTTTCCTATCTCTTTTTTGCTTCATAGCCCGGTCCGAGAACTGATTTCTTGTCATGGTTGGAGTACGTGTAGCAATTCGAAGCCAATGATTCGTTGCTGTTGCTCTCGCTGCCGCTTGCTGCTGTTGCTTTCGCTGCCTTTTTGCTGCTGTTGCTCTTGCTGCCGCTTGCCGCTTGCCGCTGTTTGTCTTGCTGCCGCTTGCCGCTTGCCGCCTGCCGCTGTTTGTCTCGCTGCCAATTGCCGCTGCCGCTGTTGCTCTTGCTGCCGCTACCGCTGTTGCTCTCGCTGCCGCTTGCCGCTGTGGCTCTCACTGCCGCTTGCCGATGTTGCTGTCGCTTCCGCTTGCCGCTGTGGCTCTCACTGCCAATTGCCGCTGCCGCTGTGGCTCTGGCTGCCGATTGCCGCCTGTGGAGGAGGACTCGATGCCGCTTGCTGCTTGCCACTTGCCGCTTTCCACTTGCCGCTTTTCGCTTGACACTTTTCGCTTGCCGCTGTTGCTTTCGCTGCCTTTTTGCCGCTGTTGCTCTTGCTGCCGCTTGCCGCTGTCGCTGCGTGCCGTTGTTTCTCTCGCTGCCGATTGCCGCTGTTGCTCTCGCTGCCGATTGCCGCTGTGGCTAGCGCTGCCAATTGCCGCTGTTGCTCTTGCTGCCGATTGCCGATTGCCGCTGTTGCCGCTGTTGCTCTCTGCGGTTCGACGAGTCGTTGCCGTTATCGAAGATCCTATTCGAATATTTGATATGATAATTGAACAAAATGGGTGAGTATCTAGTATTGATGTACTACCTAGTAGAGTAAATAATAACAACACAATAATATAGTAATGTACATGCCGATCGATTCGTAGTAATTATCACCAACCGGGACAATTGGCCACACCTACAGGGGAAGATGACGGTGCACGTCAAGGAAAGATTTGCCACACGAGGAAAGATTGGTTCTTCGGATCCGTTGTTTCCAATCCCTTGTTTCAAATCCGTTGCTCCGATACGGTCCTATGAAAATGAGAAGAAAAAGAGAATGAAGAAAATACATTATAAGGAATGCCAGAAGAAGTAAGATCATTGTCTTTCTCCTCTCTCATTCTTACCGTTGCGATTGCCAATGCACCTCCAGCGACACCAGGAAAGATTCGCCGAGCCTCTATTGTTCCGATTTGTTATTCCGATCCGTCCCTATGAAAATAAGAAGAAAAAATTGAAGTGAGGGAAAAGAACATCATCATCAATGCAACAGGCAGGCAGCAATGTCTATCTATCTCACGCTGTTGCCTTCCACTTGGTGCTGCCTTCGATTCCAATCGTTGTTGCCAATATGTTGTTCCGACAATCGTTGTTGGTGCTGCCGTTGATTTGCAGACTTCTAACTCCTATGTCACGAAAAACAGGGACTTGTTCCTGTTGATATATAGGCAATTGATGCAGATTTTGTGCTTTCAAGATGTTTATGTAAGGCGGCCGTCCAAACAAGAATATCTTTCCAGCAACTAATCCCTAATCGAATGCTTTCTACTTCTTTTGCAGTACAAGGCTGTTATATCGGACTGAAATATCTGAGAACGGATCGTTGTGCTCGTGATATCGTCGCCCTAAGGCATGTGACGAAGAGGGTCGGATCCCACGTTCTCGGACGGAGTGTTGTTGGAAAGAAACAACACTCTACTCAGATAAGTTGGAAATTTATGTTTGTCGGAAAGTGAAAAAAAGTGACCGAAGTTAGTGAACATACTTTCATTGTAAGCTAACTACTCCGTACAAAGTACTTATATCAAACTTCGAACGTAAGGACGACATCGGTTCGTGTCCGATAGATCAAGTATCAACATTCGAACGTAAGAATGACACCACCAGTTCCATACATTTTCTGCTAAGTAAACAACTTCGAACGTAAGAATGATATTGGTCCGATAAGTATTATGTTCTTTTTTTTTTTTGCAACGGCGTTGCAACAAATGGTATTTTTGGTATTTAGCGTGATAAGAATGATACCACCAGTTTCATACATTTTCTGCTAAGTAAACAACTTCGAACGTAAGAATGATATTGGTCATTTAAGTATTATGTTCTTTTTTTTTTTGCAACGGCGTTGCAACAAATGGTATTTTTGGTATTTAGCGTGATAAAAATGATACCACCAGTTCCATACATTTTCTGCTAAGTAAACAACTTCGAACGTAAGAATGATAGTTGGTCCGTTAAGTATTATGTTCTTTTTTTTTTTTTGCAACGGCGTTGCAACAAATGGTCTTTTTGGTATTTAGCGTGATATGGATCATACGTAGTTAGCGTCATGGTTCATACGATAGTACTGGTCATACCAAAGTACCTTTGTACCCCACAAAATGCACCAAATCATCGATCGGACCATTTTTTTTTTTTGACAACGGCGTTGCAACAAAAGCCCTTTTTAGTATTTAGCGTGAAAAGTTTCATACGACTGTACGTTTCTACACAAATTGCACCAATTCAGCGATCGGATCATTTGTTTTTTGGCAACGGAGTTACACCAACCAATGCCCTTTTCCCTATTTAGCGCTACTAGGTGTTCATACGACTGTACTTTTGTACACACAATGGAACAATTCAGCGATGGGGCCATTTTCCAAATTTGAAAATGTTCCTTTTTATCTTTTCTTCTTCTCACCTTTCATTCCACCCAAAAAACCCTTTTTTCCGTTTTTCGGGAACGGCGGTTCCAGTTACAAAAAATGGTTTTTTGATCCCAACGGATTCACAGAGAAATCCCCGCCCTTGCATTCGTCGTTGCAGGTTTTATTTGTCAAATTATTGTGACGATATTGTTTAACTCTTTCTCAGGTTAGTGGTAGAACGTCTTTACGAGAACAAGGACACGTTTACGGGCACCTTCTACGTTTTCGATTTTTTGAGAAATGGTTTTTGAGACATGATTACCACTATCGCGTCGCTACGTGAGTGGTGATATCTGGTGAAAGAAGTTTCAAGTTGTACTACTATCCTTCTTTCATTCAATGTTTGCTCGTAACTCGGGTAAACTAGATTCACACAACAGTGATTCTCATTGTTTTCAAACAATAAAAAGATTGTCTCAAATACTGATAACATTTTACATTGCCAATGACACCTACAACTAATAGTGCTCGCAATCGCGGTGCCAACCCAAATTCAAATGAGAAAACGCCTACGACTAATAGTGCTCGGAAGCGCGGTGCCAACCCAAATTCAAATGAGAAAACGACAAGTTGTAAGAAGGGTAGATTGAAAGACCCACCAACCAATAGTCTTGACAAACATGATACCGATCAAAGAGATCATCGACAGGCAGTAATTAATAACCTTACAAAGGCTTTGAAGGGTGAGTCATATGGAACAGAGGAGTTTGTGAGGAACCTCAGTCTTGAGGTTACAACATGTTTCACTGCATTGTTGACGAGGGTTTACCTTGTATCAAAAATTATTGAATCCGAACCTACACCAGATTTCCGGAAGTCAATGTCTACTACTAACTCTGCGGAAAAGAAGAAGGGGAAGGGAAAGAAGAAAAAACCCGATACAACCTTAAGTGACTTAGGGCCTATTCCCCATCAAATAAACGTCATGGTGGATTTATTTTTGTTTGAAATTGACAACGGTATGACTGGAGTGTTGAAATTTTTGAGCAGGAAGCAATTAACCGATCGATTCAATGACTACGACATGGCGAACAAGTGGGATAGGTTCGAGTCACTGTTGAAGAATGTTAACGACACATCAGGCGTGGATGCTATTTATGGGCGCAACGTCGTCAACTACGTTACAATGAAGAAGTACATGATAATGTACCGTGAGATATTGGTTTGGTACATGAAGAATGTGAAGTATCCACCTGGGTCGGATATTTCGTCTGAGGATTTGTGTTTCCATACCAAAGGCGACAATTGTTCTCCCAGTCAGTTGAAAGGATACGTCAGATCAATGAGGAACTTCTTGGACTGCCTTATGGCAAAGACCTCTCTACGTGTTTCAATGACTCATAGCTGCAATCAGGTGGACTTAGACAAACATTTCAAGAAGCAGCGTATTGAATGCTTAAAATCCTTACGAACGGAAAACATCGAGTTTAAAGAACTTATTGTGTCAAACAATAAGTTGATGAAGATTACGGAACGAGAAACTGCTTTTCAGGAGCTCATTCGTGAACATTGGTTACGCTTTCAAGGGAAGGCGAAAACCATTTGTACCATCATCGACATGAGACACGTCGACATCAAAGTATTGACACACGAAGGTTTTTATCAGTATTACTTACCCGAATTAATTAACAATTCATTCGTCTTGGGCACCACGGTACTTTCTGGGGAGAAGTGGGTTCCAGTAGGATTTCATCGACAAGGGGACACGAAAATTCCGGAAACGGGTAAAGTGTTATTACCACTCAATACTCAATTGGTTTTCCACTACGTCATCCACTACCAGCACACGGTCACAAAATATTACAACATACATTTCGATCATGATGAGGACCTTGTCACCCTGTCGCCATGCAAACATGGAACCGGAAAAATAGATCTGGCATATTTCAAGGTGCCGAAAGGAATCCTATATTTGGTGCATCAATGGCTTATAACAAAATTTGTCCAACATGGGAACAAGATTGGGGTAAACGTGGTCGATTTGTTGGAAACAGCATGTAATTTGATCATTTCTCAAGTACTATGTGCATCAATGATTCGAGTCGACGGCGTTGGTTCGTCCTTTGATTGTTCAATTGACAATGTTTGTGAGAAAATGATACCAAAAGTCTTCAAAACCAATAACCAATCATTTGTCAGTTACGATCATGTGATGGAAACCATTGAAGATTTGGTATTGACCGAGAGGAATTTTCTAAAAGGAGCAATGGTCACCGAATCGACGGAGGGAAGTGTTCCGTATTTTCAAAGGAATGATCGATTGTACATTTTCCCAACGGCATGTGTTCTGAGTAAGACAAAATTTGCCCATGTCAATTTTGACGATAAACCAGAAGAACTTGTAAGAGGTATTTTGGAACTGTCCGGATTGGAAGAACAACATAAGAATCAAACTTGTGTTACAAGATTCCTTCAATACGATGTTAACTCACAACAAGAGGTGCACCAACGAGTTTTTATGGATCACATTCCATACGTGTTCCGTGAGATATTCGTAATTGATCCGGAAGTTCTCCAACGTCATACTTGGGTGGAAACATTCATTCAGTATAGCTACCTCCCAGAAATGGGTACCATATTTACCCCGTTGACAGAAAAACTAGCAATATATTTGTTGGAAAAGTCGGATGATCTATCATCGGCTAACCTTGTAGTTCAATTTTTGGACGATAAGGTTGTGAACAATTATGGAAAGGGAAAGGGAGAATTGAATCTGGCATTCGAACACCTCCAGGGTCGTGACTTTGTTTTTTACGAACCATCGGACTTTCTAACTTGGGATTGCTTCAAAAGATCCAAGGTTCAAATCAAGGAGTTCAATAAATCAAATAACACATACCGGGTAGGATGGGTTACTTTCAATCTCAATACGACAAATGATTCCAAGCGTGGATTTATACCACCCTGGGATGATAACGTTGACGGTGACAATGTTGGCAAGACGAACAATATCAACGATGGGAGAAAGAACATCAGTGGATCGAAAGTAACCAGTAAGGGGTCGAAAAATAAGCCAAACGAATCTAAAGAATCGGGAATTGACACAAGTAAGGGTAATTCCAAGGATACTGGTTTGACTGACACAACGACTAAAACCGGTGAAAAAAAGGGTTCAAATGAAAGCGAAGAAATGATTATAGATGTTGCAAAAAATCATCTTAACGCCACTGTAACACTGCAAGTTTATCCTATCAAGATCAACGAGAAGGAAACCAAACAAGAATTACAATGTTCTGTGCTGTTGAAAGATCAGGATCCAGAGATATTGTTTCCTATTTACGAAGTAAACGAACAAGTTCGTTATACTCCAGAAAAAAACGGACCAGTTGAAATTGGAGAAGTTTATAGGTACGTTTTCGGAGACTACGACCAGCAATATGAACGAGTGGCGGGTTATATATGTACTTTCCACAAACGTAAGGTGGGGGAGAAACGACAATTTTGCCCATACTTTCAGATTTCCGGCCTGAAAGAAACCAACCCTCGACGCATTAAAAAAGTATCGGATTTAGTAAAATGTTTCAGCAAGGATGTTGGGATTCGTGACCTCTTGGATGTTGGGATTCGTGACCCGACGGATGGAAGTGAGGAGGTATCCGATTCATCTTCTGACACAACCTCAACCGTGTCAGAGTACAGCACCAGTTCCACCAAATCATCCAAGAGCAAGGATGTTGGGATTCGTGACCCGACGGATGGAAGTGAGGAGGTATCCGATTCATCTTCTGACACAACCTCAACCGTGTCAGAGTACAGCACCAGTTCCACCAAATCATCCAAGATTGGATGAGTGAGGCATACTATGTTACACCAAATGCAAGCATCCGTTTGTAACTTATCCATTATACTTCATAGTTCTTTATTCAATCAATATTATGCGAAATATTGATCATGAAATTGCAGCCTAATTCGCACAATCATAAACATACTAACTAATATTACTAGGACTAATAAATTTTAAAACTGACTCAAGTATAAGTAGAAGATTTCTGGTCGATTCTGTTTCATGCAGCCAATGCCACACATTTGCACTCGAAAACTGCCTAGGAATCACTATTTGGGTACATGCAGCAATGCCAGAGGGGACTAAAATTGTTCTAAATCTTATACTGACTAAAGTAACAACCTGTTTCTTGTCCAGTTTGTTTCATAGTCTACCCCATCCATTGTAGGAGCAATATTCATCCTGAAATTGCAGTCAATGCCACTCATTTGCACTCAAAACTGACTAGGACTCAGTATTTTGGTACATGCATGTCCAGGGACAAACATTATTCTAAAATTCACACTGACTAAAGTATCAACCTGTTTCTTGTCCAGTTTGTTTCATAGTCTACCCCATCCATTGTAGGAGCAATATTCATCCTGAAATTGCAGTCAATGCCACTCATTTTCACTCTAAAACTGACTAGGACTCAGTATTTTGGTACATGCATGTCCAGGGACAAACATTATTCTAAAATTCATACAGACTAAAGTATCAGCCTGTTTCTTGTCCGGTTTGTTTCATAGTCTCCCCAATCCATAGTATGAGCAATATTCATCCTGAAATTGCAGTCAATGCCACACATTTGCACTCCAAAATGACTAGGACTCAGTATTTTGGTACATGCATGTCCAGGGACAAACATTATTCTAAAATTCATACTGACTAAAGTATCAGCCTGTTTCTTGTCCGGTTTGGTTTATAGTCTCCCCAATCCATAGTATGAGCAATATTCATCCTGAAATTGCAGTCAATGCCACACATTTGCACTCCAAACTGACTAGGACTCAGTATTTTGGTACATGCATGTCCAGGGACAAACATTATTCTAAAATTCACACTGACTAAAGTATCAACCTGTTTCTTGTCCAGTTTGTTTCATAGTCTCCCCAATCCATAGTATGAGCAATATTCATCCTGAAATTGCAGTCAATGCCACACCTTTGCACTCCAAACTGACTAGTACTCAGTATTTTGGTACATGCATGTCCAGGGACAAACATTATTCTAAAATTCATACTGACTAAAGTATCAGCCTGTTTCTTGTCCGGTTTGGTTTATAGTCTCCCCAATCCATAGTATGAGCAATATTCATCCTGAAATTGCAGTCAATGCCACACATTTGCACTCCAAACTGACTAGGACTCAGTATTTTGTTACATGCATGTCCAGGGACAAACATTATTCTAAAATTCACACTGACTAAAGTATCAACCTGTTTCTTGTCCAGTTTGTTTCATAGTCTCCCCAATCCATAGTATGAGCAATATTCATCCTGAAATTGCAGTCAATGCCACACATTTGCACTCCAAACTGACTAGGACTCAGTATTTTGGTACATGCATGTCCAGGGACAAACATTATTCTAAAATTCATACTGACTAAAGTATCAGCCTGCTTCTTGTCCAGTTTGTTTCAGCACAGTGTACCCCATCCATAGTATGAACACTATTCATCCTGAAATTGCAGTCAAGAATGCAACACATTTCCACTCTAAAAATAAGTACTACGACTCACTATTTTGGTACATGCATGGCCAGGGACAAACAATATTAGAAAATTAATAATGACTAAAATATAAGGCTGTGACTTCTCAATATGGTTTCAAAGTCTCCCCAATCCATAGTATGAGCAATATTCATCCAAACATTTCAGAAAATAACACACTTTGACACTCAAAAAGTAAAGGAGAAACACTAATTTGGTTACTTGTTCATACAAAAATCAAAAAACTAATAACCAAAATTTACGGAGACTACCCTTGGTACACCAGATCTCAACGGAGGAATCGATCCACTGGACACGTTCACCACTATATCAACAACCAATTATACGTGATCGGGAAAAGTTACACTACATAAAGCTAGTCAGTTTTTGAACCATATAATTGGTGTGCACCGTCCCAATACTACAATAATAAAAAATTTATACAAAAATAATACGTAGGACACACCTCGGACATATGTCTACGGGGGAATCGATCCAATGGACACGTTCACCTCTACCGGTATATCAAGAACCAATCTTATCCAAAGGGGAAAAGTTACACTACTTAACGCTAGTCTGTTTATGAGTCAGACAATTTATGTGCGTCGTACCAATACCATATTAAAAAAATAGTACCAAGGAAGTACGAAGATTACATCTTGTACACATCTCTATGGAGGTATCGATCCACCGGACACGTTCATCTGAACGATATATCAAGAACCAATCGCATGCAGATGAGGAAAGTTACATTACTTAAAGAAGCTTGTCTGTTTTTGAATCAGACTATTTGCGTGCACCGTCGTAGTGTTGGTACGGGTACGTAAAAATAGTAAGAATTATGCGTGAACGGGAAAAAGCAGCCACAACCAAAAACTGCAAGTTACAACGCCTGGAGAAAACAACAAATACCAACTTTATGATGCGGCGTGGGAGTACGAACGTTAGGTGTACTGTGGTACAAATAGGTGCATGACTGCGTTACAAATGGGAAATAACAGGAAAATGAAAAGCAAAACACCGAAACCGACACACAGAACAACAGTTGTGCCAACCCGGGGTACTGTCTTCTCCAAGGATTACAACAAACAGATGCACGAGCTAAACCACGATGATGTAAACAACGACGGAAACCCGTTTCTGTATCATTTCGAAACAGGATTTGATATCTTGTGTGCCAAAAACGGACACTTGGTTAACACAATCCTTAGTGGATGCCAGAAGATAGAAGAAGTGCGACAAAGACTCAACAGCAAAAAAGGACATTTCGAGGAGGACGAAGCTTTGAACATTTGGGAACAATGCTTCAAGTACATAACCGAGGAAGTATTTCCCGACTACAAAGAAGGGAACACTGACGGGATGGACCATGTATGGGCAATGGGAGTCATTCTTGCATACATTACATGTGGTTATCCCGCATTGAAAACATCGGAAGACATTAAGTGCTACGACAACGTGGGTATTGGACCGGAAGTAAAATCAATAGAACGAGAGAGAATGATACAAGACGGTCGTACTTTCCCGGCAAAAAAATGGAGTAATCTGACACCGGAGGCAAGAGAACACATAAAAGAATGTATACATTACCACCCTGGGAACCGTCCTTGTATGACGTACATTTGGTTCAACAACTGGCGCAAAATGACAAATGAGGCAATCATCGAAACTGACAGATTGGAATGGTATTGCAGATCAAAAGACGATAACGAGTGGTACTCAACACAAGAAATATTGCCGCCAATTAAAGAAGAGAACATAAATAACAAAAACACGGAAAAAAAATGTACCAAACATAAGTGGGATTCGTTCATGAACAAAGCAAGAAAACAGTCAAAAAAGAAAAAACGGAAGGTAGAAGAAGTGACAAACAGGGGGGGAAAGAGCGAACAAGACGAAAACGAGTGGAAAATTGAGAAATGGCTAAGTCTTTACGAAAAACGTTGGAATTCGCCGGAAGATTTAGAGGAATATAACAACTATCCCGTTCCTTGTGGAGCATGGGGACGCGTGAAACACTAACTCTGCAACTCTGTAAGGATTCCATTCCAACAAAAAAACCAGGACAATATCAAAGGTATCACCGGTACAAATTAAGTGCAAAAATTAGAACGGAAATTATGTAAAATATCACCTTAAAAAGTCGATACATTAAAAAAAAAATACTCATCAGAAAGCAACAAAACAACAACAACAAAATTCCCTCCGTTGAACCTACAAATTGTGATCCAATCCATAATTGATTCAGGGGGGAGTGTCAACCACCCAAAATATAGAATTTACTGCAACGCCGTTGCAGAAAATTGAAAAACAATAAGTAAATAAATAAATACAGAATGATACGGTACGGTAGGGTAAGTACGGTAGGGTAGGGAAGATCAAAATGTTCGGGTCCGCGCCAAAATTTTGAGGACTCCACATTCCAGAATATCACGGCACGCTCGAAAATAAGATAGGCCGGCGACAGTACAAGAACAACACTCACAGATAGTACAATTAGTTGAAATGCAACAATTCCTTGGAGACAGTAAATCAAGAGATTACAGTGTGTACAGTAGGAATGAAAAAAACATGCCAAACGATTCCTACAAACAACATTATTATCATAAAAATAGCGCGCCAAATCAATCAAAGGAAAAAACGGTAAGTTGAGGTGCACGAGTTAACAAAAAAATAATGGTAGAACTGAGTACTAGTTGCAGTCCGGTGACAGGTAGAACCTTTGTTACCAATAACACAAACAGCCCAAACAGCAGTGTATCGGGAAGTGACCGAACAAACACAAACGATAGCCAAACATATACAACCACCAACAGTAGCAACAGAAATATTCTACAGACAACAAAAGAATCCGATAACGATAACTTGGAAAACAACATTGTCAAACACGTCAAAGAAAAAGCATTCAGGAAATTTAAATTCCCGCCAGAGATTACATTCGTGAAGGCGACGATATTCAAAATTGTAAAACAAGCAAATAACAATGAAATACCAAATACGATCGATATAAAAGACCAAAAGTGGAGTGGAATTTATTGCCGTGCAGTGACTGCGTGTAGGCACAATGCTCAAACTCTTGCCAGGAAAAACTACAAAGGTACGCAACCAACAAGAAAATGTTTGCCGGCATGCAATCGTTCATAAGCCATTCTAACATTTGGGTCGTATGAACACTGACACGTAGACGATAAAAGAAACAACCTGATACCAGATAGTTTCCCAGGAACGGTTCTAATCACAGACACACAAGACGTTAACTCAGAAAATAGGTACCAATTGCACGAAGACTATCGGCGGAAAAATTCACCAGAATTCAAATACTTCATGAAAAGAATTCTGGGAGCGGTGTCACCAAAACAGACAGACTTCAAAAGAAAATCAGTCAGAATGACAATCAGTAACATTTTCACCCCAAGCGATGAAGCTTTTGCATTGCTTTTCCTTTACAACGACTACGACTCGTGGATAAACACAACAAAGGGCACGAGGTTGAGAAAAAAATTCACTGACGGTAAGTCTGGAAATAAGGAGGGGTGGAGTAACGAGGGACAAGATCTTTACGAATACCTAGTAAGTGAATTAGAAGAACGAAGGAAGGAACAACAATCAAAAGAATTAGAGACGGAAATACTTAAAATGTACCAAAAGCAAAATGGCAATCGTAAACAAGAAGATAAGGAGGAGAACAAAGAGGGAAAAACACGGAAGCGAAAACGTACCTTGGTTGAGATTCTAGGCGAAGATGATGAGGACTACAAATTTTTCATGGAATATAATAAAAACGAACAAGAGTAATTGATGATATCAACAGCAATACTAGTAGAACGGCTAGTTCATTATTATTTTATGGTTTGCACAATATTCTTCCGGGTCTTCTGTTCGAATATAATACAATAAACAAGATAATTTCAAAAGGCTGATAAAATACTTTCGTATTTGTTACAAAATATGTTTGTTGTATTTCCGTATTTGATAAGCGTAGCGTGAATATTGTAAAATGTCGGAGAGTATTGCAAATGCGGATAAAATACTTTCTTATGAGTACAAAAATATGGTTGTTGGATTTTGATATTCGATAAATGTAGTGTGAGTATTGTGAAAGCAACGTAATAGAATACATTGCTGGTTATCAAGAAGCTTGTATATTTGTTAAGAAATTTGTATCAACGCTACAACAATATCAGTGTACATAGAGGATATTATTACAAAATATAAGGAGTTTCGTATGGAAAAAACAAAAATTGAATGGCGAATAAATATTATCGGGGTAAGCATGAAACAAAATTGTAGAATAGAAAGATTCTTAAGCAAGCATGAAAAGGGGCTGGAAAAAACGGTGGCGAAAATAGACCTACTTGAAATTGTTGCGTGCAAAAATAGGTAGAGAATTATTTATTGTGCGCGCAACAAAATGTTTCGGAATATTTTAAAATATCGCACGAATTTTACGAAAGCACGAGCATCGTTTATGTGACGCTGGTTGGAATATCACTCCTGTGACCAGCACAGCACAACCACCAAATAGTAGTCCTGATTTCAAGCACCAATGTCTTGGATTTGGGCTTATTTGCTTCCATCCAGGCTCTGCAATACAAGAAGAGGGCCAAGAACATCATTGTGTAAACCAGCTGATTGCACATGTGGAGGAAGCATTTGTTGAGACCAGCAATATTGCTCTGAACAGCGTCTTTTTATCTCGTCAGCGTGCATTGGAAGAGTCTATTAAAGAAGTTCAAGGTAACAACACCTACAAACTCCATCATATGGGCAAGGGAAAAGTCTTGAAAGAGAACAGACTTCCTGTGTCTATTACTTGTGATGCTGACACTGTCACTTTTGCGCAGCAGACATTGGCTGCCCTGAACATGAGATATGTTTAGAAAACTCTGTAATGATTAATTTAGTACTAGTTCAACCCTACACCAACTGGTGGATCCTTCTCTGCCTCCATAAGAGCCCCCACAACAATATCATCCTTGTTGAGCCTTGTGCTCATTTCCTGCAGCTTCCATTCAAACGCCTTCTTCAATTCAGATACAGGCAGGTCAATAAAACCGCCATCACAATTATCGATTAGGGGTTGAGCTGCTTCTCTTTTTTGGGTGTATGCCAAGGCTTTGGTTTTTGTTTCTTCTTTCATCACTTTATTGCTCTCAGGGCATACTATCCTCTCATTCACAATGTGTTGATCCTTGCAATTGTATGCTAGTACACCTTGTAGTACATTGTATCTTGGACCTGCAGAGGAGCTTTTCTGTAATGTGTCGTAATGAGCTCTTGTATTTGGTTGTTGTGTTTTGGCAAGTGTATTCTTCAACATAATGTGCGGTGCTAGTTTGGAGTATACCCTGCCATTAAACCCACTGTCTGTCAACATCTTAACCACAATTTGATTCCTGCATTCCAGCTCTAGTAATGCAATAGTCGTAGGATCGGCATCTACATCAATTGTTCTATCTGCTAGCGTCATCATTTCATGTGCCACATTTCTATCCCCTAAGCACCGGACGATTTCCTAGTAAAAGGAGCAATGCCAATTTTTGCCCAACAATATTATTCACTGCTGGACCAAGAAACCCTTCCTCAAATGCGGATTGTAGTTGTAAAGTTGCACTTTCTTTGTAGCCAAAAATTTGAGCAGGAATATCACATGTCTTGACGGTCTAATTGTTTGCTGGCCTGTAAGCATGAAGTTTCTTCTTGTTTGAACGGAAGGCCGTTTTAAATTGATTGAAGTTCACGACTGTCACTTGGGTAACATGTGTGGTATTTGGAATGACAGCAATTAAAACAAACTTCTTTTTGCTCATTAGCCAATGTAATCCAGGATCTGACCGACCTGGACCTGAATCAACTATGAAACAGACGTAGTACTTCCCCTTAGCAGGTTGTGCATCTGGGAATGCTCATCTCAAAGTATTTACAGAACTCCGCACTATCCATACCTGCTACCAAATTCCAATTCACTGTATGTGGCATCATAGTAAGCAATTCCACTGTAGCTCCAGGAATACTCCAAACACCACTACAGGTTCCAGACTTGTCAAGTTTATCTGTAAAGGACTTTGAAATCCGTTTCTTATCCTCAGTGCTATTGCTTTTCAGCTGGAAGTGTAATGGAATCGGGTCTCCAGCTGCAGTGCTACCTGCCACTGCTGTGCATCTCCAACTGCTTTTTTGTTCCCTCCTACAACCACAAGGGAGACTTCTATTTGACAGCCCATACTCTGTGACTGGACGGCCACCAGCATTTGTAGATGTTCCATCCAATGTAATTGTGGTCTTGTCAACATTCAAAATTTGATTCAACTGACCAGGGAGGAATACCAACTCACCCTCATGACCATTTCCAAACTCCTGCTTTGATGCTAACCGTGCAAGACCATACCAACAGTGACTTGTAGTAAGTAAGTCTTACCAGTACGTTCAATACAGTTCAGTTAGTGTGGTACAGTACACATCCGTAACTGAATAATTTGCAGCAACAAAACAGAAAATTTTGGTATTCAACCCCGTACGACCAAATTCCCATTATTCATAAAAATCTGAAATGATGATGCAGACCAAATTCCACACCAGCCGGCCTTCAATATTGAAGTATGGATGAAATGCATATCTTAATTCCTCTATGTGCAAGACTGTTGGATCTCAAGAAGTTCAACGCCTTTGCAACTGTTTAGCAAAATAAAAACAAGCCTTTTTCAACGCTTATTGGATGAGTAGTTGATAAAGCTTGCTCGCAATCTTAGTTCTAGTTCAATTTCACCGCGCACATACCTACACAGTGTATTACTATGTTACCTTCATTTAGAGGCATATGGCACTGTTTAAACAGTCGAATAACTGCTTTGACATACTATACTATACCATCCTTCACTCAACCAGCAACTACTAACAAACAAACAACTGCTCCTTCCCAGATCGTCCAGCAATGACAAGTTATTCTGTCATTCCCTTCAAGTTTGACTTTGACCAAGAGTCCATTGAGAAGATAGAATTCAAACACACCAGTACCACTACCAATGGCGGCACAGAGACTGTCAATGCTAAAGTACCTCTCATTACTGCAGGAGCATCCTTTTTCCAAGTCCTTTTTACCATTAACCAATTCTCACATGTAAAGAAAACTCTTTCCTTAACAACAGGGCCAAAGCAATAGGACAAGTTCTTGGTTTTTCAGAGACTATGCCCATAGAAGCTGGTGGAATGAGTATGTATCATCCAACATACCAAACCAAACTGTGGAGAACTTCCCAACTACCATTGATGCCTTCATCACCTACAAATTCAACAACAACACCGATGCATATCAATGCCACAAAAGGCTCCTCAACAACATCAAAAAGACCACCAACAAGACTGTACACCAGTTTGTCTCCATGGTCACCTTCCACAACCATGTTATCCTATGACTGCTTCCTGGATATCCACTGGAAAATGCAGCCATCAATGACAAAGACTTTGATATTTGAATCCATGCCAATTGAATGGAAAGACTCCTATGAAGAACACCACTCTCCCTATGAGGATACCCTTACACAAATTGTGAAAAGGATGGAGAGATACCAAAATAAGGAACACAAGAAAAGTAAGAAAAATAATCACCAAGATAATTCCTCTCAAAACAGGAATAACGGCAACAACAAAAGCAATAGCAATAGCAATAGCAAAAACAATAACAATAACAATAACAATAACAACCAGAACAGCAGTAACTGCCGCAATTGGAACAATTGCAACAACTGAAACAAGAATCAATCATACAACAACAACAGCCAAAACACACACCAAGGCTCCACCAATAGCCAAGGCAACAACAACAACAATAACTCCACAAGAGTATCAGAAACCTCACCTTGCCATATTCACCCATGCACAAATCACACTTGGGGACAGTGCTATCTCAATGCCAATAATGTAAACCAACCTAATAGGAATAACAATAACAACAACAATGATGCACAAATGAATGATCAAAATTTCAACAACAACAACAACAACAACAACAACAACAACAGCAATCAATCAAGCAATTCATCCTCCTATGGCAAGAATTCACATGAACCAGAGCAACACATGTGTGTCTTCATCAATGCGCCGGAAGAAACACCTCCACCAGAACCTTGGGTAGATCTCTTCCATGTGGATATTGACATTGACCCGGAGTATTACAACTCAGATCTTCAACGATTCCCTGAAGCACAAACCTCAGATTCCTGCAACAACGGTGGCAATGTTGCTCCCAGCAACAGCAACAGCAACAAGGATATAGATCTTGCTCCAACCACAGTCAGTATCTGCAATTACATCAATGGCGCAACAGGAAAATACTGTCTGAGGACTCTCTTTGATTCCAGATCCACAGACAATCTCATTGTTGAATCTTCCATCCCTTCTGGAGTTACCAAGTACTCCCTTACTCAGCCGATCCAAATGCAGACAACCAATGGTAGAGCCACCTGCAACCACTATGTGATCTTGAAGAATATCATGTTTCCAAAGGTACCCTACTCCTTGAGAGTGCTGACGATCAAGTGTTTTGTTGTCACCCAGAATATCAACTATCACCTCCTGCATGTCCAAAGAACCATGAGAGATCTTGGAATGAAGATGGACTTTGAAGCTTACACCATAGAATGGTACAACAATGTGACGAAGACCAGGCACTTCCACCCAAGAGATTACTTTGATAACAAATCGATGCTCCACAAGGTCATGTCAGCAGAGCCACACGCTGTTGCTGAAAGCTACTCCAACCAATCCACCCAACAAGCCTATTACGCTGATAGCTCCACCAAGTATGAAAAGACTGACCTTTACAAGTTACGTCTGACGTAGTGTCTGAACAAGATCACCTCTCGTATCATGAAAGATCTTTGGACGTTGCTTGCTGACCATTCTCCTTGACAATGAAGAACTTTTTGAAGGCCTGATGACAAGGAATTAGGCATTTTCCCTAATCAAGAGTTCCACATTGATCTCCAGCAAGATGCAAAGCCATACCATATCAAACAACCATATCCAATTCCACTTTACCAACAGGAAGCCGTGAAGAACAAAATCAACCGACAAGTAAAACTTGGCATTCTTGAAAGGTGCTATGCAACTGAATGGGGAATGCCCACATATGTAGTCTCAAAACCAGATGGCTCCTGTAGACTCATTAGTGACTTCTGGGAGCTCAACAAAGTCACCAAGAACTCCATCTGCCTTGTCTGTTCTCTCCTTGCTCAAAGCACATAACTCTGCAGTCAATCCCTCCAAGTGTCATTGGTTCCAACCACAAGCGCCATGGCTTGGCCACATCCTTTCCAGAGATGGCATTCAGCCTAATCCAAACAAAATTCAACCAATCTTGAAACTGGCATTTCCCTCAACAATCAAACAGCTTTGATCCTTTGTTGAAATGATCAACTTCCATCATAACTTCTATTAAAAAAGAGCTGGCGTCCTCTTGCCACTCACTGCCCTCTCTGGCTGATCCAAAGGAAAACTCCAATCAACACAAGAGCTGATCAATGCCTTCAACACAGCCAAAGCCCTGATTGCACAGTACATCTTGCTTGCTTTCTGGATCCGAACAAGCCCTTCCACATCTATACTGATGCTTCAGACTACCAACTTGGCGCTGTTGTGATCCAAGTAGGAAGAATCATCCTCTGCTTCTCCAGAAAACTCAATGCTGCTCAACGGAAATACCCAACAGTCAACAAAGAGATGCTTTGTATTGTCAAAGTTTTCAAAGAGTTCAGACCAATTCTTTGGGGTGCAGAAATCATTGTGTGGACCGGCCACATCAACTTGACTTGCCAAAACCTCAGGAGTCACCGGATTATGACTTGGAGAATGCTTCTTGAAGAATTTTCTCCAGTCTTCAAGTATATCATAGGCAAAGACAATGTGATTGCTGATGCTCTCTCCAGGCTCCCTCTTCAGCAATGCCCGGATGAAAAGAAGGAATCTCTGGCTCCAACCCAACCACTGGAAATTTCAACGGCTCCAACGGATGTCAAGACCAATCCAACGACAGACACCTTCTCACTTTTGGACCTCTTCATCAACTACCCAGAAGGAATTTCCATGTATCTGTTAGCCTTCACTCAACTGGCAGCCAGCCAAGCTGCCAACGTAGATATCTCAACCAATCCAAGATACACAACCAAGAATTTCAATGGTATGGACTTGAGAATTGTAGAATCCAACAGCCAAAAGAAAATAGTGCTCACGCCAAACAGAGTACACTCCACAATCAAATATTATCACCATGTGCTTGGCCATGCCGGCACAGAAAGATTGTATTGAACGATCAACAAATTTTGATACACGCCAAACTTGAAAGACCAAATCAATTTCTTCTGCAAATCTTGTGATGCTTGCCAAAAATACAAGAACAGCCACCAAAGCCATTGTCAACTCCCAACCAAAGAGCACCAGTATGTCCCCTGGGACACTATTGCAATGGATGGAATCTGTCCTTGGAAGATTAAGATCGCTGGCCATGGAACACTTGAATTGAAAGGATTCACCATCATGGACATGTGCACCAACCTCTTGGTAATAGTCTGTGCGTCACAAGTAAATCCAACCAGCCTCATTGCTGTCCACACCCTTGGCAATGGTTGGCTCTCCAGATACCCAAAACCGGTAAACTGTATTTTTGACCAAGGAACCAACTTCATGAGCAATGACTTCAGAATCCATCTTGATAACCTACTAGGAATCAAACCCAAGGTTTGCTCAGTCTGCAATTCACAATTCAATGCAGTTCTTGAAAGAGTACACAGCACCATCAAGTTGGCAATGTGAACTGAGCTCAATACCAATCCACCACAGAACCTCCAGCAAGAAACAGACATTGTTGATAGTGTCTTTGCGTCTGCTCAGTTTGCTGTTAGATCAACGATTCACAAAACCTTTGGAATGACACCAGACTCCCTTGTATGTTCCTTCCAATCCCTGTGATTACAGACTTGGCCATTGTCAGGAATAAATGACAAGCCCACATAGATAAGAATGCTATGAAAGAAAATAGCCATCATAAGTTGCATGATTATCGTGTCGGAGACCAAACTATGATGAAAAATGAAAAGCAAATTCCAGCTGCTTTAGAAGCAAGGAGCAAAGACCCGTACACTATTCAGCAAATTCATACAAATGGGACTATCTCCTTCCTCTTAGATGATGATGTTGTTCAACGGATGAACATTCGGAACCTCAAACCGTATCACGTGAATTACAAATTTACTAACTATCACATACTAGTTGTGCGCGCGAGCATAAAAATTCTGTGCAACCAATCAAAGTTTTTACAAGGAGAAAAAGAGTGTGGTATTCAAACCCTCACGATTGAATTCCCATGATTCATAAAAATCTGAAATGATGATGTCAGACCAAGCAAATGATGCCAGCACAGGCGCACCGGCCGGCCTTCAATATTGAAGTATGGATGAAATACATATCTTAATTCCTCCATGTGCAAAGAACGTTGGATTTCAAGCTCAATGCCTTTCCAACTGTTTAGCAAAAAAAAGACAAACTCAGTTCAATGGCTCCTCGGAGTAGTTGACAGATGAGCTTGCTCACAATCTTAGTTTTAATTCAATTTCAACACATACATACATACATACATACCCACACCACATTGGTGTATTACTACGTTACCTTCAATTAGAATATACGACAATTAATAATACCGGTATGGCACGTCGCCATTTTTCTTCTCGACACATCGACTCCGGAAGCGAATGAATGAAACAATCATCCAACGGAAAAGGAATCGTGAAAGAGCAGTATTCAATACCGCTACTCGTCTATGCATTCGTAGTCGCGAGGCAATACGCAATTACTCCGGGTATTGATTGTGGATTCCCATTCTCCATTAGTACCGTAGGCTCGTACCGGGTACCGTAGCTCCAGAGCAGGCCATTCGTTGGATGACACGAAAAGTGTCATTCGAAGAACACTTGGAGCCCTGGACTTCTGGACTCAAAGTTCTTCGATGATGTCTTCAACTGGTCTTGCGGTATCGTACGTAATTTTCTTAGTACAGTAAGATTACGTACTCGTACGCAACGGTGAGATTTACTTCTTGAAACTACACAATAATATTGCAAAGTACTTCGTTATACAATCCTCCGTATTACCAACCATCTTGAATATGTTCCCAGTTACTACCGTTGGTACTCGTACTCGTACTTGCAGCTCAAAACGAGCATTTGTTGATTGACTTTAAGTGCTGGAAGAAAGGTTGATAGAAGGATTTGATAGACCAAACGATAGCTTCTTCTAAAGGACACTCCTTCGAATGACGCACGGGCGATGACGAATCATTCTGTAGAATCATCGGTAACGAAACGAAAGAGCGAGGGAACGGGAGGGAAAATCCGCGCGAGCATCGGGACACGAAAACGACCTCGTTACCTGACATCGTGGGAAAAATCGCTCCGAAGAATGCCATTCTCAAAGCACGAACGAGATCATAGTAGTTCGGAATTTCTAACGTTATCTTCTGCAAGTGCAAGCGCAAGCAGCAGTTGCAGTTGCAGTTGCAGCGGCCTCGTCAAAAATCAGCACTTTGGTCTCGTCGACTTGTTTGGAAGAAACCGATGGGTGAATCCGCCAAGGAATGCGGCGAGCGGGAGCAGAGGGAACACAAAATCGAGCGGGAATACGAATGGGCAAACGGAACACGCGTCAAACGACGAACGATATTCATCACGAAGTACCGGTATCGGTATCGGTATCGGTATCGAAACAAACAAACACAAAGAACCGAACAATTTTTTCACGCTTCGAATAGAACACCGGCAGGGAGGGACACTCGCGAAGCACGAGGGAGAAGAACGCTTTTTGCTCTTCCGATCTGACCAGGCCGGTGCTATTGCGAAGGTCGTCTTCTCGTCGAGTCCTGGGACAATAGGTGGCTCTATGATACACCCGGAGTATTGCCAGAATGGCCCTCCCCCGAAAGCGAAAGTATACAAGACAGAATCGGTTTGCAAAACCAACAACCCAAAGGAAGAAATTTTTGTATTAGCCGACGCAAAGATCCA
This sequence comes from Pseudo-nitzschia multiseries, assembly GCA_037355745.1. Classification (NCBI taxonomy): domain Eukaryota; phylum Bacillariophyta; class Bacillariophyceae; order Bacillariales; family Bacillariaceae; genus Pseudo-nitzschia; species Pseudo-nitzschia multiseries. The sequence continues at coordinate 18,638,263 of CM074784.1, read as the reverse complement.
CGTCCTTTTTGTGAAAGACATCTACAGGGGTTTCAACCTTGGTGGTTTCTTGTTTGTTTTGTGTACTACCTATCTCCGAGAGCGCTACTCGTACTGCAATATTTTACAACCGCGGTTTTTAAATTTACCGATCTCGCATAGAATATCGTCCGTTCGATGCTCTTTGGACGCAGAAGAAGATGTCCGTCGACACGACAAACTGGTTCAATTTTACGAACATTTGGGTTTGAGAAGACGAAAAAGAGCAAATATATCCTTTATCAATAACAACGACGGCGAAACCTACCGTAGAATACCCATGAAGATTGATCTACTTGTCACTTCGTTCGAAAAAGAAACACCACAATCGAAATACGATCAGTTCGCCGCTGCTTATTCTTCTTTCTTACCCGCCAGTCTGCACTCGTCGTCGGGAGAAAGTGTGCAGTTGGATGATGAAAGAATCGGTTCGTGGCTGGTTATGGAATGTCGTGACGGCAATATACAGCTCCACACCACCGATGGAAGGGCATTGTGTATGGACGAATTGGGAAAATGTAAGCTAGTTTCGGTCCGTGGAATAGAGTCTACTCCTGGTAGCGACAATATTCACGAACGCTTTCAACTCCTCCGTGTATCGGACATGCTCGACAAAGTTATATATGACAAAGAGGAAGAATACAATGAAGAGCAATCTTGCGTACAAGACAAGTTTCTACAAACACGACAACAACACAAGTATCATCATTATCTGACCAAAGAAAAGGAACTATGGATGATTTGTTGTTCGGTGCATGGGATCTACGTTTATATGGGATTGACGTGCGAAAATAATTTGATCTTTACCGAACAAACATCGTTTTGGCAGGCCGACGAGAACTTTTGTCTTACGCACACTTACGACTCACCTCCGAGACGTCAACACCATCGTCGTATGTGGAAGAAGCAAAGCGTTGAATACGTGACTCGTATGCACCAACGTTATTCTGCATTTGATCTGCATTGCATGACCATAGATGAGGCTTTGAATCTCACAAAATATTTACAGGCTAACCCGTTTTCGATCGACACGAGAAGAGGACTAGAGAAGGATATCGGACGGGCGAAACTTTCTTCTTCACCTTCTTTTCGGACATACCTGTTTCATACAGCAGAGCTAGCCAGGAAAGAAGGTCACCCCGATTGGGTGCAGTTCGTTGCTTTGGTGCATGGCCTAGCCAGTGCATTGACTTGCATTGATTCTGGCTCTGGCTTAGCTTTTCTAACCGGTAATTTAGTCAACGACGACGACGACGACGACGATGATTTCGATTGGACCATATATGTTGACACTCGCGTGATGGGGTGTAAAGCTTCGAAACATTCAACATTTGCTGAATTTCGACATCTGAATCCCGACGAGGGAAATACGCGTTACAACACACGGACGGGGTCGTACCCCGAACACGTAGGATTGGAACACGTTTTACTGAGCTGGACTGGGAGCGATTACATGTATTACATGCTGAAGCATAACGATGTACGATTGCCCAAAGAGGCATATGCGATCTTGAAGCTATTTCCATTGGTCGATTGGCACTCTAGGGGGCAGCACACCGCGCTTTCGAGCGACGACGACGAAGAGCTCAAGCTATTCATTGCCGACTTTCATGATATTTGCCAAAGATCTCATAACATGATCCTTTGCAACGATGGATTTGAAGAAATGAGTGACGAAGAGTGCACGAATCTACTGACAAACCACTATGGACTCATCGCACACAAATATGGAGCTGGTGGTATACTCCGATGGTAGAAAAGTATTACTATGATACATCAAAAACATTAAATTCCTATATTTTATGAGCAATACCTATAGACTGGTACACATTTTCAATGGTACTTGTAATAGCAAGGAATGAGAACATGTAGACACACAAATTCATGTCGTCGATGACATTGCATATGCGATGGTTCGGATTCTATGGAGGCGAGACTGAGGTCGAATCACGCGCCAATGCAAAGAGAAAATCGATCATTCCTTAGAGTTCTCGGTAGGTTGAAATGGTTTGATTTTAAGCGTTTTTCTCCGTTTCATTAGTGTCACTGTACGGTACGCAACGAGCTGCCCATGTCGGTACTTGGGTACCATCTGGAGTCTTTTCTTCGCATTCGGTGCATACCGTCGCACGTGATCTGCTTAAAAATCTGGGGGTGGGGGTGGTGGGGGAGCCGAGGGCACGGGCCCTACCGGTTCGAGTCCCATCCCCATCGATCCACCCATGACCCATGGGTTGTCGTCGTCCTCCCCGCTTCCACCGGAACCCCCGTATGCTGCCGCCACTTGACCCGAGCCGGGCGCAATCATGGTTTGGTGGACCGGAGGCGGTGGTGGCATGCCCATTGGCACACCCATTGACATGGGCGCTGAGAGATTAGACTCCGCACCGTTCAAGGTTGGAGGTTGTGGCACTTCTGGTGCGGGTGTGGAACCAAAGCCAAGAAGTCGATTTTCGGCATTCTTGGCGTCCGACAATGCTGTGATCCGGGGCGCAACTCGGTCCGAGCCGGGCGCAATCATGGTTTGGTGGATCGGAGGCGGTGGTGGCATGCCCATTGGAACGCCCATTGGAACGCCCATTGACATGGGCGCCGAGAGACTAGACTCCACATCGTTCGACGTCGGAGGTTGTGGCACTTCCGGTGCAGGTGTCGAACCGAAGCCAAGAAGTCGATTTTCGGCATTCTTGGCGTCCGATGCTGTGATCTGGGACGCAACTCGGTCCAAGCCGGGTGCAATCATGGTTTGGTGGACCGGAGGCGGTGGTGGCATGCCCATTGGAACGCCCATTGGAACGCCCATTGGAACGCCCATTGACATGGGCGCCGAGAGACTAGACTCCACACCGTTCGAGGTTGGAGGTTGTGGCACTTCCGGTGCGGGTGTCAAACCGAAGCCAAGAAGTCGATTTTCGGCATTCTTGGCGTCCAATGCTATGATCCGGGACGAAGTCGGTCCCGTGTCGGCTAGCGCATCTAGTGCCGAGAATCGATCCTCGTTGGATCCCATAACGGGTGGTTTTGGAGGAGGTTCCGAGAGAGACATTGTCGTCATTGTCGAGGAAAGGCCATTCATCATACCTGTCGTATCCAAACTATCGGTATTGGATGTTGACATTTGCATTTGCATTTGCATTCCCACTTGCATCGTGGATGCCATTGGATCACTGTTGATATTTGCCGTAGTGTTAATGGCATTTGTAGTCATACTTAGCAAGCTCATGGAATTCGAGTCGTCCGTGTTACTTGAACTTGTAAACGGATCGTTTTGGGTCGCAATATCCAATAGATTATTGGTGGCAAGATTTGGAACGGGTGCGGTCAATTGGGTTGTTGTCGTGTTGTACGTCGACGAGAAACCGAACGGATCGTCGGTGGACGTTGTTCCTGGCGCCTTTCCAGCACCGAGGGCTCCACCTAACAAATCAGCAGTAGTAGCAGTGGTGTTATTTCCAATCCCACCTAACAAATCGGCGGTAGCAGCAGCGGCATTTTCACTCCCAGCGCCGCTCGGGGATGCGCCAAAATCCATCAGGTCTCCCACGGGTGGTGTTAGGTCGGCGGTACCCAACAAATCCACCGTTGGGGCATTTGCCGCAGCAAGGGCTGCCTTTTCGGCCTCTGCTTCCGCTTTGAGTTCTTCCAGTATGAGTTCTTCCGGTGTTTTCCCCTTTGATCCTTTGTCGGAAAACCTTTTGGTTTGCAGGTTTGCCATTTTGATCATCTCGTCGATGCCGTGAGCTGCCCCCACCACATTCTTTCCGTCCTTGCTTGCGTACCCGGCTCCAAATCCACACGCGGAATCTTTTAAGTTCGATTGGATCCGCATTCGATTTTGTTGCTGGATTCTGCGTTTCAGAACGTGAAACCGCACTTCGTCTGTCACAAAAGCAATCTTGTCATCGCCGATCGGTACGAGAGAATCCTGACAGGCACTTGCTAACCGTATCTTCCGCAATTCGTTGATGTCGCTGAGGAGTTTGATGACATCCTCAGCGGCCTCTCGTACCGGACCACCTTTGTCGACACCGCCGCCCTGCAAATTCTGCAAGAAGGACATTGGGCCGCCCTGTTTTCGTCTCATCAAGACGGTGTTGAATTTCCTGAGGGGACTGATGAAGTCCTGGATGCCATAGGCGTGATTAACCGTGTTTTCGGCTCCGTAGATCACAATGTGTTTCGTAATGATCAATGATTTTTGTATCGTGAGGGGCGTGTGATCGAGGGGCTTCCTGCAAATGGTTTCGATCAATTCGAATATTCCATCGCACGACAAATCATTATACGTCAAGGAAGCGATTTGGTTCATTTCGAAGTTCGAAAGGACCTGTATGCATTCGTTGAGGAGTAACGGTCGGAGTTGTTTCTCCGCCGGTGTCACCGAGTTGCCGTTGATAACGTTTCCAATAAAATCCATTGCTGCTTGCTGCTGCTGCTGCTGCTATTTTTTTCGTTTCGCCTCGAAGATAGTGGATGATTCGCAATAGATACGAAAATTGAGGTTGAGGTCGAAGACGGAGCAAACACAAGGTGCGAAATCCTTGTTTCGTTTCAATAATATCATCTTCTGAGAACTCGATGCGTTCCATGAAGTACGGGTACGATTTCTGAACTCGGTACTGTATCTTACATCCATGTACGTACGGTATGAGTCGTACAAGATTCGAAGATGAGGGAGACACACCACAAGTTTTCCTTTTTGTATCGCCCAACAAAACGAAGACTATGACTAGAAGCATGACTAGTGACCAATATGTTGACTCGTACGGATGGCCTAGTATGGGATCATAGAACAGTATAGTAGATACCAATACTACCAAGAGTACTCGTACTCATGAAACTCAATCTTGTCGAATTATTTATCCTGTTTTTTCTTGACCACTTCTATCTCGACCATGATCAATGATGAAAGGCTGAGACTAATCGTAGTAGTAGGTCGATTGCATTTGTGTATGACTCAACCGCATTGAATGAAAATGCATGCAAGTGCCAAATAGTGTCACGAATCTACACCTCTACACTGGAAGCACAATTTATTGTTACTCTTTTGTTCAATTTTTTTCATAACGCTGTGATTGACGATGTCCACTCATGCATGGACTGGCGATGATGTTTCTTCCTCTGCGGCTTCGTGGAGAGTCAGGGATGCCGCCGACAATCTCTTGGCCCAACGCGCCCTTCGGTCAACATCGAGATCCGACGAAGACCCCGAAAACGGAAGTCTGAACCTCTCGAGATACTACGACGTTGACACTTCCCTCGTGCGGCTTCGGCGCGACAAGACTCTTATTGTGCGAATGGCACTCGATGCAGCGGCCTCCGCAATCCTGGAGAATCTCCACAAGGCGGACGACGACGACGACGAAAGAGAAGACGAATTCTCGATTCCAAACGACCGAAAATTACCGTCGATTCTGGAGGATATTGCCGTGTTGCAAGAAATGAGAGTGGCAAGCATGGAACGGGCACATGCCAACAAAGACTTGTCGAAACGGAAAGTAGCCGTAGCAAAGGAACAAGAGAGAGAACGTCTCCGAGACGAAAAATCACCAAAAAAGAAGGTGAAAAGTAGTAGTGGAGGTGGGAAGAGCAAAGCGAGTGGAGCGACACCAGACGGCGTTGGTTCTTCCAACAGCGAGATGCAGGGAGCCAAAGAAGATTCTGGTTCCGTTCTTCCCTCAATACCATCTTCGGCCGATATTTCTAGCAGAACAACCCATAGTTCAAACATCGGTGGGCCAACCGCCTTGCCAGATCCCGCAAAGTCGATGAAAGGCGGAGGAGACGGTCGTTCCAAAACTGTCAAGTCCGAACCAAACAGTTCATCGCCTCGGAGAGATCACTTTTCTTCTTCCTCGTCACAGGTAGCATCCGCGGCCCCAAAGTTCACTCGCAACACTCCCGCATCCTCCGCCTCCGCATTGGAGGCACGGCTGACGGGGTCCCGGGCCGTACTGTGCACCATCGCCAATGTTGCCTTCGATGCGCTGACTCCTCCCCTCCCAGAATGGGGAACGATCGATGTTGTCGATGTTCCGCAGAATCCCAAGATAAAAGCCGAGAACGATGCTCCCGATGCAGACAAGAAAGCGCACATGGACAGCGTTGTTCGTGAATCAAAGATTATTGGACAGCGCATCCAAAATATTGCTACCAATGCAGCAAAACGGTCGAGACGGCGATATCGCTTTCGAAAAGACAATATTTTGTTTCAAAACAAGAAACAGATGATAAACCGCGATATCGACACCGATAGAGGGCTTGGGTTCCACGAAAAAGACTCGGGCTTTCGAATTCTTCGGAATCCTTTTGCATGGGAAGGCGACAAAGAGGACTGTAGCGATTCCGATTCCGGAGGAGCTTGTCACATGCAGTTGGACGATGCATCGATTGTCACCGATGATAACAGTAGTATGTCGGACAACAGCGATTGCCAAACAGAAGCATGGAGCAACGTCTGCATTCCGAGACTGCTATCAATATTACAAACGGGGGTGGGGAACGCAGTGATTCACGATGTCATGTGGTCAACTCGCCATGGGCGCATAGCCAACCTTTTACAAGAAATTTCTCGTTTACCCAAAAATGATGAGACGAATGATGACACTCAAAGCGATAGCGAAAGTGATGAATATTTTGGACTTCACCTCATTGTAACGGTGGAGCCCGACGTAAATCGGTTTGCCAAAGAATTCAAAACTGTCAACAGCCACCTGAGACTCATGTCGACGGTTGGTGAAAGGTCTCTACGGGCACTCCCTTACAAGGGCAGCAAGGAACAACGACGGAAACTTCGCAAACGCTTCCCACAAGCCACTGGCTTGCCGGACGCTCCCTTCCATGTCATTGTTACATCCTATGCTGATTTCTTGACGGATTATATTCACTTTTGTCAAACACCCTTTGAGGTTGTAATCATGGATGACGGTGCGTCGTGGATGGCTGCGGCTTATAACGATCCCAACTCGCCCATTGGTACCATGTGGAACGATGCACTATTCAGCAAAAACGATCATCAAATGGGGCTGGCGGGATCAACCCTTAGGACTTGGGATTATGGAAAAGACAAGATCGATGAGGAGGTTATGAAGGAAGCCTGGATCGGTTTAACGGCGCGGCATCGACTAGTTACTTCGTCGAAACTCCGGGTCGAAAATTCTCGGAGTCCCACAGAATTGTTGCCCGTTTCCGGTCTGCTAAACTTTGCCTTGCCTCATTTTGTGGAGGCAGTGCGAGAAGAGTGGGACAGAAGTCGAATTTCCAACGATGCTACCAGCATGAGTCACTTTCGAAAACTCTTGACAAGATCTCTGGTTGTTCATGATCCAGCTATCGATGTGGAAGAGGATAGTATATTTCAGTTGGCAATGAGAGCATTACAGGGCGATGTGCCAGAATCAATTCGAGCAGATGACGATCCAATGGTTCCGATTGAAATTTCTGACGACCTTTTCGTTGTGGAAGGCAAAGTGGCAAACTCTCGCAGATCCGCTTTGCTATGGCTTGGATCTGTGGAAGATTCCTGGCTCCGATACGAGTTAGGCTCTGTCTCCTTCGAACCAGTTTTAAGTGCCATGAAACAATCCCTCAATTACGGTCATATTTGCGAAGAAATTTCTACCGCTTCCTCGGTCTCAACTGGTGCAACAGGACAAATAATCGGAAACCTAGCCTTCAAACTAGCAGTCCGTTGTGGAAAATGCTTTGGTTCCGAACAGGGTCTCCGACAGCATCTTTCTTCTCATCATGCGCCTCCCGGAACATGGCTTTGTCGTACATGCAAGGCTGACTGTGTAACAAGCCAGACCCGAACGCATCACGAGCGTTCCTGCGGTCAAGCTAATTGTGGGGTTGGGGCAAAGAATGAATCATCGTTAGCAACATCTTCATCCGGGGCTTCCAAGAAAGATACCGGGAAGAAGAAAGGAAAGGCTACAAAAGGGAGCAGTAGTGGAACCAAGGAAGAAAAGAATGCTGACGGATCGGTTCGAGTTCCTTCCACAACTGGTCTTGGTGGAGGGGTCGTTCCAGCGTTGTCAGTGATCAACATCAAGGATTTACCACCAGACGTAAAACCTCTGCTTCGCGATCCACGCCAGACATCGCGGACCGGAGGAAACTCGAAAAGACACGTCTATGCTTACAGAGGAGTATGCCGACAGGCCAGGAAAGGTCACGATCGTTGGCAGAGTCAGATATCATTCCTCGGAGTGAATCACTACCTTGGTACTTTTGATTCAGAATGGGATGCTGCAGCAATATATGGTACGTCAGCCTAGAGATGATTTGTCGTTAGTCTTCTTTCGAGTGCTGGGTGTAATCTTTGCACTTGGCTAACCAATTACATAATATTCTATTTCTTTCTCTATTTAATAGCATGGGCGCATCTTATTCTCTACGGGGAAGAAGCAACACGCAAAGCTCAAAAAGAGGGCGAAGAGGCTGCAGCAGCATATGAGCAAGAGAAGAAAGACATTGCTGCTGGGAAGATACCCGTCCCTCCACCAAAACCTGATAAAAAAGGTAAAGGTAAACAAGCACCAAAGAAGAAAACCGACGAAAAACCGACCGCTAAAAAAGGGAAAAAAGCTACCAACAAGAAGGAGGACACAACAGCGAGCGAGAAAAAAAAGGCTGGAAGACCGAAGAGAAAAGGTGAAGAAGAGACTCCTCCAAAACAGACACCTGCGAAAAGAATAAAATCGACAGCTGGTAAGGAGGATATCGCCCCTATGCTCGCGAAAAGCGTCGGGAAAGCAAGTATTCTTGCACCGATCCCAAAATTTGCGGAGATGAGCGACGATGAGTTGACGCGGGAAGCTGCTATCCGTATGGTTGCTGCACGGTCGGTGAATTATTGCATCACGGAGGTACAGCTTCCAGCACCGATCCATATAGACTTTAGGCCATGCGTTCCACGAATGACGGGATCATACCACCAATTGGGTTGCGCTTTGCTTGTTGGTCTTGATCCACATTTGTTCAGTTGGAATATCGATTCGATTATCAATAAGCAGTACTTCGGATCCGACATCGAGAGAAGGAACGCAACTGACTTGCTCACAGCGGAATTAGGAAAAGATGGTCTCAATCAGCAGTTTCGATGCCTCGTTCAAGGAAGTACAACGGTGATCGGATGCGCTAGTTCTCGGATGAATCGAGTGTACGCATCGCTTGGTATGGGTTCTCCTCCCATAGGAGGCCCCATCGGAAGAATCGACTGCAATACAGGGGGGAGTTCAAAGTGCTGTAGCGAAACTGCTGCTTGCATACAGTATGTGCCAACGGATACCGGGGATTTTCAATTTTCGGCTCTGTCGTCTGATCTGATTACGATGAATGGGCAACGGATAACCCCGGAAATGGGAAGTTTCCCGTTGTTCAACGAAGATATCTGCACAATCGGGTCTCGGGTTTTTCTATTTTTGCTGCCCAGTGATGCCTAATTCTCCCATTGATGAAAAATGTGGTACAAAAAGTCTAGTCACCGTTATGAATCAGTGTCGCACGTACCGTAGTTACATACTATGAAATAGTGCCATTTGTTGTGTTTGGATTTCTATCTACAATCAATCAATCATCGTCTTCGTCCTCGTCGTACCGTTTCGTTCCATAGGTTTTGTCCCATTCCACGTACTGAGTCAAATCCTCCGGTGCTACGCTCGGTCTGGTTCCCTTCAACGACTTTTTGAAGTGCTTGTAGGATATCGGAGGTACGTCGTTGACACTGATTTCCATGGCCCTCGAGCCGAGCTGCCGAATCGGTCCCATGGCGGCGTCGGTACAGAGGGACTTCAGGTCCGCCCCGCTGAAGCCCTTGGTATCCTTTGCGAGCGCATCGATGTCCGCGCTGGTCAGAACGTGGTTGTTGGTCTGAAGCAGAACCTCCAGGAGGACCCTCCGATCGGCCATCGTGGGCAGCGGAATGTACAGCCGTTTCGTGAAACGACGCCGGGCCGCCTCGTCGAGTTCCTGCGGCCGGTTCGTGGCCCCGATGATGAGCACCCGCCCCTGTCCCGTCGTTCCGGTTCCGTCCAGCTGCACCAGGAATTCGGTCTTGATGCGCCTGCTGGCTTCGTTTTCCGTGGATTTTCGCTGGGTGAGGAGCGAATCGATCTCGTCGATGAAAATCACGGCCGGTTCGTGGTAGGCAGCGACCGCGAAGAGCGTCTTGACGAGTTTTTCTCCCTCACCGATCCACTTGCTGGTCAGCGACGAGCTGGAAATCGAGAAGAAGGTGGCCCCGGATTCATGGGCAATGGCTTTTCCGATCAGTGTTTTCCCGGTGCTGCATTCGCATTCGCATTCGCATTCGTATTCGTATTCGGTTTCGCGTTCGCATTTGCATTCACATTCGGTTGGCGTGGCGTGGCGTGGACGAGAAAAGAGAGAAACCAAACAATGAAAGAACGGTGTGTTGTGAGAGTGTTGTATCCAAGCATCGTGGCGTGGCTGGTTGGAACGGAAATGGACGGCAACAGTACGATTGTGCGCACGGAATGCAAACGCAACTGCTTAGCTTTGCTTTCGTTCCCTTCGTGTTGCATCGTGTTGTATTTCCATACATGTACGTGTACATATGAGTGTACAGTAGAGAAAATACTCACCCCGGTGGACCATAGAGCAACAAGCCATTCGGAGCTCGCCTCAGTCCGGTAAAGAGATCGGGTCGTTTCATGGGCCAGCAGACCACTTCTTGTACCGTGGCCTTGGCGTCTTCCAGTCCGGCAATATCGGCAAAGGTGACGGTGTCCCCCGATTCCATGATTTCGTGCTGGATCTTTTTCACGAGTTCCTTCTCCAGGTGCTGCAGGGCTTCCGGCAACTCGTCGTCGTCGTCCTTGTCGCCGCTGCCGCCGCCGTTGTTGTTGTTGTTGGTTTTGTCGGTTTGGCCGCCGCCACCACCGGAACGATGGTTGCTGTTGTTTCGATTGGCGTTGATACCGGCGTTGCCGTTTGGTTTTGAAGCCGGTTGCTGTTGCTGTTGCTGTTGTCGAGAGTGAGTGTTCCCCAGTCCCCGCCTGGTTGGTACCTGGAATTTTCGTTTCAATGAGTGTGGTATGTTGGGGCCGCCACCCATGGACAAAGGGTTGCCCTCGTGGTCCGCGGAAAAGTCGTTGCCAAAGGGATTGTGGTGGTGGTTGTGCGATTGTGGTGGTTGCGTCTGTTGGTGTTGCGATTGCGCCCGATGGGCATTGCCATTGCCCCAGGGATTGGAATTGGAATTGGAGTTTCCATTCGGACGGTGTTGGTGGTTGGAACGAGAACGGTATGGATCGCGATGGGGATGGTTTTGTTCGGCCTCTGCGACTTCCCGTGCCGTTTGAAATGGATTCGTCTGATTTCTGTGATCCATCCACGCATCGTGGTTGTTGTTGCTGCTGCTGCTGCTGCTGCTGTTACTGTTAATGGTACCGCGATTGTGTTTGTATGAATTGCTGCTCTGTGGATTGTGGTTGTACGGATTGTTTTGGTATGGATTGTGGTTGTGTGGATTGCTGTTGGGTTGTGGCGGCGGAGCTTGCGGACCAATCCGAGTGGACGTGGACGACGACGAGGGGCGTTGTTTGTACGGGTTGCGATTGGAAGAATCCGAATCGATTCGTCGATTGCCACCACTGTTGCTCTCGGGGTTGGTGTGGTTGTGGCGACTCGACGAGTTGAGATTGTCCTCCGGATTTTCGTTGGCGTTGGCGTGGGCATTGACGTGGGCACTGGATCCCTGGGATGCGGGAGTATATTCGAACGGGTTGGTCCGTTTTGCGGTTGGCACAGCTGTTTCATTTTTACTGGATGGGTCGGAACGATCCGCTGGATGAGTGCTGGAGGACTGCGCAGCACTAGCAGCATGGGTAAGGTCGACGACGCCAGCGTGGTTCGGATTCCCGGATGGTTTCGTCGAGGAGGAGGAAGACGACGACGACGACGGTCTCTTTGACGACTTTCGGCTGCTATGGTATGGATTGGCAATGTGGATCTCGGTGGTATTCGAAGTGGAAGCATTAGAATAATTGCGGTTGCAGTTGTGGTTAGCAGACGGGGGCTGTCCCCGTGGATGTTGTGATCCGCGTGGAGTATGACGGCTCGACGAATCTTGGTGGTCCTCGTGCTGCTTGTTGTTGTTGTTGTTGCTGTTGTTGTTGCTGCTGCCGACTGCCTGGTTTTCTTCTGGGAACACCGTGCTCGATCTCTGGCCTATGGGTTCCGAAGCCGCGGCCACCAGTTCCAAAACGTTCGTCGAAGAAGAATGATTGTGGTCGGAAGAGCGACGTTTCTTTCGTTGGCGCTGAGAGGACGCAACGGCGTGGTCGTTGTATTGGTTCTTGCCATGACTCGAGTCTCTGGCATTCGCGGCATCATCCTCGCCGTCGTCGTTGGTGCTATCGTTGGTGCTATCGTCGCTATCGCTTTCGCACTGTTCGTAGCGCGAATGCAAGGCGTTGTTCCGGCTGCACTCGGGATAATCGTCGAAAAAGGCGTCGACTTCCATTTGGGCACAACGGTCATCCTCGTCGGCGCGGTTCTTCTCTCGAGCACGTGTTGTTGCCGAGGAAACCGCTGGTTGTGACATGATTGGCGTCGTGGTTGCAGTTGCAGTTGCAGTTGCAGTTGCAGCCCGGCACGAGCAGAGAAGATCGGCCACCACGGATGCGTGGCGGTCCGTGTCGTCGTCGATTTCTCGTTGTACGTGCTGGAAGAGCGCGTCGATGCTGTGGCGGTTGCTGGCTGCTGCTATTGTTGTTGGTTCGTTTTCTTCGTCTCGGCGATACGACTCGTACGCGCATTGTAGATTGGTCAATCGTGCCGCGTGCAAGATCGTCGTCGTCGTTGCTGTTGCTGCTGCTGCTGTTGCTGCTGCTGTTTCTTGGTCTCGCAGCAAGCGCTGGTGCAAGAAGATCCATTCTTCGTTCCGAACCGCAAAACGATCGAAGGGAACCTCGGGGTGATGGCTGTTTTTGTGGCGGGAATGGACACCGCCATGGACGCTTCTCCGCTGGGAATGCGAATGTGAATGTGAATGTGAATGTGAATGGTCGATGGGATCTGCCGTTGTTGTTGGTGTTGGTCCCATGCTCGCTCACTCACTCGCTCACTCGGTCGTTCGGTCGGGCGGAGCTGTGACGGCGAGTAGTACGAATGTCGTGTATTGTTGTAGATACAGTTTTGTAGATACAATTGTATGTGAGCAACGAACGGGAGTCGGATGCAATGAACAGCAATCCTATGTCAACAATGGTTTGCAAAGCGAGAAGGACGGAATGAATGAATCACACTACCGTACAACCGAGATTACGAGTAATACCAGTATCTTATCCGTACGGACCGTGCGGTACGAACGAGTACGAATCAATGCAACAACACAGTAGATCCACGACACCGCAAGTCGGGGGGAAATTTTGAAAAATGGGGCAGTGAGTGTACCATAAGTACGAGTACCGTACCGTACGTACATATCATTTTTTTTGTACGAATTTCGGCGCGCCATCATTCCCATGCATTCTGGTACTATCCTACGTACGAATACGAACCGGTACATTGTCACACAACACACAACACACAACACACAATGAAACATCTTGTACTGGTGATGGTAGTGTGACGGAGTAGTAATCGTACGTACGGTAGCTAGTCGCACTCCATGGTACACGGCAAGTATGCACGAGTATCGTACCGTACAGCAATAGTACACCACTGCACGACCTAACGTACGGTATCAGCAATCAGATTGCCGATGTGAATTGCGGGATGGTTCCTCTTCTTCATTCTGTCCGTGGCAATTGGTGTGGAGTCGCCAGACTAAGACGATACTATCCAATCCAGAGGAGCAATTAAAATTTACCTTGCACTGGCATACTGATGGCACTGTAGGTGTGCATACGGTACACACAGAATCTAGACAGGTGGTTGTTGGCTGGTTACTCTGAATACGAACTCCTTTTTCGTCATGGGCAGCAATTGCAGCGGAACAGGAACCGCAACAACAACGAGGACCAACCACGATTCTTCCCCGCGGTGGTCGCCGCCTCCTCCTCCTACTCCTCCTACCAACGAGTCGTCTTCGGTGTCCCTCCTTCCCGCCCAAATACCAACACCAAAACCATCCGTTCGCGTCCGTCTCTATCTGCTGGATGCTTCCCGGCAAACCCGGGACGATCCCGAAAGCAAACACCTGCTCCGCCGCCTCCGAACGGATCGCTGCTGGAACGACGCGTGTTCCTCCCAAACCGTTCTGAATAACCGGGCCGTTGCTGCTGCGAACACGGAACCGAAAGCCTCCGGTGATGATACCCACACAACAACAACAACAGCAGCAGTAGCAGCAGCAGCAACATCGGCAATATCAGCAACATCAGCAATATCAACAACACCGAGTGACGTCCAGAGACAGGTAACGCGGTTTCTCAGAACCAGCGACAAATACCTGGCCTATGCATCGATGCTCTTCAAGAGCCGCGCCTTTCACGAGGCTTACAACGACGAGCTGTTGCCGACGCTGTTGCCGACGAGCTCGAGCCGGCGGTGCAGACCCATCGTCGACCTGCCACGCACCGGACACCGAAAACCCTATATTCCGCTACCCGATCACTGGAGGAGCTATGTAGCGCACGCTCACGGCGACGGTAATCGAAATGGAAATGGAAATGGAAAAGAAAATGGAAACGAGAACGATTACGATTACGATTACGATTGCGATAACGCGGGGGGCAGTAGACCTGAGGGCGAGGGGGGTCGGGCGAGGGTGAGGGTCCGGGAAGAAGACGTGTTTTCGTTCAGCATATCGCACCAGTTTCCCTTTGTGGGCATGGCAGAAATAGCCACACCGACAACAACAACAACAACAACAGCAGCAGCAGCAGCAGCAGCAACTGCTACTGCTACTGCTACTGCTACTGCTACATATACGACGCAGACACAATTGTGGAGACCGAACAACGACAAAGATTCTGGCAGTGACGGTTCCCGAGGCGGTGTTGAATGCAACCACTCCTCGACAACGACGACAACAGCGACTGCGACTGCGACTGCGACAACGACAACAACAACAACAACAGCGACAGCGACAGCGAACGGAGCAACACTGCTGACAGACCTGTTGCAGGACCGCCTGCCACCACTCGTAGTGGGTTTGGACATTGTCGTTTTTGAGAAACTCAACACCCGGTTGTATTCGTCCTACGACGAATTCCTGGAGGTCTTTCGGGATCAATTCACCGCAAACGAATGGGAGAATCGCATTTGCATACAATCAGCGGGAGCGGGAGCGGGAACGTCGCACGCAACCGCAACAGCAACAGCAATCGCAACCCCGCCGAACGTGACCGAGTTTTACCTCCGCTGGGCCATGAAGGAGGCCTACACCAAGGCCGTAGGAGTCGGAATGGGGCTCCGATTCGGCAGCTTTGAGATTGTTCTCGAGGGGATCGACCGCGACGACAAGGATGCCACCGAAACGTCTCTCTGGGGATTCCTTCGAAATCGAACAAGCACCCACGGGGTTGTGGCGTCGGAATCGGAATCGGAAAGGGCGTCCGCCGACCGACGGTTCGTTCGTGGAACGGTCCACTTTGCCGACCAGCAACGGAGCGACGAGCACTTTGTGTTCTGTTTTTTGCCCTTACAGTCGTCGTCGTCGTCGTCGTCGTCCGCACAAGCAATCACGGAGGGATGTGCTTGTGTCTGCGCAGGACCCTTTGCAAAAGAGCACAGTGTTGACGACGACGACGACGACGAGGGGTGGAAAACGCAAATCGACTGTGACTTGGACGGACTTTGAAACACTGACTCTTTTTCATCAGAACGATGATTCGCAATGACAAGAAAAACGTTGCCCTTGCTTACACCGTCTCGCACTACAACTCTAAGTTTTTATTACTCCTAGTATGTAGGGCAGGTCGAATCACTCGTCTACGGTAGGATCTCTATCGCAATTTCATTAGTATAGTCTTGCATACAGTACCTGTTTGAACTACAAACTAGTTGAACAAGATTGTTCGGTGGTACCAGCTGTTGTTCATCAGACCCCGAACGTTCCATTGATCTGCCGCACTCTCTGGTTGGCTGTTGAAGGCCATGTCGACACCCTTGCAATAAATATGGACGGAACCATCGTTCTGTACCTTTGCCGGAACGTCGGCCTCCCAGAACGTCCACGCCCATCCTCGGCCGTACCGCTGATCCTTCCCTTCCTTGAGTTCGGCTGCTATCCAGTCGTGCTTTGCGACATCTCCGGTGACGTCGACCCGAACAATGTTCCGGCCGCCGCCCGCAAATGCCCAACCCGATACCTTCATTTTCACCACGTCTCCGGGCTGTGGGTTGGACCCGATTCCTATCGGTTCCAGCGTTGTGATTCCGGAGGAGACGCTCAGCTCGTTGCAGGACGGCATCGTGCCGACGTCCACCTCGTTTGCGTCGTGGACGTTGGGAGGGAGGACCTTGTAGTTCAACCCTCGCTGCCACGGCCCCTCGGCTTCCTCCTTGGATATTGAAATCTTGTTGAGCCACTTGAGACTCCGGACTCCGGCGTACCCCGGAACAATGAGTCGGATGGGAAATCCGTGGTCTCGAGGAAGGTCTTCGTCGTTCATTTCGTAACAGACCATGACGTCCCCGTAGGGATTGGTAGCCTTTTCGATTCCGATGGAGACCTTCATTCCGTCGATTGCCCCAAATCGGACGTGTTCGATTCCACCATTCTCACGGGCTTGTATGGGGTCGCCCATCCCCGCGTTTTTCAAGAGTTCGCTCAATCGCACTCCTCCCCATTTGGCGGTCGAGATTGCACCCTGTCCCCATGTGGTTCCACTGGTTTTCTCGAACACGTTGTATTCACTCCGACGGTTTCCGCTGCATTGCATCGTCATGATGATTTCTTCCTTCGGCATAGACTTGAGATCGTCTAGAGAAAGACGAACAACTCCCTTGCCGTATTCCGAAAGGTCGATTTCGAGCCGGTAGTTATCGATCTGTTTCTGTGACAAATACGGAACAGGATGGTGGTGTCTCATGTAGAATAGATAGGAGGGTGTCAGATAGGATCTCGTCAACAACCGTTCGGGAACCTCGGCGTTCATTGGTTGAGCGGAATGGACCTTCATGCTGTCTTTCGCGCCCTCTTTGTGCGTCACGACGCCCGCTCGTTCGGGTTCGAGCTCGTAGGGATCCTTTTCGTTCTCCATCATCTCCTCCATCATGGCGTCGACCGCGTCCTGGTCGCTTTCTCGGAGGACGCCGATCGCCAGGGGTTCCAGCAGTCGCATCGGGAGGTCCGATGCAAAGTGCTGCCGATAGAGGTGCCAGTGGGGTTCGATGGGACCGCCGGCTGCCAACAAGAGTCGGTCCCCTCCGGGGTGGTTCGAAACAAAGGAAGAGACGTCGTAGACGGTTCCGCCATACGTCATCCAGACGGGTTTCCCGTCTTTGCCGTTGTTCTTCCCGACTTCTTCCGCGGTGTACTCCGGACCTGCGGAATCATCGTCACCGTCGTTGTCGTCGGGCTCTTTTCTGGGAATGGCGACAGCTTCGCAGCCGGTCGTGGGATTTTGGTTGTTGGCAACTAGGGAAGTTGCACCGAGCAACAAGAGAGCGACACCGGTGAGGGCGTTATTATTGGTTGCGCTTCCATCCGAGTTGACGGAAGTGACTGCGGCGAAATTCCGACACTGCCGCCAATTATTTGCGTCGAGTGGCAAAGCAGCAAACCGACGTCGTCGTGTGTGACGAATTGTCTGCCGCGTCGACGGACGACTCATCGTGCGAAGGACAACGGCAGGATTCAACCGGCTCAATGTCGTCATCGTTGTTGTTGTTGTTGTTGTTGTTGTTGTTGTTATTGTTGTTGTTACTTGTGTTGAAATTGATTCTGAGTGCCCACGAGAAAGTGTCTTCTGTTGAGAAAAGGTTGTTGGTCAATTTCAACTGGTCGAAGGAAAAATAATGTGAAAATGCGGTGAACGACCATCTGTGAAATTTTGGGTAATTCTCCAATCTGGCTTGCGAATCGTGATACGGTGAGTGATCAAAGAAGAACAGAGAACGGAAGAAGACGCCTTCGTTTGGGCACTAGCAAATTGCGTTCAGGGTTTGGAACGTTGACGCGCGACTTTTAATCCTGCTGGTTGAAACATTGGTCAGAGCAATCTGGTCTCGTTATGAGTAAGATTACGGTAAGATTACGAGTACGACCTCGTACTCGTACGTACCGGTATTGCCCCCCTGCACGAAGATTTTGAATCGAGAAACCGATCCATTCGATTAAAATTAGTTCGATCGGTGAGTGAGTGAGTCAGACAAGTCAGCCTTGGAGTCAGACCCAAGACATTCAGCGATCAGCCCGCAAAGCACGAGTTTCGAACGCAACACAACTCATTGGAAAAGATCATCATCGCGTCTTTTGCGCGTTCGTTTTCGTACCGGTGCGAACGATGGCAACTCGTAACTTAATTCCCATCACGTCTGTGCCCACGGCAAAGGTGATGCTCCTTCTCGGCTAATCCCCTGTGTATCGTTAACAACAGTATTACCTTGGGTCGAATCGCGTTGATAGATTCACTCATTTGGCTTGACTAGTGACGGAACTAAGACACACCGAACCAAAACTCGAGAGAAACAAATGTAATTCGGCAGGATTCGGATGAAAGAAAAAGAAGATCTTGGTCGCATTCGAAATCGAAATCGAAATCGAAATCGACCCATTCAACGAAGTCCTCGGTAATCGAATCATCAGCTGACTCTTGATCCACGATACATCCATTTTCGAACGTCTTATCGAATACGCGAAAAAATATACACCATGTTCCAACAGTTTGGAAGATTGACTGCCAACCAAAGGGTCTGGGGTGCGATTGGAGGCGTGATTGTTGCGGGAACTGTGTTCAAGGTGGGTGTCGTGCGATTGTCGCATCCGATTCGAGAACAAGCATTTCGTCGTTGACCATTCGACGGATGTCTCGCGTTGGACGTATTTTCATGCCCGAGTAGAGTAGGTCGTCTCGATGGTCGCGCCGTCTCTCACCCATCATCGTTCCTCGCTATTTCATTTCATTTCATTTCATTTTGTCTTGACAAAAATCGAACCCGCTTGCGATGGTTGGTTTGTATATCATGATTATATACAGATTTCGTATTTCCAGTATTGTCGGGATGCGATGCTCAAAGAGGGAGCCAAGTCGCACCTGGATGCCACGGAACACTACCGGGAGGCCCGGGAATTCGCCAAGTGGTCGGCCGAAGATCGGGCCAAAAAGCGTGCCGATTTACCTCCCCTCACCCCCGAACAAAGGGAACAGATGAGAAACTACCTGCGAATGATGCAAGAATACCACGCCTTCAACCCCGATTCGGATCTGGATCCGGTCACCGGCAAACCGCGATGAGTGAGGAGTTCTGTTCTGCTCTGTGGTTCGCTGTGCCACCGACACCGTGGTGCCTCTTTGTTCATTTTTCATTCCATCACACCCCGCACCCATTGTTGTGGTTGGTAGCCCAAAATGGCTTTCTTTTTACTTTATGACGAACAGACCATTGGCGTTGTGCTGTGTGTCGTGACGAAGCTCTCAGAATGAGGAGTTGCATACCTTCGTTGGAGAAAGAAATGAAAAGGCATGAAATTTCCTCGTAACCGAAGCGAACGAGTGGCCGACATGAAATCGTCAACTTCCCTTTCAATGAGCTCAGAAAGAAAAGAAAAAATAGTTCAATGATGACATCACTTTGTTTAGAACGTGTATTACTACCACATTACAAATTGTTGTACAGTATTCTATGAGCAGCGAGGGCATGTCAACAATGTAGTCCATGATGTGCAGAGAGAGAGAGAGAGACGCAGATCATACCACTGATGGTGTCTAGCTTTTCACACTCGAAATTATGTTTGAAGTTCGCTTAGTATCTATTGTATCTATGATCGGAAATCTTGCGATTGCCCGTTGTGTCATGCATCGGCAACACCGCCTCCCGATCCCAAAGCAATGATCTCGTCATACAGATTTCTTGGGATCGAGACTCCTTCCCACGGAGTCTTTTTCCTATTCGCGTATCGCCGTGTGGAAGGCAGTCGAGTACCTTCTTCTTCTAAAATCCTCTTGAACAACAACTCGCAATGGTCCAGATATCCGTTGCCGCCCGAAGTAACAACAGGATCAATCAGAATTATAAGCTCCCCGTGATTCGTTGGTCCGTTGCTATATTCTGGGTCGGTGTTGTTGTCGTGGGCCTCAAATGAGAATTGTGAACCCGTGAGTCCCGCCGCCATCAATTCCACCATCATGGCTATCGCCGAACCCTTGTGACCACCGAAGGGCAACTGTAGAGTTATAGAATAGGATGCAAATTTTCCCGGTATCGTTGAGATGAGATCTTGACAAACACCTTAACTTTGTTCTTTTTCAGATCAATACGAATCAAGCAGCAATGGTTGCATCGACGAAAAACTTACCTGTGCCCCCTCCTATGGTTTGGAATTTTGGAAAAAATTGCAATGAGACAGAAGATAGAGTTTAGTTATGAAGTGTAAACCCATGCGATCTCAAGAGGCTGGTACTCGAACGGAACGGAACAAACAGAACCCAAAACATCATCGATAGCATCAATAGGAAACCTACCAGTGCGGCTTCGGGGCAGGTTGTTGGCTGACCATCGGGATCGATTGCAACACCCTCCGGTAAAGTGCGACCATCTCGTTCGCACAACTGGATCTCCCCCCGTGCCATTGCGGCGGATGCCTGATCCCAGACCAAAGGACCCTTTGTTTCATTGTTGTCGGACGAAGCGTCGGTGGCCCTTGGAAAGCCGAACGCCATTGGATTGGTCCCGTATAGCTTGCGTTTGCCGCCGGGTTGGTGGGCAACAAAGCTACGAGAATTGACAAATGCAAGGGCGACGATTCCTTCGTTCGCCAAAGATTCAACCTCCCACCACAGTGCAGCAAAATGGACAGAATTATGGATCGCCAAGCACGAAATACCGTTCTCGCGAACTTTTCGTATGGCTAGGTCGCGACCGGCAAGAATAGCCGGTGGTGCGTATCCGCCACCCGCGTCGACTCTCACGACGCCCGGAGCAGCGTCGTGGACTTTTGGTAGTATCGATCCGTCCACCCTACCAGATAGCAATGCCTGACAATATCCTGGTACACGGAAGAGACCATGGGAATGACAGCCATCTCGCTCGCCAGCAGTAACTACATCTGTGATGGCAGCAGTTGCAACGGGGTTGAGGCCCGAAGTAGAAAGCGCATCACGACAAATATATTCGACCTCCGAAAGTGACAGATGTTGTTTTTCAACGTTCATGGCCGTTGTTTTTGATGTTCCCGTTCCCGATGCCGTTGCCGTCGTCGTCGAAGAAAAATACTGCCGTGTACGACGAATAAATCGGGTTGATGCTATCGATGTTGTTGAAACACAAAACGAATGCTGGTGGCCCTCTATTGTTTTGGCTGCGTGCTGAATATTCGATCGACGCACCAACTTTGCTATCGTAGTAGCCATCGATTTGGTCCACACGGTAGGGACCAGTGTTGGCTTTGATTGACAATACCTGGTAGGTACCGGTACAAGTAGCCGGTAATCTTAGTGATCAATCGCAATGGATAGTCTTTGAAGCACGCTGTCTGGATACAGAATAAGAACGTTGAAACCCATTATTTATTGATGACACCTGAATTCAAGTTGTTTCTAAAAGAAGAGCGTTGAGCGTCGAGATAACCAGTAATACCGGTACACGAGGAAGAAAAACCCTAACATTCAACTTTTGTTCGCGCGAACCGTTCTTCTCTTCCCTAAAGATACCGGTAGAGTACGGACACTTTACTCAGACTCCAATACAACGATGTACGAGTACAGAACGCCGTAACAGCGCAACGTAAGACCACTACTTCGTACTGTATTACGAGTAAATCTTACGATGTCATACGTACCCTCGTACCTTTGTCACATTATCATGGAAAAACGGGTACGAGTATCACGACAAACTTCCGGGCGTGGTGATACCGTTAGAATTTTTCTCAACGAAACCAAAGGGCAATAGTAGTTTTAGTTTCTAGGATACCATCCGTAACGACATCGTTAAGTATGGATGTGGCCGTTTAGAAAATCTTGATCCGACGATTAACCAACGACCACATTTTCCATCCTCTAAGCCTTGATATCAAACTGCATGTTCCTTCACCCAAGAGGACAGCAGTGTCTTCGAATATTTCAAAAGAAGTTGCCAACAGTCTGGATCATTTAATTCAGAAAAAGCGCTGCAGCTATGAAGATCTCAAGCCCTATCTTGACACAAGCGCTCCTTCTCATCGGAGCTTTGTCGCATGCTCTTGTTGCGGCCAAGGAGTTCCGCAACGATGTTCACATCCTGATGTACGAAACGGATGGAACGATGGAAGGGCAACCCAACACCCCACTTCATTTTACTAAGGAACGGAGCCGATTGGCAAATTTAAGGACAACAGTATATGGAAATAGTCTCGATTACCGAGGTTTCGGAGACAAATACCAAACCCTACGACCCATTCTGGAGGTTGTGAATGACGAAACTATTGTTATCTTGGCGGATGCTCGAGATGTTGCCCTTAACATACCTCAAGACGAGGATTTGGCCGTTGCAGCGGTTGATCGCTTCGTTGAGAACTTTAAGCGCATGAAAAAAGAATCCCAAAACGCAGTTATTCTATCTGCTGAAGCGCAGTGTTGCGTTGCGGCCATGTCCCATGCTCATCCTGGAGAATACTTCGATCATGTCACTGGAGAGCGCAGCAAGCGCGCGTGCTCGTCTGGAGTCGGCGATTGCAGTTGGTCTGAGAACGAAAACATTCATTCCTGGGTAGACTTCATGCATCAACGTGCGTTCGATGCAACTGGCCTAGAAGCTAGGGGAGATGTATATTTGAACGCCGGTCTAATGGCAGGATATCCCAAAGACTTGATTAAGCTCTTGAATATAATGGATATTGAACCCTACGAGGACGATCAAGCCGTTTTGACTGGTCTGATGTACAGATATCCCGAAATGATCATTCTTGACTACGACCAAGAGATGTTTGGTAACAATCAATGGACTCGGGGAGCTGCCGATGGATGTGTATTTGAAGGTCGCGGTTCGCAATCTCCTCTGACTCACCTAGAGACCCAAACACAGCCTCTACTGATCCATACGCCAGGAAAGTTCTACGCTTGTTTGGATCTCATAATTGAAGCCCTTGGCGGCGAGAGTCAAAGACGTTATCATCCAACTACAAGAAAATTATACAACGGAAGGTTGTCCCTAGCGGCACAACTCGGGTTTGGCGGAGCCGGAGCAGTTGCATCTGTGCCTGGCGAATCGGTAGAGAAAGAAGAAAAATCCGAAGAAGTCGAACCAGACCCCGTAAACTATGGCTACGGTGTTACTAATTACGGCAACGCCAACTACGGTGCCAGTAGTTACGGCGTGACGAACTATGGCCAATATGGACGGGTGCGCCGTCGTCGAATTTCTTCTGAAAGGGAAGAATAAATGTTGAGGCGTCGTCACCTTAGTATTTGCACCACAATTCAACACAATGGGATTCTCTGTGGCATGACACTGGCTTCGATTCTTCATAAAACGACCGGTTCCCACTAGAATTCGTAGACTAGATGCGCTATTTGTTTGAAGCCGCATCGTACAATCATCATAATGTATTATTTAGAGATCTTGTCAAAAGTTCATTAGAAAATATTATCGATTACGCATGTTCGGAGTAATTTGTCAAAATTCAATCTTTGCCACCGAATCTATTATTGTTTATAGCTGTAATACAATGAACATACGTATCCATTGCATTGCTTTGCAAGATCAAATGAACGCTCTGAGTTTTTGGAACAATATCTTTGCTAATTTCCGACAGTTTGATAACACAGGAATATCAGACCTGAATAATTTCCACTATTCAATACGAAATAGATTATAGAGCCTTCGTTGTGACGTTCCAGATCACTTCGTCGGTTTCTGCGTCTGTAATGGAGTTCTTGTCTGCCTTAGCACCTACCGCTGATTTGCAATGTACTAAAAAAGTGCACAGATTTTTGCAATGAGTGTCCTACTCAGACTGTGCAATGATAGGACACTGCATTGAGCCTCAGAGTGTCCTCTGAAAGAACAAGGTCGTTGGAGGTGGTTGAGTCAGCAGGCAGGAGTGTTCTTTGTTTGAATCTGAGTACCAGCAGACCTTTGCTGATAGGAACTTAATCGTCCTCAACTGCAGATCACTTTGGATTTTTTAGAACCACTGGGCAGCGATAATCTTGAATCCAAACTGCAAGCTATAATGCCTATCAATAGTTAGCTCCACCAGTGAGACAAACTCAACCAAATAAAAATGGCTGTCACTTCTGATGAG
Source organism: Pseudo-nitzschia multiseries (assembly GCA_037355745.1). Lineage (NCBI taxonomy): Eukaryota > Bacillariophyta > Bacillariophyceae > Bacillariales > Bacillariaceae > Pseudo-nitzschia > Pseudo-nitzschia multiseries. Next base: position 18,613,884 of record CM074784.1, on the reverse strand, counting down.
GAATTTTAATTTGCCGCATACGCGTTGAATCAATCAAAATCTCATGTTACGTCTTTGTACTAGTTGTATCTATGAAGAGTAAGTTAACATTGACAGCTGCATGCCGCATCATCCATCGTCGCAGATGTTTTCGGGTGATGGACAGAACATGTCATGCCAATCGATTTGAATTCAAGACTTCAAATCAGTACTAATTCATGGTTCGTACTATGGTGTGATACCGTAGTGAGAAAGAGAAGAAAGAAGGCATCACAAATATAATTCAGAGAAATCGATGAGAAAAGAAAAAAATTAATCTCGAAACATCGCTCAACAGTGACCGGTGGATTGTAAGCCGACTCGGACGAATTATTCAGTGACAAACCCACTTTTGCACGAAAACGTTGTGGACAAGACGATATGCATGATCGAAGATGACGACGAGAACGATGGCGAGAACGATCGTAGCAGTGTTTGTTATATTGCTAGCGCAGCACGGATGGACAGAATCGTTTGGAGGACATCATGGCGTTTCGTTCCTTTCGAGGATGAAATCTTATCATCGCAGTGTAACATCAAACAAGCCGACCTTCCTTTTCTCACAACCACATCATCACAATCACTATCAGCAGCAATTTCCAATTCCGGCTATGCCGTCTGATAACTTTCGAAAGATGGCACAGTCTCAACTAGAGCTGCTTGCCAATGCCCTGACGAGAACCGACAATCCTTCAGCTACCAAGGTCCAATCAATGATTCTGTATCTCCCACAAGAAAACTCTTTCTCTGGGCAACTAGAATTTACTCCTGCTGTTCTATACCCGGATCCAAGCACCGAACGTGTCTTCATCGCCTCGGACGCCGAATCAGGGCAAGCTCCGACATTGCCGAAATCACTGTCGAAGTTACCGGGCTTTTCTTCGGCCCCGGATTTACTTCCGGGGTATCCTATGCTTGCGGGTAGCACAGATCCTGGAGTCGGTAGTGTTGAAGAAGTCCTGTGTGACATTCGGTTCAAGACATTGGCACTTTCGGTTCCTCTTTTATCAGGTTTAGAGACAGTGGGAGTTCTTTTGGTATCTCCGACGGTGCCATTCGGCAACAACAATGGCAACAACAACCACCATTCGTGGACAAAACGAGACAAAGAACAAGTTTCGTTGGCCGCACAAAGTTTGTCTATGGCTTTGACAATGGACAATGAGCGCAATATACTGCGGAAACAAAATGATATTTTTCGGGAAAACCTTTCTGATAGTCTGCACCAAATGAAGAATCCCATACAAGCCCTAAGAACTTATGGCAAGATTCTCCAGCGACAGATTGCCGAAACGTCAACGGATGTTGGAGGATCATCGCAGCTTTTGGAGCTAGCCGAGCGACTCATGGTCCAGAGTGATCGGGTAGTTGATCTGCTGGGTCCAATGGATTTATTGGTGGAAAAATTGGATCCACTAGATTCTCTGGTGTTGCTCCCTCCCGCAATGAGTAATAGCACAAAGAACGAGCAATCAATGGTACTTTGGAATGAGCGTCTGTTGAACAACACCGCAATAGTTCCAACGACTAACCAGAAAGTCGTGATCAAGAAGAATGAGACTCAAACCTTTGATCTAAAGCATGCTAACTTTGAAAATGGAAAACAAGCCGAAACGCATGATTTGCAAACGACTGTCATCGGAGATTTTGAAACCGAGATGGTTTTTATCACCGATGTTCTTGAACCTGTATTCGACACATTCGAAGCCATTGCATCCGAAGAAGATATTACGTTCGAGATTCTGATTGAAGACATAGATGATCTTCCTGGTGTTTTTGTCGCTCCCAAAAGTTTTCAGGAAGCTGCTAGTAATGTCCTGGACAATGCTTTCAAATATGTCGTTTTGCCGAAGGCATATGCCCCCTTCACGAGGAATCCTAGTCCTCAGGTTCGGGTTCGAATATATCCCAATGATCACAGCGAAAGGCCGGGTGTAACAGTTCTGGTGGAAGACAATGGGCCCGGGATAGCCGACATCGATCGAGATCTAATCTTTCAGCGTGGATTTCGCAGCGATAGGACATCATCGGAGATCGGAGGGAGGGGCATTGGGCTGGGGTTGGCGAGAGCTCTTATGGACCGAATGGGTGGGTATTTGGGTCTAGCAACCGACGAAGACACGTCGCAATTTTCAGATATCCTCGATGGAGCGACGATGAAGTTAGAGGTTGGTAGAAAGCCATACAGAATGTCACGATGAGAGCTACTTCATACAACACACGCACGAACGCACGCACGCACACTTTTTTGACACCAAAACAAGTGATATTAATAAGGTAGCACAAATTGGAAAATGAAGCGCCGCGGTGTGTAATGAATAGAGATTTCTTATTTTGTTGAAGTAGCTCAATTTTATTCGTGGGTGAATATGCCTCCCTAGAGAAAGTACACTTAGCAATCGAGATTAAATTATGACGATAGCAGTTCAACATAATAGGAATGCACACCTTAACATGAACGATACATCTCCCGAATCACACATCATAAAACAGGATGGCTGTCGGCACCAATCAATTTCAATGCGTTTCGTGCGAGTGTGACTAGTAATGGTTTCAAGATGTTTTTCGAAAATGTATCAGTTATTTTCCTCGGGGTACGATTGCGTGGCATTCAGAACCGCGTTTGCAACAACATTTGCAGGGTCGATGAATGTCATCGATAAGTCATTCGTTTTGTCGATGTCAATGAGCGGGAGTTCGGTGCAAGCGAGGACGCACACCTTGACGTTGTGAGAAGCCACGTCTCTTAACAGGCCTTCGTATTCAACAAATGCGTCTGAACCCGGGGTTACTGTTCCGTCTTCTTTGATTTGCCAAATAACGCGTTGCAAGATTGACGTCGAAGATGATGGCGGTCTGTAGAAATGTTCAGCACCCACCGCTTCTACTAGTCTGCGGTAGGATGAATTTCCGTCGAGATCCATAGTCACGGGTCCGCCAAGTATCGAGATTTTCCCACCCCCATTTGAATCAAGCTGTTCTTTGCATGCTTCAATCGTTGACGATATGATCGATACAAACATGGACGGGTCCCTACCTAACTCTAGAAGAGTTTTGCGCACCTGTGACTCAAACATGTGTAGAGTGTTGCACGCGATACAAAAACGATCTACCAATGGAACAATCTTCCGTATCGTCTCGACAAGAGCCATCAAAGACTGTTTGCAAGTCCCCTTCTCATTTGTGGGGTCGACATCGATCGCTGTGCGTGGTCCTCCTAGACCCGAGACACTCATCAACAGTATGTCGGGAGCATCTCGATCGGATTTGTATGCTTTTCCCAATTTCTTTCGGTGTAGTGTGATGACCTTGCCGAAAAGGTCCGCCCCAGCTTCTGGTCCCGACCCCCCTATGATTCCGATCACCTTTTTTCCACTGCCACTACCGTGCGTCTCCATTGAACCTATCCCTAGGGTAAGACATTCCTGCATGGTGGATACATCCGGCCGGGCACGAGACCTTCTTATCGTGCTTCTAATACCGTACCTCCCACACGCAGAACATCACAGTTCGTAATCTTACCATCACGCGTACCGTACCGTACCGGACACATATGTACGAGGTACGAAAGAAAGATTGGAGATCTTTTAGTCATGGATTTTTGAAACACAGCATGCGCGCCAACTACATAGTACTGGTAATTTACGGGTGCTGGTACCAACCGGTATCGGTAGGACCCTAAAAACAAACCTAACTGTTTCATCACTATTTGGAATCTGGAGCCCCTGAAGTTACGAGGAATTCATGGAATTTCGTAACCCTGAAAGAAATGCGTTCATGGCCACAACTCCTTCCATTTCGGTATGATACGATTGAAAAAAATAATGAGAATACGGTACCCGAGTGATGACAGGCAGGGTTTCGGGTCCTAATAATTACGGAAGATTTTTACTGCGCTAGGTACGTGTAGTATTGTACAGTAACGTACAACTGCATTGAAACTGATTGCTGAAACGATCGTGAAGCATGCATTGATCTCTTATCGCGGTACGGTAGCGCATCACCCCTCTCTTCGACTCTACCATTTACCATTACGCCAATCGTCACAAATCAAAACTTATTCGATTAGATTAGTTAATCTCAGACAATTAGAAACATGGGTCTCAAGTGAGTTTCAAAAATCGGCAGTGACATCGTGTGTTGGATGGCATGTGTACCGTATCATTATTTTGCGAGAAGCCGAAAACATAGGATATACAGAAAATCGTAACCACGACTTGCTCCATCGGTTTCTGTGATTGCAGACGTTTCGGCACCGGTAACTCACAGAAAGTGCATTTGCCATTGCCATGATTTGATCTCGGAAAATTCATGACTTTTTGACGACGATGAATCGATTCACCAAAAAATCCATGGAACTTGTTATCACGCATCGCATACATTTCTCTGCAGTGGAATGGATTTGATCATCGATGGCTGGTTCCACGAGCGCGGAGTGCTTTGGCCTGGACAAGCCATGTCCTTGAAAGTGAAAAAGGTGCTGGATCATTACCGCACCGACTTTCAAGATCTTTTGGTCTTCGAGTCAGAAAACCATGGAAATGTCTTGGTATTGGACGGTGTAATTCAAGTGACAGAGCGCGACGAACATTCATACCAGGAAATGATCTCGCACATTCCGCTTTTTGCCCACCCGAATCCCAAAAAGGTCTTGGTTATTGGTGGAGGAGATGGTGGAGTCTTGAGAGAAGTTGCCAGGCATCCGGGAGTCGAAGAAATCGTCGAATGCGAAATTGATGAAGGAGTTATCATTGCATCGAAAAAGCACCTTCCAAGTTTGGCAAAGGGTTACGACGATCCACGCGTCTCCGTCAAAATCATGGACGGAGCAAAGTTCATGGAGGAGAACCAGGAAGCATTTGACGTGATCATCACCGACTCGTCCGACCCCGTTGGACCCGCATCCGTTCTGTTTGAAACACCCTTTTACAACGCCATGTACAAAAGTCTTCGAGAAGGCGGTATTGTCTGCACCCAAGGAGAGTGCATGTGGCTTCACCTTGACCTCATCAAACCACTGGTTGAATCGATCAGCAAGACTTTCTCTTCTGTTGAATACGCGTACACGACAATCCCAACCTACCCTTCCGGGCAGATCGGCTTCATTGTAGCAAGCAAGGGTAGAAAGACGTGCAAAGTACCAGAACGAGAAGCAGATATGAACCCAGAACTTCAGAAGGAGTTGAGGTACTACACTCCCGAACTCCACAAAGCAGCGTTTGTCTTGCCGGCCTTTACTCAGCGTGCCATCTTTGGAGATGACTCTTTATAATTATTATTTTATGTACCGGTACTATGAATAGACTCGAAACATACCAGAAGAGAGGAAAGCAAAACTGCTATTGCAATCATATTTTCAATGACAACTGTTATTTCTTTAGCATCATTTGTACAACCAACGACATCTTTGCCATTTCAATCTGGTCCTTCTTGTTGTCAATGAAAATGCATTACACCGGCCAAGCGTCCCAGGATGGTGATCTCTGACATGACCACACGGGCTCCAACATTGCAAAGATACTTAGGGAAAATGAACATATTTGTGCTGCTCCTCCCCACACATCCTCCCCAGAAGGTCCCCTCAGACAACGCTACGGCACGAATCTGCCAAACAAACAACCCCACCCCCCACCTTCGGGACTCAATCTAGGAGCGAAATCCCTGGTGGGCGTGTAACTTTGGTTCTAGATAGAGTTAGAACATGCTTGTGGTATTGACACCCATCTGTAGACATTCCGGAAAGCATTTGGCACCTTGTAGTTTGATGAATAGTAGGAGCTACAGAATATGATGGTGATATATCCCTTTAGTACGAGTTACACCAGCAGTTAAAAAAACACAAGACATGACGGAAGGCAAATCCCTTCTGAGGGTGTAACTTCGGTTCCACATTGAGCTAGACGATACACCAGGTATGAAAACATACATAGGCATTGAAGAATGCGTCTGGCACGTAGTCTATCTCTTCTTGATGATGCAGCATAGGAGAGGCTCCTACAGCAGGGGACAGCGTGCTGTCCCCCTCATGTACTAAGCGAATGTAAGTCAAATTTCTCCTCCCTGCTATTACTCTCTGTTTGACTTCAGACACTAAAAGTACTGCTGGCAGCAAGTGCCCTCTAATGGAACCACTGATGATGAATTTATGTTCTCCAATGTCTTCGGATTTGTTTAGATACCTCAAGAAGCAAAGATATCATCCAATTTCGAAATTGCATAGGTATTTTTTGAATAGGATTACGCACTATTTCATCGTGACATACCGGTATCATTCATTTTTTTTAATTGATTCAGAATTTCTTATTGTGTTGTTGACTGTGTTGTGTGTGTGTGTGTGTGTGTGTGTGTTTCTGGTTGGGGAAAAAGTTGCAATTTCTCAAGAGGTGCAAATAGAATTTCTCACGCACCTACACATACGAACGCTCTTACGTACCGTACACCTGAACGTACCGGTAGGCTCGGCACAATTCGAGAAATGAAAATGATGAAAAAAATCATCTCGGCTTGGCTGAAATTCCGATGTTATTGCAGGTTAGCTAGCTGTTTGCTCAATAAACCAATAGCCAACCACAACAATACTCTACGTCAAACGAGCAATAATACTCTTGATCGTAGCAGCATGCAAGCCGACGATGATGAAGCTGACTTCCAAAATGATGATGAAATGAAAGAATGTGACAGAAACAACGGTGCGAATACGGAGGGAAAATGTGACGTGTTCAAGCTGGCGCCCTTTAATCCTTCCAGTGACCAGATTCAGGAGCTTTCCTTGGATATGATGAATCTTGGAAAAGATGATATTCTTTTCGACGTGGGCTGTGGAGACGGACGTTTATTGTGTTACGCGGCAAGAAATACACCGGGTTTGCGGTGTGTGGGAATCGAGGTCGAAGAGCAATACGTTTCTCGGGGGCGAGAACTTGTGAAGGAAAATGAGCTGGAATCTCGAATCGATATTCGTCTCGAAGATGCTACAAAAATTGTCCTGACAGAGTCTCCTGGGACTAGAAAGGGCGTAGGAATCAACGAAGAAGGAGAAAAACCTCTAGTCGATTTGACGTTGGTTAACGACGCTACAGCTTTGTATCTATTTATCTTACCCAAGGGTATTGTTAAAATGATGCCCATTCTGCAGTCTTTAAGGAAGAAAAGACAAAATGATGGAAAGCGACTCAAGGTATTAAGTTACATGTTCAGAATACACGATTGGGAGGCTACAAGAACTGACAGCACAAAAAGAGGAAACTTCCCAATTTATTACTACGATTTTGAACCAGGGTGATGCTATTCGTTTCAACAGTCGTTGCAGCTGACCACATTCGTTGACAGCCGATAAAGTACATCATTTCAAAATAGCACAAATAGTTGCCGTCAGGCTTTAAGATCTCTTATAATTCTATGCTGGCAATATGATAGTGCATAGATCATTCAAACCGAAAGTCCCATTGTTACCGGTAATAGAAGCTTGGATCCACGTAGGTAGGAGACGCACATCGGATTTGTAGTGAATGTGACCCGTTCGCTCTTCCAGTGTTTCAAACAGCTTTTAAAACACCGGAACGGAGCAGCTTCAAAATCTTTTCTCTTACGTCGGGTATACTCATTGCCCGGTTGGCAGCAAGAGGGTTCTCACGGAAATCGCGCAGCGTTTGCTGAACATCGGGGTCTTCGAGGATTGCTTCGATGTCGGGGTCCACAAAGTTTATGCTTTTCCATTCGACTGTGGAATCTTTCTTCGACAATACTAATACAACTTTGTGCTCTTCAACCTCGTGCTTAGCATCAGTGATCTCGGCAGTCAATTTCTTGAACGAAAATTTTACTGGTGCATCTTTGGGTAGGTACTTTTCTAAAATCAAGGACACCGAACGTTCACTCCACTCCAGATGAATATCATGTTCCGAACATTTAGCCCCGACATCTTCCATGCTCAAGAGAATTCTGACGAATTCCCCTTCGTCAGAAAACTCATAGGAGCCTAAAGTCGATTTTTCTTCTTCCTCCTCGTCGCCTTCAGTAGAGGGTTCTTCGATTGCTTTCTTCGGCGGGTGGTTGAAACCCTGACTAAAGGGTGTGGCACTGGGGGGCCACTGAAAATTCGTTGGCAGGGTTTCCATCTCAACCATTGTGTCATAGAGCTCTTGTTCCATCTCTTTTTGAAGTTTTTCGTATTCCGGATTACCCGCTAGGTTTTTGTTTTCAAGTGGATCGGTAGTGAGGTCGTAGAGTTCCCAGTCGGCGTCTCTTCCATCTGGCGTGAAATAAACGGCGTACTTGATGGTTCCCTTATGAACACAACGAATCGTACTCGGAGCCCCGGGGCAGGGGATATCATCGTATGTAAAATGAATTCTCGGCTGTATGCCAATAATTGTGCCGTTTGTGTCATTGTTTTTTCCAATAGATGTTGTTTTTATTTGTGGATTGTCGAGAACCTGTGTGAGATCCGTGCCCTGAAAAGATTCCGATTGATTGTTGCGCAAAAGCCCCGCTAAAGTTGGCACTATATCCAAGTGCGAGGAGAGTGCATCCGTCGACCGAGGCTCTGGAAAGGCAATGGGATTGCTCACAACCAACGGGATGCGAAGACTCTCTTGATAACAGTTGTAAAACTTTTCCACTAAAGAATGGCTCAATCCTTGTTCGCCGTGGTCTGCCGTTCGTAAAATGAGTGTCGAGTCGGTGAATCCAAGTCTATCTACCTGGTCGAGCAACTCTCCAATTTGAGTATCCACAACCGTGTGCAGGTGTGCATAAAAGTTTATGTATTCCTGGTGGGAACTCTCAAAAGTGACGTACCGCAAAGACATTTGCGCTTGCGACCGGGGTTTGTTGTTCTTATCTGGATCCTCCATCAAATTTGGGGGAAGTGGAACCTCTAATTTGTTGAAGTCGTCTTTTGTGTATCCCATGGCAGGACCATGTTGTGCTACATAGACATCGTGCGGATTTACAAAACTCGCAACTATACAAAAGGGTTCGCCTTCCTGTTGTTCCACTCCGTCGTCTCCTTTCTGTTTATTTTGTTCATGGTATTTCTCCAAACTTTTGCACAAGTTATTCAGAAAACGGCCATCATTGTCGGGAGTTCCTCCACCAAGCGTTTCATTGACTGACAAATAATTTCCTGCATCGGGAGGTTGCCAACCTTCAAAGCCGTAGTCGGCTGGAGTGTTTCCCACGTGCCACTTTCCGTGCCATTCTACTTTTGGATACCCCGCTTGCTTCATCACGGTTGCTAGATTCGGAATGTCGGTGGGCAATGCCCTCGGTGGACCTGGTGATCCCGTTCTTCGAGTTAACAGCGATATGGAACAGAAAGAAATGATCGATAGAACCGTCGTCGGCATGGAGCAGGCGGTGAGCGACAGAGCACTGCAGGGAAGACATCTTTATTTTCCTAGAGAGGTCGTTATTGTTCCATGACTCGAATTACTCACCGGGTGACCCCTGTCTTGATGGGAAATTGACTCGTCAGCAACGTTGATCGAGAAGGAGAACACATACAAGTGTTTGTGTAATGGTGATTAAAGTCCAATCCGTGTTTCTTCAAGCGCTCCATCGATGGGAGGTGATCCTTCGAGAAGGACTCAGGCCAGTGTTGTATCGCCCGCTCTTGGTCGGTGATGATGACCAAGATGTTGGGACGTTTTCCGCTCTCAAAAAGCTTGGAGACAGACATGTTATTTGCTAGTTGTCGACGAATGAAGGTTGCAACCAACGAGAAATTCTTCCTTTTTCAACTTGCGGGCTCCTCAGTTTTGGGAGTGCAGTTAGTTTTTTTTTGTTTCAAAAGATCTCGAGACAAATTTTCTTTGTTCGCGTCGGTCCATGATCAGCTTCCAATACTTTATCATGATGACGAAGGCTTATGTCTATTACACGTAATGTAAGCCCAACAATAAGCCTACTTTCAATTGTCGCGTCATTTTTTTTTAATACATCGTCTTTGATAACTCGAGCTCGATCCGTGTTATTTACCGAATTGTTGAAATCAACAGCTTACATGAACAGACTACAAAACCTTAAAGAACAATACATCTGATTCTATTGGTTAGATACAAGTAAATAAGGTATGGGATGAGTGACTATCGGAGATAATTATCCCTCATATAATCCATGTGCAGTTCTATTGGTTGACTAGGTCATTGCTCTAATACTGTCTTCTGATTGGTCCATTTCAAGGTACAGAAGAATACAGAATGTCAATGTGCTGCTTGTCACCATTGAAGCCGCCCGGCTTGCAAGATCCATGTCACTGGTCACTACTAGTAGCCAGTCATGCCCTGGCATATTTTCAACACAAATAGTAGCTGACAGAAAAAAATTGAAGTGTATAGAGCCTAACATTACTCGTGTGAATACTGCATGAGTGTCGTGGAACTGTTTTCTCTGTGGGTATGGTGGATGTGAGTGGTGGGTGTGTTATATTTTGCTTCTTCCAATTACTTTGCATGTATGAAGTACATCACTGCTGAGCACTCCCATCTGAAACCCACACTTAACTGTTCACAACAATGGATGCAATGCTTGCCAATACCTCAAAATCTAAGAGTTGAGGGGAAACAAAGCATTGGATGGGTTGTTGGTGCTGGGGAAAGGTTGGTGACATTTAAGAATTATGGAATGCCAATGAATTTGTAAGGAGAAGACATGATGTTTATGATGAATCTTATGCTGAGTTCTTGTTATCCAAATTGAGTATGCAGTGTACTATTCATAATCACCAAGAACCCTACCTAGTATTATTATCTTCTTTTTGTTCTAGTACTACTAGTCTATTCATTCAAAATCCTCTGCCAGCGTGACATTTTTTTGGTAAACCAGACCTACTATGTGATGGGTTAATTTTTACCACAAAGGAGAAAATGAAATGATAAGTAAATCATGCCTACCAAAACCAGTCTAAGAAATTGGCAGAGCTTGCTACTAGTGAAGAGAAATAATAACAATAATGCATAATCTCATTGCTTGCTTTGCAAAGAAAGAATTTATTTAAAAAACTCATTTAATTTTTTTTTCAAAAATTAATTCTTCAAAAATTACTTGATTCCGATCAGGAACAAGCCCACGTTGAATGAATGAACAGGGCACAGCTCATGCAGCAAAGACAACCGTTTTTGAATTCATTAGTTTTTTTGCTCGTTTCGATTCGTACACTACGGTACACTAACGGAAAATTACCGCATCGAGTTTCCTCTTACGATCGTTGACGTTGTTACATACCAGTAGTAACGTCAACTGATTGCCTTACAGAGAGTGTTGTTACTTTGGAAGGAAGGTCTACGACGCAATAACAATAATAAATCGAGCCCGATTGATTGATTAACTCGAGAAGAAAGCTGGGTCGGGCCAAAATCTGGTCGAAGCGAATCGGAGATTATCGGTGCGGTCACAATGAACACGGGCTCTGATTTCGGGGCAAGCATTGTCGCCCTTTCGGGTGGTCTCGATGGCGGAGCAACCGTCACCATAGAGGGCATGACACTGACCGCTAAACCGCACGCATTTGCTGGGGCTGTCCTTTCTCCCAAGCACGCACGCGAATTGACACCCTCGCTGTGTTTGGCGATCGCGTCCGGTTTGGCGGACCAATCCTATCGGAAGACGGCGGTGCCATACACGCTATGGATCACGGAAGCATGGAGGGTGCTCGGGTGGGGTGAGCCCTCGGCGGCTCTCTTCTGGGAAATGGCCACCATGTACCACACGCTGTACTTGGCAGGACGAGCCTACGCAACCGATTTCCACGACACGTCTAATATTCCACCAATTCTATCGTGCGGGAGTACCTCCAGCATGGGCAGTGGAAATACCCACTACACAATGGGAGGAGGCACCGGCGGTGGGGGCAGTGTGGGTGGGACCATTGACAAGAGAAAATACTCGTCGACCAGCGCATCGGCGAAGGAACTGCCCGTGTGGCTTGTTGCGACTTTTTTGCTGATGCATTGCGAAGAAATGGCGTATCAGCGAAATTTGTCGGCCCTGGACGATCGACGAATGAATGCGACAACCTTGTCCGACCCGTTGATGAATCTATTGAAGTATCCCGGTTTGTCTCCACGGTGAGTGTTAGTTAGCCTCCGGTCGAGCAAATCAATCCATTAGGTGCCTCCATGAATGGTATCGTACGAGATACAGTGTTGATTTTTGTATTTCTCGTGCGTACACAAAAATCTAACTCTGACATATTTGTCTACTGCTGCGATGTACCAAATTGAAAATTAGAGCGCATCTTCATTCTGGGTGGCACAACGACAATACACACTGTACAGCCTATTTGCTGCGTCACCTTCGTAAGCTGTTACTTCTGGCAGCAGTATCTCATAATCCCGATGCAGTAAGAGCGATAATGCATCTTGCCGCCATTCCCTCCCCTCCACCGGGACCGACGGAAAAATTCCGCAATCAAAGGAGCATGATGGGCGCAGCCTTTTACACGCGGTATTCCGTGGATGACTTGCGGATGCAACACGACGATGAGCACGGGAATGTTGGACTATCGGTTCGCTTGAGCATGGAAGATCTCGAGCGCTTGCATTTTTGGTTGCAACCACCCTCTGGAGGAGGAGTTGATGATTCCCCGCTCAAAATCGGAGAATGCTTGTGGTCCAGTATGTATGCGTCACCACCACCGCCAACTGCAACAATTCCAATACGAGATGTTGAACGGGAGGTTCGCCGTCACTTGGAATTGGAACTTCTCATGGCAGGAGTAGAAATGGACAAGGAAGACGTTTCCACGGATGATGAAGAAACAGCAGTGTCGACGACCTTTTCACAATTAACTCTGACAGATAGTACCAGTGGAGATGATGGAGAAAGGGCCAAGCAACCTCAGCAAGGCAACCAAAAAGAAATTACCTACACACACTTGAGAGGCACGACCATTTTGTTAAAACCGAACACGCCGTCCCCTCCCTCTGAGGCACCAGGCACCGCGTCCATCACATCGGGCGATCACCACGATCTCATATCTCCGGGTTCGCAATCCAACAGTCGACTGCACGACTTGGCCATATCCGATTGTTCCGATGTGCACATGTACTTGCTCCAGCCCTTTGAAAACGTCACAATTGCGAGCTGTACGGGCTGTACCATTGTCGTCGGGGCTGTTGCAGGCCTAGTGCACGTTGTAGATTGTGAGAGAACCAAGATTATAACCGCATCCCGACGGATTCTGCTAAGCAATTCGTGCGATACGATCATGAACGTTTTTACCCCTACCCCACCGCTACTTGTTGGTGACAATCGCAATTGTCAATTTGCTCCGTACAATACCTACTACGAGGGGCTGCGAGAAGATTTGTTGGCTACGGGCTTGGCGGCAGCGGCCGTTCCAGCAGAAAATCAATCGCCTTTCCACGGTTCATCGAGAACCGCAGAAAACGAAGCTGCCTGGCCTCCGCTTCAATGCGCCAGCAATAAATGGAAGCAGCCCGTGGAAATTTCCAAGCTGGAAATACCACAGGTCGCCGGTTCCAATTCTCCCCCTCCGGGTTCCCCTTCGACTTCTCCCGGTGCCGACGACAAGCGCTCTCCCAATAGCAATGCCGGTACCATTGGTGACTCTTCGGTTCAGGCGCCTATCCTTTTGCCGGCATCCGAGTTCCACGTACTCTTTGTCCCAATAGAAAGCGAAGCTGCTCGGCAGCGGAGGTTGGAACACGAATCGCACGAAACCGGGGGAGGGACCGGTGAATCACCATCGAACGAGAGCAAGTATTGCCGCGCACTGGCCGAAGTTCTGCAATTCTCGCCCTTTCGGCTTCCGATCGAGTACGAACGAAGAGCATTGGTCAAGGCCGATCGAATGAGGAGTATTCAGCAAGCTATCCGCAAAAGTTTACCAGAGGACAAACAAAAGCAGTTCGAGGAAGAATTGAACCGTGGATTTCGAGATTGGCTCGTAACGAGTGGCAATCTTCGACAGGTCTTGGATCTGGTACATCTGGAGAGACGTGGCGTCCTTTGATCTGCCGACTCGACTCGACGTGACTCGACTCGGCATCGATCGGGTTGGATACCAAAGCAAAACGCTTTAACGCTGTGACACTTTTCATTTTAATTGTTGTTTATAATAAATGCTATTATACCTTTAAAGTACTACAAGTTGTTATGTTATGTCATAGCGTACTTTTTTGTGAATGGTAATTGCCAGGCATTGCTCCAATGTTTCTACTCAACTCACTTGTATTATACCGTACCATTTACAAAGATTGTTCGTCGTCTCCGTATTCGGCTCCGACGGGACGTCTCAGGTCGATCAATTGTAGGTCCAATTGATCCAACATATTGTCGAATTCGGGACAGCTTTGATTTGGATCGTTCAGGGTTGGCCGAAAGATATCGTTTGTAAAGTCGCTGTTGCCTCCAATACTGTCTTGGCAACTTGCATCCTTCTTGGGTTGTGCACTCGATCTCGATCTCGATCGCTCGACCGTTTTACGCTTGGGCGTCAGCTCCAAATCGTCGGAAGAAAACGGGTCGCCGCGACTCGGAGACGTTGCCCTCGCGGCGTCGCTTTCAAGTGGCAGGTATCCCTTTCGTCGCTGCAACCGACGGATTCGGCTTTCCCGGGCAAGACCGGAAATGGTCGTGGGCCCCTTCCTGTTGTTGGCTTCCAGCAGAGCGTTGCTGCTCCGGGTCGGAGAGAGAGAGCTCGAGGCCCGGAGATGCCGTGTCTTGCTGCGTCTCGGTTTCACTCCGCGGCCGAGGGACTTGGACCGTATTTGCCTCGGTCCCGTCTCGCTTCCACTTGCGGAAGACCCGTCCGAATCGGATATCGTGGAACGGGTGCGATCCGTCTCGGATGTTTCGTCGGAAATGTCCAGCGATGGGTCGTTCGTTGCCGAGGTGTTTCGATACGAAAAGATGGAATGTTTCCGGTTCTCCCTGTCTGCTGGGATCGGATTCGAATCGTCGGATTCCTTGCGTGATTTGGTTGGCGGTGATCCCGTAGCAGCAGTTGGAACATTTTGGTATTCGTATTCGTATTCGTGGTCGTGTTCGTTCGTTGGTGGTGGGTTGTTCGAGTCGTCCTCGGCTGGCGCTTCGGTTGCTTCCTCCGATGGATTAGTGGAATCGCGAAGCGGCTCTCCCCGGATTGCCTCGGACACTGCCTCGGAAGTCTCATCGGTGCGTGCCGACAAAGTCTTGGGACTCGCGGTGTCACCCCCCTTGCTTTTGTTCGAAGCAGCCGCTGTCACTTCTCTCGGGCTCAGGGGAGGAAGCTTGCGATTCTTTTTCGCACTCACCGGAGGAGATACAACGTAATCCCTGTCCGAAGATCGAAGGCTGCTGTTCGGATCGGTCTCGGCATCGATCGTCCGCTTCAGGTGCTCGAGTTTTTTCAACAGTTCCTTGGTGGATTTTTCCTTGCGAGTGGTAATCGGACCCGGACCGGTAAATGATCGTTGCTCGGGACACGATAGCGTTCTCTTGATCGAGTAGGACGCATTGAGGCCGAGCTCGTCCTCTACGTCTTCTTCGGTTTCCTCGTTGATGGTTGTGTGGAGCAACGATCCATTCGATTTGATGGATCCGACCGGCGAAATGGGTCGTCGCCGTCGGCGCCCATCGTTTCTTCCGGATGGTCGACCCCGCCGTTCCTGGGGTTCTAGATGGGCATGTAGATGGAGATGGTTATCGAGTTGCGAGTCGTCGTCTTCTGTCACGTACAAAATCTCGCTCGCAGCAGCAAAGTCGGAATCCCATTGAATGTCGTCCTCTGGAGAAAGCCTGAATATTCCGTCAAACGACGACAACAGGTCGTTCTCGTCTCCTCCCGTGAATATGATCGAGGGCGAGAAATCAAAAATTTCGTCGCGACTGTCGTTGAGACTAAACGGACCCGGGTCGCTGTGCGTGGAACCAATGGATATGCAATCAAAGGGTGTTTCCGCAAGATCCTTCCTGGGTGCCTTCTTGGTCCCTTCGGGGAGATCCACGTGCCAGTCCTTGGAACCCGTCAGCATAGAAATATCTTCCTCTTCGTCTTGGTCCGATGCGCTGCCCGTGTGCTGGTTTGTGTTTGTGTTTGTGTTTGCGTCCTCGGAACCATCGCTGCCCACACTCATTTGAGGAATGTAGTCTACCGAGGTATCAAAGGCTTCGAGTTCTTGTGATGTTGATGTGTTCACCTTCGCAGTGGCAGTGGCAGTGGCAGTGGCAGTCGCAGTATTGTGGTCGGCCGCCTCGCTGTAGTTCTCCAACGAAAGGAGACCCTGGTCGTCGCCATAGCCATAGCCATAGCCAACGTCATCGCTGTCGCTTTCGTCATCGCTGTGTTCATAGTAGTCGGACCCGCTATCGTCAATGAGGGCGTAGCCGGTTTTTCGACCGCCAAAGAGACTTCCCTTTCGAAGCAAAGTCTGCCTGACGCTTCGCAATTTCGTGTCGGCAGCAGCAGCAGCAGCAGCAGCGGCAGCGGCAATCTTTTTTGGTGGTTTCGGAGAAAGGGTTCGAACTCCTTCCGGGAGCGCGTCCGCATCCGCGTCCGCGTCCGCCGTCGTGCTTGTCGGGGCGGGAGCGTCGACGGGGTTGGGTTTGGAATGGGCGGCGACGATTTCTTCTTCGTTTTGCAAGTCCTGGAGAATGTCGTCGACGCTGGAAAGAACGGGCTGCTGCAGAACGATGCTCTCCTTGCTGACGAGACTCGCATTGGGGCTGTCGATGTATTGATGGCGTTCGACAAAGGCCGTCGGGCCGGTGGCATCGTAGCCGTGCATGTGCATGCCGACGCTGCCCACCAGTTCTTCCCCGGCTCGGTATCGCCCGCCCTCCTCGGGATCGATCTTCTGATAGGATCGAAGCGCGACCTCGCCGTGCCCCTCGGGGGATTTGGTCGACAGCATGGGCCACGCCTTTCCACCGGCAGGAGTCGGCACGACCCGCACGACGAGATTGGAATTGCCCAAAACCTGGCTTTCGTAACCGCCATAATTGGTTTCCTCGTCGACGCTCATGGACCGGGTGGGAACGGCCGGTACATCCATGTCGTCGCTGTAGTCGTAGTCGTAGTCGTAGTCGTGATCGTGATCGTCGTAGGGGGAGAACAATCGGAACAACCTCGCAAAGAAACCAATTGCTTTGCCGGGCTTCTTCGCCGTTTCCGGGTCATCGTAACGCAATTGCTTGGCCTTTCCGGCGGGCAGAATCCGCGATATTCGATAATAATCGTCGTCGTGATCGCGATCGTCATCGACATGGTCATCGTCGCTGTAGCGGCCGTTGCCGTTGCCATTCCCGGCTCGTCTCCCGGTGAGGTGCACATCGTCGGCGTAGTTCTCCTCGTCGTCGTAGTAATACTCGTCGTTTCGGGGAGTGGGCGGCAAGGTGCGCGATGCTCCCCGCTTGTGAACCTTCCAGAGATCGAGCTCCAATCCCCAGCGCGGCCGGTCGAGACACTGCGTGATCAGGGTCACCGAAATGTACATCAGATCGCTCGCCATCAACACCAACGATCCCGAACCGAGCCGACAGGTCATGTCGGTCGTCTTGCTGTAGAAAAATTTGCCCCCGTCGTCGGTTTCCGTGATCTCGCCGCCCAGGCACGGCTCGGCCTCGAAAATGACAAAAATCGGGACCTGTATCACGGCGGTGAGAGCCGCCAGCACGGAGATTCCGTTCCAATTGACGCTGCTGGGGGTCAAAAAGGACGCCACGGCCCAGGCCAGAGCGGCCGTCACCGATCCCAGCGTCAGTCCGACGATCAGAAACACGCGGCTGAGTTCCCACATCTTGTCGCCGTCCCGGGGATAGAAATCGTGCTCGCACAGAATTCCGAACGAATTGCTGCCCGTGGACGACAGCAATTCCTCGTCGCCGCTCTGGCGAACCAGAAAGCTGCAGCTCGCCCCGGCGAATGCGGCCGTGAGGACGGCCGCGCTGCTGAACAGAGCCGTGGCGATTGCCGGCAATCGATGGTTCAACGGCATTGTTGTGGTGGGTGGGTGGTGCTGGTGCTGCTGCTGCTGCTGGTTGTCTGATGATTGTAATCGCTGTCTTGCTCTTTCTACTAGTAGTGAAAGTGGTTAGGTAACTACTTGTACTATACTCGAGTTGGTTTCCAGGTTCGATCCCTGGTCTTTTTATACGGTACAGTGGAAGAAAAACCAGAAGCTCGCAAGTGATGCCGTACGGTACCGTATGACTTGTGATACGGGCTAAGATCGCTATTGGGGAGTTGGGGGTCAACGAAAGAACTATTACTGTTGCCAGCTGTATGTACCGTAGTATACGCTAGAGACACTCTTTAACTTGGTTGTCCAGCAGTGGTCGGGAGAGAACCAGTATTATATACTGATAGTACTGGTACGGAAAAACACGACGCGACGGGCAGCAGTGTTTGCACGTCGCAAGATTTTTCTTCTCGCTTGTTACTGTAAGTAATTAGTTGTTGTGTCGCCGTTTGGTGCGTGGGTTGGGGGGAAGTTGCGGGCGGCTCGACGAAAACAATCCCGGATGCCAAAAATTATACTCCGTACATACCGGTACGAGTACGGTACTCCATTGTCAATTTTAAGTAAGCGTTCTTGGTGGCATTGCTTATTTTGAATGGGGCGTGTGACAATTTGTGGCGCCCTTGAGAGGCCCCCCCGTCTCGGCTGCCAGTCGTGTCAATAGGGGGCAATTAGGAATTGCATGTGCATTCCGGTTCGGTAATTGCGTTTGGTGGGTTTGAACGCTTTTTGGATAGCAGCCGATAGCGAGAACAATATTGAATCAATCAATCAATGAATCAATCGGTGGAAGGATCCGGTACTAAGTCGTGCTGACTGTAGACAACAGGGTTGCCATGCCGGCACACTTGGGTCATTGTTTTGGCAGAAGCCGGCGAGATGGAACCCACAACACACACACACATTCTTCATTTACACGATATCTTTCAAAACATCATCATGCCCTGGTAGAACGAGTACGACGAGTACAGTGGCAATGGTGGTAAAATTTCACGAAGGAATTCAATTCAAAAATATCTGAAATCGAGTTTACTACGGTACTCGTACCGTATTATTGTTGTTTATTTATCGTCATTCTTGTATGTCGTGCACCGTACGGTAGTAGTAGCCTTTTGATTTCTTTATACCAGCAGTACTACTACGTCCGACGTAGTGCTAGGCTAGTAGTAGGTGGTTGGAAGAAACACAAGCAAGAAGGTCCTCCTTGAGGTGGCCGTGGTGTTGCAGCCATCACTGTCATTGTTTTGCATTCTTATTTGGTGCACCTATCATTCCTTCACTTACAGCTCACTCCTCCTCTGGTGCCTTGCTGGCAAAGAAAGGGTGTTGTTGCTTGTAATTGGTAGAACAATCAATTGTGGCTCCTTTAATATGTTGAAACAGTTATTACTTTGTAGGTGTTAGTAGCTAACAATCATTGAAGCCCACATTTTTTAGGGAAATTGAGAAAAGTTAAGGAAGACTACTACAGAAAAAATATGGGCGGCATTCATATTACGTCACACAAACAAGATGCACGGTTCTTGGGGAATCACACGCATATGTGGGCTGAACTCCACCGGTCCCCCTTTGTAATTTCATCCATTTTTTGAAATTAATGTCAAACTCATACTCCGTAATATGTTTACACAGTATATCTTCCTACCCCACCGG
Source organism: Pseudo-nitzschia multiseries (assembly GCA_037355745.1). NCBI lineage: Eukaryota > Bacillariophyta > Bacillariophyceae > Bacillariales > Bacillariaceae > Pseudo-nitzschia > Pseudo-nitzschia multiseries. The sequence continues at coordinate 18,594,247 of CM074784.1, read as the reverse complement.
CAACTGTTTCCAATCTGGTGGCCTGGAACTGAATTTGATGCCTGAAACAAATAGTGCATGGTCGCAATTTCTGAGTCTGAATCAGTTCCTCATTTCTATTACTACTGTACTGCTAACAATGGTCACATTACCTAAATATCAGGTTTGTTGTAAATGGTGCTAGTATTTGTACTCACCTCCGAGTACAGACGGTTATGGAAAGAAGAAGGTAACCAAGAAGAACAAGAAAAAAAACTTGTTTACAGCAAGATGAAGAAAGAATACAGGACTAATTGTTTCGCCTGGTCTTCTGAGCCATATATTGCACAACAAATCATGATATTCTTATTACGACCGGTGTTTTGGTAAAGGCAATTTTGCACCTTCCGTATTCATCAGAAGTTTGAAGAAGCAAGAGGATGCTAGTGAAAAATTAGGTCTATTGAACACCCCTAACAGCCCACTGAGTAGTGGTCTAATACCAGAGGAGGTGCTCGACAATCAAATTATGTATGACCTTTCTGACATACAAATGGAGCGTGCCTTGATTGGTTGGGAATTAGTAAACAATGAGAATGGCGATCTCTGTTTCTGATGATAATTGTTTTTCTCCTAATGATGATGATGACAAAGAAGGAATTGACAGCATAGTCCCCCCTTCTTTGAGTGTCAATTGAGAAGGCAACAACATGGCTGTTGATTATTCCCCTCCTAATTTGAACACAGCAATTATGACTCCCATTGCTGGAAGGCATGTATCTGACGAGCTGAAGGTGAAGATCAAGTTAATGAAAATCATGCAGAATCATAGCATACCTTTAGTTGTAGAGAAGGAATTGTATGAATGGGCTATCGAATTGGAGCGTCTTAATTTATTTTCATGGATGAAAAGAAATCTCATAAAGACGAGGTCAAGAATCATGAAGGACATTTATGCAACTATGCCTGAAATAGAAGGTGATGGCTTTGAACCTCATCTTATTGATTGGTGTTATAAGAAATCAATTGGTGCTGGCATTGCCAGTTGTAAACAAATCTACATCCACTCCTTCCAAAAAGCACTTCATTCCCTATTAACCAATGTCATGTTGGTAAAGGAAGAAAGCCTGTCTTTCTCCATGCTGACGACCCAACCTTACCAGTCCGTTATCCAGAACTTCAAGGTAATATTGATATTGATGAACTCCATCACGGTGAATGGTGGATTGATACTTGGGAAAAGAGATGCAACAAAGAAAGAAATGAAATATTGGTGCCTATAATTTTCTACATGGATAGAATTGTAATTGACAATAGTGGTCAAACCACTCTTACCCCACTGAACATGACACTTGGCATATTCAATACCCTAACTTGGAACTCTCGGCCAGATGCATGGGAGACTATATATTTTTACCCCACAGGTACACGTGATAAAGGTGACAAATTGATTGACAGTGTGAACAATCTTCACTCCAGCCTCCATGCTGTGCTTTCATCTTTGAAAGATGCTTGTAACCTAACAGATGGTATAGAATGGTCTACTTTGCCTTGGAACAAGAAGAAATGGTATATTTGAATGAAATTTGCAGTCACGTATTTCATTGGTGATACTCCCCAGCACAACCAACTTTGTGGACATTATCAGACAGTCAATACAAAGATGATCTATAGACATTGAAATTGTCCAGCAAGGGCAATTGGTAATGATGCTTGTGTGAATGTTCTGAAGGTCCCCATCTCAATTAAAAGTGGGAAATGAAGGTGTCTAAGGACAATAATGGGGAAGAGTATCAATCTGTTCGGCTATGGAATATATCCAATTTTACTGCTCCAACAGTGGACAAAGGAGTGAATGTTGAACAGTATTTCAAAAATGTCTCTCGCCACCATGTACATAATGGTAACTCAATTTATGATCTTGATTTTGGAGAAAACACACATAACATTCATCTAGCATCACCGGGAGAGAGGCTCCATATGCAACAACTTGGTTGCGCAAAGCAAGCAGCGGAGACATTCCGTGAAGAATTTTTAGGGACTAACACATGGCTAATTGGTGACATGGACAGGCTAGCCAGTTACTATGGTGCTGCTGTTCAGAGTCAACTCAATCGCCACTTTCTACGAACCAATTTTTTTGGCATTGAAACATACAGCAAAGAAGGAGGGGAACCAGTAGATTGGCATACTTTACGTTCAGATGCTCGCACTTCTGTCTGCTGAAGGTCATCAATTGTTGTTTTCACAAAGCACAACAACCAATCTTAAGAATAGGAGCAGAAAGTGTGAGGAAGAAATTGAAGGACATATTTATGCCCTTGAGTTGTTGTTGGGTATGGAAGAGTTCCTCAATTATGCTGGAATGTTTGATCAGGTTTTCAAAGAAGACAAGAAGGATGTTTTAAATCTTGACAAAATGATTGTTCATTTCATTAACTGTATAAATAACAATCTGCAACAAAGTAAGGGAGAGGGGAACAATCTGGTGAAGATTCACATGTATTTTCATTTATCACAGTACATGACATTGTTTGGTCCTCCAACTGGATGGGACTCTGCAGCAAGTGAGAGCAATCATAAAACTGAAGTGAAGGCTCCCACAAAGAGAACCCAATGAATCAAGTCCACACTAATCAAGCAAACCTACAAGTGATTAATGGAGTACCGTACTATTGATCGACTTGACCATGAATTTGATTTTTTCATTCACAACTCTACAACAGGAACAATTCATCCTAAGGAGGGTGGTTGGTCAGCTGGGTCAAAGTTTTTGATTGGTATTATGGATGGTTTGCCTTACATGAAGTGGAACAAGAAGAAAAACACAAGTGTACCTTGGTTTCCATTGAATGTTCTTTTAATTGTTCTGCAATGTGGTCCTTCCAACTGTGGACACCAGCATGCTTCAAGGATCCACAGAGCAGAAGAGATATGACAATTATTGTATGATGATTGTCAGGGCACGCGCAGACAAAGGATGGGAAGACGTCAGTACCACCCCTCTCACAAGTGCAACAATACAAAAAATAGTAGTGATACAGCGCTCCTCGGGTCGCAGTAAATCAAGCACTTACAACAACTAATAATTTTTTTGTACGGATATTTCCAACAGTCGGAATGACAATAAAAATCCGCATACTCCAAAATAATTCAACTCCCATAAAACAAGCAGTCTAAAACACTGAACGGAAAACAGGGTAAGTTTCTATTTGTGATTTAACAAAGAAATAATGGTACTACAACAAATTTGTAGTCCAGTTCAGGGTACAACTATTGATACATATAGAACAAGCAGCCTAGCAAGCAGTGTATCAGGAAGTGAGCCAACAAACACAAATGATAACCAAATAGATACAACCAATAACAGTATCAACAGCGATGCAATACAGTCAACAAAATATTGCAATGAAAACAACATTAAACACTACATTGCTGAGTACGTCAAGGAAAAAACATTCAGGATGATGAAATTCCCGATAAATACCAATGAATGTACACTCTTCATACAGGCAAAAATTGACAATATTGTAAAATTTGAGAATAACAATGAAATACCAACGGCAATGAATGTCCATGCACCAAGGTGGACTGGAATTTACTGCAGAGCAATCACTACATGTGGGCACAATGCTCAGACTCTAGCCAGAAAAGACTATAAGGGTAAGAGCTGACAACATCATATTTGCCAGAAAACACATTTTCATCATTTCTAACCCTATCACTTTGTTAAAACTGATGCCTAGATGGTAAAAGGAACAAACAGATACCAAATAGTTTCCCAGGAACAGTTTTAATCATGAAAAACAAAAACGAAAACTCTGAAAATAAGTACAAATTGCATGGAGACTATCAACCTAGAAATTCACCTGAATTCCAATACTTCTTCAAAAGAATTCTTGGAGCAGTGTCACCAAAACAGACAGACTTCAAAAGAAATCATTCCAAACAACAATCAGTAATATTTGCACCTCAAGCGATGAAGCATTTGCATTGCATTTCTGTTACAATGACTAGAATTGTGGCTAAACACAACAAAGGGCACAAGCAAGAGAAATAAATTCACTGACAGTAAGTTGGGAAATATGGAGGGATGAAGTGGTAAGGGAAAAGAACTTTACGCATCATACGTCATAAGTGAAAAAGAAAAAAAGGGAGGAACAGCAGTCAAAAGATTTAGAGATACTTGAACTACTTAAAACATACCAACAGCAAAATGGCAATCATACACAACAAGATAAGGAGGACAAAGAAAATAGAAAGGAGCAAAGATGGAAGCAAAAACATGACATGATGGAGACTCTTGACAAGAATCACGAGGACTACAAACTGTGCATTGAATATGTGAAAAGTTTATAAAAATAAATGGTGATAACATTGGTAGTACCGCAGTTAGTTCATTATTATTTCATGACTGTTCAAACAATATATTTGTCTGCTCTCAAAATTGAACAGTATAGGAGATTATTGCAAATGGGGATAAAATACTTTCTTCTTTGTACAAAACCGTGTTTATTGGCTTTTGATATTTGATATTTGGAGTGTGAGTATTGTGAATTGGGCATTACAGAATAGATTGCTGGTTATCAAGAAGCTAATACATTTGTGAAGAAATTGGTAACAACGCTACGGCAACACTATTGCACATAGAGGATAATTTTACAAAAGATGAGTTTTGCAAGGAAAAAACAAAAATCAAGTGGAGAATAAATTATTATTGGGGTAAGTATGGAAGGAAGTTGTAAAATAGGAAAATCTTGAAGCAACCATAATAATTGGGCTGAAACTATGAGTGCAAAAATAGTTCTCCTTGAAATTGTTGCATGCAGAATACATAGAGAGTTATTTTTCATGCGTGCAACAAACGTTTCCAATTTTTTAAAATAAATTGCATGAATTTGACACAAGCATGATCATCTTTTAAGTGATGTACTTTCTGCAGTATTATAGTACTGGAGCTGAAAAGTAGTACCCCTCAAACTTCCAAGAACCTTGTTTGTCTTGTTCATGACACCACAACTGATCAAACTGTGTGTTTCAATTGTTAACCAATGCATAGTAGTATCATTGGTGTGGATCTAGATCCTAGCAAGATTTTGTGGTGTATGATGTCCTTTCTGTCAAAGTAGAACACCACCAGTGCACCAGTGCACTACTAGTAGTCAACAACAACACCCTGTCTCGTTTGTTGCAAATGACAAAATGTCAGCCTATAAACTTGCCTAAGGATACGCACTTTACCTTGTTTACCAAATATCATTATCAAATAAATCATTTTTTAAGCATTGTGGTACTTGTTTTCCCCTAACATAGACACTTTACACATTCAATTTGTTTCATCATATAGCACATCAAACTACATTTTGGTGTACTGGATTTTGTAACAGCAGGTTGTACCACAATAACAACACATGTTGTGGATTTTTTAATTGGGACTATTCATACTATATGCATGCCATACCATGGATTTGGGAGTGACTCTCTTAGATGTAATCTGATGTTGAAATAGAAAGTGAGACAATGGAGCATCTTACTGATATGTGCCATTGAGGAATGTAGTGTTCCATCAAGAAATGAGATGTTCCAGTGAGAAGGAATCTATTGTGTCAGTGGTACATATGGTATGTATGTATGTATATTATATTATATTATATTATATGTATGAATGTAGTGTGTCTAAGTGAGAAATTGTCCTACGGACAACATCTGTAGGTGGAGTAGAGGGAGATCAGCCCTGCAGGTTAGCAAGCTGACTTAAGATCTTACATAATTACTGGCACCAGCAGAAATAATCTATTTCTGGATTTTTCATTTTTGGTGTGGCAACTTTGGTTTCTAATTCTTCTTTGTCTTTTGTTTTAGTTTTATCAGGGTAAAATTCAAATAAGTGATTCTTGTATATATATGATGACTATTATATTGCAGATATATACATTTTGTGGAATTATATTCTGCCTGCAATCAAACTCGTGCATAGTTAGGTTTAAGATTTTTTTGAAAGATACCAGTTTTATTATTCAATCTGTACATATTGGGAATGATTTTAGGCCTGGCTATGGGAAAAATGAAAACTAAGTGCACACTATGAATGTGTACTGCTGTTCTTACTAAGTTTGGAGATTTTTTTTATTTTGTGTTGTGTGAAACTTCTTTGATTTTGTCAGCATCTGAGAAGCTCCGTCTTCCCAAAACAAACAAAGGCATAACTCAGAAGGGAAGCACCCTTACAACTGAAACATTTGGTTCTGCTGCATCATGTTGCAATTTATATTCCCCCTATTTCTCTTGGCAAGAACAAGTATTCAATGCGATTGTTTGATGTGTTTTGTGGTGTAAGGTACCAATCTGTTTTCTGTGTTTTTGTTTTCCTGACAAAGGATGAATCATTGCGATACATTACATTCACCTGTTGAATTGTGTCCTGACAATATCATGTCATGGACAAAATTTTGGTTGCTTGTTTTGCTCCTTGTCCTCTTAAACAGTTCGTCCCCTCTTCAAAACCAATCCCTGTGCTTTGATCTTGTTTCAGAGCTGTCCCCTTCTTGTTCAAGATTCAATGTTGTGTTGATTTTCTTCAAGAGATCTATAACAAAGTTGCAGCCCACAGATTCACCATAGCACCTATGAGCAAAATATGACGATGTTATCAACATTCCACAGGAATTTCTTCTCCAGACTTCCTTCCAACCCTGCTGTAGAGTCTCACATTTGTTGTCCTTGTCCCAGAAAAGTACGGTGACCCTCACACCCCACAAGACGTCAAAATGTCACAACTGTGACAGATGGATGCCAGCTTCAACGTTTTCAACATTTTTTTAGTTTGCAGAGTCCTAGAAAGTACTTTCGTTGTGTTAAAAAAATAATGGTTTAGCAACATTTATTAATTAGGAGTATTTCAGAAGAGCTTTATGTGTATTATCGGTATTCATAGATAGAGAGTCGATCATTTTTAATACTTCGTATCTTGTTGTAAGGACGAAATTAAAAGAACTATGCCTAGCTAGCTCTTTAAAGTTTACAATACACCACTACAAGTAGGAAACAACAAGTCATTGCAGTGAGTTCTTGTTGCTTTGAACTTTGGTTGTATGTTATTCTTTCCCTTTCTCTGCTTCATCAAGCGTCTTCTTATCAATATATTCGACTCCTGGCGGAAGATCTTCAATACCAGCATTATTGTTTGCTGTGTCCTTGATTTCCATACCTGCTGGTAGCCCCGGGATGCCCGTCTTCTTCGTTTTCCCCAAGATCTCATCCGAGGTTGGCCCGTTCAGATGGTACTGGTTTTGATCAAAAATGGTTTTCCGAAACTGAGCCTGCGTTGCGTCATCGTATTCGTCTATTCGCCGTCGCGAATCGACTAATTCCGTGTCAATCTTGTATTTTTCAATATCATCCTCGTACACGGCCGTCCAGAATTTCTTTGCCTTCTTTTCGAGGGTTACAGTCATCACTCCTCCTTCCAGGCTCCAGGTCGATTCGTCCACGCGAATACCGTCAACGAGCTTCCCCTCTACAAAAGTTCTCGATGTATCTTCCCCCGGCAAGCATTTTTTTGCCTTGACGGACAATGCCGAGGCCGTGATCGATACATCGTAATCTTTCCCTCGAAACTCTTTCGGAATGCCGATCAAGACGGTAGTTTCGTCAATGGTCTGGGTCCATTTATATCTCGGGGTGGAACCACCGTTCCCGAATCGGAATTTGAAGCCCTTCTTCATTGTATCTGATACCTTTCATATTGCATGGAACCTCCTCCCCAACCTTGTCCTCCTCCTCCTTCGTGGAAGGATTCTTATTGGTACTCTCTTCCTTCGACAAACTAGTCCTTTCTTTGCCGCTACTGCCTTGACTGACTTGTGCTTTCTTTTCCGTTGTCTTTATTTACTACAACCGGATCAGAAGTAGATTTTTCTTTCTTTGTCTTAGTCTTTGTCGAGGGTGCGCTTCCTTTTCCACCCGCCGGAATGCCGCCCTTCGGGATTCGCCGGAGAGGAAATTGTCGAAAGGCAGCTAACAACATTTTTTCGGCATCACCTTCCACAAACCCCATTTTGGCTCTTCCTTCCTGGACGTCGTCGGGATGAGGGACGAGGTAGAAATCGGTTCTGCGGTTCAAAAATCCGAAGAAGGCATACATCAACTGCCGGAGATCACCTTTGCATTGTTGCGTGAGGGCAATAAGGGGGGCTTCCATCGCCTGGAGTTGCCTCGGATCTACAGCATTGGTGCGTCCATGGCTGCTGCTTCCAGTAGTTGGCATTGGAAGACTCATGATTGTGGTGATGCGCGAAGATAACTGTTGAATAACGATGACAATCCAGAATACCCAGGTCTTAGCATTAGCGGTACCGTACGAGTAAGTTCAAACACGAAGAAGGAAATGGCCTTGCTGGACAAAGAGCGTCTCGTTTAGGGTTTGTTAGAGGTGATCCATTACGATGTTTGGAGGGTCGATTCGATTCGAAATTATCTGTCATGATGGCCTGATCATACGTTCCGTACATACACTACCTCCATAGGTACCGTAATTCACCTCTCAAAAGATATTTTAAAATTTTGGATCGAGGACGAAAGAAAACACTTTCAACTATCAAGCACACACCCTTTGTCACTGACTCTTACTGAATTTGTTGCAAGAAAAATGTCATCAAACCAATATATCTAATGATTAAATAAATACTATAAGAAAATATTAATCTACCGTAACTCCACTCCACGTGTGCGACGTAGTAATCTATCGTCAGTAGACTATTCAATTTTAAATTTCAATGACATCGGCTAGACTTTCTGGATCCGGTTGGGCTTGTTGGATCATTTCCTTTCCTTGGTTCGCAAAGTGAGATTCGATTGCAGCAAGAACTTCGACGGATCGGGTATCGTCTATCAGGTTAATAGCAGTTCCTTTCTTTCCAAATCGTCCTGTGCGCCCAATTCGGTGAAGGTAGGTTTCAAAGTCGGGATCTCCATCTTTCGTGACGGGGACGTCATAGTTGATCACCAGACAGACATTGTCAACGTCGACACCACGCGCCAGAACATTGGTAGTGATGAGCACGTTCGATTCACCGTTTCGAAAGGAAAGCATAGTGGAATCACGATCATCCGCTTCGATACCTCCGTGAAGAACCGAACAGGTGTATCCACCGTCGGTTAAAGTTTTGTGTACCATGTCGGCATTTTTCTTGGTTGACACAAAGACAACACTTTGACCGATAGTCAAGAGAGAATAAATATCCGATAGAAATTCCAACTTGCCACCTTCGTACTGTCTCGTATCAATCCAGAGTTGTTTGATAACGTCGAGAACCTGTGTGGCACATGACAATTGCAAATGTAACATTCAACCATCCGTGTTAGTACCAACCTCTCTGCGAATCATGCAAATATCGCACATCCCAGCACAGTACAAGCACACCACATCCCAGCACAATACATTCAGTAACGTACCAATGCTTCGTCGGATTCGATCAAAATCTTATCAGCATTGTGGATAATCTTTTCTGCAAACTTGACGACCTCGGTTGGAAAGGTTGCCGAAAACAAGAGGCACTGACACTTTCGCGTCAAGGTCTTCTTAATGAGCAATGAATTGGCTCTGTGTCCATCTTCACCGACCATGTTGTCGGCCTCGTCGAGAACGAAAACCTTGATGGTTTTGCTGTTAATGATTCTACGTTTCAACCAGTCTACAACCTTTCCGGGTGTTCCAATGACCATGTGAGCATTCACACCGGTCCCCTTATCGATAGTGGTTCCGGCAATGGCAAGCTGTATTTTGAGACCGGCCATGTTGGCAGCCATGGGTCGAACCGCCTTTTCAAAGATTTGAATGGCAAGTTCGCGGGTAGGCGTAACACAAAGAGCTTGGGTCGTGGGTGGATCATTGATGTCGATTCGGTAGAGCATTCCGAGGGTAAAGGCCGCGGTTTTCCCGCTTCCCGATTGTGCTTGACCGATGAGGTTTCTTGGCGGATCCGACAAGATTCGGGGCAAGGCTTCCTCTTGAATAGCGGACGGTCTGTCAAATCCCATGGCAAAAATTGCATCGATGAGATGTTTTGGAAGATCGAGTTCCTGGAAGGTTTTGGCTCCCGTCAAGTGAGAAGACGCATCATTTTGAATGACTTTTAGTCGTTCACCCGAGTGTTGTTTTTGGCGCTCGAGTGCAAGCTTCTGAAGACGCTTTGTGAGCTCTTCACTGTCTTCCTTCTTCTTCTTTGCTTCAGCTGGATTGGCGTCCTCCGTGGCTGCCTTTTCCTCCTCCGCGGTTGTGTCCTCCGTTTTGGGGGTCTCCTCCGTGGTCTTCGTTTCTTCCGTGCTCATCGTGACGTCGATATTTGTTCAGTGTTAAACTCTAATCGATATGAATGGATGAATAACTATGATTTCTAACCAGTCTAGTGGCAAAAAGAGTTGTTCAATTACAGAATGGATGAGACAGTCCTATTCCGATAAGACAGTCTTCGAAGAAATCTTGCGGTGTGAGATAGTGGACCAAGTTTCAAGTTCAAAATGTTGGACGTCGTGGTTGTTGCGGGACATTCCACTACTATTCGTACGGTACGGCCCCGGAGATTGACGGATGGCGTATTGTATCGTATGGCGTCCATTAACGTTCATTTCGACCCGTTTGACTAGAATCAACGAATACTTCGTCATAATTCGCAGTACAGTATTTCGTACCGTAGTACAGTACGTACGGTACGATACTCAGTGCTGCTTATTTTTGAAAATACTTCGTAATGACGAAGCATTGTATTGTACCGAAATTATCCCTACGATTACGGTATTGTACCAGTAGAATAATGGTACAAGTACTCGTACCCGTACAGCGTGACAATTTTGGCTCTTTTTTAAATTCTAAACTTTTTCCTGAAAAAAAATGTCATTTTAAGTTTATTCAAAAAATGACAAATACCGCAACCTGTGTCGTGTCGCTCGTCAACGACTTGAGAAATGGATGATTTTGTTCAAATCCGAGACAAACAAAAATGGTCAGTTGTCGATCATCCCAAATCCCTGCCTCCTTCTAGCTCTGAACAATAGGGCATCAATCGCAGCCTACCCAACATCCAATCCGGACACTACCGAAGCTTATCAACGCGAAAATATAGCGCCTCAATCATGAGGAAACCAAACGAAGAGTCTTACAACAAAAATCACGGCGCTCCCGCAGAGCTTCCGGCTCTAAGCCAACACCAACCACCCCCAACGTCTTCCTCTGGGATGAGGCGTGGCAATGCTGCAAACAGCGGAGGCATTGTCCTTAGCAAAGTTGGCAGTGGTAACTCAAACATCCAACACACTTCCTCCAATGTTTCGGTTGGAACCTCTGTCTCGCAGCAACATCAACACCTCTCGGTTGAACGGAGTCCTCTGCCACCAATGATTCTACGAAGTCTGGGCGATCGATCCAACGAAAAACGAAAGAATGCAGCTCTCGAAATAGAAGCCCTGGTGAAGACTCTCCAAGAAGCCAAAAATTGGAGCAGGGTTCAGGATGTCATCAAAATTCTATCTAAAGATTTCTGTACAAGCATGAATTCCAATTATCGGAAGGGTGGACTGGTCGGTTTGGCCGCTACCGGAATCGGTCTGATGGAACATTCGCCTACATTTTTGCCAGCATTGCTTCCCCCGGTCTTGCATTGTTTCGATGATCCCGAATCCAGAGTGAGATACTACGCTTGCGAGAGTTTGTACAATATTGCTAAGGTCTCTCGACAGGGTATACTTCAGTATTTCAATCAAATTTTTGAGGGACTGACCAAGGTTATAGCCGATGTGGATTTAGATGTCAAGAATGGAGCGCAACTGCTAGACCGTCTCATCAAGGATATTGTTACAGAGTCGGACCGGGCCTTCCACGTTGACCAGTTCTTGCCACTCTTGCAAAAATATATTCAGCGAACCAACCCGTACATACGACAACTTATCGTTGGATGGGTGACTTTGCTGGATTCTGTTCCAGATATTTCTATGCTCGACTACCTTCCTGATTTTTTGGAAGGCCTTTTCAATATGCTCAGCGATTCCAATAGGGAAATCCGACAGGCTGCAGATTCGGCGCTTTCGGAATTTTTGAAGGAACTCACCAGCAGCAAAGTAATGGAATTCGGACCAATCATTTCCATCCTTGTCCTGCAATGCCAATCAAAGGAACGTCTCAATCGGCTCACTGCTACCACGTGGTTGTCGGAACTGATCCATCATCCATACTCGGGCGGAGACTCTTTGTTACCATACAATTCAGAAATTCTCGGAGCGGTCATGTGTTGCATTTCCGACGGAGAAATAGAAATTCGCATGGTCGCGGAACGCACCAATGATGACTTGTTGAGCCTTGTGAAAGGAACATCGAGCCCTTTTGAATTGCGATCACTGCTTGAGACCTTAACGAGTGAACTACTCAATAAAGAGGACGTTCCAACCAAGATGGCGGCATTGGGATGGATCAATATGTTAATGGAGAAAAGAAAGGCAGACATGAACGCCTACATCGAAGAGTTACTTCCTGTACTCATTCGGACACTTTCCGACCCAAGTGATGTAGTGGTGCTACTTAATTTACAGGTTTTGTCACGGATTTCTTTGGCGCAACGAGACGAGAAAGGTGATGCGGAAGAATCGGCAGAGGAACAATTTGAGTTGGTTCTCAATGCCATTTTGAGCCTGTTTGCGAAGGACCGACAACTGCTCGAAACAAGGGGCTCCCTGATCATTCGAAAACTGTGTGTCCTTTTGAACGCCAAGAGCGTGTACATTCGGTTAGCCAATGCGTTGATGCAGTACGAGAAAGTAAATGGAAAAGTTGCCGACGCGGGAACACTCGAATTCGTAAGCACCATGGTTCAAACCCTCAACCTGATCCTGCTGACTGCTTCTGAGTTGCACGATCTGAGGTCAATACTATCCAAGAGTTTTACTGTGCCACCAGAGAACGATAACAATAAGAGTATGCAAGAGAATGAATTTGGGAAACGTCATCACAAACAGAAACCGTGGTCTAGGCAAAAAAAGAATTTTATCGAAGACAGTCTTAAGGTTTTCGTAATCCTTTTCCGTTGTTGGTCTCATAACCCAGTGGCAACATTCTCCCTCTGCTTGCTTGCACAAGCATACGATCTATCTTTTGCACTTGTTAAGCGATTTTCGCGGATGGAGGATGTCTCTGTCGGGTTTTTGATGCAAATTGATAAGCTGGTCTATCTGTTGGAAAGTCCAATCTTTGTGCACTTAAGGTTGAAACTTCTCGACGTTGAGTCCGAAAGTCATGCACAGTTACTCAAGAGTATTTACGGTATTCTTCTTTGTCTACCGCAAGGAGATGCTTTTCGACTTTTAAATAATCGGCTTACTACAGTATGCAACCTACGTGACAATCTGGGTCTGAAGCCAATGCCCGATGTTTCGAAATACGACGAATCATCGTTGCCTTCAAACAGCACTGTTTTCGTTGGGCGATTCCCCTTGAAATTGGACGCGTTGTTAGTGCGATACGACGAAACCCTGGAGATGCACCGAGTAGCCCATGAAAAATACGATAATTTTGTCCATGAAGAGCAGCAGCGACTGCAAATGCAAGGGGCGAGTTCTCAGCAGATTGGTCTATCGGGAAGCAGCCAAGGTGGCCGTAATCATCAAACAATAGCTGCGAATGGTCAAACAAGTCCACAGTACCACGGGCAGCAGCAGCACGATAGGCGCTTGTGGGATTGAATACTCTAACGTTCAATAATCATTAAAAAATACTGTATTTTCTAAGATTATTCATTACTCGTAATTAGGAGTTGTTTTGTATCAATATAAAAAATGCCCCTAAGATCCCTCTCACTTCCCTCTTATCAGTTATGCTTGTTTCCAAGTCATTGCCTCGTATTAATTTTCCTTGCCTTGTTTACTTCTCGATGACTGATTTCGGTGTTTTCGAGTACTTTGGGAAGAGGGTTCGCCATCCATCTCATTTGAATCAGCGAGAGCTCTGTGCCTAGAACTGGAACCTGTTCCAATAGTGCGAGCTACAGTGGAGACTCCATCAACGAATTTGGTTCTGAATATCACGTTGGCATTATTGAACATACCTTCCTTCAATGAAACAACAATGAATTGACTTTGAGAAAAATGTGTCTTCAGCATATTTCCAATGTTTTGCGTGTGACTCAAATCTAATGCAGCATCAACTTCGTCAAGAATATACATAGGGGCTGGTTTGAAAAGAAGGAGAGATAGAATGAGTGAAAGAGCAAGCAAAGATCTCTGCCCACCGCTTAGTTCACTGAGACTCTCTTTCCACACATTGCCGAATGCAACTTTGACTTCCAATCCTTCCCAGGCTCGCATTCCTTGAGGAGGTTCAAGTTTTGCAGATGCTCCTGGAAGCAATGTCGAGAAGATAGAGCCAAAATCTTTGTTGACCTTTTTCCAGGTACGCTCGAGTTCAGACTTCTTCTTGATATCAAGCTCTTCGATAACACTCTTGATCTTCTTTTTGTCGTTCTCTACAACTTTTCGTTTACGAAGAAGCTCGGTGTATTCACCTTCTGCCTTCTCAATCATTCCCATGACTTTTTTATTGATTTTTTTACTCTGGAAACAAACGAAAACGGAATATTAATGTTAGTTTGTTCTTCGCCACTGTACACGAAGATGGAATTAACTGCGATTGTATAGTATAATCTTACGTACCAACGATTCCTGCTCAGTTTTCAATGCGTGCAGTTGTGCATTCATTTCATCGGGATTAGTAGCTGTGAAGTCATAGTCACCATCTTCTACACCAAAAGCACTTTTCTCGCTTTCGATCCAGGGATGGCTCTTCAATAAGTTTACGACAGCCCTTTCAGCATTTTGCCTTTCTTTGCGAATTCGAGAAATCGATACTGCAAGCTTTTTCGATTCGAGGGTGCACTTCTCTGCCTTCTTTGATAAGGCAATCTTTTCCCGTTTGATTTGAGCCAGCTCGGAAGAAAATTGTGCAATTCGTTGCTCAAATTCCGTCTGCGCCAACTTTGCTTCGTCCCATAGAGCCTTCACTTCTCCAACCACAATCTCCTTGCCTAACTCTTCTTCGTTGGCCTCTTTCAAGCTTGCTTCTGTCGACGCGACAGCCTCTTCTGCTGCAACTACATCCGTTCTCAAGCTATCAAGTTCCATCAGAAGAGTCTCTTTCGATGATTCAGCTTCACGAGCTCTCTTCACCGCCTCGACAGCTGCCTTCTTTGCCTTCTTGATGTCCTTTTCTATTTGACCGAGCATATTCTCACGTTGCTGAGTCAGCTCCACTTCTTTTTCCTTCAGTTCATGATACAAATCCCATTTTTCCTTCTGCTCTTCTTGCATTGAAGAATATTCCTCGTTGGCTTCTTCTAATTCTGTCGACATTGATTCGAACTTTTCTTCAAGAACTCCGTAAGACGTCTGAGAAACTTGCTTCTGAATTCCTTCAAGCTCTGCTTCCGCAAGTGAAAGTTTATGACTGAGCTTATCAAACTGTGTAGACTTCCCTTTCATTTGACTTAGGGCTGTCAAAACGACTGAAAGGCGCTCCTTGTCGAAAGAAAGCTTTTTTGATGATTCCATTAGTTTGGTAAGTTCTACGAGCGTGCTCCCGAAGTTACTCTTTGATCCACCAGTAATAGTTCCAGATGGATCGTAGACGTCACCGTCCAATGTCACAGTTCTAGTTTTGGTCGTATCGCATATCTGGTTCGCCGCTCTGGCTCCGTCTACTATGATTGACGCACCAAAAACATATTCCATGGCAGATCGAATTTCTTCGTCGAATCCTACGAGTTCAATCGCCGGCCAAGCTTTGGCACCAAGACTATTTGCAATTTCGTTCGCCTTGTTGCATGCAGCAGCAGTGACTCGGCGTGGCTGGATTTTGTCCAGTGGAATAATAGTCACTCTGCGCTTGAGATTCCCTCGGTCAAGGATAGCTTTTCCGGTGATAGCCTCATCAACAACTACTTGATATAGCTTTCCTCCTGCAACTACTTCCAGAGCAGTAGCATGAACTGGATTCTGAACCTGGATTAGTTTTGCAACTAAACCTTTGACCTTGGAACGGTCAAATCCACGTACGGGGTCAGAGTAATCGAATGCAAGACGACTTCCAAGTTGAGCAGTCAGTGTTTCGACTATTCTATTCAGTTCTTCGACAGAGCTACTTAAGTGATCTTTCTCTTGATCAAGCTTGGTGAATTCGTCTTGATCAAAATGAAGTTCTGAAAGAGTGTTACGAAGTTGGTTTGCTTTTTGAATTGACGCTTCGCGTCGTCTACTAAGAGTATCTGCACTTTTTTGTTCCTTCTCCATTTGCTTTTCAACGGACTGCGAATGTTATTTGAAATAATTATAGAGAAAATAAATTTGAAAGTCAGAACCTCCATAACAAAGAACATGATAAGGAATGTGGAAGTTGTTGTGTATTACACTTACGGTCAACGCTTTCGTCAGATGCTTGATCTTCATTGTCGCCTGTTTGACCTTGGCTTCGGCTGTTTTAGAATCGGAATGAGCCTTCGCTATCTGGTCTGGTAGAGTCATACCTTCGTCTCCTTGCGACATGGATATTCCAGCTGACATATTCTGAAACTTCAATGTAAGTTCTTCGAGAGTCCGCTCTGCTTCCACTTTTGCTGAAACAATATCATCAACAGCTTTAGCATCGTGGACAATTTGGTGTTCTTTTTCACGACATATATTATTACTTTCGGTCACGAGCGCTTTTGCCTCTGCGAGATCGTTTTCTGCTTTTTTCGTAATTGCTTGACTATTCTGCCACGCGGAAGTTACCTTCACCAGTTGCTTTGACAATTTCTCTTCTTCCTTCTTCAGCTTCGAATGCGATTCTTCAAACTCTCCCTTGAGCTTGGATGATAATTCGTTCGCAGCGTTGTCGCGTTCTTCGATTTGTCCTTTGTAGGTTTCCACCTGAGCCTCTAATTCAGCCACATGCTCTTCCATTTCCGAAGAACCCTCTACATTATTATCTAATGCTTGCTGTGCTTTCAAAAAATCGCTAGCAACGACGAATCGTTCAATACGTTCAATGTCAGCATTATTTTTACTCCACATGAGATAACTTTGCTTCTCACCTCGCAGCCTTTCAAGTGTGGGGGTAATCTCTTCCGATAAGACAGAGTTCAACTCGTCCACCTTGGCTTGTTTTTTATCGATTGTTTTGATTGCAGCGATTCGTTTTGTTTCGTACATACGTGTCCCAGCAGCCTCTTCGACCATTCCTAGGATCTCATTTGGTTTCATGTTCAGTACTTTGGTGATTCTACCTTGCATAATTAGAAAGTGCGGATTATTAACATTCAGTTGAACGGAATGGAATAAGTTCTGAACCTGACCCGCAGGTGAATTTCGGCCGTTGATGAGATACTTCGATTTTCCCCCTAACAAAACCTGGCGAGTAACGGTGACTTCCTTGCATTGTTCATAACCAACGGGAGATGCCGCCTCATCTTCGTTGTTGAAGACAACCGTAACGCTAGCCTTGGTTACTCCAGCTTGCCCTTGCTTGTAAACAAGTTCTGACAGATTACCAGCTCGAACCTGGCTAAGATTTGTAATACCCAAGACGAAACATATCGAATCTAAAATATTGGACTTCCCAGAGCCGTTTAGACCCGTGATTGCATTGAAATGTGGGTCAAATCTGTGTGAAGCGGAAAAAATATGTACAACGAAAATAGACTTTGATTAGAAACCCGTAGCGTATGGTTGAATCTCCGAATAAGCAGGTCACCACACTAACTCACCCCTCCACCACTGTTCGTCGAGCATAGGATTTGAATCCATCGATCACGACCTGTTGGATGTGCATTGTCTTACTTCCACTACGAAATGGAATATGGCGTGGAAATTTTCAATGTCAGACACTTAGTCTTATGCTCTATTACTTCTCATGGATTCGTTTTAGTTGTAGGAAATACTACTACGACTCGTTACTGTCGGAGGGAAGCCATGAACGGCAAAAAGAGTTGGTTGTTCAAAAGATGCAATTTGAGATGGTCCTGTCATCGAAAAATTCAAATTTGCATTTTGCGCGATGGCGCGCGCCGGGGGACTGCTTCTAATTTTGGAGGACTCATTATTACTTCGTATTTTTTTGTTCACAATTTAAACCAACGCCAAACGAAAGAAAAACCAATACAGTAAATTACCATGCTTAAACATTAGAAACCACGAGGTTCTTTGCTAGCTATGACAAGGTTTTCCATCCTTCATCAGTACATGTATTCTGTACGTGGCTGAGAAGAAAATGTCATACCATTCAAAATAAAACTTTTTTAAAACATACCGTCTTTAAACAAAGCACGAAACGCAGAAAGATAGTTTCAAGCTAGCATGGACCTCTAAGGATTCGTAAAACACAAAACAAACATTTCAATAAAGGAGAAAAAATGTCAGCAAATCCACCGGTACAGGCATTTATTGCGTTAAAAAAGTATGAAAAGTTCGGTGTCGATCGAGTCATACAAACATACAAAAACCATTTTGTCACCAACCTTTTCTACTACGTCTATGCAATACTATCCCAGTATGAAAAATCGAAACATACCCATCCAATAATACAATAGCAGAAGCAACGCACTAACATAAAAGAAAGTTATCATTTCATTTTCAACAAGTTATTTGACATAAATTTGAATAACGATTCCAAATCTTAATCCTAATCCTTTCGACAGATCCAGCTAGATGGCGTTTATGAAGTAAGTGATCCGCGTACAGAACACTTGCGTATTTCTTAATCGAATCGTATATCGTGAACCTTGCTCATGTAATATTCTTCCGCAATGCTTTTCGACAGGATGTACAGGGCTGTTGTCCACCTCATTCCATTGATTGGATATTTAAATGTCGTCCAATCAGGACCGGCAAACCCTTATCCATTTCAACTCAAGAAAAGCGACGGAAGTCGTACACCAGATCTATTTTTTCATGGATCTAATCCTCTCGAGTCGGTAATTACTGATGCTAATGGTTACACAGTCATTAAGGATGAATCTACTTCTGACTTTGTGTACGCGATTAGAAATGAAACGACTGGGGAACTGATCTCGAGCGGATATGCTGTTGGCGACAGCGATCCAATGAAAGCAGGTGTTCCAAAGGGCCTCCTCCCATCTCCTCATCCAAAGGATCAAAGCGGAAGACAGCTTCAAGAGGAAGGAGAATTCCATCATCGCCAATTGAATGTTCCTTCTACCGGAATATTGAAAAACTTGGTAATTCTCGTTCGGTTTAAAGATCACGCGAACCGAAAGCTGCCAACTGCTGATGACATTCACATCGTTTTTAACCACGACGGAGAGCACGATGGAAATCATCCTCTTGCTCCTACAGGTAGCGTTCGAGATGTTTACAGAGTAAATTCCTACAGGAAGCTGACTGTAGAGTCCACGGTTTATGGATGGGTAGATTTGCCTGAGACCGAAGCCTACTATGCAGCTGGAGCTAGTGGTTTCGCTACACAAGAGTACATCGACGCGATGCACAGTGCTATGAACACGCTTCGAGATGATTTCAGTATTTCGAGTTTTTCTCAATTCGACGGCGATGGCGATGGAAAGATAGACATGGTAACCCTTATCCACTCTGGATATGCTTCCGAATTCTCTGGTGATGACGAAGACGGGGCAAACGCAGTTGACCGAATCTGGTCTCATCATCGAAAGCTCGCGAGAAGACGTAGATGGTACCCTGACGAGAGTGACAAGAGTATCGACGCGTATGTTTACCAATACGCCACCGCACCGGCTCTATATGGTGTAACAGGCTCATCAATTGGAAGGATTGGAGTGATTTGTCATGAGATCGGACATGCTATCGGTAAGAATTTTTGTTTCGTATTATTTTGGTCTTCACATGACCGGTCTTCCTATCTTGGCCATCGCTCCGTACTCATCCCATACTTTCAACTGTCAAAAATTCTTTGTTTTAAGGTCTTCCCGATTTGTACGGCACGATGGAAGGAAATGGACTTGGTTCCTATGATTTCATGTCGAATCATTGGGGATTTCCACCATACTTCGAAATCAGTCAGTACTATCCTCCAATTTTATCCCCTTGGACAAAGATGAGGGCCGGATGGATCGAGCCTCAGGTCATCAATGCATCCGGGAATTTCACCATCGAAGCCTCTCACTTGACAGATCAAATATTCCGGATAAATATGGATGATGAGGGGATCGAATATTTGTTGATCGAAAATCGGCAGCCTATAGGTTTCGACACGTTTCTTCCACAAGGAGGACTTGCCATCTGGCATATCGATGAGAGTGCTTTAAACGTCGAAGGCTATCCTGGGCAAGAAGGAATTCCATGGCCAATGAATGGGAAACATTACAAGGTATCGCTTCTCCAAGCAGATGGTGCATACGACCTAGAAAATCGACGCAACAATGGCGATGGGTTTGATCTTTTCCACAAAGATGGAGTTGACTTCTTGGCTCCATCAGTAAATTTCATGGACGGCCCATATCCGAGCACCGACTCTTACAAGAACGCGATGCCAAATCGAACGGGCATTCTGATCCATCAAATTAGCCCTTCCGCTAGCTCAATGTCGTTTTCTGTAAATCTAATGCACCAAGTATCTTCGCCATTTCTTGGTGGAAACGGGGCCTCAGGCAACATGTTTGATCTGCTTCCGACAAAAGACATCAACATCAGAAAAATCTATGTGAACCTTGACGGGAACGAAACTTATAATGTGGAACTCTGGACGAGAACTGGCACTCACGTTTCGTTCGAAAACAAACCATGGCTATGGCAAAGAACCGCTGTTGTGCCTGTTGAAGGGAATGGTAGAGGGAAGAGGAGCTGCGTGGACGTCGGTCATTTGCCTTTGAACGCAAACACTCGCTACGCCTTCTATCTCGTAATGGCCATTGGGAAATTCAGATACACGAACGGAATGGGGGTTGGGAATGAAATTGCATCAAACGAAGATATCACTGTGTATGAAGGTGTTGGGTTGACGCGACCATTTGGTACAGTGTACCAAAATCGCATCTGGAATGGAGATCTCTTTTACGATGTCCTTTCGGAAGATGACACGAACCGTGAATCTGGCCAAGGACGTCGTCTGGAAAGTACATTCGATGGAGGGTCAGGTCAAAACGGTGTAATGTTCGACGTGTTACCCCGACACAACCTTGACATCAGCGGATTCGATCTTCATCTATTTGATAGCGACGAAGTGCATGTACAAATCTTCACCAAAGATGGCAGTTTTTCTGGTTCTGAGAACCAACGCGATGACTGGACATTGGTTGCAGAAATGATCGTAGAGGGAAAAGGCACAAACAGAGCGACAAAGGTGGTCCTTGATAGCTCCAGTGAAGTCACTTTAGCGGAGGGTCGTTCTCAGGCCTTTTATATCGTTGTGGTCAATGGTACGGGTCTTCGGTACAGTGAAGGTCACGGAACTGGCAGTCCAGTCAGTAGCGATGACTATCTGACTATCTTTGAAGGAGTCGGTGTTGCATCCCATTTTGGCTCGACTTTCCAAAACAGAATCTGGAATGGGGCATTGCACTATAATGTCAACAGCATCTAAGAATGATGCCAAAAAGTCTTGAAATAAATTAAAGATTGATGATGATATCTTCAGAAATTTGTTTTCCTTCCTCTTATTTTCAAGTCTATTGTTGACCGAGCCGATTGCTGACTCTAGAATTATTTCTTTTCTTTTCTTCGAACTCTTTTGCTTGCATGTAGATCGTTCTATCTACACAAGCATGAGCCATGATTGTCAAAATATCAATGAGTCCGTCCTTCTTTGTGTATGTTTTGTCGTCCTTGAATCCACCGATGCCAGGCATCACGTATGTTACGCCAGTTCCTGTGACTCTACTTACTTCGTAGTTTCTATTTGAACGCAGATTCGACAATTTTTTCTTAATCATTCTCACCTGTTCCTTCTCTTTCATGTCCTTAATTTGGCGGATCAGGTCGCTGACATCCTCCACATAGCGTTTGTGAAAACCAAAAGCAGGTGGATCAGTCAACGATTGCACAGAGGAGCTAGCGGAAGAATTTTTGAGAGACGAGTTGCGATTTCGATTCTCTCGGCTTCGATATTCTCTACTTCCAACATTATCCACACTCCGTCTGTGGTGGCTATACTGTTGCTTGCCTTTATCCTCCCGGATAATCAATGCGTCGTTGTAGGTTTTGTCTAGGTATTGATCGAATGGTGAATACAAGTGTTTCGACCACCACAATTCCAAGTGATCGGGATAACTTCCCCCACATACCATGCATTTGTTGGGGCTATATCTGCTGCAAGGGTATAGAAGCTGCAAAATAGAGTTGCTCTCATACCGAACAAACAGGTACCCTCCTCTGCCTTCATAAATCCGATCCTTCAGCAAATAATGGCACCATTTGTAGAGAATAGCGGAGGGAAGGTCCCAAATGAAAAGACCGCAGGCCCGTCGCTTGTTCGGTATTGAGGCCCTTCCATCACAAGCCAAAGATTGACCCGTCTGCGTTCTATAAGAAGGCCTTTTCGAAGGTCCCGTTCGTCTCGACGCCGATGATGAGATAGAAGACGAGCAAGCTGACAACAAGACGGAAAAAAATAGAACGAGCTTAAGGGTTTGCGATACCATTGCCATCGAAACCAAATAGCGTGAATTGTGAACAGTGAACCAGAGCGTTAAAACGTTCTTCTTGGTGATTTGATTCCAATTGACAATCGACACTTTCGGTTGACTCTCTTCGACTTTCAACTTCGTCGATGAATGAAACAAGACATACTGAATACTCCGTAGTAAGTACGGTACGTACGGTACCATAGACAGAATTCGAGGAGAACTAGAAGTTGAAAGTTGAAAGTACGTATGATATATCTATCATAGGTACGTACGTTTACCCTTATTTCGTACCAACACACCAACACATATCAAATCCAGTGTCCACGATCCAGGATAAAGGGCCCGGTAAAAGTGTCATCAGGTGGTCACATCTTTTCTTAATTTTCACCTTCGGAGATAAATTGAAAATATTGTGTAAAAAGTTTCCTTTTCTTCATCGGCAGTTCCAAACTAACAGTACAAGTACCGCATGTTTCATGATAGAGTGACAAATAAAATTAGATTAAAGAAGAAAGACCATCGGAGTAGTAATCATGTTTTCACTCGGATTAGAAAATGGAGCTATCGTTGATGGATTTTATGCAACGGAACTTCCCATCCGCAGTACGTAACATCATCCAGACGTTTTCGTGATCGAACGGCCAATATTTCTATTTGACTGTCGTCAGCTTGTTTGTCTTTCCCTTAATTATCTGTATTCGTCATCTTCGTTCTTTCCTACGACCAGTTACAAAGCCTAGAAGCTTGCGAGTCCACGGAGTTTCCGACGACATCTTCGTATTGGAGAGGGGATCTCAGTCCATCGTCCACCTCTTCGACTCGGATGGGGATGGCATTCCCGATAACAAACAAGTCGTAGCCTTTGCACCCGATTTAAATCATGGATTGGCTATTTATGATAATTTTATCTACGCTTCCAGCGATTCCACGGTCTACAGGTGGCCACTGTACGACGATGACGCTGTTGGCAATAGTTCAAGTTATAATGATTTTCCCCTCGAGAACATGGAAATTGTAGTGAACAACATCAACGAGGACGGCATGGGAGGCGCACCATTAGGCCACACTACGCGTACGCTTGAATTTGATGATTCGGGAACACTGTATATTTCTGTGGGTTCCAATAAGAACGTGGACAGCGACTCTTATCGATCGCGTATACGAAGGTTCAATATGAGTGATTCCGGGTTAACCTTTCCACAAGACTTTCAGACTATGGAAGTCTTCGCAGATGGTTTGCGTAACGAAGTCGGTTTGGCCTTTGACAAACACGGAATACTTTGGGGTGTGGAAAACAGTGCAGATAATCTCGCAAGAGAAGATCTTGGAGGAGACATACACCAAGACAATGTAAGTCATTCAATTAGCATATATTAAAAGAAAAGGTGGTATTCGATAAGAAATAAAGGCCTGTGCTAATTTAATGTGTATCTTTCGAAAAATGATTTGGGTAACTTCTAGCCGGTAAGTTCAGGTTGCGATGGGGAAAAATAATGATGTCCAATTTTTTCTTTCGGTGCACGACGAGGAGCCCGTGAGGTCTACTGACCCATCTTGATTTGCACACCACATCAATACGGTAGGCTGAAGAATTGAATAGATTTCGCCCGGAAGATGCCGGAAAGCACTATGGATATCCATACTGCTGGACAGAATATAATCTTCCAGATCCTCCCGGAATGGGAAAAGGTACGGTGTGGGCGTGGCCATCCTTTTTGGCGAGTGACACTGTCACTGATAAACAGTGTCGGAATGATTTCGTCGCGCCTGTGGTATCTATGCAGGGTCATTCAGCCCCACTCGGAATCACATTTTTCAACTGGGTGCCTCCCGAAGGAAGATCTTCGGATATTTGCGATGGTGTCGAATCATTTCCAGAAGATATGGATGGTTTTGCCTTCATCGCATACCATGGCTCTTGGAATCGTGATATCCCTACTGGTTACAAGGTCGTCTATGTGGAAATGGATGAAAATGGCGATGCTGTAAGCGAACCAATTGACTTCTTGGCGCATGCACCACCAAATGCAAAGTGGGAAGACGGATTCCGCCCGGTGGATGTAGATTTTGATAGCTGTGGAAGATTGCTCGTCACAAGCGACGGGACGAGGGGTATAGGATCCAAAGTAGTTCGTGTCGAATACGTCGGTCTTAATGCAAGCGGCTTACTTGATCCATCAAACCCATCAGGTGCCTCGTCTGTCATCCAATTGTCGACTCGAGTCCAAATGATGCGGTTTCTCGGCCTATCTCTAATGCTTATGTTGCTTGGATAACTGTATCGGGGGATTAGAATGCAGTAAGTCTTATAAATCTGGCACGGAAGAGACAGCCAAAGACAGTAGAATCATAGCACGAAGCAGTATGTTGTGGTCACAAAGCCACATTGTAGCATATCAGAACAATCAGAATACCTAAATCACGTCTTTCCAGAGGTCTCACTGGATACTATTGACCAATAGATTTTCAAAATTGTGCTGAAATCGATTGATAATTGAATGAACAATGTATGATTACCATTTTTTAATAACTCGAAGTTCCATTTTACGCCTTCGAGGGGAAAAGATCCCGAACAACAGCCAGCCGTAACTTCGGATTGTGTCACGTTCCTTAACGCGGAACGTTGGCGTATCTGTCAATCAATCGACGATTGACAGCCTCCAAAATCATTTGGTTCAGAATTAAAGGCCCCTGTGCCTTTGCACCTTCGTTCTCAACAGAGGCTTCTGCTGTACGTATACTTTGTTGTACTGAGTGCCTCGTTGTTTCGAGACGAGCATCTGGTATCATAATCGAATCCTCAACAACATTCGTCAAAAAACAACGAACATCGTCCCAACCTACGGGATGCTGTTCTCCTTTCCTTTGTTTCGTGGCCTCTCCATCCGAGTCACTATCGCTAGTGCTTGAGGCAGATTCATCAGCTTCGGCTTCGTCGCTTCCCTTCCTGTTGCTGTTTTCTGTTTCTGCCTGTGATAGTATGACGTTTAAAAGTTGATCGGTTTGCGATTGGACATGGCTTTGCAGTATATTTCGGATGAGCTCCAAGTGTTTTGGCCGAATCAACGGTCTACAACATCCTCTTGTGTCGTTGTTGCCGTAGTAATGAAGGAGCAATTCATCGTGCGTTTGAAAGGAACGACTGCATCGTGGGCAATCTGTTCGTAGTGAAACAGCTTCTGCTATTGACGACGACTTTTGCCTGAGGGAAACGATATCGACACCGAGAGACTCGCATTTCTTCCGACACAATTCCTGCGATAGCGGTGTATTCATGTCGAATAGCAAGTGCAAATTCTGGCTCCCATGGTCACGACTCGCTGGTGGGGCTGTCGCTGTTGCGGTCATTACAGGGGTGATCATTACATTCGAGGCCGCGTGAACGGCTCGTTCCCAGCATCGTTCGATCAGAGCACGTGGAACTTCTTTTTCGCTTATGGTTATATCCGTGCTTTGGAGCGATTTCATGCGCGACGACATTGGGTCGTTGAACATTCGTATTTGTTCTTCCGACGGATATTCTTGAGAGAGCCTCGCCATTCGAAAGAGAATGGGCGGAACAGAATCTCCGTATTCGACGTTCCATTCCGAATCACTAATGCGTTTTTCGTCCCCGCTTTGTTTCTGGCGTTGTTTCTGGCCATTTTCGGATCGCCGGTCTTCTCCCGAAAAACTTTCTTCGCTCTTTTGGTATATTCGGAAATCTTCCGCGTGGCAAATCCCTGCTGCCGATGCGTGGTGTCTCGGTCGTTTTCGTCGTCTGCTTTTATCATTAGAGGCTTCGTCGGAATCATTTGAAGGCCGGAATTTGCTCACACCAACATTGGCATTTTGATAGCGTCGTTCAAATTCTTGGCGTCGCCAATCGTCGCGACGGACCTTTGCACCGGCAACCAGGACGTGTTCCAAGGCATCTTGAACTTTCAAAACCTGGGGATCTCGTTTCACTAATTTCTTCCGAGCAGTTTCTCGGTGGACCACATCAGAATCTGATTCTTCCATGTCACTACTTTATTGTTACTTCCTGTGCTGTGAAGAGAGAAAGAGATGGAGTAATGTGATTGTGATGTACTCGTACCGGATGACTTCCCATCTTCAATTGCGCAGATTGTTCGTACCGCATGTCCGTATGGTGAACATAATAATAATGATTGGTGTTGGGTCCCGAATTGGGACTTGCACCTTCCACGATACCAGTACTGTACGGTACTAGTTTTGGCACCAGATGCAAACTCTTACTAGTAGTACAGGTATGTACGATACGGTGCCGTAGGACCTGTGAGTACGTACTCGCAGGCCAAGTTGGCACGGTCCGTCTCTCGTTCTCTGTACCTTATACGATACTCCGTATTAACTGTCGACTTACTCGCGCCGGTGTGTAATCTGCTGTAATCAGGGTGAGCAGGGTTGTAATTTTGTGGTGGCCCTTCTTATGATGTAAAGTCCAAAAAATATTATGCCAGCATAATATTTTTTGGACTTTACATCATAAGAAGGGCCACCACAAAATTACAACCCTGCTCACCCTGATTACAGCAGATTACACCGTGTAACCTCCTGAGGTCGAAGTGGAGTGCAACGACACTGAGACCACCAAAGGAGGTCTACTACTAATACACTAGTAACAACCCCCTAAGAAGGTTGAAGTGGAGTGCAACGACACTGAGACCGAAGGAGGGTTACTTCCCTGGTAGCAAGTACAGTCAACAGTTATTGACGTAGTAACCCGACTTGTTGGACCAATTTTCCTTGTAATCATGTGGGCGTAATTACTTTGATGAAACTAGTACAACAAGCACTGCCTCCTCCCCCAATCTAGGGGAACAGTGTATTCTTGCTCCGGCATCTGGACTACAAGCACTGCCTCCCCCAATCTAGGGAAATGGTGTATTCTTGCTCTGGTGTCCAAACTACTACTAGTACAAAAGCACTGCCAGCTACGATCTAGGGGAATGGTGTATTTTTTGTTGCTCCAGCATTGGAACTACAAGCACTGCCAGCTATGATCTAGGGGAATGGTGTATTTCTTGGCCAGCATCTGAACTACAAGCACTGCGCTTCTATGATCTAGGGGAATGGTGTATTCTTGCTCCAGTGTCCAAATAGGGGAACAGTGTATTCTCACTTATGACAGCAAAATTTGTTTTTCATTGCTCCCCCAATCTACAAGAAACGCAAATCGTTTGACATAATCGATACCGCCTCATCATTGCGGACATTTTTGTACCAGTTTGGTCTCCTGGCTCCAAATATTTAAGGAGATATTAATTTTTAACTGCATCATCACCATCAATGATTGCTGATTACTATACCAATATGAAAAAAAAGGAGGCTGGAGCCTGATTCGGATAGTAGTAATTTTGGATAGTAATTTCGATAGTAATTTCGTAAACCAAAAGTGAAATTACCCAGTAATTACAAAAACCAATTGATATTTTTAGTAGAGGTGCTACAATAAGAAGACAAGAGGAAGAAACCAAAAGTGTACTACTAATTACTAAAATCAAGTGATATTTTAAGAAGAAGCTTTTATAAGGGGAACTTCTGATTACTTAATCTGATTACTAATCTTGGGGACCTTGATCAGTAATCAGCCAAGGTGCAGTGAGTAAGTTAAAAAATAACTAGTGTTTCTTAGTGTAGTGCAGCTGGATTTTTTAGTAATTTAAAGTAATCACGCGCACATGATTAGAAGGAAAATTGGTCCAGCAAGACGGTTGCGTACTCGTACGTTCAACAAGTCATGGGAATGCTGGTACGAGTACCGTGTATTGGGTGATCCCTGAAATAGTCTGGTGTGGTATTCAAACCCTCACCATTGAATTCTCACTATTCATAAAAACCTGGAAGCTGATGTCAGACCAAATGACACACCAGCAGCGTCCCTTCAATATTAAAGTCCAAATGAAATACATATGTTAATTCCTCTATGTGCAAAGAACGTTGGATTCGGTTCAACGCCAATCCAACGCTTAGCAAAATAAAGACAAGCGTTTTCAATGCCTCTCGGAGTAGTTGATATTAGAGCTTGCTCACAATCTTAGCTTTAGTTCAATTTCAACACATACATACCTACACATTGTATTATTACTTTACCTTCCATTAGAGGCATACAACACTGTTTAAACAGTTGAATAATTGCTCCGACCCACTATACTAGTATTCGAGCAACTACTAACAAGCAATCAACTGCTCCTTCCCAGATTGTCCAGTAATGACAAGTCATTCTGCCATTCCCTTCAAGTTTGACTTTGAACAAGAATCTATTGAGACAATGGAATTCAAACACACCAGCACCACTACCAATGGCCGCACAGAGACTGTCAAGGTTAAAGTACCTCTCGTTACTGTAGGAGGAGCATCCCTCTTTCAAGTGCTTTTCACTATTAATGAATTCTCACATGCAAAGAAAACTCTTTCCTTAACAACAAGACCAAAGCAATATGAAAAATTTGCTGATCTCCTCAGAGATTATGCAGACCGAAACTGGTGAAATGAGTATGTATCATCCAACTTACCAAACCAAACCATTGAAAACTTTCAGACTACCATTGATGCCTTCATCATCTACAAATTCAACAACAATACAGATGCATACAGATGCCACAAATGGTTTCTTAGCAACATCAAAAAGACCACCAACAAGACTGTACACCAGTTTGTCTACATGGTCACCTTCCACAACCATGTGATCCTACGACTGCTTCCAGGATACCCACCTGCGAATGCAGCCATCAACAATGAAGACTTCAAGAGTTTGATTTTTGAATCTATGTCAATTGAACGAAAGGACTCCTATGAAGAAGACCACTCTCCCTATGAAGGCACCCTTGCATAGATCATGACAAGGATGGAGAGATACCAAAACAAAGAAAACAAGAAAAGTAAGAAAAACAACCAAGATAATTCTTCCCAAAACAGGAATAACAGCAACAACAGATACAATAATCATCACAACAATGGCAGCTGCTGCAACAACAACCAAAACAATTGCAATGGAAATAATTGAAACAACAATTGATCAAACGGCAACAACAGCCAAAACCGACAACAAGGCTCCAACAATAGCTAAGGCAACAATAACAACAATCCCTCCACGAGAGTAGCTGAGAGCTCACCTTGCCCTATCCACCTGGGTGCAAACCACGCTTGGGGCCAGTACTACTACCTCAACGCCAACAATCCAAACCAACCTAACAAAATAACAACAACAGCAATGATGCACATGCAAATGATCAGACTTCCAACAGCAACAACAGCAATCAATCAAGCAATTCACCTTCCTATGGCAACAACTCACATGAACCAGAGCAGCACATGTGTGTCTTCATCAATGAACTGGAAGAAACACCACCTCCAACATAACCTTGATCAGATCTCTTCCATGTAGATATGGATGTTGATACCAATACTATAATTTGGGCCTTTAAAGATTCCCTGAAGCACAAACCTTGGATTCCCTCAACAACAATGGCAATGTTGCTTCCAGCAGCAGTAACAACAATGATGTTGATCTTGCACCAACCACGGTTAGTGTCTGCACCTCCATCAATGGCACATCCGGAAATACTATCAGAAGATCCTCTTTGATTCCGGATCCACAGACAACCTCATCATTGAATCTTCCATTCCAGCTGAACCCAAGAAGCACTCCCTTGGTCAACCAATCCAAATGCAGACAGCCAATGGTATAGGCACTTGTAATTACTACTTGATCCTGGAGAATATCATGTTTCCAGAGCTATCCTACTCTATGAGAGTGCTGAAGATCAAGTGTTTTGTTGTCACCCAAAATATCAACTATCACCTCCTCATTGGCTGAAGAACCATGAGAGATCTTGGAATGAAGATGAACTTTGAAGCGTGCACCATTGAGTGGTATGAGAAGACCATGCATTTCCATCCAAGGAACTACTTTGATAACAAATCAATGCTTCACAAGGTCATGTCTGCAGAGCCACACTCTGTTGCTGAAAGCTATTCCACCCAAGCTGCTCAACAAGCATATGCAGATGGCACCACCAAGTATGAAAAGGCAGACCTGTAGAAGCTAGTGTCTGAACAAGAACGCCTCTCAGACCATGAGAAATCCTGCTTTATTAAGATTCTCCTTGAAAATGAAGAACTTTTTGAAGGCCTAAATGACAAGGAATTACGTATTTTCCCTAATCAAGAGTTCCACATTGATCTCCGGAAAGATGTAAAGCCATACTATATCAAACAGCCATATCCAATTCCACTCCACCAACAGGAAGCTGTGAAAAAAGAAATTGATCAACAAGTCAAGTTTGGCATTCTTGAAAGATGATATGCAACTGAATGGGGAATGCCAACCTTCATAGTCCCCAAGCCAGATGGCTCCTGTAGGCTCATTAGTGACTTCCGGGAACTCAACAAAGTTACCAAGAAACTCCACTATCCACTTTCAAAGATCCAAGACATCTTCCACAGAAGAAGAGGGTTCAAATATGTCACCCTCATTGATGTCAGCATGCATTTCCACACCTTCAAGCTAGATGACTTGTACCACTTGTCTCTATGTCCTTGTTACAGCCTTTGGAAAATTCAGGCTTCTTTGGCTCCCAATGGGCTTCCTCAATTCTCTGATCTGGGCCCAAAGCTGTATGGAACAGGAAATGCTTCTCCATTTGAAAGACATTGAAGTATACATTGATGATATTGGAATCTTCGCTGACACCCTTGAATCTCACTGTAAATCTGTCTCTTCTGTCCTTTCCTTGCTCAAGGCCCACAACTTTGCAGTCAAGCCCTCCAAATGCCATTGGTTCCAATCACAAGCACCTTGGCTTGGCCACATCCTTTCCAGAGATGGAATCAGACCCAATCCAAACAAGATAGACCCCATCTTGAAACTAGCCTTTCCCTCAACAATCACACAGCTTCATTCCTTTGTTGGATTGATCAACTTCTATTGCAACTTCTATCCAAAACAAGCTGAAGTCCATGCTCCACTAACCACCCTCTCTGGCTGATCCAAGGGAAGACTCCAACAAACTCCAGAGCTCATGGATACCTTCAACAAAGCCAAGGCTCTTATTGCCAGAGACATCCTGTTTACCTTCCCTGATCCAAACAAGCCCTTCCACATCTATACTGATGCTTCAGACTACAAACTTGGTGCTATGGTAATCCAAGAAGGAAGAATTATCCTCTGTTTCTCCAGAAAACTCAACACCGCCCAACAGAAATACCCAACAGTCAACAAAGAGATGCTTTGTATTGTTGAAGTTTTCAAAGAATTTCGACCAATCCTTTTGGGTGCAGAAATTATTGTGTGGACCAACCACATCAACTTGACTTGCCAAAACCCCACAAGTCACCGGATTATGACTTGGCAAATACTTCTTGAAGAATTTTCCCCTGTATTTAAATACATCCAAGGCAAAGATAATGTGATTACTGATGCTCTCTCAAGGCTTCTGATTCAGCAATCCCCAGAGGAAAAGAAGGAATCTCCAACTCCGATTTTGGATTCGGAAATTGCAACTGATCCAACTGACCCTTCAAAAATTGCAACCAATCCAACTGACCCTGATCCAACGGGCACCTTCTCTCTTTCAAATTTGTTTATCAACTACCCCGAAGACGTCCCCATGTATCCATTAGTCTTTACTCAACTGGCTGCAGATCAAGCTGCTAATGTTGATATCTCTACCAATCCAAGATACACAACTGAGAATTTCAATGGTACCAATTTGAGAATTGTTGAATCCAATGGCAGAAAGAAAATAGTACTTGTTCCACTGAACAGAGTACAAGCCACAATCAAACACTATCACCATGTGCTTGGCCATGCTGGGGCTGAAAGATTGTATTGAGCCATCAACCAATTTGTATATGCGCCAAATCTGAAAGACCAAGTCAACGCCTTTTGCAAATCCTGTGATGACTGCCAACGGTACAAGAATAGACACCAAAGCCATGGCCAACTCCCAACCAAGAGTACAGTATGTCCCCTGGAACACCATTGCAATTGATGGAATCGGCCCCTGGAAGATCAAGATACCGGGCCATTGAACAATTGAGTTTGTTGAATTCACAATCATGGACATGTGCACCAACCTCCTGGAAAGAATCAGAGCCCCACAGGTTGATCCAACTGGACTTATGTCAGTCCATGACCTCTGCAGTGGCTGGCTCTCCAGATATCCCAAACCAGTGAATTTCATCTTTGATAAAGGAACCAACTTCGTGAGCCACGCCTTCCAAATGTACCTTGACAATCTTGGAATCAAAGTCAAGGTTTGCTCTATCCAGAATCCACGTTCAAATACTGTCCTTGAAAGAGTACATGATATCATCAAGTCTGCAATGTGAACCGAACTCAATACAAATCCACCACAGACCCTCCAGCAAGCAACATACATTGTCGATAGTGTCTTTGCAACTGCTCAGTTTGCTGTTAGATCAACCATCCACAAGCTCTTTGGAATGACACCCGGTTCTGTTGTATTCCACAGAGATATGTTCCTTCCCATCCCTGTGATTACAGACCTTGCTATGGTCAGAAACAAAAGACAAGCCCATATTGACAAGAGTGCTATGAAAGGAAAAAGCCACAAGAAGCTGCATGATAATTGTATTGGAGACCAAATTATGATGAAAAATGAAAAGCAAATTCCAGCCGCTTTAGAAGCAAGAAGCAAGGGACCATACACAATCACCCAAATCCATACAAATGGGACTGTTTCCTTCCTCTTAGATGATCATGTTGTTCAACACATGAACATTTGGAACCTCAAACCGCATCACACCAATTAAAAATTTATGAGCTATCATATACTGGCTGCGCGCGCGAGCATGAAAATTCTGTGCAACCAATTGAAGTTTTTACAAGAAGAAAAAGAGTGTGGTATTCACGATTCATAAAAATCTGAAATCTGATGTCAGCAACAAATACCACAACAGCCAGCCTTTAATATTGAAGTTCCAAATGAAATACATATGTTAATTCCTCTATGTGCAAAGAACATTGGATTCAGTTCAACACCAATCCAATGCTTAGCAAATAAAGATAAGCTTGACACTCTTTGAAGTAGTTGATAGAGCTTGCTCGCAATCTTAGTTTTAGTTCAATTTTAACACATACATACCTACACATTGCATTACTATATTACCTTCAATTAGAGGCATACGACATCTGGGTAGGGACCCAGATTTTATCTAGGCAGGGGCCCAAATTCAATTCTGTACCATTTTGACCCAGAAACTGGGCGCAGAGTCGATCCTGTACCATTTCGACCCAGAAAATGGTCAACTTCCTAAGCACATGTTAAATAATGAACATTTCCACGTGTTTTGCACCTGCTTGTATATGCTTATTTTAAGTCATTATTTACACTCCTTATTTCAAAAATGAGACTTTAGCCAAAATCTGGGTATGGTGATTTTTATGCCTGAAATACAAAAATCTGGGTCCCTACCCAGACTATTTCGGGAATCACCCAGCATTGTCGCAGAGGTTCATGATATGGGTGATGGATCAATGATTGGATAATTCTCGAAATATTTTTGTTATTTTTGTTGTTGTTGTTGCTGCTGCTGCTGCTGCTGCTGCTGCTGTTGCTGTTGTTTCATAAGGATTTTTGGTGTAGTCTTTCCATTCTGGTGATGATTTGAGTGATGTCATTATCAAAGGGTGAGTTGTGTTCTTCAGTAGATAATCTTCCATTCAGTTGGCATTGATTTGTAGATTAGACTCTTGAAATCTTCACCATCGATAATGGTGTTTGCAGGCTTCAGCAGGAGCACCGGGAAGCAGAGGGAGAATGACATTGTAATGGTAAGATACCATTGAAACAAACTTGTGGACTGTCATGTTGGAAGTTTTCTTGATGTTGAGGATGAATTGTTTGTGATTGCGGTAGGAATCGAAGTTGTTGGAGAACTTGTATTGGATGAATTATCCTAGGACAATGTCGGCGTTATCTTCTGTATCCTTGATGTCTTTGATTTGTTCAGAGAACCAGGCACCGTTGGAATAGTCATCAAGGATGTCTTGGAACTTGTTGAAGAGCTTAGGACCACCAGTATCCCATTCAAGGGTTCGTCTGGCCTTATTGAATTCATGAATAGAGTGAATGATTTGTATATGAGTAGAAGCAGCTGAAATGATAGGAACTTTCATTTTGGTGGTTTCAGTAACACCATCAACCACTCTTGGAGTTTTGTATTCCGCCTTTTTGATGGTGTTCGGTTCGAAATCGAACTTGAAGGGGATAACAGTATAGTTAGTCATTGTGGATAGTAATGTTGATAGTTAGTACAGGGTGAGAAAAGAGTTGATTAAGTTGTAAAGCGTTGAATAGTAATACTCAAGTAGTGAAGGGTGAATATCAAATAGAAGCATTTATTCAACTGTTGAAACAGTGTCGTAAGCCTCTAAAAAGAGAACGTGTATGGTAATTTGAATTAGTAAATGTTTAGAATTGTGGGAATTGATAAATCTGAAGAGAGGAAACATCATGTTTTTGGATACTTTTGTATTCAATCGTATTTAGATTGGGAGAAGCTTCTCATATACAAAAGTGAGATGTTCTCGGAATTGGAACATGTGATTAAAGTTCTGATTCCAATTCAATTCTATGGAAGGAGGGATAGACGTGCAATGGACGAAGGAGTGACGGGATACCACACGCACTTATGCAATACGAAGTGAAGTATTTTCGTTCGGTGTATCGGTACGTACGTCGTCCGTACTCGTGCTGGTACTAATCCGGGGTCAGACACTACCATTGGACGAGTACTTACTGCTATTCGTACTAGTACTCGTACCCTTATCCAGAGTGAATCCTGTCAACACCGATGACCGATGACGAGGAGTCACCAGGATTTGTTTGGTTCGTTGATTCGATTGTTAGATGGTTGAATCAGTGAGATTGTTTGGGACTGTAGACGAGAACAAGTATGAAGTAACTCGAAGTGGATCAATCTCGAGGGGTATTGGCTAAATAAATCATACGTGCATGCAAAGTCACCTCGTCTCGTTCGAATCACATTTACAATAGATTGGCAGAACCATGGCATCGGGACTCGCAGCTTCAATTCGAGGCTCAACGGAGAGCGACACGTTTGATTTGGCGGGCCAGGCTCCGGCAACCGTCATCACCAACATCACCCAGGCCTTTAAGGATCCTTTTCCCATCGACGATATGATCCGGATCACTTTTATCACAGGTGCAGGAAAGCTCGGACGACAAAAATACGACGAAGGGTGCGCTAAGGCTGTGACATCATCTCTGCGAGAGTTGGGTTTCGACGAGGACAGGGCGGCATCGTGCGTGCGTGAGTGCGCTGGATTCTTCAAGCTCCAGCACGACACTGGAAAGAATCTCAAGACGGTTGTTGTCTTTCCGAGAATAAAAGAAGTCGGCGACTTGGGTGGTGGTGGCGACGGAAACGAAGCAGATCCCACGAGTGGGGGAGGAAATACTCTTTTGTTACCAAGTGGAAGTCCAGAGGAGATGATTGCTTCGTGCCCGATGAGTATGTTCCCCAACCTCATCAAGAATCGGTGTCCCTCTTGGAGCCAGAAAAAGGGCTGCAACGCTGCCATCGCTGACATTCAGAAGCTGATATCCAACTTGGAAGAGCGTCTTTTGGAAGGAGTCGTCCTCGACGACAATGAGCAAACTTTATACGACACCGTGTCCATCGATGATCTCAAAGAAAAACACACCATTGTGAAAGAGGCAATGCAAAAACAAGTTGAAACCGATGGAAATATCACCGCCGAAGAAAAGAAGCAACTCGTGTCCCAGGTCTCTGATCGCTTAGAGACGATCAGTGCTGAGTTGGAGGATGCCAAAGCCGAGAACAAACCGAAAAAGGCCGACAAGCTAACCAACATGAAAACAAAACTTGAACAGCGAAAGGCCATGCTGACGAAGATAACTCCGAAGTCTCCCGCACCATTGAAATATCTGAAAGAAATAGTAGAGCTGCAAGTAGAGCTTTCGCCCTTGATGAAGCTGGAAGAAAGCACCAAAGGGAGACTGTTGTCGGTGAAGGAAACCAAAACGCTTGCACGAAAAGATGAAATTCTCGAGGAGATATCCGAACTTGAAAACGATAGTCGCGGGTGGTTTGAGGATGACGCTTCGTTTGAGTTGCGCGTAAAGAATAGCAGAGCATCGGTAAAGCAGGCCAGCAAAGTTGCGAGCAAAAAATCCAGCAGTAGCAGTAGCACGAAGAAAAGTACCACTAGTGCATGGGTCACTTCGTCTTCGACTGCGAGACGGCCAGCTGCCAGATCATACGGGAAGGTAGGAACAGCGAAGAAGAAACCGTCTGACAGAGTCGGAGGAGTTTTCGCTGCGATGATGGACGACAGTGATAGCGATTGACAACGGATGCATCGATAGCCATCGCTATGACGAATCGGGAACGCGACATCAAAATAATGCTAATACACTAATTACTTTTGCTATTATTACATTGCCCTATCATAACTCAAAATCATTTCACGAGGTCTGACCGAGGCGGACCCAATTCTCTGAGAGCAGCATCGTTTGAAATTCGTTGGTAGGATTCAATTTGCTGCCAAAATTCTAACGCCTCTGCGCCCTCGTCTTTGGAAGGAAATTCCCCTGACCAGTCTCTCATGAATAGGCGAAAGGCCTCGAAGGTCCCAACTTGTCGCCAAGCTATTTCGTGCCTACGCAACTGATGACCTGTCTGTGTTGATCCTTCGTGCAAGAGCTCAACGGAGGCTTCGCTCAGTTGCACTCGTTGCAGAGATGAAGGTGAGTCGTCTGAATCGAAATACCTCGAGTGAAATTTCCGAGCTTGAGCCCAGGTGCCATCGAGGACTATTAAATCATAGTCGGTTTCTCCATGGACCTGTTGTTGTGGCTCGCTTTCTTCGCCAGCTCCGAGTGCTGTTTTGTCAGTGCTTCGGTTTTGGCGGACGATTTCCTTCAAGGTCTTAGCGCTTTCGTCTGGAAATAACAACAAGGAGGTTCGTTTCGGATCATGGATAGACTCCAGCATTTCCTTCATGCTGTCTTGATGATCGGGTCCAATCCCTCCCACGACTAGTTCACATTGGAAGGGAAACGCCGCCAAAATCAATTTCGCCGTGTCAACTTTCAATCCAATTTCCTTGTGATGCATGACCAAGAAAATACGTTTCAAGCTGCCGCCGCCATCATCGTTGCCACCGCCAATCCCATAAGCATCGTTGAGGACGGAAGAGCATTGGTTACAAATGCAGTGTTTTCGCTGCATCCAACAACGGGGACAATCGTTGTTCTTCCTGAGGGATTTCAGGCGCTTGTCTAGGTTGCGTGCAATCCCGAAGGATTCTCTTTGTTCTTCAGGAAGATCCAAAATGTTCACGTCACCTGGGTTTCCATAATCTTCTTGTTGACGGAAGACTTTGGCTATCGTGGTCTCTACTTGGTTCAAAAAATGGTTCTCTTCCAGCGGAGATGATATTGTTGAAGAGGAGCATGAACTTTCTAAAGAATTGGAAATATACGACAATGGCAAAGTCGATGACGAGATGCAACTCGTGCCGTAGCGTAGGGTAGGAGAAGAAATTCCTCTCGATTTCATTCCGAAATTCTGACAGAACGAGAGAACGCAGCAGCGAGTAAGCCCGAAGCTTGATAATTTCGCCGCACTCGCCATCCGTGCTGTTATTGTCAGGGGTTTTGAAGTTTGGAGATAAGAGAAACCTCGCGCGAACGAAGCAAAGTCCATTCGGACCAGGAAAACCGCTCCGAAGATGATTATTTGTTGCACTTGGGAAACCTTCATTCGTTTTAGTTTCTCCCACGTAGGTCGGAGTCAAATACCATATAGTTTGTTGCTTACGCCAGTTGTTTCATTTGGAGCGGGTGTCTTCGACTGTACTGGCAACAAAGGTAGATTTTTCAGTTTTCGCGAAAGAGAAATCGGATGATGCGTGATGAATGGCATGATCAGTGAGTGATGTGTGTTGCTTGTCAGGGGCGGGGTGGAGTTATTGAGTGATTCCCGGCAGTTCTAAACTAATGGGTGATTCCCGAAATACTTTTTTGTAACGTACATAAACTTCTGTTTTTAGTATTTCGGGAATGAAAATTTCGTACATAAATTTTTTGGCGGGAAGTGCATAAATCTCATTTTGGAATCTGGAATCTCATGACATGGACAATAATATTAGCCAAATTTGTCTTCTTCATACGATTAAACATGTGGGTTTAATCCGTTCAGATTTTTCAGTGACGTTCAGATTTTTCAGTGAGGACTTCACGATCAAATTTTTCATTTTCACCTACCGTACGGTAGTACTCAACATTTCAGCGACTCAACGTTTCGACTCAACCGATGATAGGTACTACTCAACCGCCAACATAACAAATAGTTGCCCACCATCCGTTGAATATGTCACTCGAGTTGCTTGTTTGCTTGTATCTTCTAGAAGATGAGGAGGATGACGATGACGATGATGATGCAGATGACGCAGAAGAAAGGCGTCGAAGAGATAGGAGAACACCAAGGATAGCCCTTTGCCGTCATTCCGAGTCTCCCTTTCTTTATCTATTCAACTCTGGCAACGATCAGGCTCTTCTCAACTGCTGTGGTGTCGACCACACAGTCTTTAGAGAGCTTCTCGGTCTATTTGAACCAACATTTGATAGTTACACAGTTGATAGATACACCGATGCTGTTCGGAAAAGGAAGGTTAACGCTAATGGAGTATGGTGTGGAAGAAAGCGCGAAGCAAACGCGACTTGCTGTCTTGGTCTAGTACTTCATTGGTTTAGAACACGAGGATCGGTTGCAAGATCTGTGTCGATGGCATTTGGACTCACCTCTACTGTTATGTACAAATGGTTGAAGTTCTCCAGAAAGGTTCTTTTGTTCGTATTGCAGTATCATCCAAAGGCAATCATTAGACCTCCAACTGAAGAAGAATTGGAGGAGTACATCAGCGCAATTGGTGCCAAATACCCAAGACTAAAAGAACGCCGTGTCTGGGGTGCCGCCGATGGACTCAAAGTCAAAATTCAGCAGTCTTCCAATTGGTTGATTCAGAGCCGGTATTACAACAGCTGGGTCTGCGACACTTATGTCAACAGTGTCTTTGTCTTTGCTGCCAATGGGAGAATTCGTATTTGCTGTTACAACTGCCCGGGTACCTGGCATGACAGCACAATCGCCGATCATGGTGTTTATGATAAAATAGAAGAACTGTTCGTCAAGTTCCAAGTGATGGTTTGTGTTGACTCCGCATTTAGGGTTGCCACAGGTAGACACCAATGCCTTGTCCAAAGTTCGCAGCACGATCCGGATACCCTCGAGGCTATTCTGTTGAACAGAGAAGCAACGTCCCTTCGACAGTTATCAGAGTGGGGGATGCGAATGATCCAGGGGCAGTTTCCACGATTGAAAGACAGGCTCCTATTGGAGACGTTTGGCAATAGGAAGGTCATTTTGAACTTAATGATGCTTCTGTACAATTACCAAACAAGTACCATTGGTCACAACCAGATCCTGAATGTTTTCATGCATAAGAAGGACGGATACTTCTCTTACGACGACAACCTACCGGAAGATGCCACCGGCCTCTTTGACCGTTGAGCCGTTGAGCAGTTCGACTTCGCAGTTCGCATTCGAATTTCGCTTTGTGTGGTTGAGTAAATTGTCGATTGTTGATTCCGAGTAGATTGTTGTTGAGTGAGACCATGGTCGATATGGTTGATCGGTCGATCGGTCCAAAGTGGATTGTCGGTTCTCCACCATGGTCAAGTACTATCGATTCTCCATGGTCGATCCGATTCTCCATGGTCGATCCTAAGTGTAGTAGATAATGATTAATAATTTACAAATTAGTACTAGTAGGTTTTGCTGTAGATTTGGACCTGTAGATTTGGACATAGCTTTCGCTGTTTGGTAACTTTTGGAATTATGAGCTTAGAGCTTTCTGGAAAGATAAGAGTATATGCTGGAGTAGTTTCGATCGATCTGCTGATCCGGAGTAGTTTCGCTTTTGGTGTTCGGGTTCGTAAAAACCGCACGACTCCTCAAGAGAGGTTCAACTCCTTAAGAGGGGTTCAACACAGCGCCGAACGGGTTAATCCCATCAGTTCTTCCATACATGGAAATGGGAATCGAAATGGGAATCGACGTGGGAATCGTTGACTCCTATCGATTTGATTCCGACTGATTTGAGACTTTCATGTACTCCCAACAACTCTATGATTGCTAGGAGATATTACTAGTAGTTGCTAGTAATTCATTATTTTTACTAGTAATTCATTTCTTGGCAAGTTGCAAAGCTCATAATTTGATTTCTTCCAAAGTCAAAAGCAACTTAACTTCCAAAGCCAAAAGCAACATCATGGTGGTAGCTTCCAAACAAGAACAACAACAAAGAATTCTTAAGGCTCTTAAAGCCAAAGTTGAACGACAACACGAACAACGACTCACACGACAGATAGTTCAAGACGAACGACAGATTGCTATATACAAACAACTGATTGTTAAACACGAGCTACAGATTGATAAAAACCGGCAACAGATTCGACAGGACCTTTTGCGCCGGACTCTCGAAGCCCGAACCAATCAATCAGTCTTTCATTCATCGGATTCCGATTCAGATTTATTTCATTCCGATTCCGACTCTGATTCCAATTTTTCTGAACCTACGCCGGATGTTCCTGCTATTTTTCCGGATCCTCCTGCTCAACCTCCTGCTCAACCTACGCCGAATGTTCCTGCTATTAAACAGGAACAAGACTCTTAAGTGGAGTCGGCCGGGGGGGGAACCGAGTTGGAGTTGTTGGGATTGCCGGGCTGGGGGGGATTTGAGTTGGAGTTGTTGGGATTGCCGGGCTGGGGGGATTTGAGTTGGAGTTGGAATTTGAGTTGCTGGAACGAAGCCCGTTTAGGAGTATGGTGGCAACATCTACTATGGCGGCCTTCAGCGATTCCAAGGCAGCCT
The DNA here is from genome assembly GCA_037355745.1 of Pseudo-nitzschia multiseries. Taxonomy (NCBI): domain Eukaryota; phylum Bacillariophyta; class Bacillariophyceae; order Bacillariales; family Bacillariaceae; genus Pseudo-nitzschia; species Pseudo-nitzschia multiseries. The sequence goes on along the minus strand of CM074784.1, from coordinate 18,552,709 downwards.
CTCTTTCTTCCCTTTCAAGCCTGTTGATACTCTATTCTTTGTTCCCTCTCGCGCTCGGAATTCTCTCTCAAGAAATCAAGAATTTCCTGCCGTCCGTTGGTGCTGTTGCTGTCGGTGGTGGTGCTGATGTTGGTGGCGTTCCTGCGGTACTGTCTCTTTGATCGCGGAGTACTGGTGGGAGAAGGGGAAACATGCGTGGCAGGAAACCGTTGAGATGAAGAAGAAGAGGAAGCTGACCGAGACCGAGAGCGCGGAACAACAATTCTTGGTGGTGGTACGTTTATGGGAGTCGTTGGTGTATTGTTTATGGCAGTTGGTCGTGTATTGAGTTCTGGTTCTTCTTGGGTTGGTTGGGAAGGTTGACGAAGGGGCGGTTGTGTTGGCTGGGTTGGCTCTGTTGACTGTTGGGTTGACTGTTGGGTTGGCTGAGTCATTGTTTGCGAAGGTTGACCAAGTGGTGGTATCGGAGGAATGTTATCATCGTCAGAGTCGTCATCCTCCTCCTCCTCCTCACCACTACTTATGTATTCTTCGTCTTCCGTGTTGGTCTGGTATCCTTCTTCCATTCCATATGGCTCTTGTCCATCACCAGCTCCTTCCTTGCACTTAATCAAATACTTAACCCTCTTTGCCAACTTCACGTCCTTGGGGCAATTTGGATCCCCGGTAGGAATTTGTTTCCGATATAGACCGTTGTATTTCCTACAGAGGTTCTCAACACTTCGATTGGTATCAGGGAAGTTGTCATTATGGATTAGGCCGACTTGCGCCCAATCCTCAGGACCAACAGGAAGGATTGCTTTGAGGGTGTATAGAAGTTCCATGACTTCTCTTCTGCTGTAGTTTCTTTTCCCGGTCCTTTTTCCTGCTGCTGTCTTCACCATCGCTGCTTTATTACGATATAAAAATTATGTCCGGAGCTGAAGAATATGTATCTCTTCCTCCATCGTTGTCACATAGCAGCAACAACAGCAGATAATCCTTTTATTAGAAATTCGGTTTGGTTGTTGTGGTGCGTTGGACAATATTTTGTACTAGTACTCGTACTAATACTACTCGTACTGTAATCAGCCAAAATTGGCGATCTGATCCGTTGGATGTGTGGGTTCCGATGTGTGATTAGTCCGTTGGGGGACTGACAAAAATTCAGTCAGGAGTTCCGTTATAAAAATTTGTAACGTTACAAATCATAGTTGACGTGAGCTCACGTCGACTATGATTTGTAACTTTACGACTGGTTAAGTAGAAAATTTCCGGTTTATGTAGTACATAAAAGTATTTCGGGAATCACCCAATGAGTGATTCCCACCAGTAATAAAATAATAATAAAAGTTGGCGACCAAAGTAATAAATCTATTCACATCAATTTGGCAGTCGAGACTGTCTCTACTTTCAAAACTTTATTAACTGAATAAAAACAGAATAAACTCAAACGGAATCACTAAAATCAAAAAATCAACACGAATCAATCATGTGTGCACCTCTTTGCACCTCTTTTGCCCGGCATGCTTGCATGCTATTTTTGGTGATCATCGCTAATTTTGCCAAGCTGAAAAATTGCAAACCAAAAAAATTGCAGTCCGGAAAGAAAAGAAAATCCGGAAAGAAAGAAAAGTACGACGACTTGTTGCTTGTCTCTCCAGCACATTAGACAGGGCATTCTTGGCACCACCGATGTCCTCCTACAATGCTGTTGCTGCGCTTGTCGCGCTTGCTAGATTATTACTAGACAAATTGGACGATGAATTGATTTCGATTCAATTCGGCTGCTTGTCACATAAACCAGCAATACCATCGATTGTAACAATCAACAACAGCATGCCCTCGGCTGGAGGCAGGAAAGCCGGCATCAGCAACTACACGAAGGCCGGGTTGGAGAACATGTTTGCTGCCATTAGAGCTTTCATGCCATGTGGAACAGATGACTGGGATGATGTTGCAGACGTGCACGCTGAAAAATTTCCTGGAAGGGATGCTAGTTCCATTTGCAACAAATTCAATCCATTGCAACGGAAGAAGGCGCCAACAGGCAATCCAAACATGAGATGGGACATTAAGGAGGCAAAGGAACTCTTCTGACTGATAGGGGAGAAATCAGAAATTATAGGAGGAGAAGATAGGTATGATATTGAAAGAAATGAGTTTACTCCTCCTCCTCCTCCTCCTTCTGTTGCAACTCAACCAGTACCACTTCTACTTGGACAACAAACTCAACCAACACAACCGCTTCTACTTGGTCAACCAACTCAACCAACACAACCCGAAAGTCAAGAAGTTACACAGTTCGAAGAAGTTAGTACCATTAGTACTACTAGCAAGAAGAGACATTACAACCACAAAGGAGACAAATTGAAGATGATGAATACAATTGCTCAAGTATTGAAGCTTCAGCAGCAGGCATTGGAACAACAGCAACGATACCAGGAAAAGGCAGATGAAGAGAGGAAGGTGTTGATGCAGGTACTCGTTGCTCACGTTGGTTGTGGTCCTCCTAGCGCCGGTGGTACTAGTGGTAGTGGTGGTGTTGGCCGTACAAGATTGCCTCCTATTACTCCATAGGCTACTACTCCTCAGGTTACTAGTGTTACTGAAGGGGGGAAGCTCAAAAGAAAAGTAAGCAGTCTCCAGCATCCCGGCTACAGCAGTGACAGCAGCAGCAGTGACGACGATTCATTGACGACAATTAGTTAGGAATCGATTGTTATTAGTAGGTGATTTGTCAGTAGAGGATGATTTGTCATGACGTGATGACGAATCGAATCGATAGTGGAATCAAATCGATAGTGGAATTGAATCGATCAATTAGTTAGTTAGTTAGTTAGTTAGTTAAAATAAAAACTCAACAACAACATCAACATTGTTCCAGACAGAAACTTAGGCTACAAAGACAATAGAAAACAAACTCTATTGCAACACCTTAAAAGAGGGATCCAAAACCACTAGAGGTGCGCTGGAGCAAAATTATTCAGTCGTGTTGTTGACTGCTCTAAACATTGCTGATCAATTAAATCGATTCGATTGATCAATTTGATTGATTCGATCGATCTATCAACTAATGGATCCGATCGATCGACTAATCGATTCAATCGATTGATTGACTAATATTCGACAAAGTGACGACTGCTCTTACATATTATGCTAGCTACTATCGATTATCTAATTTAAAATACATCGTTTGCGGTTTCAGTTGGTACCAAACCGTAGGAAAAGAAACCTTCAGTCTGACTCATGTAGGTGTTGAGTATGGTGTTGATTCCAACCTTAGCTGTCTGGAAGTTATACAACAACACGACAAGCTTCAGAATGATCCTCCTGTCTTCCATTTCTTCCATGCAATAGCCTTGCAAACAGCCCGTCTTTTCATTGCTCTGGCCTCTTTGATAGGTGTACCCTCAGGTATTTCTACAGGAGCTGTCAGAGGGTTGTATTGACTACTTCTAGGAAGGTAGTCGTTTGTAGATATCTTAAACGCCAAATCGACTACATGATTTGCCTTATACAGCTCATACATGCGCTCCATCTTTTCGCACAGCCCGTACTTGGCCTGAGTACTATCATGCCAAGACCGAGGACAGTTCAAGACACAAGCCTGGATCCTCCCATCTGGGCAGAAAAGAAAGACGCTGTTGACATATGTAGCACAAGTCCAACCATTGTAGTATTGGTTCTGTTTGGTCCAGTCGGTAGACTGTTGGAGATGCAGCCGAATCAAATTGTAATTGATTTATCATCGACCGACGAATCTACTGAGGAATTGTCTACTAATAATCTAGCAAGCGCGACAAGAGCAGCAACAGTAGTGGTGTAGGAGGACATTGGTGCCCTGTCTAATGTGCTGGAGAGATGAGGACAAGCAAGTCGTACTGTTGTTGCTGTTTGCTGTTTCTTTCCAGACTTTCCTTGTTTGCAATTTTTAAGGTGGCCAAATTTAGCGATGATCACCAAAAAAAGCATGCAAGCATGCCCGGCAAAGGAGGTGCAAGAGGTGCTCACATGATTGATTTGTGTTGGGGACTAAAATATTTGATTTTATTATGATTTTAAGATTCCGTTGGAGTTTATTCATTGTTTGTTCGGTTAATAAAAATTTGGCAGTCGAAGCAGCCTCGACTTCCAAATTGTATTCCATAGTTAATATATCTATGTAGAAAGTGAATAAATTTATTAGTTTGGTTGCAAACTTTAATTAGTTTAGTATAACTGCCGGGAATCACTCATTGTCTACTCGTACTATCATCTACTTTGTCATGTACCGTAGTCTGACTCAGAAGTGTGAAGAATGTTGATAAATAAATGGAAGTATTTATTTGCAAACGTTCAAGTTCATTCCATACTTTTTTTCATGGTTTATCTTACCCCTAGTAAGAAGGATGATTTTAACGAGATGTATTTATTGATGTAAACACTTTCAAGTCGATTACATTCCTTTTGTGCTGACATCCCCTTTTGTTTTGTGGTATATCTGCTTACTATTCAAGATATGAAGGCGGCTGATTTTGAGGATTAGGTGTTGATGTGCAAACTATCTTGTTCATTCTATCTCTTTCTTTCATGGTCTATCTTGTCCATAGTATGAAGATATTAATAGTGAAATGAAAATGAAGTATGTTGATGTGCAATATTTCAATTCAATTTCATTCCTTTTCTCTCATACAATTTTGCCCCGCGCAGCTTTGTCCGACATTCCAATGTTCCAGTACTAAAAACACATAGATTTCTACACAAATTTCCCCTGCCATATCTTGCTCCCTTCTACCGTACACCGCCACAAATGACACCAGGACCTACACGTACTGACCAAGATCTGGCCTTTTCGATTTTACTATCAGCTCAGTCTCTTGTTGCCTTCCTTGGTCCCTTTGGTGGTCTCCTATTCACCATTGTCGGCCGGTCGCTGTCCTCGTTGGGCATCATCGAGCACGAAAACCAACACTAATTTCCTCGGATCCAGTACTAATTAAACCTACATTGAATCCAGTAGACCAGTACTAAACCCACAAAGCTACTTCTTTGCTCTGCTTTTGCAAAGCGCTAACACTGAAAAACTGACTAGTAGCTAGCCCTTATTTCTGGCCATGTCAAGGCTCCTGGGTGAACTAAAAATGTATAACACCTAAACCATCAGTGATTTTCATGCCATTTTTCTTCCATTGTCCATCCTCCGTCCCATCCATAATATGAACAATGTCCATGCTGAAATTTCAGGTAATGTATGTTTACACTGAAAAACGGACTAGTAGCTAGTCCTTATTTCTGACCATGTCAAGGCTCCTGAATAAACAAAAAATTCATAACACCTAAACAATCAGTGATTTTCACACCATTTTTCTTCCATTGTCCATCCCATCCATAGTATGAACAATATTCGTGCTTCAATTTCAGGTAATGTATTATGTTTGCACTGAACACAATCCAGAACCCAAATGCACTATTTAGTTGGTGACATGCAAAATATTAGCTTGTTTCATGTAATTATTTTTTCACAGTGTATCTTATGCACAGTGTGAAAAGGATTGACACTTGTATATTAAAAAAGTTATACGTTTGCACTGAGAAATAAATTCTAGTAAGCAATTTTGGTCCAAGTCCAGACTCAATAAAGAAATGCACTGATTGGTTGGTGACATGCAGACTGTTGGCTTGTTTCATGTAATTCTTTTTTCATAGTGTATCTTATGTATAATGTGAAAAGGGTTGACAATTAAGTGTCAAAGAATGTTATACTTTGCACTCAAAAATGAATGTTATTGGTCAGTTTTGGTTCAAATCCAAACCCAAATTCTCTATTGAGTAGGTGACGTGCAGAATATTAAAAAATACCCATTAAAATTTATGTTGAGTGCAAAAGTGTAACATTGTTTAGTATTTGAGTGTTCATCCCTTTCACGCTATGCATGAGATACAGTCATACAGTATGAAAAAGAATGACAAGAAACAAGCAGACATCTTGCACGTCACCAACTAATCAGTGCATTTGGGGGGTCTGGATTTGAACCAAACCTAACCACTTACATTCATTTTTGAGTTCAAAAGTAGAACATTCTTTGATACTTAATTGTCAACCCTTTTCACATTATATAAGATACACTACTATGAAAAAAGAATTACATGAAACAAGCAGAAATCTTGCACGTCACCAACTTATCAATGCATTTGGGTCTAGATTTGAACCAAAACTAACCAATAACATTCATTTTTGTTGCAATAGTATAGCATTATTTTATATTCAAGTGTCAATTCTTTTCACACTGTGCATAAGATACACTGTGAAAAAATAATTACATGAAACAAGCTAATATTTTGCATGTCACCAACTAAATAGTGCATTTGGGGTCTGGATTGTTTTCATTGCAAACATAATACATTACCTGAAATTTCAGCATGAATATTGTTCATACTATGGATGGGATGGACAATGGAAGAAAAATGGCATAGAAATCACTGATTGTTTAGGTGTTATGAATTTTTTGTTCATTCAGGAGCCTTGACATGGTCAGAAATAAGAAGGACTAGCTACTAGTCCGTTTTTCAGTGTAAATAGAGTACATTCCTTGAAATTTCAGCACAGACATTGTTCATATTATTGATGGGATGGACAATGGAAGAAAAATTGTTCATATTATGGATGGGATGGACAACGAAAGAAAAATAGTGTGAAAATCACTAATACTCTAGGGGCTATGGATTTTTAATCCATCCAGGACCCTGGATATGAATGGGAGCCAAAAATAGGTTCAGTACAAGGAGTAGTACTTGGACCACGTAGATACGAAGTAGTTCGTACTCACTCCATCCCAAAATATTTAGACATTATGCACATTATGGCTTGAAATTAGGTCAATACCCAATGGATTAGTACAGCTCTATTTTGGTTGAACTCTCCTCAACCAACTCCTCATGATGGGGTAAACATTAGACATTTTAGTGGTATTGGTGTGCCTTTCATAGGGATTTGAAGAGGGGCTGTCACGCCTTGGAGAAGTGATTTTCCCATCAAGACACTTCTGCTGATTGTTTTAAGATCCGGATACTTCCATCTGCAAGCTAAGACACTGAATTTTTGTAAGGGCACCATAGTGATTATGAGCAGTAAGAGTGTTCTTGTCCTTTCATAGGTGTTCCAAAGATAGCCATTTTATGTGCTCGGGCCGGTTTGAAAAAACTCATCGCACCGAAAAAACATGCCGGGGGAGTTTTACTGATCTGAGAGGGGAGTTTAGGTCACGCATTAATTTAGTACTAGTTTTACATGTTCCTACACACATCAATTTCATAACATCTAAATATTTAGGGACACCCAAAAGTGGCCATACTGTCTAAATATTTTGGGACGGAGGGAGTATTAGATATCTACTCCCACAAGTATGTAAGACTACTCGTGGGTTGTACACGGTACAAGTAGGTACCAGGTCAATCTCACACTTTTTTTGGGTAAATTTGTACACTTTTGCCATGCATTTTTCAAATTCAAACACAACAATACCCACTAAAGGTAGGATCATACCTGCAACTCAACCCTGTGGCCTCATTTGCACAGCCACTAGCCCTCCCACCTGAACACCTGTCCTCCACCCTACTATATGATGAACCTAACATATTAGGAGGAGCCAACTTGGTTGGGGTCGCGCTTGCTCTGGTGATCCATATGCCCCCTCTGGTGATTGTTAGGGTTTGCCCCTCCTCTGGTGAACAACACTGTACTGGGTCAGGGGTAGAGGGTTGGGGGTCTATTAACCGCTAATTAACCGCTAACTCACTTCGCTCCGCGGCAGGGATCATACAGTCTATATACACTAAGAGTAGGATAGTACCTAATTTTCAAAAGTGTACGTTTGTACCTTTTAAAAGTGTAAAGTTGACCCCGGTCCGTACAAGTACTTCTTTTTTTTTGACTTTGATAGTCCAGTCACTAATCCAGCGCGCGCAAAAATCTAAATTTTCGAGTATTAAGGTTAACTGTTTTAAGGGCTCATCATGACTGGGCGTGCACACAACGTCACACAAACGAGATTCAGGGTTATTTCAGAATCACGCGCATATTTGGGTCGAACTCCACTGGTCCCCCTTTGTAATTTCATCCTATTTATTAAAATTAATGGCGAACTCCTAATATTTTTATGCACATTTCATTTTCCTACCCCTCTGGCATCTGTTTCCGAAGTAGTGGCATGTTACTGAATTTTATGCCTGAAACAAACAGTGCATGGTCGCAATTTTTCAATCTCAATCGTTTCCTCTTTTCTATTGTTATTACTGGCTATCGTACTAACGATGGTGACGATACCTAAATATCAGGTATATTGTTTACGTTGCTACCGGGACTCTCCTCTGATCACTACTGGTTACGGAAAGCAGAAGGTTACCAAGAAGAAGAAACCCCCCTTGTTTACAGCGCGACGAAGAAAGAAAACGGGAGTAGTTGTTTCTCCCGGTCTTCGGGACCATATTGTGAATTACGCATCATGCTATTCTTATTTCACGCAATCTTCGGGGATAGTAGATTTTGCATCTTGCGTATTCATTAGAAAAAAGAGGAAGAAGCTTGAGGATGTTAGTCAACAATTAGGTCTAACGAACACCCGTAACGGTCCACAGAGTAGTGACGGCGCATTACCAGAGGTGCTTGACAATCAAGTTATGTATGACCCTTCTGTCGAATCGATTGGGCGTGCCTTGATTGGTCAGGAATTATCAAACATAGACGATGACAATGATTCTGTCTCCGATGACAATTTTTTCTTTCCTAACAATGACGATGAGGAAGAAGGAAGTGAGATCATAGAGGCCCCCCACTCTTCGATTGTCAATGATGAAGAAGGCATCAACATTGATGTTGACGATTCCCATCGTGCTTCAAACGCGCTATTAATTACGACACCCAATGTAGGGAGGAACATATCTGACGAATTGAAGGTCAAGATCAAGTTAATGAAAATCATGCGGAATCATAGCATACCCTTAGTTGCCGAGAAGGAATTGTATGAATGGGCTATTGAATCGGAGCGGCTTAATTTATTTTCATGGACTAAAGGCAATCTCATAAAGACCAGGGCAAGTGTTATGAAGGAGATTTCCGCAACTGTGCCTGAAATAAAAGGCGATGGGTTTGAACCTCATCTTATTGACTGGTGTTCTAAGAAATCACAGAATGCTGATGTTTCCAGTCGCAAACAAATCTACGTCCGGTCGTTCCAAAAAGCACTTCATTCCCTATTAACAAATGTGACTTTGGTGAAGGAAGATAATCTGTCATTCCCCCATGCTGAAGACCCCACCTTACCAGTCCGTTATCCAGAACTTCAAGGGAATATTGATATTGACGAACTGCATCACGGTGAATGGTGGATCAACACTTGGGAGAAGAGATGCAAATCTGGATCGAATGAAATTCTGGTTCCTATTATTCTCTACATGGATGGAATTGCAATTGACAATAGTGGTCAAACCACTCTTACCCCACTGAACATGACTCTTGGCATATTCAACACCCTAGCTCGAAACTCCCGGCCGGATGCGTGGGAGGCTATATATTATCACCCAACATGTCCCGGTGATAAAGGTGCCGAATCAATTGACAATGTGAACAATCTTCACTCTGGCCTTCGTTTGGCTCTTTCATCTTTGAAAGATGCCTGCAACCTAACGGATGGTATTGAATGGTCTAATTTGCCGTGGAACAAGAAGAAATGGTCTGTTCAAATGAAATTTGCGGTTGCTTATTTCATAGGTGATACTCCCCAGCACGACCAACTTTGTGGTCATTATCAAACGTCGAATTCAAAGATGATCTGTAGGCATTGCAATTGTCCCAGAGCACTTGGTATTAACGCTCGTGTGAATGTTTTGAAGGTTCCTGTTTCAGTTCAATCTGGTAACATGCAAGTGTCTAAGCACCAAAATGGGGAAGAGTACCAATCCATTCGGCTCTGGAATATATCTGATTTTACTGCTCCAATGGTTGGCGAAGGAGTGAATGTTGAACAGTATTTCAAAAACATTTCTCACCATGGTGTACATAACGGCAACGCTTTTTATGATCTTGATTTTGGGGAAAACCCACATAATATTCATCTAGCGTCTCCCGGAGAGAGACTCCATATGCACCAACTTGGTTGCGCAAAGCGTGCAGCAGAGACGTTCCGCGAGGACTTTTTAGGCAATAACCAGCGGCTTCTTGGTGAGATGGAAAGGTTAGCCAGTTACTACGGTGGTGCTGTCCAGAGGCAATCTGATCGTGACTTCCCACGAACCAATTTTTCAGAATCAATACATACAGTGAAGAAGGAGGGTAACCAGTACATTGGAATGCTTTATATTCAGATGCTGTCACTTCTGTCTGCTGGAGGTCGTCAATTGTTGTTGTCTCGAAAGACTCCTTCCAATCTCGAGAACAAGAGCAGAAAGTGTGAAGAGGAAATTGACCGACGTATTTACGCCATTGAGTTGTTGTTGGGTATGGAAGAGTTCCTAAAGTATGCTGGAACGTTTGACGAGGTTTTCAAACAAGACAAGAAAGGTGTTTTGAATTTGGACAAAATGGTTGTTCTTTTCATTAACTGTATAAATAACAATCTTCAACGAAGTAAGGGAGAGGGTAACAATCTTGTGAAGAATCACATGTATTTTCATTTATCACAGTACATGAGATTATTTGGTCCTCCAACTGGGTGGCACTCTGCCGCGAGTGAGAGCAATCATAAAACTGAAGTGAAGGCTCCTGCTAAGAGAACTCAACGAAACAAGTCCACACTTATCAAGCAAACTTGCAACCGAGTGATGGAGTATCGAACTATTGATCGACTTGACCGTGAATTTGATTTGTTCGAACATAGACCCGTAACCGGACCAAATCATCCTAAGGAGGGTGGTTGGTCAGGTGGGTCTTCGTTTTGGATTGGTGTGATGAATGGTCTCCCTTACATGAAGTGGGATGAAAAAAAAACTCAAGTTTACCCTGGTTTCCATCTGATGTTCTCAAATTTTGTTGTGACGTGGTCCTACCGGCTGTGGGCAGCAGCAAGGTTTTTGGAACCACGGAGCACAAGAGGTATGACCAATCTCGCGAGATGAAATTATTGTTTCGTGCCCACCCATCGTTTAAGTCTGATTCTGGACAATTGTCCAATGTATGGTACGATTGGGCTAATTTTCAACTCGACCTCCTTGATGGACGTGGACTGAAAGTTTATCCATGTCAGATTCTGTGCCTGCTTTACCTCGAAGGTCCTTTCCCCGTGGGTAGCTCCGTTAGTGGTTTCGAATTAGTGCACGATGGTTATTATGCCGTCGCTCGTTGCTTTGTTTCTGCAGACCCCATACCGAGCAAGAGGGACAAAGGAAAAAAACACCATCATGCGTTGGTAAAGCTAGGTGAGCTTCGGAACAAATTGTATTTGTTCGACTGCAACGCCATTGAGTCCAAAGCTGCCGTTGTTAGAAACCATGGTAGTCCTGACCAATATTTTGTGCTGGGTAATTGTGAACAATGGTTGTTTAATTTCCGCGAGACAATGGCTTCACTGGAAAAGAAGGATTTACAATCAATAGTACGAGATGGTGAAAACAGCACATGACTTCAATGAACAAGTTTATAATCTTTTCCCGTGTTTTGGATTGTATACTAGTATGGTACAATCATACCCCCCTTCTCAGATGTATTTTGCGTTTTTTTATTTTCTGTAACGGCGTTGCACCAAATGCCCTTTTCCCGTGTTTTGGATGGTATACTAGTATAATACAATCATACCCCCTTATCATGTGTATTTTGCGTTTTTCTATTATCTGCAACGGCGTTGCACCAAATGCCCTTTTCCCGTGTTTTGGATGGTATACTAGTACGGTACAGTCGTACCACCCTTTTCCTGTATATTTTGTGTTTTTCTATTTTCTGCAACGGCGTTGCACAAAATTCCGTTTTCCCGTATTTTGGATGGTATACTAGTACAGTACAATCATACCCACCTTTTCATGTGTAATTTGCGTTTATCTATTTTCTGCAACGGCGTTGCACCAAATGCCCTTTTCCCGTTTTTTGGATTGTATACTAGTATGGTACAATCATACCCCCCTTCTCATGTTTATTTAGCGTTTTTCTATATTCTGCAACGGCGTTGCACCAAATGCCCTTTTCCTGTATTTTCGACGGTATAGTACTAGTACGGTACAGTCATAAATTTTTTGTCATGAGTATCAAGTTATTATTATAATGGATTACTTCTTAGTATAGTTTTGCGCGATACATAGGCGCTCATAATATAACACCCTTCGTATTTGGGATTCGAACAGCTATGAAACACTAACGGATTAAAGAGCAGAGTATCCCCAGAACGCAACAGGCACTTTGATGCGGTACGTTGGGAAGACAAAATAATAAATCACTTCGTCAGCATGCACTCCCGACGGAGCTATGACTGTTAAACGAGTATAATTCATATCATCATCAACATGGCATCGAGAATGGTAATTTCGACCAATCGAAAAAGCTAATGCCTGTTTCCCAATGGCATTGAGCTGCGTACGAGTCAGAATCTGAGACAACACATCCATTTCATCCTCAACAAATGGTTCGATGTGTGTTAAACTATGATGCATATGCTTCACAATTCTCACTGTCGTGTGTTCCAGCTCCAGTTTCATGTTTGGTTTCACATGACTTTTGAATACGTACTCACCATTGTTGGAAGACAATCTTTCTGGTCTAACTCCAATGATAGCATAATCATCGTTGATACTGCCGCGCTTCTGACCTCTGGCAACTGTCGGTTTGGATCCAACAATTTCCGGAGCAAACTTTCTTAACAGTTTGATATTATTCTTCGTAGCAAGGTGTCGCTTGGCAAATTTTCTGGAAACTTTTGCGAAAATGCGCAACGACGGATTATTCTCGTCAAACGCAACAATATGCTCGTCGTTTCTACTATCCAATCTATCGAATTTATCTATCAACAAAGCCTGTTCCGGTTGATACTTTTTCTTTCCTCCTATTTTGCCACCCCAGTTTGTCTCCATGTATTTTCCTTTGACCACAGTTGTTCTGTCTTTGTTTTTCAACGCTATTGTACTGACACAATCTTTGCAAGTACTACGCCTATTTGTCCTTTCGTTCTTCATTGGTTTTATGTCGGACAACTTTGTATAAGTTTTATGGCTCGTTGACACAGGTGCTGCAATCCTAAGAAAGTTCGATGACATTCTCTGCTTTCTTCTTTTCTCATGTTTCCTATCTCTTTTTTGCTTCATAGCTCTGTCCGAGAAATGATTTGTCGTCATGGTTGGAGTAGGTGTAGCAATTGTTGCTCTTGCTGCTTTCCGCTTTTCGCTTGACACTTGCCGCTGTTGCTCTCGCTGCTGCTTGCCGCTTGCCGCTGTGGCTGTCGCTGCCAATTGCCGCTGTTGCTCTCGCGGCTGTCGCTGCCGATTGCGGCTGTTGCTCTCGCTGCTGTCGTTGCTCTCGCGGCTGTCGCTGCCGATTGCCGGTGTTGCTCTCGCTGCTGCTTGCCGCTTGCCCCTGAGGCTGTCGCTGCCGATTGCCGCTGTTGCTCTTGCGGCTGTCGCTGCCGATTGCCGCTGTTGCTCTCGCGGCTGTCGTTGCCGATTGCCGCTGTTGCTCTCGCTGCTGCTTGCCGATTGCCGCTGTAGCTTTCGCTGCCGCTGTAGCTTTCGCTGCTGATTGCCGCTGTTGCTCTCGCGGCTGTCGCTGCCGCTGCTGCTCTCGCTGCTGCTTTCCGCTGTTGCTCTCGCAGCTGTACACGATTTTATTCGAATATTTGGTATGATAATTGATCAAAATGGGTGAGTATCTATTGATGTAGTACAGTAAATAATAACAACAGAATAATATAATCTACATGCTACCAACGTACACCGTTTGCTTCCTTTCGTTGTTGTTGTTGATTGGTGGTGTTGCTGTGTTGTTGCCGTTGTTGTTACCTTCGTATCCTTTGCAACTATAGGAAAGATTTGCCACACCAGGAAAGATTGGTTCTTCCGATCCGTTGCTTTCCAATCCCTTGTTTCAAATCCGTTGCTCCGATACGGTCCTATGAAAATGAGAAGAAAAAGAGAAGGAAGAAAATACATTATCAGGAATGCCAGAAGAAGTAAGATCATTGTCTTTCTCCTCTCTCATTCTTACCGTTGCGATTGCCAATTTCTAATCTGTTGTTTCCAATCTGTTATTCCGTTCCGGTCCTATGAAATAAGGAAGAAAAACATAAGTGAGGAAATACATTATCAGTAATGCCGGTCGAGGAAGTATTATCATTGTTGTATATCTCATTCGTACCGTTGCTTGTTCTGATTCGTTTTACCGTTGATGTCACCGATACGTTGTTGCCGCAGATACGTTGTTGCCTCCAATGATTCCATTTGCCGGTTTGTTATTCGTTGTCGTTGTTCTTTCTGCTGCCGTTGATTTGCAGACTTGTAGTAATTCCTATGTCACGAAAAACAGGGACTTGTTCCTGTTGATATATAGGCAATTGATGCAGATTTTGTGCTTTCAAGATGTTTATGTAAGGCGGCCGTCCAAACAAGAATATCTTTCCAGCAACTAATCCCTAATCGAATGCTTTCTACTTCTTTTGCAGTACAAGGCTGTTATATCGGACTGAAATATCTGAGAACGGATCGTTGTGCTCGTGACATCGTCGCCCTAAGGCATGTGACGAAGAGGGTCGGATCCCACGTTCTCGGACGGAGTGTTGTTGGAAAGAAACAACACTCTACTCAGATAAGTTGGAAATTGATGTTTGTCGGAAAGTGAAAAAAAGTGACCGAAGTTAGTGAGCAACAAACTTTCATTGTAAGCTAACTACTCCGTACAAAGTACTTATATCAAACTTCGAACGTAAGGACGACATCGGTTCGATAGATCAAGTATCAACATTCGAACGTAAGAATGACACCAGTTCCATACATTTTCTGCTAAGTAAACAACTTCGAACGTAAGAATGATATTGGTTCGTTAAGTATTATGTTCTTTTTTTTTTTGCAACGGCGTTGCAACAAATGGTCTTTTTGGTATTTAGCGTGATATGGATCATACAACAGTACAACAAACTTCGAACGTAAGAATGATATTGGTTCGTTAAAACTTCGAACGTAAGAATGATATTGGTTCGTTAAGTATTATGTTCTTTTTTTTTTTGCAACGGCGTTGCAACAAATGGTCTTTTTGGTATTTAGCGTGATATGGATCATACAACAGTACAACAAACTTCGAACGTAAGAATGATATTGGTTCGTTAAGTATTATGTTCTTTTTTTTTTTTGCAACGGCGTTGCAACAAATGGTCTTTTTGGTATTTAGCGTGATATGGATCATACAACAGTACAACAAACTTCGAACGTAAGAATGATATTGGTTCGTTAAGTAGTATGTTCTTTTTTTTTTTGCAACGGCGTTGCAAAAAATGGTCTTTTTGGTATTTAGCGTGATATGGATCATACAACAGTACAACAAACTTCGAACGTCAGAATTGCATTGGTCCGTTAAGTATTTTTTTTTTTGTTTTTTTTGCAACGGCGTTGCAACAAATGGTATTTTTTGTATTTAGCGTGATATGGTTCATACGATAGTCCTGTTCATACCAAAGTACCTGTCTACAGTATTACTTGGTTTGTTTTTTATTTTTTATTTTTTGCAACGGCGTTGGAAGAAATGGTCTTTTTGTAGTTAGCGTCATGGTTCATACGATAGTACTGGTCATACCAAAGTACCTTTCTACCCCACAAAATGCACCAAATCATCGATCGGACCAATTTTTTTTTTTGACAACGGCGTTGCAACAAAAGCCCTTTTTAGTATTTAGCGTGAGAAGTTTCATACGACTGTACGTTTCTACACAAATTGCACCAATTCAGCGATCGGATCATTTGTTTTTTGGCAACGGAGTTACAACCAATGCCCTTTTCCCTATTTAGCGCTACTAGGTGTTCATACGACTGTACTTTTGTACACAAAATGGAACAATTCAGCGATGGGGCCATTTTCCAAATTGGAAAATGTTCCTTTTTATCTTTTTTTCTTCTCACCTTTCATTCCACCCAAAAAACCCTTTTTTCCGTTTTTCGGGAACGGCGGTTCCAGTTACAAAAAATGGTTTTTTGATCCGTACGGTTTCACAGACAAATCCCCGCCCTTGCATTCGTCGTTGCAGGTTTTATTTGTCCAATTATTGTGACGATATTGTTTAACTCTTTCTCAGGTTAGTGGTAGAACGTCTTTACGAGAACAAGGACACGTTTACGGGCACCTTCTACGTTTTCGATTTTTTGAGAAATGGTTTTTGAGACATGATTACCACTGTCGCGTCGCTACGTTTTTGGTGATATCTTGTGAAAGAAGTTTCAAGTTGTACTACTATCCTTCTTTCATTCAATGTTTGCTCGTAACTCGGGTAAACTAGATTCACACAACAGTGATTCTCATTGTTTTCAAACAATAAAAAGATTGTCTCAAATACTGATAACATTTTACATTGCCAATGACACTGACGACTAATAGTGCTCGCAAGCGCGGTGACAACCCAAATTCAAATAAGAAAACGACAAGTTGTAAGAAGGGTAGATTGAAAGACCCACCAACCAATAGTCTTGACAAACATGATACCGATCAAAGAGATCATCGACAGGCAGTAATTAATAACCTTACAAAGGCTTTGAAGGGTGAGTCATATGGAACAGAGGAGTTTGTGAGGAACCTCAGTCTTGAGGTTACAACATGTTTCACTGCATTGTTGACGAGGGTTTACCTTGTATCAAAAATTATTGAATCCGAACCTACACCAGATTTCAGGAAGTCAATGTCTACTACTAACTCTGCGGAAAAGAAGAAGGGGAAGGGAAAGAAGAAAAAACCCGATACAACCTTAAGTGACTTAGGGCCTATTCCCCATCAAATAAACGTCATGGTGGATTTATTTTTGTTTGAAATTGACAACGGTATGACTGGAGTGTTGAAATTTTTGAGCAGGAAGCAATTAACCGATCGATTCAATGACTACGACATGGCGAACAAGTGGGATAGGTTCGAGTCACTGTTGAAGAATGTTAACGACACATCAGGCGTGGATGCTATTTATGGGCGCAACGTCGTCAACTACGTTACAATGAAGAAGTACATGATAATGTACCGTGAGATATTGGTTTGGTACATGAAGAATGTGAAGTATCCACCTGGGTCGGATATTTCGTCTGAGGATTTGTGTTTCCATACCAAAGGCGACAATTGTTCTCCCAGTCAGTTGAAAGGATACGTCAGATCAATGAGGAACTTCTTGGACTGCCTTATGGCAAAGACCTCTCTACGTGTTTCAATGACTCATAGCTGCAATCAGGTGGACTTAGACAAACATTTCAAGAAGCAGCGTATTGAATGCTTAAAATCCTTACCAACAGAAAACATCGAGTTTAAAGAACTTATTGTGTCAAACAATAAGTTGATGAAGATAACGGAACGAGAAACTGCTTTTCAGGAGCTCATTCGTGAACATTGGTTACGCTTTCAAGGGAAGGCGAAAAACCATTTGTACCATCATCGACATGAGACACGTCGACATCAAAGTTTTGACACACGAAGGTTTTTATCAGTATTACTTACCCGAATTAATTAACAATTCATTCGTCTTGGGCACCACGGTACTTTCTGGGGAGAAGTGGGTTCCAGTAGGATTTCATCGAAAAGGGGACACGCAAATTCCGGAAACGGGAAAAGTGTTATTACCACTCAATACTCAATTGGTTTTCCACTACGTCATCCACTACAAGCACACGGTCACAAAATATTACAACATACATTTCGATATCGATGAGGACCTTGTCACCCTGTCGCCATGCAAACATGGAACCGGAAAAATAGATCTGGCATATTTCAAGGTGCCGAAAGGAATCCTATATTTGGTGCATCAATGGCTTATAACAAAATTTGTCCAACACGGGAACAAGATTGGGGTAAACGTGGTCGATTCGTTGGAAACAGCATGTAATTTGTTCATTTCTCAAGTACTATGTGCATCAATGATTCGAGTCGACGGCGTTGGTTCGTCCTTTGATTGTTCAATTGACAATGTTTGTGAGAAAATGATACCAAAAGTCTTCAAAACCAATAACCAATCATTTGTCAGTTACGATCATGTGATGGAAACCATTGAAGATTTGGTATTGACCGAGAGGAATTTTCTAAAAGGAGCTATGGTCACCGAATCGACGGAGGGAAGTGTTCCGTATTTTCAAAGGAATGATCGATTGTACATTTTCCCAACGGCATGTGTTCTGAGTAAGACAAAATTTGCCCATGTCAATTTTGACGATAAACCAGAAGAACTTGTAACAGGTATTTTGGAACTGTCCGGATTGGAAGAACAACATAAGAATCAAACTTGTGTTACAAGATTCCTTCAATACGATGTTAACTCACAACAAGAGGTGCACCAACGAGTTTTTATGGAACACATTCCATACGTGTTCCGTGAGATATTCGTAATTGATCCGGAAGTTCTCCAACGTCATACTTGGGTGGAAGAATTCATTCAGTATAGCTACCTTCCAGAAATGGGTACCATATTTACCCCGTTGACAGAAAAACTAGCAATATATTTGTTGGAAAAGTCGGATGATCTATCATCGGCTAACCTTGTAGTTCAATTTTTGGACGATAAGGTTGTCAACAATTATGGAAAGGGAACGGGAGAATTGAATCTGGCATTCGAACACCTCCAGGGTCGTGACTTTGTTTTTTACGAACCATCGGACTTTCTAACTTGGGATTGCTTCAAAAGATCCAAGGTTCAAATAAATGAGTTCAACAAATCAAATAACACATACCGGGTAGGATGGGTTACTTTCAATCTCAATACGACAAATGATTCCAAGCGTGGATTCATACCACCCTGGGATGATAACGTTGACGGTGGCAATGTTGGCAAGACGAACAATATCAACGATGGGAGAAAGAACATCAGTGGATCGAAAGTAACCAGTAAGGGTTCGAAAAATAAGCCAAACGAATCTAAAGAATCGGGAATTGACACAAGTAAGGGTAATTCGAAGGATACTGGTTTGACTGACACAACGACTAAAACCTGTGAAAAAAAGGGTTCAAATGTAAGCGAAGAAATGATTATAGATGTTGCGAAAAATCATCTTAACGCCACTGTAACACTGCCAGTTTATCCTATCAAGATCAATGAGAAGGAAACCAAACGTGAATTCCAATGTTCTGTGCTGTTGAAAGATCAGGATCCAGAGATATTGTTTCCTATTTACGAAGTAAACGAACAAGTTCGTTACACTCCAGAAAAAAACAGACCAGTTGAAATTGGAGAAGTTTATAGGTACGTTTTCGGAGACTACGACCAATATGAACGAGTGGCGGGTTATATATGTACTTTCCACAAACGTAAGGTGGGGGAGAAACGACAATTTTGCCCATACTTTCAGATTTCCGGCCTGAAAGAAACCAATCCTCGACGCATTAAAAAAGTATCGGATTTAGTAAAATGTTTCAGCAAGGATGTTGGGATTCGTGACCCGACGGATGGAAGTGAGGAGGTATCCGATTCATCTTCTGACACAACCACAACCGTGTCAGAGTACAGCACCAGTTCCACCAAATCATCCAAGATTGGATGAGTGAGGCATACTATGTTACACCAAATGCAAGCATCCGTTTGTAACTTATCCATTATCCTTCATAGTTCTTTATTCAATCTATATTATGCGAAATATTGATCATGAAATTGCAGCCTAATTCGCACAATCATAAACATACTAACTAATATTACTAGGACTAATAAATTTTAAAACTGACTCAAGTATAAGTAGAAGATTTCTGGTCAATTCTGTTTCATTCATCCAATGACACACATTTGCACTCGAAAACTGCCTAGGAATCACTATTTGGGTACATGCAGCAATGCCAGAGGGGACTAAAATTGTTCTAAATCTCATACTGACTAAAGTATCAGCCTGTTTCTTGTCCAGTTTGTTTCATAGTCTACCCCATCCATAGTATGAGCAATATACATCCTGAAATTGCAGTCAATGCCACACATTTGCACTCTAAAACTGACTAGGACTCACTATTTTGGTACATGCATGTCCAGGGACAAACATTATTCTAAAATTCACACTGACTAAAGTAACAACCTGTTTCTTGTCCAGTTTGTTTCATAGTCTACCCCATCCATTGTAGGAGCAATATTCATCCTAAAATTGCAGTCAATGCCACACATTTGCACTCAAAACTGACTAGGACTCACTATTTTGGTACATGCATGTCCAGGGACAAACATTATTCTAAAATTCACACTGACTAAAGTATCAACCTGTTTCTTGTCCAGTTTGTTTCATAGTCTACCCCATCCATTGTATGAGCAATATTCATCCTGAAATTGCAGTCAATGCCACTCATTTGCACTCTAAAACTGACTAGGACTCACTATTTTGGTACATGCATGTCCAGGGACAAACATTATTCTAAAATTCATACTGACTAAAGTATCAGCCTGTTTCTTGTCCGGTTTGTTTCATAGTCTCCCCAATCCATAGTATGAGCAATATTCATCCTGAAATTGCAGTCAATGCCACACATTTGCACTCTAAACTGACTAGGACTCAGTATTTTGGTACATGCATGTCCATGGACAAACATTATTCTAAAATTCATACTGACTAAAGTATCAGCCTGTTTCTTGTCCGGTTTGTTTCATAGTCTCCCCAATCCATAGTATGAGCAATATACATCCTGAAATTGCAGTCAATGCCACACATTTGCACTCAAAACTGACTAGGACTCACTATTTTGGTACATGCATGTCCAGGGACAAACATTATTCTAAAATTCACACTGACTAAAGTATCAACCTGTTTCTTGTCCAGTTTGTTTCATAGTCTACCCCATCCATTGTATGAGCAATATTCATCCTGAAATTGCAGTCAATGCCACTCATTTGCACTCTAAAACTGACTAGGACTCACTATTTTGGTACATGCATGTCCAGGGACAAACATTATTCTAAAATTCACACTGACTAAAGTATCAACCTGTTTCTTGTCCAGTTTGTTTCATAGTCTCCCCAATCCATAGTATGAGCAATATTCATCCTGAAATTGCAGTCAATGCCACTCATTTGCACTCTAAAACTGACTAGGACTCAGTATTTTGGTACATGCATGTCCAGGGACAAACATTATTCTAAAATTCACACTGACTAAAGTATCAACCTGTTTCTTGTCCAGTTTGTTTCATAGTCTCCCCAATCCATAGTATGAGCAATATTCATCCTGAAATTGCAGTCAATGCCACACATTTGCACTCTAAACTGACTAGGACTCAGTATTTTGGTACATGCATGTCCATGGACAAACATTATTCTAAAATTCATACTGACTAAAGTATCAGCCTGTTTCTTGTCCGGTTTGTTTCATAGTCTCCCCAATCCATAGTATGAGCAATATACATCCTGAAATTGCAGTCAATGCCACACATTTGCACTCAAAACTGACTAGGACTCACTATTTTGGTACATGCATGTCCAGGGACAAACATTATTCTAAAATTCACACTGACTAAAGTATCAACCTGTTTCTTGTCCAGTTTGTTTCATAGTCTACCCCATCCATTGTATGAGCAATATTCATCCTGAAATTGCAGTCAATGCCACTCATTTGCACTCTAAAACTGACTAGGACTCACTATTTTGGTACATGCATGTCCAGGGACAAACATTATTCTAAAATTCACACTGACTAAAGTATCAACCTGTTTCTTGTCCAGTTTGTTTCATAGTCTCCCCAATCCATAGTATGAGCAATATTCATCCTGAAATTGCAGTCAATGCCACACATTTGCACTCTAAACTGACTAGGACTCAGTATTTTGGTACATGCATGTCCAGGGACAAACATTATTCTAAAATTCATACTGACTAAAGTATCAGCCTGCTTCTTGTCCAGTTTGTTTCAGCACAGTGTACCCCATCCATAGTATGAACACTATTCATCCTGAAATTGCAGTCAATGCAACACATTTCCACTCTAAAAATAAGTACTAGGACTCACTATTTTGGTACATGCATGGCCAGGGACAAACATTATTAGAAAATTCATAATGACTAAAATATAAGGCTGTGACTTCTCAATATGGTTTCATAGTCTCCCCAATCCATAGTATGAGCAATATTCATCCAAACATATCAGAAAATAACACACTTTGACACTCAAAAAGTAAATGAGAAACACTAATTTGGTTACTTGTTCATACAAAAATCAAAAAACTAATAACCAAAATTTACGGAGACTACCCTTGGTACACCAGATCTCAACGGAGGAATCGATCCACTGGACACGTTCACCACTATATCAACAACCAATTATACGTGATCGGGAAAAGTTACACTACATAAAGCTAGTCAGTTTTTGAACCATATAATTGGTGTGCACCGTCCCAATACTACAATAATAAAAAATTTATACAAAAATAATACGTAGGACACACCTTGGACATATGTCTACGGGGGAATCGATCCAATGGACACGTTCACCTCTACCGGTATATCAAGAACCAATCATATCCAAAGGGGAAAAGTTACACTACTTAACGCTAGTCTGTTTATGAGTCAGACAATTTATGTGCGTCGTACCAATACCATATTAAAAAAATAGTACCAAGGAAGTACGAAGAATACATCTTGTACACATCTCTATGGAGGTATCGATCCACCGGACACGTTCATCTCAACGATATATCAAGAACCAATCGCATGCAGATGAGGAAAGTTACATTACTTAAAGAAGCTTGTCTGTTTTTGAATCAGACTATTTGCGTGCACCGTCGTAGTGTTGGTACCGGTACGTAACAATAGTAAGAATTATGCGTGAACGGGAAAAAGCAGCCACAACCAAAAACTGCAAGTTACAACGCCTGGAGAAAACAACAAATACCAACTTTATGATGCGGCGTGGGAGTACGAACGTTAGGTGTACTGTGGTACAAATAGGTGCATGACTGCGTTACAAATGGGAAATAACAGGAAAATGAAAAACAAAACACCGAAACCAACACACAGAACAACAGTTGTGCCAACCCGGGGTACTGTCTTCTCCAAGGATTACAACAAACAGATGCACGAGCTAAACCACGATGATGTAAACAACGACGGAAACCCGTTTCTATATCATTTCGAAACAGGATTTGATGCCTTGTGTGCCAAAAACGGACACTTGGTTAACACAATCCTTAGTGGATGCCAGAAGATAGAAGAAGTGCGACAAAGACTCAACAGCAAAAAAGGACATTTCGAGGAGGACGAAGCTTTGAACATTTGGGAACAATGCTTCAAGTACATAACCGAGGAAGTATTTCCCGACTACAAAGAAGGGAACACTGACGGGATGGACCATGTATGGGCAATGGGAGTCATTCTTGCATACATTACATGTGGTTATCCCGCATTGAAAACATCGGAAGACATTAAGTGCTACGACAACGTGGGTATTGGACCGGAAGTAAAATCAATAGAACGAGAGAGAATGATACAAGACGGTCGTACTTTCCCGGCAAAAAAATGGAGTAATCTGACACCGGAGGCAAGAGAACACATAAAAGAATGTATACATTACCACCCTGGGAACCGTCCTTGTATGACGTACATTTGGTTCAACAACTGGCGCAAAATGACAAATGAGGCAATCATCGAAACTGACAGATTGGAATGGTATTGCAGATCAAAAGACGATAACGAGTGGTACTCAACACAAGAAATATTGCCGCCAATTAAAGAAGAGAACATAAATAACAAAAACACGGAAAAAAAATGTACCAAACATAAGTGGGATTCGTTCATGAACAAAGCAAGAAAACAGTCAAAAAAGAAAAAACGGAAGGTAAAAGAAGTGACAAACAGGGGGGGAAAGAGCGAACAAGACGAAAACGAGTGGAAAATTGAGAAATGGCTAAGTCTTTACGAAAAACGTTGGAATTCGCCAGAAGATTTAGAGGAATATAACAACTATCCCGTTCCTTGTGGAGCATGGGGACGCGTGAAACACTAACTCTGCAACTCTGTAAGGATTCCATTACAAAAAAAACAATGACAATATCGAAGGTATCGCCGGTACAAATTAAGTGCAAAAAATAGAACGGAAATTATGTAAAATATCACCTAAAAAAAATATACATTCAAAAAAAATACTCATCAGAAAGCAACAAAACAACAACAACAAAATTCCATCCGTTTAACCTACAAATAGTGATCCATTCCATAATTAATTCAGGGGGGAGTGTCAACCACCCAAAATATAGAATTTACTGCAACGGCGTTGCAGAAAATTGAAAAACAATAAGTAGATAAATAAATATGGAATGATATGGTACCGTAGGGTAAGTACGGTAGGGTAGGGAAGAACAAAATGTTCGGGTCCGCGCCAAAATTTTGAGGACTCCACATTCCAGAATATCACGGCACGCTCGAAAATAAGATAGGCAGGCGACAGTACAAGAACAACACTCACAGATAGTACAATTAGTTGAAATACAGCTATTCCTTGGAGACAGTAAATCAAGAGCTTACAGTGTGTACAGTAGGAATGAAAAAAAAATACCAAACGATTCCTACAAACAACATTATTATCATAAAAATAGCGCGCCAAATCAATCAAAGGTAAAAATGGTAAGTTGATGTGCACGAGTTAACAAAAAAATTATGGTGGAACTGAGTACTATTTGCAGTCCGGTGACAGGTAGAACCATTGTTACCAATAACACAAACAGCCCAAACAGCAGTGTATCGGGAAGTGACCGAACAAACACAAACGATAGCCAAACATATACAACCACCAACAGTAGCAACAGAAATATTCTACTGACAACAAAACAATACGATAACGATAACTTGGAAAACAACATTGTCAAACACGTCAAAGAAAAAGCATTCAGGAAATTTAAATTCCCGCCAGAGATTACATTCGTGAAGGCGACGATATTCAAAATTGTAAAACAAGCGAATAACAATGAAATATCAAATACAATCGATATAAAAGACCAAAAGTGGAGTGGAATTTATTGCCGAGCAGTGACTGCGTGTAGGCACAATGCTCAAACTCTTGCCAGGAAAAACTACAAAGGTACGCAACCAACAAGAAAATGACTGCCGGCATGCAATCGTTCATAATCCATTCTAACATTTTGGTCGTATTAACACTGACACGTAGACGATAAAAGAAACAACCAGATACCAGATAGTTTCCCAGGAACGGTTCTAATCACGGACACCCAAGACGTTAACTCAGAAAATAGGTACCAATTGCACGAAGACTATCGGCGGAAAAATTCACCAGAATTCAAATACTTCATGAAAAGAATTCTTGGAGCTGTGTCACCAAAACAGACAGACTTCAAAAGAAAATCAGTCAGAATGACAATCAGTACCATTTTCACACCAAGCGATGAAGCTTTTGCATTGCTTTTCCTTTACAACGACTACGACTCGTGGATAAACACAACAAAGGGCACGAGGTTGAGAAAAAAATTCACTGACGGTAAGTCTGGAAATAAGGAGGGGTGGAGTAACGAGGGACAAGATCTTTACGAATACCTAGTAAGCGAATTAGAAGAATGAAGGGAGGAACAACAGTCAAAAGAATTAGAGACGGAAATACTTAAAATGTACCAAAAGCAAAATGGCAATCGTAAACAACAAGATAAGGAGGAGAACAAAGAGGGAAAAACACGGAAGCGAAAACGTACCTTGGTTGAGATTCTTGGCGAAGATGATGAGGACTACAAATTTTTCATGGAATACAATAAAAACGAACAAGAGTAATGGATGATATCAACATCAATAGTAGAACGGCTAGTTCATTATTATTTTTATGGTTAGCACAATATTGTTCCGGGTCTTCTGTTCGAATATAATAAAAATCAACAAGATAATTTCAAAAGCTGATAAAATACTTTCGTATTTGTTACAAAATATGTTTGTTGTATTTCCGTATTTGATAAGCGTAGCGTGAATATTGTAAAATGTCGGAGAGTATTGCAAATGCGGATAAAATATTTTCTTATTAGTACAAAAATATGGTTGTTGGCTTTTGATATTCGAAAAAGATAGTGTGAGTAACGTGAAAGTGACGTAACAGAATACATTGCTGGTTATCAAGAAGCTCCTATATTTGTTCAGAAAATGGTATCAACGCTACGACAATATCAGTGTACATAGAGGATATTATTACATAAGATGAATTTTGTGTGGAAAATAACAAAAATTAAATGAGGAATAAATATTAACGGGGTAAGCATGAAACAAAATTGTAGAATAGAAAAATTTGGAAGCAACCATGAAACAAGGGATGAAAATATGGATAGGAAAATAGTCCTACTTGAAATTGTTGCCAGCAAAAATAGGTAGAGAATTATTTATTGTGCGCGAAACAAAATGTTTCGGAATATTTTAAAATATC
This sequence comes from Pseudo-nitzschia multiseries, assembly GCA_037355745.1. Classification (NCBI taxonomy): domain Eukaryota; phylum Bacillariophyta; class Bacillariophyceae; order Bacillariales; family Bacillariaceae; genus Pseudo-nitzschia; species Pseudo-nitzschia multiseries. Next base: position 18,526,249 of record CM074784.1, on the reverse strand, counting down.
GCACGAATTTTACGAAAGCACGAGCATCGTTTATGTGACGAATGAAGGTGCAGAGTTGCAAAATTACTGAAACTAAGGCTCTCAGAAAATCAAAAGTCTCATTATTAGTTTATGTTCATATACAGCAAAGAAGATAAAAACTTCTTTATTTGGGGGTACAAAAACTAGGAAACAAACAGTAGATTTGTGTTTGTCGTGTACGTCACACAAGCAAGATTTGGGGTTCTTCAGGAATCATGCGCATTTTAGGGTCAAACTCCACTGGTCCCCCTTTGTAATTTCCTTGATTTTATGAAATTAGTGTCGAACTCAAAACAGTTTGACGCACAGTACATCTTTTTACTAGTAATAAGCTTTTCAACAGTATATGGGTATATAGGATTTGCACATGGTCCCAAAAAATTAGCTTTTTCCATTGCATGCATAATTCATACCAGTACGGTAGTAAGAATGTCAAAAGCAAGACTTGAGTGTTGATGTGCAATATTTCAATTCAATTTCATTCCTTTTTTCTCATGGTCTATCTTATAAGAAGTACATACAGTAGTGAGAAGAATGTTGAAAGCACGACTTGATTGTTGATGATGTGCAATATTTCATACCAGTTCCATGCCTTTTTACTCTCCTGTTCCATCATACTTCCTCCATTTCAAAATAACATTTGATTAGACACATACAAAGCTGCGTATATATCAAATTTTAACCAATTGAGATTGTTCTTTTTGGGTTGAGCTCTCTTCAACTAACTCCTCTGATGGGTTGAACGTTGGAGATCTAAGTGGTATTGGTCTGCATTTCATCGGGAATTTGAGACAGCCTGTTACGCTGTGCAAAAGTGATTTTACCAGTTGAAATGGTTCTACTCCTGCTTTTAACATCTGGATATTTCCACCTGCAAGCTAGTAAGACACTGAACTTTGCAAGGATGCAGTGGTTGAAAACAACAAGGATGCTCTTGTACTCTTATTTGTGTTCCAAAGAGACCAATTTTTATGTGTTTGGGTGTCAAATTGAATTATTTTAGAAACGCAACGCAGGAAAAAAAACTCAAGAGGATAAAGTTTTGATCATGTGATTGTGTTTGTTAGTGGTTTTCCAAATTATAAATATTTCTACACAAAATTGAAGGTTATTATGAAACACACATACATTGCTTCATCAAAGGTTATTTTGAAACGGAGGAAGTACATGTAAGTATTAAGAATATTGAAAGCAAGACTTGAGTGTTGATGTGCAATCTTTTAATTCAATTCCATTCCTTTTTTCTCTCATAGTCTATCTTGTCCACAGTAGCCTTGAGCGTTGATGTACATTTCACGTCAATTCTATTCCTTTTTTCTCTAATGGCTTATCATATCCACGGCATGGAGAATGTTGGTAGCAGGACTTGAATGTTGATATGCAGTATTTCGATTTAATTCCATTTTTTTCTTTTGTGGGCTACCTTGTCCACAGTGCAAAGAATGTTGATAGCAAGACTTGAGTGTTGATGTGCAACTTTTCATTTCATTTCATTCCTTTTACTTCATGATACATCTTCTCTATATGAAAATGAGACTTGGGTATTGATATGCAAGCTTTCGTGTCAATTCCATACATAGTATGAAGAATATTGATTGTGAGAGGTAGGTGTTGATGTTAATTCAACACAATAGTAAGAAGAATGTTGATGGCAAGACTTGGGTGCTGATGTTCAAATTTTCAGGTCAATTCTGTTTGACATGCAAACTATCAGGTCAATGCCACTTCTTTTTGTTTTATGGCCTATCCTATTTTCTGTATGAAGAATGTTGACAATGAGATCTAAGCATTGATGTGCAAACTATCTTGTCAATTTAATTTCACAATGCAATTACAGTTTGAATATTGAATCCATAAATGGGCAAATCAATTATCACCAGCAGTGAACATAACTGCAAACCTCTGTAACTTTTATTTTACATCCAGTGCTAGGCCTAGTAATAGCAACAGCAATTGTTTGGACCAGTCATCCCTCTGCACTTCCTGGGAGTAGGCAATGGGATTACAATTGTTTGGATTTTTTAGAGCAATGATAATAAGGGCTGGCTCTATTTTGGCTCTATTATTGCTTGGGGTTGCTCAAATTGCATACAGTAATTGATAACCTGGGCGATTTGCGATATTTCTATCATCACAACCTGTATTTTTTAATATTATTCCATTGCAGATATGTACTGCATTGTGCACCTACTACACTTGCTGACAAATAATAAACTAGCTCCATACAATTCAAAATCCTTACCGTTTCCTCCAAAATATAATTTTTGTCAGTTCCACGAGGTTTGACATGGAGATTCTCTGTTGTGTGAAACACTGCATGTTACAAGTCATGAGAAAAGAAGCCTCACATATTGACAATTTCAGGCCCCTGCATCTTACCAAATGATTTGTCCTCCATGGAATGATGACTTCAAAGAAGGTCTGGATGCCACGGAGCATACTACACATACTTATGGGACATAAAGTATTTCTGAAGTATCTCAGGCAAATCAACAAAATTTTGACATCCATTAGCTGCAGAGGCCGTGACCAAACCAGTACCTATAACAAAAGTAGGAATCCTGTTCTCACCCTGTTTTGTGATATTGCATTAAAAAATTATGAAAAAAAGGAACCACAAATTATGAATAGTGTACTAGTTGCAGTCAGGATTTTATTCTATTTTCCTCAGATCTCCATATTTCCTGCCAAGGTATTGATGACTCTCTTGTGCCAAGCACCATTCTGAACCCATCCAATTGCAATTAGCCCATTGATGCTACTTGTCTTTGAATATGTATCCATCCGATTGAAGCCTGTACTTCTTCTACTCAGCACCAAGGCCAGCAATAGTAGCAAAAGACCAACTAACAAAATTTAATTAAACAATATTCTGGATAATGGCAAGCTAATTTAAAACAGAGCCAGGAAGATATCTGTCTCATTTTTCTTTCTCTCTCTATCCAAAGAACAAGAGACATTTTTGCATTCTTTTTCTCCAGCAGCACCAAAGTGATATTTTTTCAATAGCACAGGAGCAAAGAAGCACAGGAGCAAAGAATGCAGCATATATGTGCACTTATCTCACTTTTCATCTAAATCAGATGATTTAACGTACATACAACTAGGTAGGTAGCCAGTAGTAGTACTGTAGAGGAGTTTTCAGAAAAAGACACCAAGACATTTTACAAACATTGATGATGGGAAATGCAAAGTTGACAAAGGCAACACCATTGACAACAAAACATCCATAACTTACTACTAGTAGGTTGCTTTAATGCAGCACCACGGCAAACTAGTACTACTAGCCTCGTCTCCTCCTGCTGCCATAATCAACAAAAAACAGTCTAGTATGGCTGATCACCACATCACCTCTGGAGGTTGAACATTTCAATGACTGAAGCGTAACATGATTGCCAATTGCATTACCACAGTTTTCATCCCATGTGACATAATATGAGGTTGAAACCGTCCTTCTTGTTGTTGAACTGGCTCGGTCTGATTTCTCCACATCACAGAGTATTGTTGTACCTTTGCTACGAGGTATTCATAGTCATACGGTGTTGTTTGTACGATAGTACCAAAAAACAATCACAATACGGTGCAGTTTGAAGTTGCGTACTATCGGTACGAAAGGAGGAAAGGAAATGTAAGTTTCAAGTTTGGCAGTTCCTAATCGTGACACTTGCAACATACGAAAACACCACCAGATCTCACTGGGCCGTGACCTAACGATACAACAAATATCCTGACACTGGTACGAGTGCCCTTCTCAGCTGCAACCAAGGAACTCCTCGCAGTTTGCCCTCTCTGGGGCCAGTGAGTGGATCGGGACGTTTATAGTCGAAACCATCTTGTATCTCTGTCCGCCAGAGAAATAGAAACAAGACAAGAACCGCATAATCTACCTTTTATGCATCGAATCATATCTCGTTATGGTGAACAAGGCAAACAACAACGCGTCGCACGACGATATATTGGATTCATTCCTGACTACGATCGAGAGTAAATTGCGGGGTCCGTTTTCATCTCTCGATCTGGCCAAGGCTGTTTCGACTACCGCGTTGCGTGGATCCGCCCATGTTGCTGCTACCATCCGTTCTGCTTCGGACGATGCCCACGATCCCGCCCGAGAATATTTGCAAAACCTCTCGTCCGTCTTTGGACGAACCAACAAGGTCATCCAATGCCGGATGCTGATCGGATTGCTCGGTTTGAACGACATGCGAACCAACAAACTCGGAGGTGACGGAAATGCTTACAACAACGAAGCGGCTGGTCAATATTTGACACCCGAAATCATCCGCATCCTCCACGAGACGCAAGAATCGTCGCTCCACGAAGATTGGGTCAGGACAACATCCGGTTTGATCGAGGGTGTCATGTTTCGAACGAAAGGCGACAAAAATTGTGGGAATACGAGAGAATCGTGCCGCAGCGAAGAGGCGGCAAATATTATCCGTGAAACGGGAACGGAAGTTTGCGAGAAGGTCGAAGGACAGATTCAAAATGTGGGCCGGCCATACAGCTTCAACAGTAAACCCGACAACATCAAAGAAGAACAGGCGTCTATAGACGAGGACAAAGCGAAACCAAGCAGTACCACTTCTGCTGCCGTCGCGAACAAACGAAATAGAGGATTTACAATAGAAAAAGTTATTCCGTCATCATCGCAGCCTGCCATCAAAAAGGAAGAAAAAGTGCGATCATCCGTCAAGAAAGAAAACAATAATACCGGAGGCGCAATCGAGCAACCTTCGCCCGATTTGAATGCCTGTTTCGCACCCTATCGCTATTCTCTGATATCGACACCGATTTTGAACACCGTCATACCCGAGTTTCACTCGTCAAAACCCAAAACCAACAACGCCAATGGCGTTAGTGACAGCAACTGTCACTTCCAGGTCAATCCAGCGGCCAATATTCTCCAGATCGACCTGCAATTAGAAGCTCAGAGAGCAAAGGAACACGGAACCGGTGTTCCAACGAAAGCAAAAAGTAGCAGCAGCAGCAGCAGCAATGGCACCAGAAGCAACAATCCGAAGCAAAGCTGCAAATAGCGGAAAAGCTGCTTTCCCACCGGGGTTCCGTCCGGCCAAGCTAGTTCCAACCCAAAGCAGTACTTCCAGCGCGTCGAGCGGCAAAAAATCGGATGCTCGAGCTGGTAGCAGTAGTTTGTTTATGCCAAAGAGAAAGCCATCGGCGAATTTGTTCAACACCACGACGAAATTCCGACCACAACCAGCGAAAACAGTGCTTCGACGAAAAGCAGGCGGAGCCCAAGGCTCTCTTGAAAAGTGGGGCCACTGCGAGCGGCGGGGGTGCTATATTGAACAAGCTAGGCGGTGGGAGTGCCGGTTCGGGATTAACTGCCGCACGCCGTGCCCGCCCCGGTGGGGTTGGTCGTTTCAGTAGCAACAGAGACGCCGCTCGTGGGGGCGGAAAAGTTAGCAGAATGAAGATGATCGACGATGACGATGTTGATACCTTGACAAAACTTCAACAATCCAATGCCAGCGCCAACATGAGTGCCGCCGAATTGCGAGCCTCCAAGCGAAAGCGTATCTTAGAGAAGGCCGCCGCTAACCAGCGACTGAAGAAGCAAAAAGTATTATCACCTGCTCTCCCCGGCATGCAACCGGCTGCGGCAGCAAGGGCAAACAGAGCTCAGCAAGCAGTTCCACAACAACAACAACAACAAACATTAGAATCGTGGCAAACACTCTTGCGCGATCGTTCCAACAAAATGTCGCAGGAGGACCGAGTTCGAGTCGAGAAGTTCTTCACAACCACCAACGCAGCCGAGCGATCTACCCTTTTGTCACCGGCGGATGGTGGGCCGATATACAAAATGAAAATACACGAACAACGGGGGACAGATCCCGCTACGGGACAAGAAATCAAAGAAACTTTTTACCTCGAATTGGATTACAACACTGGTGCCACGTCGCAATCGAAAAAGACCAAACGGTATTGAAAAAAGAACCCCGATCTTCACACAATTCCAGGAGTGTGGTCGTTTTCGAGTGGATGTATTGAATCGATTCGAGTCGAGTCCCATCTATTCTTCGGGTTGCTCTACGTTGATTGTTTCAACTCAACGCCTTTTGATTGACGAACGTTGGGATATTCACTGGTGTGAAGCTTGCAGACGGCGGAATTAACACTTCTTGTTAATTCAAATAGTCGCTACGGGTAATTACTATTTACTCTATATATTTAACACTTTATGAATAGTATAGCGGATCACAGTCCAGTTTCTGCTGAATACTAGACAATCTATCATCGTTTCGAGGCCTTGTCTGAGACGAATGCTTGGTACTGGAAAACCGTAAGTTCGGGGGAAACGAGTTGAAATGGGTAGTATGGTAGAACTACAGAAGTAGTCGTCCCTGAGAACGAAGAGATCCAACCTGTTTCATTACGACATACCGACAGCAGAATATCAATAATGATCATAGAAAGAGAAGGAAGTACTGACATGCATTCTTTACGACCATTTCGGAGGTCATGAAGGATAGATACATTGGGAATTCGGAAATCTCAGTTCCAGACAATTCTGGCACTGTCATACAAAATTCTACCAAAATCTTTCCGAAACAACATACTGGTAGTCACCATGATAGAATTGAACGGCCAGATTAATACGAACATGTCGTTAATGATGAAAATCCTGTATATTGTGCACAAACTACCGGATCGGACTCAAACAAAGCATAACAGTTGGCACGAATAGCAAGGGCTCCAAGCCTTCACCCAGGTGCAAACACAGCTTAATCATTATTTGTTGCCATTCGTTGCAGATCCATTTTCCGGGATTTTCTCCTACGAGTACCGTACGAAACGATTCGCTGCCACGGAAACTTAACTTTCGTGATGACCTTGCTCGATCTCTCAAACGAAGTGGGATGTATGGTCCCAAAAACGAAGTCATCAGCCTTCGAAGCACTTCGAATATTGGATGGCAGTCGTCTAAACAGAGCAACTCATGAATCAAGTCTGTTCAGATCCGACGGGTCGACATCCAATCCCAACCCGATGCAGCATCACGTATGATACCATTCGACTGTGTCTACACGAATGAACAAAACCAATCATCCCGTGCTGTATTAGCAACGACTGTTCCAAGATGTCACGTAATCCTCAAATTTTGTTTCGAAGCATCAATCGAATCTGTGAAAATAGTAGAACCGACGACATATTGAAAACTGAACCTGACACTAGAGCTCTTCTGCAATTGCAATGTGTGATCTATTGGCATCAATTGTTGTCACGAATTTGTCACGAAACAGAATTATCAGTATGTTTGCCAACGGGAAAGACAGATCGTCATGACTTGAAACTGCATTGATTTGATTGATTGATTGATTGATTGATTCATTCATTCGTTGATGTATATTCCTTCATGACTGCATGCAAATGCAGAGTCGCGAAGCGTGCAATGTACGAGTATTGCATTGGCATGCTGATGTGCTCATTCAAAATACGAAAATACGAAGTAATTCACAATAATGACGTCTTCAAAAGGATTGGTCTTCTTCATTATCTGTAGTAGGATTGAAACGGTACGTAGGATGAGAAGATTGTGAGACCCGCAACTCAGTTACACGTTTTTTTTTTTCAAATGCAGAAGGTAAGTCGGCACTTTGATTCACTCTCAAAACGATTAACGTTCATGGCATCTTAGATGGGAAATGATTAACGATCGTGGCATCTTCAATCTGCCTACCGTATTGACCTTCATGGCATTTTTCAATCTGCCTTAATTTTTTATTCAAAAAATATCGAATATGGCGAAAGCCACATTGAATAATGGGACTTGGTCTCCCCAAATGCAAAAGGGAAACTCGGCACTTGGAAAAAGATGATCAACACCTCAATGAAAGCCAAACTCATACGAGAACTTATAAGTGACACGTTTTTGGGGTGAAAGAATTGTGAGACTTATTTCCTTAAATTCGAAAGAAAAATCGGCATCTAAGACCATTCGTGGAACGTCGAACACTTCATTGATTAAGCCTCCTCGAAAATCGGCTCGTATAACACGAAAATGCTGATCGAGATTGGGAACGGACCAAACTTCTGCGAGTAGAAGTAATAGATGAGGGTGTGCCACATCGGCTTTCCCGAGCTGCCGTAGAATACTTCGCCGTCCACATTGGAACTATTTTTTGCCTATGTCAGTTGATAATTAAGCGCCGTAGGTTATGGAGTGACTGCCGTGGAGCCCATGCGAATTACAACGAATCCAAGTTTTTTAATTAAGTCATTCCTCGCCGGAACGAGCAAAGGTCTCAGAGAACAAGGGATTTTTCGATACTTCGGCTCGAACTATGGTGTCGGCCACAATATCAGTCTATTGTCCAAGGAACGAAGCAGCGAAAGAAATGGAATTCAATGATGTACTGGTCAAATGGAGCAAGAATGCGGAAAACGCATGTAGACATAATTCAACTTACAAGCCAGAAACAATCGCGAACGAACCACACAAAAATATACAAACTTCGCTATCATGTACGCTATGATTGTTCCCAACGAGACGATGCTGCTAACATCAGCGAAATCAGAAATCAATCGTATTGACGAGCGAAAGGTAAACATCACTGTTACCGACGACGAAACCGTTGCGTGCAGCGATAGCGACTGTAGCTCCATGAGTCTCTGCACTAGTGACAGAAACTCATGCAAGTCAGCCCTCAAGACAAACACAACCGGTCGCATCAAGAAGCGAGTCGCGTTCGACGTCGTCATCATTCGCAGTTATCAGCAGACCATGGGCGACAATCCAGGTGTCAGCTACGGTCCTCCGATCCAACTCGATTGGGATTACGAAGAACACGAAAACATCGACATCGATGAATATGAAATCGCACGTGGACACTCACGTCGCACCATGAGACAGATGGTCATGAACTACTACCAGCGAAAGAGCCTGTTGAAACGAGAATACGGGTTCACCGAGGAAGAACTCAAGCAAGCGAAGAAGGACGTAAACCGGGTCAAGTTTCTTCGTGACGTGACGAAGTCGCTACTCCCAATGATGAAAGTAGAAGACGCAGTTGAGAGTGCCGGTAGAAAAGCGAGGCGACTGGTTGGCATGAAAAAGTAAGCGAACGGATAAAAACCGATCCACAATTTTGTTCCTACAACGACTAGAATATATCCCTTTGACTATGTAAAATTAAATGACAAATTTTGAACTATTTATACACGAGGTATCGTTGCCGCTAGATGAACTCCACCAAACACCTTTCCCGTCACACTTACGGGGGCCCTGCTAGAAAATTTTAAGAAAACACATGCACATAGTTGAAAGCAGCGTTTTCGTTACGAGATTATGTTTGAGTTATTAGTACAACCACGAAGGACTTTATTTGAATTTCATTTACTCCCAACCACGTCGGTGTCGTGGAACTTGACCACCATTTTCATCACCGACACCACCTCCTCGCCATTTGTCTTTGCCATCATCACCACCGGCTTCTCCTTCTTGATTTCCTTCTTTATCATCATTGCTGTTGCTTCCATCTCCTTCTACTCTTTACCTTTCCATCACCCAAAACCTTCTTCATCTCATTTGTTCTCATCATGACCAACCCTCTTGCTCTGCTTTGTCATCTCCTCCTCCTTCTTCATTTTCCCCTTCTCCTTCCTGATGTCCAGCATCTTGATCTTCTTGAAGTTTGTCATCAACGCCATTCTCTCCTTGGTATTCTCTTTCTCCCTTGTCATCACCAGAAACGTCGGGTTCTTCGTCCGGATCTCCTTCTTTATCACTTCCTTCGTTTCCTCCATCTTCGCCTTCATCGTCGTCCCCCCCTGAGGACACTCCGAACTGTCCTTTTCTGTGAAGAGTCTCGTCGGCTTTGTTATACCTCGCACATCCATTCTGAACCACTATTACTTCCTCGTCGTCGTAATCCCAAAATGTCGACAACTTTAGAGTGCGTTTTTGACCCTTCGACTCAAGAAGCTCATCGCCGGGTGTAAAGACATACCGGCATTGCGACATATACGTCCATTCCCGAGGAATCGGTTCAAAGCCACCTAAATCAGGTGATGGTGGAGTTTCGCTTCCACGCCTATTGTGGATTTGAATACTCACAGATTCCACGTTGTTTCCGGGGCTGATTGTGATTTCGTCATATTCACGATCGATTTTTCCGTTGCCATAGGCTTCAGCCAAGTACACCGAGAAGGCTGTGTAGTATGGGATCGCATCAACACTAACACCCTCTTGGAGGAGGTAATACTCGTACGTATCGTACCAGTAATCGATTTCTCTCTGCACGTAGCTGGTCTGGGCCCAATCCTCCTCTAGAAAAAGGACGGGGTCTTTTCCATCGCTGAATCGAATGACAGCGGTGAGCCTTGCTTGAAAATGCGGAGGTTTTCCATCGAATAAAATATATGGACCCGAGTAGAGCCCTGTAGTTTCGAGGATCTTCTTGAGAATTTGGCGCACGGGGTGAGGAGGATACACAAACTTCCATACCAGATAATGAAGGGGGGCGGGCATTAGTTTTTGCGCTTGTTGCGATGGAAAGGTGTTGAAAACGAGCAGGTACAACATGGATACAGCAAATACGGTTTCGATTGTCTTTTTGCGTCTCCAACCCGAAGTGTTCGGTGCTGTCGTTATCGGTTTGTCGTTCTTTTTGATATCGAATGCGTCTGCTGAATTCCCTTTGCCATCGTTAGGATAAGCGAAGAAGCATACCCAACCAAGAACAGATAGATATTCGAAAATATGCATCACCATTGCCAACTCGATACCAATGTGCAATATCACAATGGCGATGAAAGTGATTTTTCTTGTCTTTAGGGGCCAAATGGTGATGAAACAAAGCATCTCGATGATAAGTGACAACCATGTTTGCAACTTGATGGGGAGCATGCGGTTGTACAAGAGATCTATTACGAATTCTGGATAGAATCGTCCGAGCCCCTCGTCGTACCAACACCATGAAAGAGCATCACCTCGTCTCCAAGTCTCAGAGTTGAATTTGCCTAGTGCTGCTCCCATGTACACCATGCAGGTGTACACTTGCCAAAAACGAAAGGGCCACATCGGCCAAGATGTCGACAAATTGAGTGACTGTTGCTGTTGTTGAACTTGGCACCGATTTGGTGGGAGATTGAGCCGCTGTCGGACAAGCGGATAAAGTCCTCCAAACCCATCTCGAATGGTAATGTGATCGAGTGGCAAGAGAATCAGAAAGAACGCCCACGTTCGATTCATGTGAAATTCGTGGTCCCAGATGAGTGCATTGTGCGATCGTAGATTGTGAAGGAAGAAATAGCATCCCGCCGCTCCCCAACGTGGTTCGATTCCCAAAAGTAGTAGAACCCCACTGGACAAACCGAGCAAGAACACTGCGTACACCAGCAGAGAACTGTGGGGAGCAAACTTCAAAGACACTGTAGGCATAATCGTCGACACCTTCGCTCGTGATGGAATAAGGCAACAATCCTTTGCGAGGATCAAATAATGTGGGCATCTGAATCGTCATCAAAAATATGCTGTAGAGATACAAGCTCGCGTAACAGACTCGAATGATTCCAGCCAGCCGACATCCCTTCACACCGGTACGGGCATGCAAGAAGTCGTGGCAAGGACCTCGAACAAATTTTGCAGCAGTTTCCCCCATTTTGTTGCTCTTGACGAAGTTGTTGAGTCGTCTCGAAAGTTTTCCGCCGTTCGGTTTCACCTCCTTGGACGGTTTTGGCTTACTTGTTGGTGTTACAATTGGTAGAAGCGACGATTCGTCGTATGTCGGGGGATCGGAATCGGATCCCGGGGGATCGCGTCCGCGATTTTCCGCCTTTGGCGTGCTTCTACGGTACATGATTGAACAAGCAGTACCAACAATAGTATCTCTAGAGTTGATTGGATTTCCTGGTCTGCAGCAATCGAAGCAAGAACCTGCGTCAAACTAGAAGAGATGTGGATCTCTAACGCGAAGCGACTAAGGTGCCGTGCAGCGTCAAACCGGAAGTCTTGCCACGAAGAGTTCCTAGTCGTCAACTCCTCCTCTGCAAGGATATGTCAATTAGTTAAACTAGAGCTCCTTGAAGGTTGGCTATGTAAACTTCGAACTTCTCGATGTAAGTGCCAGTTTCGAACCGAGTGGCACACAACCGCTAATCAACGTCTCCACCTAAAGTTACCGGTACTAGAGGCGCTTGGTGGTGGTGGTTTGGTGCCGATTCACGGGACTCTTTTGTATTGGATTAAGAATTGATCCACACTTCCAATCGTGAGAGATCAGAAGCATACACGTAACTGAGGGGAAAATTATGACCGTTGGAGGGAAGTTCACAAAAAATAAGAATGAGGAGAATATGATCCGATTATGTTCGGATGATTCCCGTCTGGCCCTGTCTGGGTTGTTGCGTATTTAGGAAGTGTTATCTCACCGGTATCGGTAGGACGAATTTCGACCACTTTACTGCATGCTTCTAGGTGCGTACTCGTACCGGTACCGGTAGAAACCAGGCAGAAATGTTGTTGCATGTGTACCGGTACATTATTTTTACCAGAATCGATCAGTTGTCAGACTGTCTGACAGACCTGCGCACGCACGCGCGATTTTCGAAAGTAGTATATAATAACACAGTTATTTTATACTAAAAATAAATAATAACCCTAGTTATTATTTTTTCAGTCAGCGTAGGTTTTGTACTAGCTTGTACTAGCTCCGCACCTCCGCAGATGATGAAAGTCAAACCCGAACCCGAATTGATTCCCACTCCTGGATATGAAGAACTGAAGATCAAACATAAATTAAGACAGCCCTACCTGCTGCGACTAAACGCGCCAGCCAAGGTAAATCCCATAACTTTTTCGAATTGATTTCTGTTTTTTGATATTCAACTAAACACGACGCATTCTTCGATACTCAAGTAAATAGGATCCATTTCCACGATCGACCGTTGGTGACGACACGATTGGTTGGAGTGATTTGCAAAACGAAAATAGAAAAAGATTTGCAAAACGAAAATAGAAAGCACGTGATTCTACTACGTACACGCGATATTACTAGATAACAAGTGATTCCACTTCATAATTTCTACTTTTGCAACAAAGAGCTCATAATTTCAAATTTGGAACTAAACTCTGCATCTTTTTTGGCTCTGCTAAACTTGGCTAAGCCAAATAATCTTGGAATCGAATCGACCATGGGATTCATCCTAAACTGATGCTAAGCAAAACAATCTTGGAATCGGATCGACCATGGGATTTGTCTTCAGAATCAACAATCGACTCGGCTCTTCTCTCCAATCAACAATCGACTCGGCTCAGCTCTCCAATCAACAATCAACTCTCCTCCTCTCCAATCAACAATCGACTCTCCTCTCCTCCAATCAACAATTGACTCTCCTCTCCTCCTCTCCTCTCCGACTCCTCCTCTCCTATCGATCGATCACCTCCTCCTCTCCACCATATTATTTTCCTTCTGAATCCGATTTGTTGAGAGACTGATTCAAAGGCTTCTGAGGAACAGCAACGCTGCGTTAGTGTGTTAGTAGACGAACGATTGTACTCTACGCGTGATAAATGTGTTTGGATACTTTCGCAACGGATAATCGGACTACAGGCGAAGCTAGGGAGACGCCAGATCTCTTCTTGCTGTGACTTATTCAGATTGCAGCGAGACAGACCTTAGTATGTAGATTACAAGTAGTTGATAGCAACTAGTGTGAATTTTGGGATTTAAATCAGTTGAATGTTAAAAGTATGAGATAAAGTGAAATCTTGCCGAAATGCAAGATATCTCTTTTATTGAGATGAATACGTTGCAACTGCTGTTGCGTAGTGCTGAGATTACTCGCTGATTATTTCCGTACATGTATCGGTCGTTGACCATATATATCTGTATGCATGTATATGTATTGTGTGAGAATCACACGCCAACGGTTTTCTTCTCTTGTTCCGTTAGGAAGACTTCATGGTATGTTTATCATTAAGGTCAGGAATTGCTCCCGTAGCTCGTGTGATATTTTATGAAATCAGAGTTTGCTCACCGAAGAACATTGGCAATACTGTAAAACAGGGATTGCTCACCGTTGATGCGCGATGGGAATCGATGCGCCGTGGGAATCGATACGCCGTGGGAATCGATTACTTGGATTAATACGGGACTCATTGATTTGTACGAATAGAAAATCTACCCTCTGGTAGCTTTGGTATTTCTGGTCACGAAAGGAATTTAATACTCCCCATGTCTCCTTGTGAAGGGTCATCACGCTCTACATGATGCTTCTATCGTCCTGAAGGAGGTCGCCGGTATTACCACAGAAGTGGAAGATGGGCCTGAGCAGTGGATACACAACTGAGTGACTCCAATGCTTGGTGAGAATGTCTGCACAGTTATCCTTACCTGGGATGTGCATCATTAGAATGAAACCTCTCGCTATCATGCTTCGTACGTAGTGAAACGACAGAATATTATGACGCTTGTGCAACCTTGCGTAAGGGAAGGTTGACGTTTGGATCATCTTTTCGTTGTCACCCCAAGAATATGAGACATCATGGACTCGTGTTCCTAGATATTGGAATGAGTGTCGTAAATCGACGATCTGTTCGATGCAAGTCCTTCCTGCAACAAATTCAGCTCCAAAGGTGGCTGTTTCCGTAGTAGACTGCTTCTTTGAGAACCACATCATGGGAGTCTTGTTCGCGAAATGAAGAATGCCGGTTACAGCCTTACCACTGAGAATATCATGCATGAGGTTGGCATCATAGAAATGTGTCAACACTACTGTCTTTCCAAGCGGTGCAGGAGCGTCGTCGGGTAGCTCTTCAGAGTGCTCCCCATAGACGGTGTTGGACCAATCGATGGTGTCGGGTTTAGTCAATATAAAATCGGGTGGTTCCACGCGAAATCTGATTTTAAAATGTCTAAACTTGGAGATGTATCCATAGATACGTTTTGCACGTTCGAGATGTCCATCTCGTGGCTGAGCTCTGAAACTTGAGAGCGTCATCACGGCTGTTTGTACGTCGAAACGGCCAATAGCGATGATCCATTGTAGTGAACCGATCATACTTTGGTATTTCTGTATACCGGTTTCTTCGAGAAAGGCTGAGGAGTCCAATTCGGGATGATCGTTCTCCGCAATGGGTGATTGGAACCTAGTGTTAGGTTTGCATCCGAACATTTGTTCGTAAGACGCTTCCATCTTTTTGATGAACTTTATGGGATTCATGCATAGAACACCGTGTTCGTCGCGCTCAAATCCACACCCTAAGTGGAAGTTCATAGGTCCGGATCCCTTCAGTTTGAAGTTATATGGTGACGACTGCAATATCTTCAAGAAGGAATTGGGATCTGCCATACAGAGACATAGGTCATCGACATATGTGCATATAAGCTCATATACACGTTCACCATGCTTGTTCGTTCCGGGTTTGAGGAATATTTCCGGTTCTGCGCGGGATCTTTCGAAGCCGAGTTCGACGAGACAAGCCGCAAGTAAGTCTCCAAAGCACTTGCCTGAAGACCTGAGACCGTATAGGGCTTTGTAAATGATCAACAGGTGACCTTCCAGCGGTCCGAATTCGGAACCTGCCTTGATGCATACTTTCTCGCAGGTGACTGCTTCTAAGTAGGCGTTGCCTATGTCGGTGCCCCATGCTTCTAGGTTGTTCAGTTCAGCTAGGAATAGGCACATACGTAGGCCGCGGAGAGATACGACACCTGCGTAAACACTGTGGATGGGAGCCTCAGTGAGGTTACCGTTAGCCACGTGGCGAGCCTTGTGTCTACCGTCGTGCTTGACAGCGTATATCATGTGTACCTTGATCTGTTGGAATCCCGGGGGAATAGAGCTTGCCTTGTACACGCCTTTATCAATGAATGTATTGTATTCATTGAGCTGTTCCATTTCCAGAGTGGTGGCATCTTCCCATTTGGTGTTTCCGTTGGCTTGATCAAATTGGAGGGCTTCTTCGTGGTTACGAGGCACTTTGAATCCATATTGATACTGCGGAGTGGTACGGAAAGAACGTAGTTTGGCTTGGTGCACGAGTCGATCAAGTTTCTTGGTTCGTCGCGCTAGGTTGGTGATTCGCTTGAGGCGTTTCCAACCCGGGAGGTCAAGCAAGTTGTTGTCTTTCCCATATTTTGCAACAGTGACAGGGTCATCAGCCGCAATGTTGGCCAGAGGTTCATATGTGCGTTCCATATTTTCCCATTCAATCCAAAGGTTATACTTGGAACCTTTATATTGAGGATGCTTGTTATCCAGTGGACCTTGGTGTCCTAGGATGCGACGAAACGACCAGAGTTTGCCGTCTTCTTGTGTTGAATCACGATGTATGTAATTCATGACATCATTGTATGCAATGATATCATCAAGTTCGTCATCGGAGTGTTTGCACTTGAACTTGATGAAGTCGTTGTTGCGTTCAAGACTGTCTTCAACATCGACGATGGTAAGACGTTTCCGGGTGCCATCCGGATTGGTTACAAGGAAGGAGCGTCCTTGTAGATCGGCAATCGGGATCGTAGGAATGGTAATGGGTTTACCGTCATCGTCAAATTGTGCGTTACCTTCTTCATCGGTAACAACTACCTGTGATGGGTCTACTGAAGGAGTAGCAGGGTTGGTGTGTGGAGTTGTGACGTCACTAACATCAAAGTATGCTAATTCCGGTGGGTCAAAATCATCTTCAGTAAGGAGAACGCCATCGGATGTCTTGCTGAAGATGTGTGTCGTAGGAGGACCATCAAGACTCTCCCCATAGTTGTTAGGGAGTGGAGAAGGTGACCAGCTTGGGCTGTCATCGACCTTCTTATAAAGAAAGCTCGGTAACGAGGGGTGGGCGGGTGGTTGAAGAATTGGTTGAGTGCCAGATGCGTGGGACGTAGTATCTGGTTGTGTGTTGGGTACAGATGGAACGGTGTCATCGGCAGTGTCAGAATCAGTGGGTGAAACGCTAGGGGGAACTGAGTTGTTTGGTTTCATAGGCTCGTCAATGGGTTTACTCTGATTGGTATGCTCCCCATGTTTGAATGCTAGAGCTTCTCCAGTGGCGTATAAACGGGGCAAGGAATCTTTGGCGTTACGCCATTTGATGAAACCATCATCAGTAAATAGGCCCGCGCGTTTGTTACGTGACTCAGGCGTAAGAGCAGATCGGACACCGGACCGGTCAAGTAACTTGTTGGTAACTGGATCCCAGATTCGGAAGCAGAGTCCATTGCCAACATGTTCGGCGATGCCGACGAAATGACCTAGACGTTCGGTAGACTGGGTACCGAAAGGAGAGTCATTGGTCTTGAAATACACAGGTTCAAACCAGAA
The DNA here is from genome assembly GCA_037355745.1 of Pseudo-nitzschia multiseries. Taxonomy (NCBI): domain Eukaryota; phylum Bacillariophyta; class Bacillariophyceae; order Bacillariales; family Bacillariaceae; genus Pseudo-nitzschia; species Pseudo-nitzschia multiseries. Next base: position 18,508,936 of record CM074784.1, on the reverse strand, counting down.
GAAACTGGTGTATGCGCTGATGTCGCCGAGTGTACCGGTGGCAATGAAGATCGGCTGTTTATCGGACAGCGTAGGATCAGAAACAACATTGAGGAGACCCGCGACGTATGTCATGCACAGTAGCCATAGGTGTGGTGGTGTGCCTGTACGATCCATGACGCGATTGACAATGCGCTTGAACGTTTGGTATCGGCGTTCGAATTGATTCTGATGTTGGTGATACGGTTCACTTTGCCAGAGTCCAATCCATAACATTTTGAGGTAATCGACGACCTTCTTACTGGATTGATAGTTACCGTGGTCGCAAAGGAGGCGAATGGGCCTGCCCCATTTTCGAACAAAATTCTGGAAGCAAGATAGGAAGTCGCCGGTGGTACGCATTTCCTCAACGTGTATAATATGTGATTTGCGGCCAAAGAAGATCTGGGCAATCTTGGAGCCACCATCAATTGCTGGGACATCTGAATAGACAGCATCGGAAATAACATCGTCATTGAAGGGTCGAACGTTCATGGCCGGTTGAGGAGAATGAAAACGTTTGAAAATGTTTCCGTCAGGGCTAACCGCTAACGAACCATATTGGGTTGAGTTTTCAAACGTAGCTTTGATGCAATCGGTGGAAACCCAACAAAAGAAAGGTTTCAGGGATAAGTAGTCATGTTCGTTGGGGTATCTTTCGCGGGGCGTAGCTGCAATACGTGTAGTGTCACTGGCAGTACAATCCGTCGGAAACGCAGTGACTGTTCCAGAGGCTGCGGGTAGCGCGCAGCATGCGAGACGTTCTTGATGAGCGTAGTCGGTGGAAGTAAGCCAAAAGGAGCTGATCGTTGACCCTATGATCATCAATAGGAAGGAAGGGAGATCGAGTGGAATGGCTGGAATGCAAACTGAGGGATGTGACCGTGGAGGACCCAGGGGAAACAGAGATATCTAATCCTTCAAGGCAACGTGGGTTCCCATATTCGTCGTAATCGGCATAAGGGAGTTGCTGTGGTTGGGGAGGATATTTCTGGAGAAATTGTTCATCCTTCGCACTGATCGTGGTATCGAGAACAGATGGGTCCCAATGCTTATCGGAGGTCATGATAACATGTGGGAGCGTGTCAAACTCAACAGTCGTATACTTTCGCATCGCAAGGTATGGTAAACCGTGTCGTATGCTAAGAGGCAGTGCATAGCCATCGGAGGTGGTGATAACCTGTCCGCCGCCCGCTTTGATGGACGTGTCATTGACAGTGGAAAAATATGCTTCCATCTGGCCGGAGGACAATATAGAAGGGTGTCGTCCTGTATAGGCACATTCATTGAAAATGAGGATGACGGGGCCTCTGTTTGACATGGAATATGCTCCGCATGTAGCAATGGGGATATTTTGTACCTGATGATTGTTAATGCCGGTGACGTTAACATATTGCGGTGGGATATCCTTGGAGATGAGACACGCATCATTGCCGATGATGCAGCCATTTGCGCCGCGATCGACCATGGCAAAACCAGGGCTAGTAACCGTAGTTTTGTGTATGCGGTATGTGTACGACGTTACTGAGCTATCGTTAGGAAAGGTCAGATCTTCGTTAGGATCATACCACTGATGAAAATTGGCGGAATATGATGATGTTCCTACAGGTATTTGGGTGTCACCGTCCTTTTTGTACTGAATGTCAGGGTTGTCGGAAAGGAATCGAGCGGGATGCGCGGGTGACACGGAGGACTTGAGAGGTCGCTGGTCCTTGGACGAAGAGGTCGTTGATTTGTATACACCTAGGGATGCATGGAAAACACCTCTACGGTCATTCTCTACAGCAGGATGTAGGTCTGCTGCGGAATTGGCATGCTCATCGTTGGTCGAAGTATCGTCTTCTCGAAATGATACCAAATGTTCATGCTGGTATGCCTTCCGGGTAATGGGTTTGACACTGTTGGGGTCAGGTTGGTTCGTGTTAAGTAAGTTGTGTCGCAATGAGGCAACTACGATTTTCTTTCCTTCTGGAGAAAAACTGAGCCAACTCTTCATGTCCTGACGTGACAGGGCCTTCCATATATTTGTAGGCAACCTTGTGGTAGGGTCAGGGGTACGTCCAGCCTTAAACACAGCATAATCCTGATAGTCTCCTTCAAATTCGATGGGGAGAGCATAGTCATCATGGTGTTGGTTCGGTTCAGAAGAAAAATCATGAACGTGTGCATGTACGGTCGACCGAGGAGCAGACATCGCGGACTGGGAATCAAGTCGAGTTGCTTCGAGTAAAAGCGTGATTTTAAGATCGTGGATAGCAGCGGCCTCGGCAACCGCATCCGTCACGGTGCTATTCGTCCCACCTGGATCCTTGACTTTGGCAAACTGTTCGCTTAGCTGGAAGCTGGAGTAGCATGCCTGACACAATGCTGATTTAACAGTATGGTACTCAAGGGGCTTGTTGGGAGGACGGAGCTTGTTGAGGTGATTTAATTCATCAAACCAATATGTGATGAATTTCACTTTGGATTCCTTCCAATTGTTGAGATTCAACTTGAGCAACGCTTGTAGCTGAGTCGAGTTGTCGTATACCTTTGCTTTTGATTTGCTATGAAGATTTACGAAATCGAAGTAGGCCTTGCGTCCATCACGAGTGGTAGAATGACTGTGTACACATGATGCAGAAAGGTCACTCTTGAAAACTTCCAACATTAGTACCCAGAAGAAGGCACACTGTTTGACGAAGAGATCACGGGTATAACCCAGAAGCGTGGCTGGAGGCCAAGTTTCATCGAGGAATGTCTCTGTGTCGATGTCGTATGCCACGAGTTTAGCTTTGAAACCGACGAGCCAGTGTTCGAATCTCGAGTCATTCGTGAGGGGTGTAAAGGACTTTTCATCCCGTGCTTTTCGGCACCAAGATTCGTACTTTACCTGCTAAGGGGGCTTTTTGCTACTCCCCGCCGGAGGAGGTGGGGGGTTCAGAGCGGATTCATTACGCAAGCGTTGGGCACGCTCTTCGCGGAAAGTCTCGAATTCCTTATACGTATATGATTTCACATCCTTCCAGGTTCTCAAGTTGTCTGCTAGAGCTCCATCGCCTTCTTGTAGATCGATAGCGTAATCCGCAAGTGCTTCTATGCTCCTTTGAACGGATCGAGGGATATTCATTGGTAGCCCTCCATCAGTATAGGTAAGCTCGCGTGCAAAATCCGATTCGATGAGCGCGCCGAGGAATGCATTCCACTTGCACAATCCGCCTTCCTTGAGGGCTAAACACAGTTTACTACCGTCTTCACTTGTTATGCTGAGTAGGGATACGAGTATCTTCTTCATGTCAGCATCGAAACTAGGAAAGTGATTGATTGCAGCGACTTCCTGCGTCATTCTTTTCTTCGCCGCCGGCCATCGTCGGTATGTTCGGCATCGGTGACGGTTCCGATCCTCCGAGGGAATTGCGCGGTGACTGGGAATGAGAACTACTTCGTGTACGCATATGCCAGCGTAGAGATCGAATTCAGGTCCGTTCTTGTCCCTCTTTGTGTGCAAGCCTTCTTAGAGCTTGCGACTGTTAATCTATTAGTTTCCTTCTGAATCTGATTCGTTGAGAGACTGATTCAAAGGCTTCTGAGGAACAGCAACGCTGCGTTAGTGTGTTAGTAGACGAACGATTGTACTCTATGCGTGATAAATGTGTTTGGATACTTTCGCAACAGATAATCGGACTACAGGCGAAGCTAGGGAGACGCCAGATCTCTTCTTGCTGTGACTTATTCAGATTGCAGCGAGACAGACCTTAGTATGTAGATTACAAGTAGTTGGTAGCAACTAGTGTGAATTTTGGGATTTAAATCAGTTGAATGTTAAAAGTATGAGATAAAGTGAAATCTTGCCGAAATGCAAGATATCTCTTTTATTGAGATGAATACGTTGCAACTGCTGTTGCGTAGTGCTGAGATTACTCGCTGATTATTTCCGTACATGTATCGGTCATTGACCATATATATCTGTATGCATGTATATGTATTGTGTGAGAATCACACGCCAACGGTTTTCTTCTCTTGTTCCGTTAGGAAGACTTCATGGTATGTTTATCATTAAGGTCAGGAATTGCTCCCGTAGCTCGTGTGATATTTTATGAAATCAGAGTTTGCTCACCGAAGAACATTGGCAATACTGTAAAACAGGGATTGCTCACCGTTGATGCGCGATGGGAATCGACGCGCCGTGGGAATCGATACGCCGTGGGAATCGATTACTTGGATTAATACGGGACTCATTGATTCGTACGAATAGAAAATCTACCCTCTGGTAGCTTTGGTATTTCTGGTCACGAAAGGAATTTAATACACCAATCAACAATCGACTCTCCTCTCCTCCAATCAACAATCGACTCTCCTCTCCTCCTCTCCTCTCCGACTCCTCCTCTCCTATCGATCGATCACCTCCTCCTCTCCACCAATCGATCGATCGACTCCTCCTCTCCACCAATCGATCAATCGACTCCTCCTCTCCTCTCCAATCGACTGACTCCTCCTCTCCTCTCCAATCGATCGACTCCTCCTCTCCTCTCCAATCGAATCGGCTCAAACGCTTCGCAACAACGTGTTTGGTGGTGGTGGCGGTGGTGCTGCTGCTGGTGCTCCCCGGCATGTCAATCCGTTGTTGGGGGTGGGACTATCAAGTCTAAAGGACTTGGCCTTTCGAAGATGGGTGTGGATTGTTGAAAGGGTCCTCTTTGCCTTCATTAAGGTGTCACCTTCTTCCAGTACTGCCTCTAAGGATTCGCCGGCAACAACTCTACTCTTCACATAACCAATAATACACTTGAGTCTGGAGAAATGCTTCTGGTCCGCTGAGTTGTAATGCTGTCTCCATCGACTGCCGATCTTTTCAAGGTCTTCAATACCCCCTTCAGGGAAGCCAACACCAACAAATTCCCCAAGTCCAAACCACTCATTCCACATCGATGTAACCGACTTGTGGTTACGGAACAATCCTATTGTTGGACGAGTATCCGGCGGGTCCTCGATTGTTGGTTCTGTTGGGGTTGTCGGTGTTGGCGCCATTTGATATGCATGCATGTGCTGCAGGAAGTGGTGAACTTGGGTGTTGACAGCACTTTGTTCTTGTCTGAAGCCAGTAACTGAAGCCTTAACCCTCCCAACATCCTTCCAAACATTGTGGACTTCCGAATGAATGTTGTGCAGCCGGTCGCGAACCCCCAGGAGGGCAACATCGAGGCTCCTTTCGATTGAGGTAGTAGCGGCGCCCATTGTTGCTTTGGCAATGACCTTGTCAATGAGTGTTGCTTGATAAGTCTTGAACAGTTCGGTTTGGAAGGCAGGCAAGGAGAAGAGCCGGTTTTTCCTACCTTGGTGTATCAAGATGGCCGCGTCCTGCAGTACCACACATTGTAAATTGAGGAGGAGCTCAAAGAAAGCTCGAGCAGTCGGTTTTGGGACATTATCGATGGTGCTTATTGCCTTGTCAAGGAAGGGGAAGACAAGTCGACGAAGCTCCGGAGGTGGATCGATAGTACTTCTTGGCAAGAAGAACCCCCCTTTATCTTGTGAATGCCCAGCCAATGCCCTCATAGCCTTCAAAGGGAGTTTGGAAGAGTATCGGTCCTCTCTGACATCAAGGTTCCAATTGCCAATCATTTTGATGTATTGGGGATCAACCTCTTGCATCTCACATGCAACGGCACCAGTTCCTCGTCCAAAGTGAACAAAGTGCTTCGAAGCAATACCCAAGGCCTTGCACGCGTCTTTCATTGTATTGGCAAACGCTTGGTCCGTGATTGAGTCTCGATTGTCAGAGTTATTAGTACAATCTGTGAGTAATTTGACGTCGAACCAATTGGCATTACTTGCAAAGTCATAGTGAGCAAGCTCGCGCGTTGAATGGAATTGTGCCATCAAATAGAAGCCCAACGCACCAATCGGGCACATGTTAACGTTTCGATGTCTCATAACGCGTCCATATAAAGTTTTCTGACCGTTGGTTTTGCCTGTTATTATTTGCATAATTAGGATCTGGCAGGCGTGTGTGCCTTCATCATATTTGATAAGATCACACAGATCGGACAGCTCGGATTTGAATAAGGACTCGCCGCGGAGAACCCCTCCATGTGTCATAAGAAAACAGAATCTGTCTCTCAAGGATGCCACATGATAATTTGGTTTGTAACAATTCTTAAAGAACAAGAAATCCTCTATTCGCTCGATGTTTTGCACATTCATGTATGGTGAAAGGGCATGATCTATCTTCTCATCGAATCTCATTCTTGCGATCTTCTTCTTTCGAACTTGAACAACTCGCAGCAGTTGGGTGACTCTTTCAGATCTGATGTGTTCCTTTGTAAGATTGTTGGCATTTTGACTCCTCTGGTGCCTCAATATTTTGAGAATGGAACACAAGTATTGATTCACAGTGTCGTAGCCTACAGGATCATGCTGTTCTATCTCCTCTAGCTCCAACAGCGATTCGCGATTGCTAGTACTACTACTACTATTGGTGTTGTATTTGGCCATTACGGCGCCATAGTCGGTGGGGTCGAATATTTGTGGTGTTCCCACCTCCCTCTTGGGCCTCCGGCCTCTTCTCCTACGGGATCGATATGACTGATAGAAAAGGAAGCCAAACACCTTCTCTTCAGTTACCGTTTGTGGGTAATCTAGGTAGCCGAATATGGTAGTGCAAAACTCGAGGAACTCTGCCCCTTTGCGACCATAGGCAAGTTGGGTATTAACTGGGACACCATCAAGGTCATCCTGTTGAACATGTCGTGCTGCTCTGGCAAATAGGCCACTTGTGTAGGACATTTTTGTTGCTGGAGACCGAGGGGAGTGTTTTGTTGAGGATGGTGGTGTTATTTTGTGGAAATTGCAAGTGTTTTGGCTGTTTTGTTCTTGTTTTCGTTGCTTCGACGTTTTCGACGTTTTTTGTGTCTTTATGTACTTTTCGTTTTGTTTGTCAGGATTGAAGTGTATGTGTTTGTTGTGTTTGTGTTGGCGTTTGCATTTTGCTGCTGGTCGGGCTGGGGGAAGTGCAAAGTGACACCTTTAATCTGATTGGCTGAGTAATTGCGTCTGGCTTGGTCTTTTGGTCGCAGAGAAGGTTCGTCCATGGCCGAATTTGGTTGAATCTGATTGGTTAGTTTTACTGTAAAGTGGTTATCTTAGAGTGTCAGAGATTTCGACCGTTATGGTTAAATCACGCGCGTTTTGCTAAGAGAGGTGTCGGACATTGCTCTGACATACTAATAATAATCTCTCATTATTAGTATGTCAGAGCAGTGTTTATTAACCGTAACGGTCGAAATCTCTGACACTTTAAGATAACCACTTTACAGTAAAATCATCCAATCAGATTCAACCTTTTATAATGTATGCGCGTGCGCACCCACGATTGGATCGAACCAATGAAATTCAACCATATTGGTATGAAGAAACCCGGATATACGGCCCTACGACTGATGGTAGTACAAAACCTACTGTGGTACACATCCTACGTAACATCTACGGTAGTACAAAATCTGCGTAGAGACTACAAGAAAGAAACCCGGATATACAGTCCTATGAGTGATGGTAGTAGAAAACCTAATGTGGTACTTAACCTACGTAGAAACTACGACAAACAAACCCGGATATTTGGCCCTACGAGTGATCGTAGTACAAATCCTACTGTGGTACAAAAACTACGTAGCATGTACAGTAGTACAAATCCTACACTGACAACTATGTAAGAAAGAAACCCGGATATACAGAACGGGACCAACAAAACCCGGATGTATGGTTGAAACCCGGATGTATGGTACAAAGCCTACGCTGAGTGAAAAAATAATAACTAGGGTTATTATTTATTTTTAGTATAAAATAACTGTGTTATTATATACCCGAAGTACTACTTTGTACGACTGCGTGCGCGCAGGTCTGCTGTCAGACAGTCAGACAACTGCTTGATTCTGGTAAAAATAATGTACCGGTACGGTAATGTATTGAATACAAAGTAGAAGTATTAAGAATCTTATTTTGGATTACTCATCCCGGTAGTAACGTACGGTACATTACTGCAAGCAGGAGTCATAATTTAGAGGGGTGCGCAACGAGTTTCCACTGAAACCACGATAGGAGGATTTTGGAAAAAACTTCCCCAGCCAATTTTTTCATCACCATTTTTACTGCATTTTACTAGTAAAAGTGACTGTGAAACACCTGATTCCCAAAGGTACTTCCAATCACTCTCTGACCTTCATTTTACATACACACCTTCCTTATACTCTTGAGAGACACATTGTAAGTGGCGTTTGGCTGTATTGTTCATCTGCGGCCTTCTTGACAAGCACATGTGGGGTGACCACCAAAAAATGGTTCAATGATCTGTCTGTCATCCGTTTTCGCTGGTCAGCCCCACCAAAAATGATTCCAAACCCACAAACAGTCTGTCCATCATCCATTTCCGCTGGTCAGTCCCACCAAAAATGATTCCAAACCCACAAATAGTCTGTCCATCATCCGTTTTCGCTGCTTTTTTCTCACAATATCTTGTGCTGTATCTCTCTTTAATAAATACAATTCTGTGCATAATCAGCCCAAACAATCTAAATATTGAGCTTCCTCACACAAAATTGGCCTAGAATGAACCCTGTAACTAATTTTAATATTGCTTTTTGATTGAGTTGCTATCATTTGAAAGTGTAGTACTAGTTTTACTAGCATTATTCAGTAAAAACAGACTTATAAAAATTTAGCTGGGGAAGTTTTTAACAAAATCCTCCTATCATGGTTTCAAGGACCCCCATTTTTTCTCGTAATATCATGCAGTGAAAATGGATGACAGACAGACGGCGTGTCACACCCCTCTAATATTATGACTCCTGACTGCAAGTACGCCGGGTACCATCAATTCTACCATTTGTTGTTGTTGTTGTTGTTGTTGTTGTTGTATCCCGTCACTCCTTTGTCTATTACACCTATTACACATCTCTCCATCTTCCTTCATCACTCAATTGGAATCAGAATTTCAATCACATGAAATTGGAATCCAAAGAAACGGTCAAATTCCGAGAACTCTCCAATCACCATCATGTCACTTGAGAGTTCTAATCACCATCATGTCACTTTTGTATGAGAAGCTTGCTTCTCCCAGCAATCAAATACGATTGAATACCAAAAGTATTCAAAAACATATTATTACCTCTAACATTGAATATCCCACAATTTAAATTATCATTAGTTCTAATTACCATTTACGTTCTCTCTTTTAGAGGCATACGGCACTGTTTAAACAATCAAATAAATACTTCTATTCAATGATATTCACCCTTTACTTGAGTATTACCTAATGCTTCCTTACTTCAAGATTGTCCACAATGGCTAAACATTCTGTTATCCCCTTCAAGTTCGGATTTGGACCCAATGCTATTGAAAAGATTGAGTACACGCACTCACAAGTTGTCCATGGTATCACTGAAACCACCAAGATGAAAGTCCCTGTGATTAATGCCACATCTACTCATATGCAAATCCTACACTCTATCCACAAATTCACCATAGCCAGACAAGTTCTTAGTTGAACTACTGGACCAAAACTCTTCTGCAAGTTCACAGACATCCTGATGATTACTCTGATCAAACCTACTTCTCTGAAGTAGCTGAAGACCTCAATGAAACCGCCGGCAACTTTGACACCATCCTCACTGAATTTATTCAATATAAGTTCTCCAATAACTTCAATACTTATCACAACCATAAGCGATTCATCCTCAGCATCAAGAAAATGCCAAACATGACTGTCCACAAATTTGTTGCTTTGGTAACTTACCACAACAATGTCATCCTTCCCCTCCTTCCCAGTGTTCCTGGTGAAGCAGAAAGCACCATCATTGATGCTGAAGACTTCAAAAGTCAGATCTACAAATCCATGCCAACTGAATGGAAAGATATCTATGAAGAACACAACTCTCCCTACTACAATGAACTCTCCAAAATTGTCACCAAAATTGAACATCTCCACCAAAATTCTACAAAAAAATCAAACAATAACAACAACTTCAACCCTCGCAACAATTCAAACAATTGAAACAACAATTCAAATAGCCGGAACAACAAGCATTGCAGCAACAACAACAGCAAGAACAATAATCCCAACAACAACAACAACAACCGCTTGAACAACAATTCAAATACTCCTGGCGGATCAAACAATAACAATAATAACAACAGAACCAATTGCATTCAAGATTCCAATCCTTGTCCAATCCACCCCAACGCAAACCACGTTTTGGGACAATTGTTCCACAATGCAAACAGCCCAACAGAAACAACTGCGACAACAATTGCTCCAACAATGATGCCTATGTCAATAACTGTTCCTCCAACAGCAATCAAAACTCTTCAAACTCTGCTTCTTCTAAGCAACAAGAATTGGAACAACACATGTGCGTTGTTATTGATGACCACTCCAAGCCTCCAAAAGTAATCTGGCATGATCTCTTTCATGTCGATATTGAAATATATTCTGAGTATTACAACAATGATCGCCAACAATTTCCCTCTTCCAACAATGACTGCTTTGTCAACATCCAAAAAGAAGAAATTACCCGCAACGACGACAACAACTCCAAGGGAGAAATAATTGATGATGCCTATATTGTTTCCCCAAGTCCTCTTGCCAAACTCAACAAAGACTTCACAGCTCTCACCAAGCCAAAAGAACCTCAAGACCTGCTCCTACAACAAATTCTACATGCAACAAAGTCAATGAACACAAAGGAAAATTCTACTTTAAAACACTCTTCAACTCCAGCTCAACTGATAATCTTATCCTCCTCTCTTCAATTCCTCTAGCAGTCACCCTTCGTGATCTTGACAATCCTATCAACATGATTACCACCAACGGAAAAACCACGTTCAAGACCTGTTTCTCTCCTCCCAAGGGGTATTGTACGGTGCTTCCAAAACTCCCTACCTTATTTTCAAGACTCCCTGCCTGCTGAGCTCACATGTTCACTAAAAAAACCTCGCGTGTCGTGTGCTTCCCCTTTCCAGACAGTATCTGGTCTATTGTATCTGGATCATCGCCTAAAACTCAATCTTGACCTTGTGGAATCAAAACAATCAATTAAGTAACAATTTTAGGGTTTGGGATATCATAAAGTTGCTGTGCCAAACAATATTTTGTGCCAAACTTACAAACAAACGACTTTTTCTCATCTTCGCAACATGATGTTAACTGTATGGTACTTAGTACCATGGTGCCTTGAGTGTACATGATAAAAATACCATAATAAATACACAGTACAAAAACCATGTACAAGTCTACTAGTGATAAACGTACCATGAGTGTACACTATAAAAATACAATAAATACCTAATACAAAAGCCATGTACAAGTCGACTGGAAATCAACATGTGTGTGCTCCGCACACCAAATTCTTTTCAAAAAAAGAACAAGTCGGAAGACCCTGCAACAACCCTTCTCTTTCTCCTTCCATAGAACAGAACATGAAGGTTCACCACCATACAAATAGTACAAAATAAAACCAATTCAAATACCTACACGTTACTCAAATTTGATGGGGGAAGGGTATGAGTGTGGGTATTCAAACGGCAATTCTACAGTGAATACGACAAATCCAAATGACCTATCTCTTTCCCCTTCAATAAAGGAGAGAATGGAGGCAAAGATGTACAAACCCTACCAGGTTCGAACGTCAGCATGTTGCCCTAGTACTGATGTGCTGACCAGGAATGGCAATCAAACGGCTATTGGATGGTGAATTGCAAACGCAGCAACCCTTCTGTTTCTCCTTGGATAGAACAGACCATGAAGGTTCGCCACTGTACAAATGGTACAAAATGACACCAGCTCAAATACCTACACGTTTCTTTACTTCATTTTTTATTGGGAAGGGTATTCATGGATAAAAAAGATGATGCTCCGTCAATCCATCTGTTCCCCTCCAATAGAATGGAGAATAAGGGCTCACAAGTACAAATACTACCACATTTGAAAGCCAACATGTTACTCTACTGATTTGCTGACCAGGAATAGCAATCAAAGGGCGATTGAATTGCAAATTCTGAAGCTATGAACACCATTTCCATGTTGACGACCATTCTGTTTCTCCTTTGATAGAACAGACCATGAAGGTTCCCCACTGTGCAAATAGTACAAAATGATACCAACTCAAATACCTACACGTTACTCCCCTTTGCTTTTGATCAGGAAGGGTATTCAAACGGCAATTCTACAGCAAATAACACGAGTCACAAATAAGCAAGCAGACAAGATGGAGACAAAGATGACCGCCCTGGCCCATCTGTTTTGTTTCCCTTCCAATAGAAGGGAGGGCGAGGGTGCACATGTACAAATACTACCAGTATAAATGCCAGCATGTCACTCTACTGATTTGCTGACTGGGAATGGCAAACTAACGGGATCATGATGAGCGCAAGGTGTCATTAAAAAGGACAAATATAGTACGGAAAAGTGTACAAAATCAAACTTGAGCATATTACTCTAGCTATTGCCACACGCTGCTGCTGTACACTATTACGCTCACTATTGCCACTCTCACTGGCTGCTGCTACAGCCTCCCTCCCCCCCCCCCCCCCCCGTTGCTGATCTCACTGTTTTGTGGCTACATTTCTGTTGCTCTGCTTCATTGTTCTGTCATTTTGCTACTACTACTGTCCTTGTTGTTGCTGCTCTGGAATAAAAATAACAGGAAGAAAGATCAGAAACAAATAGAATCTCCAACAAATTATTGCCGCTTTCACTCACTTGTGCTATTGGTACTTGTTGTTGCCGCTCTTGCCGCTCGCTACTCTCACTGTTGCTCTTGCTCTCACTGTTGCCGCTTACTTTAGCCACAGGGCGAAATAAGAAGAAAAACAGAAGTGAGGAAATACATCATCAGCAATGCAGGAGGCAGTATCATTGTCTATCTATCTCACAGTTGCCCTCACCTATTCTTTGTTGTTGTTGTTGTCATTGATTCATAGTTGTTGCCATTGATTTGTTGTTGCCGTCAGTTTGTTGTTGTTGCTGCTGCTGCTGCTGCCGTCGATTTGATGTTGGAATGAAAGACTTCTTACTCTTATGTCACTCAAACAGGATCTTGTGCCCATTGATATAGATGCAAGGGATGCAGATTTTTGCTTTTTAGACATGTCCTTCAAGCAAGAAATCTCTCGTCCCAATGCTACACTTATTTCCTCTAGTACAAGGCTACTCTTTGGACTTCTCTATCTGAGCAGGGTTCTTTGAGCTAACTGGTGATCAATGGATCAAGAAGGTTAGATCCCACATTCTTGGACGGAATGCAAGCATTCTACTCAGATAAGGGTTGGTGTGATAGAACCGATAGTAGGATTTTGATGTCTTTCTTTCAAATTTATGAATGGAAATCCTATTTTTTTTGCCCGCGACAAGTAAAAATCACACTGTAAAATCACACTGTAAAATCGCTCAAAATCACTCTGTAAAATCACTCTGTACTTTTCGTACACACTGTATTGAGTGATTCCCGGCAGTTCTAAACTAATAAAAGACCAAAGTAATAAAAAATATTCACGAGTGAATAGATGAATAAATTTTTTGGTGCACCCAACTGACGAATATTTTTATTAACTGACAGATTTGGAATTTGGAATCTCTAAGTACAAAACAGTAACTGTCTGTTTAATCATTACCGGCGCCACCAAAAAAGCATGCCGGCAAGGGAGGTGCAAGAGGTGCACATGCGTTGGGTGACTAAAATATTTGATTTTAGTGATTCCGTTCGAGTTTATTCTGTTTTTATTCAATTAATAAAATTTAGAAGTCGATGCAGCATCGACTTCTAAATTATATTCAATACTTAATATATCTATGTACAAAGTGAATAAATTTATTAGTTTGGTCGCAAAATTTTATTAGTTTAGAACTGCCGGGAATCACTCATTACGTGCTGTAAAACTTGCGAATTAAGTAATAAAATCATATTGAAGTTCAAAATTTATTTAGTGTTCTTTTTCCAGACGTGAATTTCTTCCTGATAGTGTTAGATACTCAAATTCAGAAGCTTTATTAATAAATGATTATGCAGCTGTGACGTACTTCAGGACCTTAATTAAAACATACTTAAGCTGAAATTTTAGTACTGTATTTTAAGGCCATTAGATTAGTCTAATTAAATTCGCTACTTCATTAATAAAATCATATTGATGTTGAAGAATTCTTCAATGTTCTTTTTCCAGCCATTAATTTCTTCCTAGCAGTTCTGGATACTCAAATTCATAAGCTCTATTAATAAATGATAAATCAGCTACTAGTACTTCAGAACGTTAATTAAAACATACTTGAGCTGTAATTTTTGTACTGTATTTTAAGGCCGTTAGATTAGTCTAATTAAATCCGCTTCATAATTAATAAAAGCATATTGATGTTGACGAATTTCTTCAGTGTTCTTTTTCCAGTCATTAATTTCTTCCTAATAGTGCTGGATACTCAAATTCAGCAGCTCTATTAATACATAATAAATCAGCTACTTCAGAACGTTAATCAAAACATACTTAAGCTGTAATTTTTGAATTGTATTTTTGTACTGTATTTTAGTAATTACTGTAATTTTGAATTTTTTTAGTACTGTATTTTCCTGCTGAATTTTTGCATGCGTAGTACATACTGTGAGTGTACGTTATAAAAATACCACAATAAATACCCAGTACAAAAACCATGTACAAGTCTATGGGTAATGTACATGTGTATGCTCTGCACACTGAAGTCTCTTCAAAAAAAGAACAAGTGAAAAGACCCTGAAAACACACCGAAAAACTCACTCCTAAGACAATTTTTTTGATGGGAAGTCCGATCGTCAAAATAACCAATGTCATTAATTTCACACACACACGACCCCTACAACAACCCTTCTGTTTCTCCTTCCATAGAACAGACCATGAAGGTTCATCACCCTACAAATAGTACAAAATGACACCAACTCAAATACCTACACATTCCGCTACTTGGTTTTTGATCCGGAAGGGTATTTGAACGGCAATTCAATGGCAAATAACACACACGAAGATACGAAAAACCGAGCCGACGGCCCTTCTACGACCCATCTGTTTCCCCTCCAATAGAAGGGAAGATGAGGGTGGACATGTACAAATACTACCACATTCGAACACCATCATGCTCCTCTACTGATTTGCTGACCTGGAATGGCAATCAAACGGCTATCGAATCAAACAAGATACGATACAAAGAGCAACAAGATGACAACAATGACAATGGATCGATACAAAGAAGAAGAGCAAGCAGGGCGAGCTTCATTACAATTGGACTTAGGTGCCAACCAACGTGTTACACTGCACTAAAATCTACAGGGCAAATCCCCCCTAGCAACAACAAGAAGGGGGGTTTGCTCTCCAGCAAGATCAACGCCATCACACACCAACACACAACAATAAACCAGACGCCGACGCCGCTGCCAATGCCAACGGCTACCGATACAGCCTGTTGTTTCCTCCACGACCTTCATCCTTTCAAAGCTGGTTGATGATCCAAGTCACTGATACATTTCCATACACAGAGTGAATTCGACTGATTGCTGTTGCAAGATTGAGCCCCCGATCCAACAGCTTCTCAATCACTTTCCAAACAACAAGCCGCCTCGTGTACTTGTATCTGTTTACACCACGCTCGTGCCGGCTGAACTCCCTTGCAGGCTTCCTCCCTCCTATTCCATTCACATACTCATCCCAGAGCACAGCAAGGGACCTTGGACAGTCTCCAAGCAATGCTGGGGGCTGCACACGGGGAGTGCCAAGCCGAGTTGGCTGACGACCACCAAGTGTTACTACCCCTCCAACTCAACGCGCTGGAGCTGCAGCCATGTGCCGAAGAATACCTTCAATCGTTTTATTCTGCTGGCTCAGCTGAGCCATGTTAGTGATGACAAAATTCCTCAGCTCTCCAAGTTCTACCTGATTAGAGGACAGCTTGGCATATATACTGTTCCTCCACTGCTGTCCCGACCGCGTCATCAAATCATCCATGTTATCCTCTATCTCATCAAGGCTAACACATCCTCCGTGCTCTGATGCAAAGATCATCACCTTCTTTACTGGATTCACCCCATCCTCAAGCCCAGCTTCAAGTTGGATGTACTTTGCCATAACTTGGTGTCTGATATCAGGGGGGACCAAATCTGCTGCATGAGCATCAAATGTTGCCCACAGCAATGCCAGCCCAAGAATCCTACCAACTCCAGGACCAAACTGGGCCTTAATTGCTGGCACAACATCAGCCAGTAGCCAGTCACCGGTCACACCACTGCCCTCCATTGCTTTGTAAATACAGGGGCCTCCACCACAAAGCTTTACTGCTGCAGAGATATCAGGCCAATCCAATTGAACTGCTGTGTACCTGCCTTGCATATTGGGATTCTTCCATCGCGCACGACAATCTACATCCTCATACCTGGCCCCTGACATTTGGGCTTTGCTGGTACCATACTTTCAAATAGAGTGTGTTCCTAATTTACCTGGTCCTTTGCATTCAAACACAGAACTCTTAATACAGGCTGACACTGCATCTGCATATGCGTGTTTCTGGCGGCAGGCTTCCTCAGCCTGCAAATCTTCTGCATCATTAGGATTTGTTGTGCCATCACTGAATAACCACTGACTGGTAATGCCTTCCCCCGAAGCTAGCCATTTCTCTAGGAACACAGCCAGCCCAACCAAAACACAATACTTTGAATTCATTGATCCAATTACTAATAGATGTTGTGGACAGCCCCTTTCATCTTGAACATTCTTACACCATTTCAATCTAATACAAAGATAATTTGGGAATCGTAGGCTCTTTTGCAGGTTCTTCTTCTGTACATGCGATGTGTCGTCCATTCTAGCAATAAGATGAAGCTGGAACTTTAGCATCGCCTGGTGACACAGATTTTCCATAGGCTGTCCTTGGGTGAAAATCATATCCACTATCTGCATAAATTCCTCGGAGGTACACTCCCTATCAGCACAGCTTGGCACTCCACTGTCTCTAGTTTCTTTCTTGTGAACAGCTTTGACAAGGTCATTCACATGGCGCGATTTTGTTGGGTTCCCCCTGAGAGTTGCTTCGCACCATGCTGATTGGGATACCATAAATTGTGAGATAGCTTTCTTGTAGTATGTAAGGGTAGAAGACCTCCCCAGGGTTGGATTGTCATCACCAGTAGGATCCTCTCTTCCATACGATTTCAAAGCCATGAATTTGTAGATATCCTCTGGTGTAATTGCTGCTTTCTCCTCATTGGAAAATACATAGGTGTCAGGAAATTTGTGACCTGCCTTGTGCTCCATCAAATTGCAAAAGATAGTGTAATATCTCTTTAGCTGGGTTGGAGCATTGATTGAGTTTTCAGTAATGGGGAGGATACGATTTCGCCGGCGTATGCTTTGTGGTGCGCGTGTCGCGGCTGCTGGGATTGGCCAGCCAATTCGAGCTGCCTCAGCTGCTGCTGCTGCTGCTGCTCTTGCTGTTGCTGATTCTTGTCTTGCTGCTGCTGCTTGCGCTGCTAGTCCGCGCCCGCGTCCGCGTCCTCTTCCTTGTCCGCGTCCGCGTCCTCTTCCTTGTCCGCGTCCTCCTCCAGGGGCCATAGCTGCCGTTGTTGCCGCCACTGTCGTCATTGTTGATCCGCGTGCTCTTCCTCCAGTCGATCCGCGTCCGCCTCTTCCTCCAGTTGATCCGCGTCCTATTCCTCCAGTTGATCCGCGTCCTCGTCTTCCTCCGGTCGATCCGCGTCCTCTTCCTCCAGTCGATCCACGTCCTCCTCGTCGTCCTCCTCCTCCTCCGGTGGTCGCTTGCTCTCCTTGCTCTTCATCTTGCTGCTCAGCATCCACTTCCATATGCGCTAGGTTTGCAGCATCGGTGCTGTGGGCTTGCATCTGTGCGGTTGCTGCTGTTTGTTTGGTTGTATTTGGTTGCTCGTCGTAGTATTTGGTACTCAGATACAGCAATATTTGATATTCGATTTGCATAAAGTGAGCAAAATTAAGTGAGCAATTTTAGCGAGTTTTTCAAGCACCTCAAGGGAGATTTCTTAGAAAGAAAAGACTGAAGAACAACGGTCATGTAAAGTACTTGTGGTATTTGTGGTATTTCCTTAAGAGCTACTACACCGAGTCTTATACCACTAAAAATGCAACAATTCTGTATATGAAAATGCGCCGCGTACCCCTATTTTTTGAGGGGTACCACATGATTTCTACAAATAAAAACAGTAGGAATAGTCATTAAAGGTATGTATCATTAAGTGTACCTATTTCTACTTACGAGCCACAGTAGTTCCAGGCTAAATACCACCTTTGTGGTATTTCTGACGTATTGTATTAATACATTACAAACATAGGTACCAATAAGATTCATGGTACTACATTACAAACATAGGTACCAATGAGATTCATGGTATTAGTCCAACAAATAAAAACTGACTGATTCAGTAATGACTCCCAAAGTATCAGGTCAAGATAACGAATAGTAACTTTTTCATGACTCATCTGATGCATATTGGGAACAACTTCGCCACAAACAATACAGAACACATTGTGGTTTGTCTCTACAAATGCCACACAAGAGAGTAGTTTTGGTGATAATCCAGGGCACAAACTAACTAAATGGGTAATCACTCCCAAAGTATCAGGTCAAGACCATGAATAATTTTGTCATGACTCATCTGATGCATATTGGGAACAACTATTGTCACTCACAATGCAGAAAATATTGTGGTTCGTCTCTCCAAATGGCACACAAGAGAGTATTTTGGGTGAAAATCCAGGGCACAAACTAACTGATTGGATAATGACTGCCAAAGTATCAGGTCAACACCATGTCTGGCACATTTCATCTTGTCCATAATATGAAGAACATTTATAATCCAATCACCAAAAACATACTTTCATGAGTGTCAAATGTAAATAATCTATAAGTTGTTTAATAAAAATGAATCAAAATGAAAGTGCTGTTTTTGGATTATTCTCAGTTAAAAAAAAGTGTGCAGGTATTACTAGTTGTAGCTGATACTACTGCATGCAAAAAGTTACAGAGTTGGGTACTGTGCAAAAAGTGTACATAGGTAGGTACCGTGCTGACACATGAGAGTTTTGAACCACTGTCTGGCTACCAGATTCTACAGATCAGTTGGGGATTTTAAGGTCATAACCTTTGTATAATCATAATTTCTTCTTTGAAAAAATTATGACCTGACAGGGGTGGCTTGCACTGGTACATGCTTTACTTATATATGAAATAAAGGCCGCACACAAGCCAGACACACGGAAGAAGTCAGGGTGCACATCATACACAACACACACAAAACCACACACACAAAAAAAGACAGTACACACAGAAAAAACTGTACGCACAGAAAAAACTGTACGCACACAAAACCACACAAAAAGAAACACATGCTTCTTGGTCAGCACAGTATTGAAAAGAAATAAAGCAGGGAAAATGAATGTTGTCTGACAGTCACGAACAATGGAACAACGGAACAACAAAGAAACACTAGTGAGTGACAATGATGGCAATTTGTTGGAGATTCTATTTGTTTCTAATCTTTGTTTCTTTCTTTTAATTTTCTTTTTCAGGGACAACGAACCAACAAACGGACATAAGGAGGAAGGGACAAAACGAAACAAAACAAAAAAATGACGAAACAAAGAAACAGCTACAGGAAGAGTGGCAACTAGAGCAGCGGCAACAGCAAATAGCGACAGGAAAAGCAGCAACAAGAGCAGCGGCAATGACAATGGCAGATCAACAGAGAGCAACAGCGAGTGGCAACAGCGAGAGCAAGAGCAAAAGAAACAGCAAGCTGTGACAGCAACACCGAGCGGCAACAGTGAGAGCAACAGCAACAAGCGGCAACAACAATGACAGATCAACAGAGAGCAACAGGGAGCGGCTATAGGGAGCGGCTACAGGGAGCGGCTACAGTGAGAGCAACAGCAAGGGTGACAGGGAGCAGTGACAGCAAGAGTAACAGCAGGCTACAACAGTGAGAGTGGCGAAAGCGACAAACAATGAGCGAAAGCAACAAATGAGCGAGAGCAACAGCGGATGACAACAACAACATCAGGAACAACAAGGGAACGCAAGTGAGTGACAATGCCGACAATTTGTTGGAGATTCTATTTTTTCTGATCTTTCTTTCTGTTATTTTTATTTTTCACAACAAAAACGGAACAACGAAACAACAAAACAATGGAACAGAAAAAGGAAAGAATGGAATGGAACAACAAAACAATGGAACAAAACAACAAAAACAGAACAGCGCAAACGAAACAACGCAACAACAAAAATGGAGCACAAACAAAATGGAGCAACAATGGAACGCAAAACGGAATGCCAGCAAAATGGAACAACAAAACAAAGTAGCTGCAGCAGCAAGCAACAAGAGCACTGGTGTGGGTACAGTATCAGTGAGAGTGGCACACTAGCAGTGAGAGCGGCAAAAGCTAGTAGAGTAATAAACACCGCTCCGACCCAAATCGACAAATGTTGATCCAGCTATGACAGCCTCAATGAATGTTAATTTAAAACTTGAATTAATTTAGGATTAACACTACATACATAATACAAAATCTACCAGTAATTGAGAAATAAATATAGGATTTAATCAAACATAATATAATTTACAATTAAAAAAAGGAATATAGGAGTCCAGAAAAACACTTCACAATTAGGAGAGCAGACTCTAACTGATAGTATGTAGCATAATAATTTTGTATTAATACTGAGTCAAGAATTCTTTTTTATTCATGAATATAATCAATTGTTGCGGGTACGGAATAATAATTTGGTTCTGCTAGAGACTGATATAAATTAGTTTCAATCATGATTAGAGTAATGTGCGTCGTACGTATATAAATAGTGCTGAGTTTGAAATAAAAATAGCCTTGCACTTGGTCACGATGGACTCCAGAATTTCAGGGTGTTGAGAAATTTTGCTGTGTTAAAACCACGGACAAACTTTGCGCAATAAATTGCTTTGAACCCTGCGAAACAGTTCTCAGACGCACCTGTTTCAAATACGTAATCCTGCTCAACAACCTCATGTTTCCAGAACTATCTTATTCCCTCAAGATTCACCAAGTCAAGTGCTTTGTTGTCAATGCCAAAACGAATTACCATTTCATTGTTGGTCAAAAGACCATGAAAGATATCGGTATCAAAATGGACTTTGAACAATCTTCCATAACTTGGTAGGACAAAACAATGCGCTTTCATCCCCAAAGCCACATACATGACAAGACAATAATCCAAAATGTCATGTCTAATAAATTGTCTGCTGTTGCCAAATGCTACATTTCACAATCAAATCAACAGTCCTATGTCAATGGTGCAACAAAATACGAAAAGACTGATCTCCCCAAGCTCATCTCTGAACAAACTCATCACTCTCCAGATGAACAAATTCAACTTCCTACTACCCTTATTCCTCACAAGAAACTCTTCAAAGGCCTCACTAATTGTGAAATTGGAATCTTCCTCAACATAGAATTCCACACCAATCTTCAACCTGATGCAAAACCCTACCACACCAAGCAACCATATTCCATTTCTATTCATCAACCTTCAGACTACAAACTTGGTGCTATGGTAATCCAAGAAGGAAGAATCATCCTCTGCTTCTCCAGAAAACTCAATGCTGCTCAACAGAAACACCCAACAGTCAACAAAGAGATGCTTTGTATTGTCAAAGTTTTCAAAGAGTTCAGACCAACCTTTTGGGGTGCAGAAATCATTGTGTGGACCCACCACATCAACTTGACTTGCCAAAACCTCAGGAGTCACCAGATTATGACTTGGAGAATGCTTCTTGAAGAACTTTTTCCAGTCTTCAAGTATATCAAAGGCGAAGACAATGTGATTGCTGAGAATGCTCTCTCCAGGCTCCCTCTTCAGCAATCCCTGGATGAAAAGAAGGAATCTCCGCCTCCAACCCCAACCACTTTGACTTTGGAAATTTCAACGGCTCCAACAGACGTCAAGACCAACCCAACAGACACCTTCTCACTTTCCGACCTCTTCATCAACTACCCAGAAGACATTCCCATGTGTCTGTTAGCCTTCACTCAACTGGCTGCCAACCAAGCTGCTAACATAGATATCTCAACGAACCCAAGATTCACAACAGAGAATGTCAATGGTACCAATTTGATCATTGTAGAATTCAACAGCAGAAAGGAAATAGCACTCTCCACAATCAAATATTACCACCATGTGCTTGGCCACGCCGACACTGAAAGATTGTATCAAACCATCAACCGATTTGTATACATGCCAAACCTGAAAGACCAAATCAATTCCTTCTGCAAATCTTGTGATGCTTGCCAAAGATACAAGAATAGCCACCAAAGCCATGGTCAACTCCCAACCAAGAGCACCAGTATGTGCTCTGGGACACTATCACAATTGATGGAATTGGTCCTTGGAAGATTAAGATCCCTGGCCATGGAACACATGAATTCAACAGATTCACCATTATGGACATGCGCACCAATCCCTTTGAAATATTAAGAGCCCCACAAGTCAATCCAACTGGCCTCATGGCTGTCCATGACCTTGACAATGGTTGGCTCTCCAGACACCCAAAACCAATTAATTACATCTTTGATCAAGGAGCCAACTTCATGAGCCACGACTTCCGCATCCACATTGATAATCTTGGAATCAAACCAAAGTGTACTCAGTCAGAAACCCACAAGCAAATGCTGTCCTTGAAAGAGTACACAATACCATCAAGTCTGCAACGAGGACAGAGCTCAATACCAATCCATCACAGACCCTCCAGCAAGCCACAGATATTGTTAATAGTGTTTTTGCTTTGGCTCAGTTTGCTGTTAGATCAACCATCAACAAGACTTTTGGAATGACACCTGGTTCCCTTGTAGTCCACCTAGATATGTTCCTTCCAATCCCTGTGATTAAAGACCTTGCTATGGTGAGAAACAAACACCAAGCCCAAATTGACAAGAATGGTATGAAAGAAAATAGCCATAGGAAGTTGTATGATTATCATGTTGGAGACCAAATTGTGATGAAAAATGAAAATCGAAATTCCAGCTGCTTTTGAAGCAAGGAGCAAAGGCCAATATACTATCCAGAAAATTCATACAAATGGGACTGTCTCCTTCCTCTTAGATGATCACATTGGTCAATAGATGAACATTCCAAACCTGAAACCATGTCACGTGAATTAAAAATTCACTAACTAATACATACTGGTTGCGTGCGTGAGCATAAAAATCTGTGTAACCAATTGACGTTTTTACGAGAAGAATAAGAGTGTGGTATTCAGCCCTGTACGACTGAATTCCCACAATTCATAAAAATCTGAAGTCTGATGTCAGACCAAATGCCACACCAGCTGGCCTTCAATATTGAAGAGTGGATGATATATATATATATATCTTAATTCCTCTATGTGCAAACAACATTGGATTCAGTTCAACACCTATCCAATGCTTAGTAATTTAAAGCCAAGCTTTTCAACGCCGCCTTGGAGTATGGTACCGGTAGTTGACAGAGCTTGCTCACAATCTTAGTTTTAGTTTAATTTCAACAAATACCTACCTACACATTGTATTACTACGTACTACGTTACCTTCATTTAGAGGCATACAAAAGTTGTTGATAGTTGTTGTTGTTGTCGTATGCCTCTAGAAAAAGGTACTAAAATAAGGTTTATGTATTGGTTAAAAACTAAGATTGTGAGCTAGCTCTTCTGTCAACCACTCCGAGGAGCAGTTGGGAGCTTGTAACAGTAAACAGCCGTTGAATCAAAATTCAACGTACAGTTTACATAGAAGATTTGGATATGTTCTTCATCCAGTCTTCAATATTGAAGACCGGCTTGCTTTTCAGATTTTCTTGAATCATGGGTAATTTCAATCTTGAGCATTGGAATACCACACTCTTCTCCTTCTTGTAAAAGTTTTGATTGGTGGCACAGAATTTTGTTAGTCGTGTGTGACCAGTATTCCTTAGATAAGAAATTTTTAGTTGGTGTGATATGGTTTTAGGTTCCAAATATTCATACGTTGGATAACGTGATTTCTTAAGAGGAAGGAAACTGTACCATTGTTGGTGTGAATTTTCTGGATAGTGTAGGGACCCTTGCTTCTTGCTTCAAACGCACCAGGAATGAGCTTTTCATTTTTCACCATAATTTGGTCTCCTACACTGTAATCATGAATCTTCCTGTGGCTATTCTCTTTCATTGCATTCTTATCTATCTGAGCCTGTCGTTTGTTTCTGACCATGGCCAAATCAGTGATTACAGGAATTGGTAGGAACATGTCTCTGTGGAATACAAGGGCTCCGGGCGTCATTCTGAATGTCTTGTTGATGGTTGATCTAACTGCAAACTGAGCTGATGCAAAGACACTATCAATAATATCTGTGGCTTGTCCTGGAGGGTCTGTGGAGGATTGGTGTTGAGCTCGGTTCTCATTGCTGATTTCATTGTATCATGGACTCTTTCAAGAACTGCGTTGGATTGTGAATTTCGAACAGAGCAGACTTCAGCTTTGATTCCAAGGTTGGCAAGATGGAGTTGGAAGTCGTTGCTCATGAAGTTGGTTCCTTGGTCGACAATGTAATTTACTGGTTTGGGATATCTGGAGAGCCAGCCATTGTCGAGGGCATGGACTGCCATGAGGCCAGTTGGATTTACTTGTGGTGCACGAATTATTTCAAGGAGGTTGGTGCACATATCCATGATGGTGAAGCCATTGAAGGAAACAATTCTATGACCAGGGATCTTGATTTTCCAGGGACCAACTCCATCGATTGTAATAGTGTCCCAAGGGACATACTGGTGTTCTTTGGTTGGGAGTTGTCCATGGCTTTGGTGGCTATTCTTGCATCTTTGGCAAGCATCGCAGGAGCGGCAGAAGGAATTGATTTGGTCCTTCAAGTTTGCGGCATATACAAATTGGTTAATGGTTCAATACAATCTTTCTGCGCCGGCATGGCCAAGCACATGGTGGTAATATTTGATTGTGGCTTGCACTTTGTTTGGAGGGAGTACTATTTTCTTGCGACCGTTGGTGGACTCAAAAACTTGCAAGTCGGTGCCATTGAAGTTTTTGGTTGTGTACCTTGGATTGGTAGAGATATCTACGTTGGTCGCTTGGTCTTGGGCAAGTTGGTCGAAGGCTAAGGGATACATGGGGATGTCTTCTGGGTAGTTAAGAAACAGTTCGGAAAGAGAGAGAAGATCCTTGCCCGTTGAGTCGAGCGTTGAAGTTGAAGTGTCGAGGTCCGAGTCCCAAGGATCATCCGTTGGATCGGGAGTGGGACTTGAGGAAGTGGGACCTGAGGATTCCTTCTTCTTCTCCGGAGTGTCTTGCTGAAGAGGGAGCCTTGAGAGGGCATCAGCAATGGCATTGTCTTTGCCTTTGATATATTTGAATATTGGGGAAAATTCTTCAAGGAGCATTCTCCAAGTCATAATTCGGTGGATTGTGAGGTTTTGGCAAGTAAGACTGATGTGGGCGGTATACACAATGATTTCGGCACCCCAAAGAATGGTGCAGAATTCCTTGAAGACTTCTACAATGCAGAGCATCTCTTTATCAACCGTTGGGTATTTGCGTTGAGTGCAGTTGAGTTTTTGGGAGAAGCAGAGGATAATCTTGCCATCTTGGAGGATGACAGCTCGGAGTTGGTAATCCCAAGCATCAGTGTAGACATGGAAGGGCTTGTTTGGATCAGGGAAAGCAAGAAGGATATCGTTGGCAATGAGGGACTTGGCTTTGTTGAAGACTTCAAGAAGTGCGGGAGTCGGAGATATCTTGCCTTTGGCTCTTTCAGAGAGGTCGGTGAGTGGTGCAAGGACTTCAGCCCACGTTGGATAGAAGTTTTGATAGAAGTTAATCATCCCCACAAAGGACCAAAGTTGGGTTGTTGTTGAGGGAAACGCTAGTTTCAGGATGGGAGTTATCTTGTTTGGATTGGGTCTGATTCCATCTCGGGAGATAATGTGGCCAAGCCAAGGTGCTTGCAATTGAAACCAGTGGCACTTGGAGGGCTTGACAGAGAAGTTGTGGGCCTTTAGTAAGGTGAGGACAGAAGAGACCGATTTACAATGGGATTCAAGAGTATTGGAGAAGATTCCAATATCGTTGATGTATACTTTAATGTCCTTCAAGTGGAGGAGCATCTGTTCCATGCAGCCTTGAGCCCAACTTGGAGAGTTGAGGAAGCCCATGGGCAAACAAAGCAGTCAATATTTTCCAAATGGAGTGACAAGGGCGCAAAGCCAGGTGGAGGCTTCATCAAGTTTGAAAGTGTGGAACTGCATGCTGACGTCGATAAGGGTGACATATTTGAAGCCTCTTCTTCTGTGGAAGATATCTTGGAGCTTTGGAAGTGGATAGTGAAGTTTCTTGGTGACTTTGTTGAGTTCTCTAAAGTCACTGATGAGTTGACAGGAGCCATCTGGTTTTGGCACTACAAAGGTTGGCATTCCCCATTCAGTGGCATAGCAGTGTTCTAGGATGCCAAGCTTCACTTGTTGATCAATTTCTTTCTTCATGGCCTCCTGTTGGTGCAGTGGAATGGGATATGGTTGTTTTACATGAAATGGAGTCGCACCTTGCTGGAGATCAATGTGGAACGTTTGATTAGGGAAAATGCCTAATTCCTTGTCATTCAAGCCTTCAAAAAGTTCTTTGTTTTGGAGAAGTATTGGTAACAAGGCTTGTTTCTCATGGTAGGAGAGGTGTGTTTGCTCATTACTAACTTGTGGAGATCTGTCTTCTCATACTTGGTGGTGCCATCTACATACGATTGTTGGATTGCTTGGTTGGAAGTAACTCTCTGCAACAGTGTGTGGTTCTGCAGACATGACCTTGTGGAGCAAGGACTTGTTGTCGAAGTAATTCCGGGGATGGAAGTCCATTGTCTTCTCATACCATTTGATGGTGCAAGTTTCAAAGTCCATCTTCATTCCAAGATCTCTCATGGTTTTCCTTCCAATGAGGAGGTGGTAGTTGATATTCTGAGAGACTACAAAGCATTTGATTTGTAGGACTTTCATTGAGTAGGATAGTTCTGAAAATACGGTGTTCTCCAAGGTTACGTAGTAGTTGCAAGTGGTTTTGCCATTTGTTGTCTGCATTTGAATTGGTTGGTCTAGAAGGTGTCTTTTGATTCCAGAAGGAATTGCTGATTCCACAATGAGATTGTCGGTTGATCCAGAATCGAAGAGGGTTTTCAAGTAGTACTTGCCAGGGGACCCATTGATGGAGTTGCAGACACTTACTGTGGTTGGAGCAAGGTCGACATCGGTGTTGCTGGGAGCAACATCTTGATTGTTGTTGTCGGAATCGATGTTTTCAGTCGGGAATCGTTGGAGATCTGTGTTGTAATATTCTTTGTCGATGTCCATATCTACATGGAAGAGATCTGGCCAAGGAGTTGCAGGGATGGTTTCTTCTGGTTCATTGATGAAGACACACATGTGTTGTTCAGGTTCATGGAAGTTACTGCCATGTGAAGAGGAGGTACTAGTGGATCGATTGCTGTTGTTGTTGGAACTGCGATCATTCACATGTGAGTCGTTATTGTCTCTATTGTTGTTGGACTGATTGGAATTGTTGCCATACTTGTTGGTGTAGCATTGGCCCCAAGTGTGGTTTGTACCAGGGTGGATCAGACATGGTGAGTTCGTTGGAGATTCTAGTCAGCCCTTTGTTGTTGCCTTGGTTGTTGTTGAGTTGATTATTGTTGTTGTTGTTGCGTTGGTTGTTGTTGTTGTTGTTGTTGCGTTGTTGACTTAGGTTGTTTTGATTGTTACGATTGTGGCGTCTATTGTTGTTCCAGTTGTTGTTGCCATTGTTGTTGCTGTTGTTGCTGTTTGGAGACGGATTATCTGATGATTTCTTTTTGCGGTTCTGTGCATACTGGTATCTCTCAAATCTCATCATCATATCAGAGAGGGAATCCCTATGGGGAGAGTGGTGTTGCTGGTAGGTGTGTTTCCAATCCTCAGGCATCAATTCAAAGATTAGATTCTTGAACTCTCTCTCCTTGATCTCTGCATCTTCTGGTGGGTGTCCGGGGAGTAGTGGAAGTATGACATGGTTGTGGAAGTTGACCTGGGAGACAAATTGGTGTACTGTCATAGTGGTGGTTTTCATGATATTGGTGAGGAATCTTTGATGGTTTTGGTAGGCATCAAGGTTGTTGTCAAACTTGTAGTTGACAAATTCTTGAACAGTTGTGGAGAAATTGTCCACAGTTCTTTGAGGAACATTGTTTGCAAGGTAGTCATTCCACCATCTCTTGTCAGTGTAGTCCCTGAGGAGGTCTACAAACTTGTCGTAGAGTCTTGGACCTGTGGTTAGGTTGAGTGTCTTCTTGGACAACATAAATTCATTGATGGTGAAAAGGATTTGTAATTTGGTTGATCCTGCAGTAATCAAAGGAATCTTGAGCTTGGTTGTTTCAGGCATTCCATTGAACTCTTGTGTACTCTTGAACTCCACCTTGTCGATGGACTCTTGATCAAAGTCAAACTTAAAAGGGATGATGGAGTAAGACATTGTTTCTCTGGTTCTTACTGGACAACAATAATAATAATATACGTATTTAAGTAACTTCAACCACCGAAGGTGGATCTAAACTACTCAGTCTGTATCCAGACTTTAACGTCATCTTCAGGAGCAGTTGGTGGTTGTTTGTTAGATGTTGTAGTGGTAGTGTTTACTCAAGTAGTTGAAGTAGTCTTTACCGGTAGTAATAAGGTCAAAGCAGTAATTCGACTGTTTAAACAGTGTTGTATGCCTCTAGAAAAAGGTACTAAAATAAGGTTTATGTATTGGTTAAAAACTAAGATTGTGAGCTAGCTCTTCTGTCAACCACTCCGAGGAGCAGTTGGGAGCTTGTAACAGTAAACAGCCATTGAATCAAAATTCAACGTACAGTTTACATAGAAGATTTGGATATGTTCTTCATCCAGTCTTCAATATTGAAGACCGGCTTGCTTTTCAGATTTTCTTGAATCGTGGGTAATTTCAATCTTGAGCGTTGGAATGCCACAGTTGTTGTTGTGGTATTCCAAACGGTCACGATTGAAATTACCCACGATTCAAGAAAATCTGAAATCTGACATCAGCACCAGCCAGTCTTCAATATTGAAGACTGGATGAAGAACATATCCAATTCCTCTATGTGCAATGTACGTTGAATTTCGATTCAACGCCTTTTTACTGTTACAAGCTGGCCTCAACGGCTCCTCGGAGTAGTTGACAAAGCTAGCTCACAATCTTAGTTTTTAACCAATACATAACTCAAACCTTATTTTAGTACCTTTTCTAGAGGCATACGACACTGTTTAAACAGTCAAATAACTGCTTCGACCTTATTACTACCGGTAAAGACTACTTCAACTACTTGAGTAAACACTACCACAACAACTATAAACAACCACCAATTGATCCTGAAGATTGTCCAGTAAGAACAAGCAAAACAATGTCTTACTCCATCATCCCTTTCAAGTTTGACTTTGATCAAGAGTCCATCAACAAAGTGGAGTTCAAGAGTACACAAGAGTTCAATGGAATGCCTGAAACAACCAAGCTCAAGATTCCTTTGATTACTGCAGGATCAACCAAATTACAAATCCTTTTCACCATCAATGAATTCATGTTGTCCAAGAAGACACTCAACCTAACCACAGGTCCAAGACTCTACGACAAGTTTGTAGACCTCCTCAGGGACTACACTGACAAGAGATGGTGGAATGACTACCTTGCAAACAATGTTCCTCAAAGAACTGTCGATAATTTCACCACAACTGTACAAGAATTTGTCAACTACAAGTTTGACAACAACCTTGATGCCTACCAAAACCATCAAAGATTCCTCACCAATATCAAGAAAACCACCACTATGACAGTACACCAATTTGTCTCACAGGTTAATTTCCACAGCCATGTCATACTTCCACTACTCCCTGGACATCCACCAGACAATGCAGAAATCAAGGAGAGAGAGTTCAGGAATCTAATCTTTGAATTGATGCCTGAAGATTGGAAACACACCTACCAGCAACACCACTCTCCTCATAGGGATTCCCTCTCTGAAATGATGATGAGATTTGAAAGATATCAATATGCGCAAAATCGAAAGAAGAAACCATCAGATAATCCATCTCAAAACAACAACAACATCAACAACAATGGCAACAACAACCGGTAACAACCGGAATGGAAACAACCGAAAACAATCGAAACAATCGGAACCGAAACAATAACAACAACAATAACAATCGAAACAACAACAACAATAATCAACGCAACAACCAAGGCAACAACAAAGGCCCGACTAGAATCTCCAATGACTCACCATGTCCTATCCATCCTGGTACCAATCACACTTGGGGTCAATGCTACACTAACAAGTATGGCGCAAACTCCAATCAGTCCAATAACAACAACAGAGACAACACCGACTCTCATGTGAATGACCGCAGTTCCAACAACAGCAATCGATTCACTACCTCCTCTTCCCACGGCAGTAACTACAACGAACCAGAACAACACATGTGTGTCTTTATCAATGAACCAGAAGAAACCACCATGCCTGCAGCCCCTTGGCCGGATCTCTTCCATGTAGATACGGAAATAGATGAAGAATACTACAACGCGGACCTTCAAAGATTTCCTTCTGAAAAGCCCGATTCCGGCAACAACAAGCAAGGGCTTGCTCCCAGCAGCGCGGATGTCGACCTTGCTCCAACCACAGTAAGTGTCTGCAACTCAATCAATGGATTCCTTGGAAAGTACTATTTGAAAACCCTCTTCGATTCCGGATCTACCGACAATCTCATAGTGGAATCAGCAATTCCCTCTGGAATCAAGAAGTATCTCCTAGATCAACCGATCCAAATGCAAACAACAAATGGCAAAACCACTTGCAACCACTATGTAACCTTTGAGAACACCGTATTCCCAGAACTGTCCTACTCGATGAAAGTCCTACAAATCAAATGCTTTGTAGTCTCTCAGAACATCAACTACCACCTCCTTATTGGAAGGAAGACCATGAGAGACCTCGGAATGAAGATGGACTTCGAAACTTGCACCATCAAATGGTATGAGAAGACCATGGACTTCCACCCTCGGAATTACTTTGACAACAAGTCCTTGCTCCACAAAGTCATGTCTGCAGAACCACATGCCATTGCAGAAAGTTACTCCAACCAATCTATCCAACAATTGTATGTGGATGGAACCACCAAGTATGAGAAAACTGACCTCCACAAGTTAGTCACGGAACAAAACCATCTCTCCTACCATGAGAAACAAGCCTTGTTACCAATACTCCTCCAAAATGAAGAGCTTCTTGAAGGATTGAATGACAAGGAATTAGGTATTTTCCCTAATCAAACCTTCCACATTGATCTCCAAGAAGGCACAACTCCGTATCATGTAAAACAACCCTATTCTATTCCACTGCACCAACAAGAAGCAGTAAAGAAAGAAATCGATCAACAAGTGAAACTTGGTATCCTCGAACGGTGCTATGCAACTGAATGGGGAATGCCAACATTTGTAGTGCCAAAACCAGATGGCGGACTCAACAGATGAGTGAGTGAGTCATGACGCGGCATACTACAATGTACGAAGTACCTCGTACACACTTCCCTACCGTACGGTAGTACGGTACGTACCGTTCTTCCTACAATGACGAGCAGAGAAAATTGGCGCGCTACGTCCCGCTCCTAAAACAATTATGGGCGAAGTGGGGATGTTGCGTGAAAACTCCTCAGTGACTTGCCTTGTCCAATGTCAACGCAGGCCAAGTCGTAGGATTGCGTATCATGGTAGAGACAAGGAATGATAGTGCTTCGATGTCGATGTCGATGTCGATGTCGATGCCGATGCATCCTTCACCCATTTGGTAAGTTACAGACTACGAAAGCACCATGAAGAATCCACGCAAGCGACCCCTGCTATCGGCAGGCACGGCAAACAAATACAGCAGCGCGAGCGGTGCCAAAAAGAGAGCCCTGAACGCACGACCTCCGCAACCCGCAAGTGTTGCGAGACTGGAATCTCTTCTCGACGGGGCAATGAAGAAGAAAGCGAACGCGAAAGCAAGATCATTGACTGTAAACAAAACCAAAAAATATACAGAAGGGGTTTTGGATGTGGGTCAGAAGCAGGAGCAGAAGCAGAAGCCTGTGCGAACGAAGAACGATGAAAGGGGCGTGGGATATGCAATCGATGGCAATAAGAAGAACTGCAGTAGCAGTGGCGGTCAACGGCGACCCAACGTGAACCCTGGAAAGGAATTTTCGTCAAAAAAAAATGAAGGGGATCGATGGTCCCACGTCGGTTCAAACAATACCAGATTTAGCAATCCATCAAGGAGGATTAATCCTTTCCTGGAAGCGAGCCGAAAAGAAACTACCAAGAAAAACAACAAAGATGCCTCCGAAAAATCCAGCACTGGCCAAACGAATACGAAGTTTTTACTGGGGAAAGCAACAGTTAGTCGTAAGAAGGAAAAGAAGGAAGTTTTGCACAAACTTAGAACTATTGTAAGGGAGCAGAACAATGTCAACATCATTGTGAAGGATCCTGCTATCTCGTTGCCAATTTCTATAGAGAAGAACGAGGACGACGCCCATGAAACAATACAAAGAAATCAACAATCATCAACTACGGTTTCAAAAGTTGCAAATAGAACTTCCGTAAACCAAACATTATCACCACCAGCTGCATCTGCACCAGAGGGAGGGGATTCGATGTCGGCGGTTCCGGATCAGATTGCGAGATCGTCTACTCTTCCGGAAGCATCGACTTCAAAGACCAACCCCGAGACAACTGTTTCTTCCGACTTCTCATCCCGGCCAAAACTAGGCATTCGCCTTTTCACGAAATCAACAACAAAGGTCAAACGTTCTTCTGCTGCATCATTGTTTCCGCCTCTGTCCATCAAACCAATAGACACGAATGCAGCTGCCGGTTTTACAGCCGACTATGAATCGCGTTCACAAGGACAAAAAGCCGGACAACAGCAAGACGAAGCAGAAATAGTGCTGCCCTCTCCAAGCAAATGTGATCGGTCTTTGTCCTCGCAAAACAACCCATCCGGTCAGCAAACAGATTTACTAGCAACTAGTAGGCCCATTGAAAAGGAAGTCACGAAGAAAACGGCCGGGGTCGATGAGGGGGTCATCAGTAGATACGGATCATCGAAGAAAAAACCATCGACCAACAATAATATAAATGACAATTTTGTGCGACTCAACATGAAGAACAATGCTGGTGCCTGTCGCGGGGCTAGAAATAAGAGCAACAAATACAGCAAAGAACGACGGTCGTGGTCCTTCCAAAGTGGAGCACCGAGTTCTGAACGAAATAATGATATGCATGGTAGTAGCACAGCAATCGATGGGAAATACGGAGATTATTCCGCTCCCGTCATTTCATTCGGTGCGCCCGTACCACCACTCTCGTTTTCCACAACGAACAAGCACGAAACTAATGACAATTACGGGGGTAATGGAAATGACAAGAGAGATTTCAAATCCAATAACAACAGCAGCAACAGCAAAAGCAACGCCGCTTCATACGTTTCAAAAATGTCTGGATTGGATCCTCTAGATGAATTTGTGGACGGGACCTTTCATTCGTGCCATAGCAAACCTGACAAGAGAAAGATCAATGAATCCTCTACAATTGCCGGGATCGTTTCCATAGTTTCCGCACCAATGTGCGCTCGGCATCAACGTCCGTGCAAACTCATCAAGGTAAAGAAAACGACCTCTGGGAACAAGGGCAGGGAATTCTATGCCTGCTCTATGCCCCGAGGGGAACAATGCGATCACTTTCAATGGGCTGATGATACGATCGAAGCTGCTCGACACATCATAGACAAAAACACTTCATACTCTAGCTTCATCACTCGACAGGTTGCAGCGTACGTCGATCGATTTCGCACCCTCACCGTTCCCGAACTAAAAGTAGAAACGTCCCGTCGAGGCTTAAACAACAAGGGAAAGAAGCACCAGTTATTGACGAGGCTCGCAATTTGGACGCGGGATGAAATAGTCAAGTGTTCACCAGAGTTCGAGAACGAAGAAACAGAGACGAATCAAGCTATAGAATTGGAGGGAGAGCTTATCGATGACGATTCCTCATCCTGTAGTCAAAACTCATCTGAAGACGAGCTCGAACTTTTCGACGAGGGTGAAGAAAGCGAGGAAGAGAGTTGCAGCGATGGACATGACGAGGAGTTTTGTGCCGGTAAAAGAAAGGATTCATCCACGATACGCTCTGCTGTGATAAAGGAATCGCATGCGATTCAGGCAAGCTGTTTGTCTACGTCTCTACGAGACATTTTTGGTCACACGTCTTTTCGAACAGGACAGGAATGGGCAATCCAGAGGTGCTTGGACGAGAAAACTAGTTTACTGGTGGCTCCTACAGGTTTTGGAAAGAGTCTATGTTACGCCTTACCGGCTGCGTTGATGGACGGTGTTTGCATTGTAGTTTCACCTCTTATTTCACTGATTCAGGATCAACTCCGATCTCTGCCTCCGAGGATCCCGGCCGCAACACTTTCGGGATCAGTCTCGGCTTCCAAGACGGCAGCGATTCTCGATGATATCGTTCGGAAACGCTTGAAAATCCTTTTTGTTTCCCCAGAACGGCTGACGAGTCCAGCATTTCGTCGTCTTTTCAACCTCACATGGAATAAAGAGACAAATACGAAAGAACGAAGATTTCCTGAAATATCCCTCCTCTGTATCGACGAAGCACACTGCATCAGTCAGTGGGCGCACAACTTCCGTCCGTGTTTTCTCCGCTTCAAAGGATTCCTTAAAATAATGAAACCCAAGAGCGTATTGGCCATAACAGCCACAGCGGGGCCAAGGGTAATAGCAGATATTGGAGAAACGTTGGGAATGCATAAATCGGAGTCGTGTTCCACAGAAATGCCAGAAAATGGCACATACATCCAAAGCGAGAGTATCAAAATCATTCGTACAGGACGAGATAATATCGATGTCATGGGTACGTTTATGACCAATCAGGAGGAAAGACTTGCGGTTGTGGCAGGCATATTGACACCTTGTGGAACCGCGCAATACGACAAAAAGCAACCTTACGCTGGGAAGTTGGCGGAAGGCTCTGTGATTGTATACGTATGGCGTCAAAAGGATACAGAAGTAGTGGCCGAAAGTCTCATAGCTTCAGGTGTTTCTGGAGGGGTTGTTATGTATCATGGAGGAATGGATGCTAATGCTAGAGCAAAGTCACAGAACAAGTTTATGAGAGGGAAGGCGCGGATATGCGTTGCAACAGTCGCGTTCGGTCTTGGAATCGACAAAGCAGATATTGTGGGAGTAAGTGCGAGCTATGGGTCAATATAGTATTTGCTTATGGCGCAACACGTTGCATCAATCCTTTACAATTTTCTCACGAGCTCTTCTTTTCTACAGATCGTTCATCTTTATTTATCGAATTCGCCAGAGCACTACATACAAGAAATCGGAAGAGCAGGACGAGATGGTCGATCAGCAACAGCGATCGCACTGCCTTTGCTTGAAGAAGTTCCTATACGACATTCTCTTGTATTTTCGAATCTAGTGGCCAAGAGTCAAATCCGCTCACTTCTAACGATCATAAAAAGAATGGTGGAGTCGACTGCAAAGGCCGCTGGTATCGAGAACTCCGGATCAGGTAGAACATTGCACATTCCCCTCCCGGTTCAATCAGCGGTGCGTGCATGTGATTGCAAACCAGAAACGATCGAGACATTTTTATCCTTGATTGAACGTATCGGCGGAGAGAACCCACTCGTGCAAATTGAAGGTTATAACTATGATAACGCAGTTATTGCTCTTAAAAAGCGAACCCTCAAGAAATTGGCAGAAACGGAACCCGTTGCGGTGTCAATTCAATCAATAAGCCAGTGCCTCGACTCTCCATTAATGGAAGCAGGATTGGAAAGCGACAAAACACAGAAGGAAATGATTCCGGCGTCGTTTCAACGGCATTTCCTTGCGTATAGCAAAGGGTCGCACTCTTTTTCGATTTCCCAATGCGCGAATCGACTTGGCCCCACTGCTGAACCTCGCCATGTCTTCGCTACACTTCGACGCTTACAGTCTTCCAACGAACTTGAATTTGTCCTTGATACTACTGAAATGGGACGTGTGTTCCATCTGAAAATTTCTGAGGTGGGCTTTAATATATTCAGTGGAGATGCCTACAGCAAGATGGAAGATGATCTTTGTGAAACAATCTTCGAATCTTTTTCCTCTTCGGGTCATTCTGGTGCTAGCAAAGTACTTGATATGCATTACATACTGGACCAGGTTGCACGTAGTTCTTCAATTGGCGTCGATGTCAACGAGGAAGCCTCGTCTTCGAATCGGTCACCGAGCCTAGTTCGATTTCAACAACTGACGAAAAATTACTTTGGTCAAGGCCTTGAAGTAGAGCGTCTTGCTGTGCAAGAATTGCTTCCAGCTTCATTCTCTACAATCAGAGAAAAGGAGCTTAAGATAGACGCGCTGACGCTTTTAAGAGATTTGCCTCCACTCTTCCAAGAAAACAAGACGAAGTCAGTGCCGGAATTTTTGGAGCTTGGAGATCAATCAGTAGCTGACTACACCACGCTTGCTATCACTAAATTTTTGCACGGCATGGATACACCGAGGACGCCGAGTTTTACGTTCCGACAATACCCCTTATTCGGAAAATGGAAGACTGTCGACTTCCGTATGATTCACGATGCGATCGGTAGAATAATCGAAGGAAAAATCTAGCTAATAACATGGGTGTGGCTAAACAAAATAAGATTACGATCAATTCTGTTCTTATTTCTGACTGACAAAACATAGTAGCTATGCCCTTATTGTGATCACATGTTCGTTTTTCTTCATCTAGAAATCGTCACGCAAAAAAAAAATCATTCTTCGTGCTTTACCAAGCGACTCTGATAGAGAACGATACCCCGAGAATCTAATTGTCATCTTTGATCTGAGACTCGTCTTCTTCGCTGAACTTAGTCCCCGCATCTCCATTCAGACGCACATCACCGTTATGCATTGGACTCGTACTATCTGCACGAAAAACTAGTTCTTTGTCATCGTTGTCCCGATTTCGAATTATTGGATCGCATGTATCACTCCCATCCTCGTCGCCATTGTCGTCGTTCATGAGACTAGTTGTGCTGTGAAAAAGTCGTTGCAGAACAACTCTGCGTCTATTTGGCGCACTAAGATCCCTCATCGACGTCGACCGTGCGTCGGCATCGTTCGAAGATGTTACTGATAGAGCGGAAGGAACCTTGTTTTCCACTAATATTCGCTCAAACACAGATGAATCAAAAGATTCGAGATATGCAGTTCGATGAATTTGAAGGCATCGACAAGGCCCATCGCTGACAAAAGCGGAATAGTCCGGAGCCCAATCTCTATCTTCAAGAGCTTTGGATCCCAGCACCGACCACGCTGAAAGCTCGGAACGAAAGTTTTCGGACCCAACGATTATGGTGGCCTTGCCGGACAGAATAAGAGTGAAGGTGTCACTCGAAACACTTTTCTCGTATAAGAGTTCGTTCGGAAGATCGTGTTCCAAGTCCTGTGTGGCAGTTGGAAAGGTAGTAACGGGTGTCCTGGATACTAGACGTGTAAGCTGAGAATCGGTAAGTGACTTGAACGTATTGCCGTGGTTTATTTTGAGGTGAGCTGTTACCGCGCCGATTTCGCCTGGCGATAGCATCTCGTCTACTATTTTCGTGTCCAACAATCTCAGCCGCGCCCACTCGAATGTCTCTCCGCGCTCTAACCTGACGCGTTGATCGCTGTCGGCAAATGTATCAGTCTCATCTACTATCGAACTCCCGATGATGCGCTCGACGATATCTGGAGAAAAAGGGCACAAACAAACGCATCAACATTGAGCTCACAAATGCAGGAAACAACTGCTTGCGTGGTTCTTTTCTCAACATACCTTCGAGGGTAATGATACCCTTTACTTCATAGAAGGGATCTTGCGATTCATCTTCGTTGTTGACGTCGCGAACGACCGCTAAATAGCACAAAAGCAAAAGTAGAGAGTAAGATGGTTGTTAGAGATGAGAGCTAGAAGACAGGAAAGCACCCAAACTATCGAGCCGTACGGTTCAAGGCAACACATCAAAAAGACGTACCCAAATGAGATCTTCCTTTTTTCAATTCTGTCAGCACTTCTCCGAGAGTGTCATCTGGCCACACAAGGTGTACGTTTCGCCCAAAGATTTGAATGAATGACCGAACCGGAACGTTGTCCTCGGGATCCAAAAAAATTAGATCCTTGACGAACAACAGCCCGATAATATTGTTTCTCGAAATTTCATAGACCGGTATTCGAGAATATCCCGTCTTGAAAATCTTTCCGATCGTTTCGAAGCTCAACTTTTGGTCTACTTCTAGCATAAATGTTTGTTCCATCGCTGTCATGACATCCTTCACGTGCATGTTCTTGTACTAAATTATTATTATTACAAAGCAAATCGATCGACGTGAGCTCCATGCTGTAGCATAATCATAGAGCATTGCATGATTGATTCGAGACCGAATCCAAACTTACCGTCAAGGCACCCTGCATAGCCTGGGCCTCCTCTCGATCGATGATGTTTTCCTTGACGTGGACATTCAAGAGCTCAATCATTTCTGCGTTGCTATAGGTCGTCGCCAGCTCTCTGCCGAGCGC
Organism: Pseudo-nitzschia multiseries; assembly: GCA_037355745.1. Lineage (NCBI taxonomy): Eukaryota > Bacillariophyta > Bacillariophyceae > Bacillariales > Bacillariaceae > Pseudo-nitzschia > Pseudo-nitzschia multiseries. Next base: position 18,470,197 of record CM074784.1, on the reverse strand, counting down.
CCAATCCAAACACTTTGCCAAGGGATAGGCCAGGATGAAAAGCACGGCGCGAATCAGCTTGACTGCTGGGACGGCTATGCTTCCGATCCGCAGGGCGTACCGAGAGCACTGAGCGTGGCGAAGAAAAATAAATAAATACATGAAATATGACAAAGCGCAGCTCGACGTTCAGTATCGTTTACCAAAGTTCGAACGACAGTGTATAGATTGATGATACGAAGCACCCAGCACAGTACAGTACAGTACAGTACAGCACGGCACAGAACAGCACATCGCAGCACTTACCAATGCTTGTGGAATGATCTCACCAAAGATCAAAATGAGAAATGTGGACGTGACGAATCCAATTGTACCATTGAAGATCTCCGCCGAGAAGATCGACATTAACGAATTGACTGCGGTGTTTCCGAGAAGGAGCGTGCACAGCAGCAGGTTGCCACGTTTCCGAACGGGGTAGATTTTCGCAGCGTACTTGGCTGCATCGGGATCGTCTCCGGCCATGACAATCTCCAATCCCGTGAGATCGAGAGACATCAACCCGAGGGTCAAACCACTAAAGAGCGCCGAAAAACTAAGCAAGACCATGAGAAGCAGAATTTGTATCCACATCGGGATGGAAGCGAGTGTGCTCTTCTCTTCGACCTTTTCGAGACAAAGCTCTTCGTCAAACGTTGCCCGGCAATAAGAGAGATCGCAGAGCGTTGCGTCGACAGCATCTGTGATCGTGCCATTGTTGTCGTCAATGCTAGATTGCTGAAGGTTTCTTTTCGTGGATCCGAATGCAGGGAGTGGCGGAAAATCGAGAGCAAAAGTCGCGTCATTTTGACGGAGCGTTGGTGGGTTATCTCTGTTGCTAGAACGGTAAGAACCTGTTGTTGTCGCCAGGAGTATTACAAGCGTCGAAACCAGACATGCCTTGGCTAAAGAGAAGCACAACCTTGTGGATCCTTTCATGCTGTTTATTGTCGCGATTGTTTTGCTGCGAACACCCTCGCGGTGACAGCGATCGAGCGAGATCACCTCAGAAAAAAAGTCATTGTCGACAGAGTTGTTCTTCCTGTTCGAGGACGACGACGGGAGGAAAGACGAGATTGAAAAAAAGGAAGATTCAGCCATTCAAGAAAAGTTGCTGCGGAATACGAAGTACTTGTGCGGTGTCGCTGGATTATATTATTGCCGTTATGAAAACTAGTGAAGACAAAAATAAGTATCGTACTCGTACGGTACGAAGTACATAAGTTCTATGTAGTCGGTTTTCGAGCTGCACAAACAAGCAATCCTACGAGTGATGCAACACCAGTTTCACGCTCATTTTTCGAGCCAAGAAAGAACGGCCTCGACGTTGTACCGGTACGAGTACCATACGGTAGTAACGTACGGTATTTGTTGCAATAACGATTCGATTTGATTCGATCCACAACAGTCTTCCTGTGGTATTCCAACGCTCACGATTGAAATTACCCACGATTCAAGAAAATCTGAAATGCAAGCCGGTCTTCAATATTGAAGACTGGATGAAGAACATATCCAAATTCTTCATGTGCTTCTCTATGTGCAATGTACGTTGAATTTCGATTCAACGCCTTTTTACTGTTGCAAGCTTTCTCAACGGCTCCTCGGAGTAGTTGACAGAGCTAGCTCACAATCTTAGTTTTTAACCAATACGTAACTCAAACCTTATTTTAGTACCTTTTTCTAGAGGCGTACGACACTGTTTAAACAGTCGAATAACCGCTTCGACCCCTTTCTACCGGTAAAGACTACTTCAACTACTACACGAATAAAAATTACCACTATTACACAACTAACAACCGATCCGAAGATTGTCCAGTAACAATAAGAAGACCAGTATGTCTTACTCAGTCATTCCCTTCAAGTACGACTTTGATCAAGAGACTATTGAAAAAATCGAGTACAAGATTACACAAGAAATCAATGGCTCCCAAGAAGTTACCAAGATCAAAATCCCTTTGATTACTGCAGGATCAACCAAATTACAAATTCTTTTCACCATCGATGCCTTCATTAGATCTAAGAAGACTCTCAACTTAACCACAGGACCAAGAATCTATGACAAGTTTCTAGACCTCCTCAGAGACTACACCGACTGTAGCTGGTGGAACAGCTATGTAACAGCCAACGTTCCACAGAGAACTGTGGACAACTTCCAGACGACAGTGGAAGCATTCATCAGCTTCAAATTCAACAGCAACCTCGATGCCTACCAGAATCATAAAAGATTCCTCTCCAATATTAAGAAGACAACCTCCATGACTGTACACCAATTTGTAGCACAAGTCAACTTCCACAACCATGTTATTCTCCCATTACTACCGGGACACCCTCCACAAAATGCAGAGATCAATGCAAGTGACTTCAAGAATCTAGTCTTTGAATCGATGCCAGAGGACTGGAAAGACCTCTATCAACTTAACCATTCTCCCCATAGAGATTCTCTCTCTGAAATGATGATAAAATTCGAAAGATTCCAATCTGTACAGAATAAAAACAAGAACAAGAAATCAGACAACCAGTCTCAAAACAACAACAACAGCAACAACAATGCCAACAACAATCGTAACAATCGAAATGGAAACAATCGCAACAATCGCAATAATCGCAACAATCGAAACAATCGAAACAACAGCAACAATAACAATAACCAACGCAACAACAACAACAACAACAACCAACGTAGCAACAACCAAAGCAACAACAACAACAAAGGATCAACTAGGATCTCAAATGACTCACCGTGTCCTATCCACCCTGGTACCAATCACACTTGGGGTCAATGCTACACCAACAAGTATGGCACCAATTCCAATCAGTCCAATAACAACAACAGAGACAATACCGACTCGCATGTGAACGATCGCAGTAACTCCAACAACAGCAATCGATCCACTACCTCTTCCCACAACAGTAACTTCAACGAACCAGAGCAACACATGTGTGTCTTCATCAATGAACCAGAAGATACTACCATCCCTGCTACTCCTTGGCCGGATCTCTTCCATGTCGATATGGATATCGATGAAGAATACTACAACTCGGATCTTCAAAGATTTCCCTCTGAAAAGACCAATTTCGACAACAACAAGCAAGATGTTGCTCCTAGCAAGGACAACGTCGACATCGACCTTGCTCCAACCACAGTAAGTGTCTGCAACTCGATCAATGGATCCCTTGGGAAGTATTACTTGAAAACCCTCTTCGATTCCGGATCAACCGACAATCTCATAGTAGAATCAGCAATTCCCCCTGGAATCAAGAAGAACTTCCTAGACCGACCAATTCAAATGCAAACAACAAATGGCAAAACCACTTGCAACCACTACGTAACCTTGGAGAACACCATATTCCCAGAACTATCCTATTCCATGAAAGTCCTACAAATCAAATGCTTTGTCGTCTCTCAGAATATCAACTACCATCTCCTCATTGGAAGAAAGACAATGAGAGATCTTGGAATGAAAATGGACTTCGAGACTTGTACCATAGAATGGTATGAGAAGACAATGGACTTCCACCCGCGAAATTACTTTGACAACAAGTCCTTGCTCCACAAGGTCATGTCTGCAGAACCACACGCGGTTGCAGAAAGTTATTCCGCCCAATCAATCCAACAGTCTTATGTAGATGGAACCACCAAGTATGAGAAAACTGACCTCCACAAGCTTGTCGCCGACCAAACTCATCTCTCCTACCAAGAGAAACAAACCTTGTTACCAATACTGCTCCAAAATGAAGAACTTTTTGAAGGTTTGAACGACAAGGAATTAGGCATTTTCCCTAATCAAACGTTCCACATTGAACTGCAGCAAGGCGCAACGCCATATCATGTAAAACAACCATATTCCATTCCATTGCACCAACAAGAAGCAGTGAAGAAAGAAATCGATCGACAAGTAAAACTTGGTATCCTCGAAAGATGCTATGCAACTGAATGGGGAATGCCAACCTTTGTAGTGCCCAAACCAGATGGCTCCTGTCGACTCATCAGTGACTTCCGGGAACTCAACAAAGTAACCAAGAAACTTCATTATCCACTCCCAAAGCTCCAAGACATCTTCCACAGAAGAAGAGGATTCAAATACGTCACCCTTATCGATGTGAGCATGCAATTCCACACGTTCAAACTTGATGAGGCCTCCACCTGGCTTTGTGTCCTTGTTACTCCATTCGGAAAGTTCAGACTGCTCCGATTGCCAATGGGCTTCCTCAACTCTCCAAGTTGGGCCCAAGGCTGCATGGAACAGATGCTCTCCCATCTAAAGGACATTGAAGTATACATCGATGATATTGGTATCTTCTCAGATACTCTCGAATCCCATTGCAAATCAGTCTCCTCTGTTCTGTCCTTACTGAAGTGTCACAACTTCTCTGTCAAACCCTCCAAGTGCCACTGGTTTCAATCCCAAGCTCCTTGGCTTGGTCATATTATCTCCCGAGATGGCATCCGTCCCAATCCAAACAAGATTGCTCCCATCCTGAAACTTGCTTTTCCCTCAACAACAACCCAACTTCGGTCCTTTGTTGGGATGATCAACTTCTATCGAAACTTCTACCCCAAACGCGCAGAGGTCCTTGCACCCCTTACGGACCTCTCTGGAAGAGCCAAAGGCAAAATCTCTCCAACTCCAGAACTACTTGAAGCTTTCAACAAAGCCAAGTCCCTCATCGCCAAAGACATCCTCCTTGCCTTTCCTGATCCAAACAAGCCTTTCCATGTCTATACTGATGCTTCTGATTACCAGCTTGGCGCCGTCATCCTCCAAGATGGCAAAATTATCCTTTGTTTCTCCAGAAAACTCAACGCCGCTCAACGGAAATACCCAACGGTCGATAAAGAGATGCTCTGTATCGTCGAAGTCTTCAAAGAATTTCGAACCATTCTTTGGGGTGCTGAAATCATAGTATGGACCGACCATATCAACCTAACCAGACAAAACCTCACAAGCCACCGAATCATGACTTGGAGAATGCTCCTTGAAGAATTTTCCCCAGTATTCAAGTATATCAAAGGCAAAGAAAACAGCCTTGCTGATGCTCTTTCCCGGCTTCCCATCGAACAAGACCCTCCCGAGAAGAAGAAGGAGTTCTTCGGTCCTCCAACTCCCGATCCAACGGTTGACTCGGACCTTGCCCCTAACTCAACAGACTCTGATCTTCTCTCTCTTTCTGACTTGTTTCTTAACTACCCAGAAGACATTCCCATGTACCCCTTAGCCTTCGATCAACTCGCCCAAGATCAAGCAGCCAATGCCGATATTTCTACCAATCCCCGGTACACAACTGAAAACTTCAACGGCACCGACTTGAAAGTTGTAGACTCCAACGGTCGCCAGAAAATTGTACTCCCTCCAAACAGAGTGCAAGCCACCATCAAATACTACCACCACGTGCTTGGCCATGCCGGCGCAGAACGATTGTATCGAACCATCAACCAATTTGTATATGCCCAAAACCTGAAGGACCAAATCAACGCCTTCTGCAAGACTTGTGACACGTGCCAACGATACAAGAATAGCCACCAAAACCACGGACAGCTCCCTACCAAAGAACACCAGTATGTTCCTTGGGACACCATTGCAATCGATGGAGTAGGCCCTTGGAAAATCAAGATCCCTGGCCATGGAACAGTCTCCTTCAATGGCTTTACCATCATGGACATGTGCACCAACCTCCTCGAGATCATCCGAGCTCCACAAGTAAATCCAACCGGCCTCATGGCAGTCCATGCCCTCGACAATGGCTGGCTCTCCAGATACCCAAAACCAGTAAATTGTATTATCGACCAAGGAACCAACTTCATGAGCAACGACTTCCAACTCCATCTTGCCAACCTAGGAATCAAAGCCAAGGTTTGCTCGGTCCGAAACCCACAATCCAACGCAGTACTCGAACGCGTCCATGACACCATGAAGTCTGCAATGAGAACCGAACTCAATACCAATCCTCCACAGACTCTCCAGGAAGCGACTGATATCATTGACAGCATCTTTGCGTCGGCTCAGTTTGCAGTTAGATCAACCATCAACAAGACCTTTGGAATGACGCCTGGAGCCCTTGTATTCCACAGAGACATGTTCCTACCAATTCCTGTGATTACAGATTTGGCCATGGTCAGAAACAAACGCCAGGCTCAGATAGATAAGAACGCGATGAAAGAGAACAGCCACAGGAAGATTCATGATTACAGTGTAGGAGATCAAGTTATGGTGAAAAATGAAAAGCAAATCCCTGGAGCTTTCGAAGCAAGAAGCAAAGGCCCCTACACCATACAGCAAATTCACACAAATGGTACAGTTTCCTTTCTCTTAAGAAATCACGTGATCCAACGCATGAACATTCGGAACCTCAAACCATATCACACCAACTAAAAATTTCTTATCTAAGCGATACTGGTCGCACACGACTAACAAAATTCTGTGCCACCAATCAAACTTTTACGAGAAGGAGAAGAGTGTGGTATTCCAACGCTCACGATTGAAATTACCCACGATTCAAGAAAATCTGAAAAGCAAGCCGGTCTTCAATATTGAAGACTGGATGAAGAACATATCCAAATTCTTCATGTGCTTCTCTATGTGCAATGTACGTTGAATTTCGATTCAACGCCTTTTTACTGTTGCAAGCTTTCTCAACGGCTCCTCGGAGTAGTTGACAGAGCTAGCTCACAATCTTAGTTTTTAACCAATACGTAACTCAAACCTTATTTTAGTACCTTTTTCTAGAGGCGTACGACACTTCCTTGATTTTCGGTCTTGCTCTTCTTCGCACGCCATAACGATACGATACTCGTCGTACTCGAGCATTCGTCCTAAAAACCAGGTAAAACGGTAAGATTAGTCGTAGTAATCCTACTAATGTACGGTACCGGTGCGTGCCGGTATGTGAATGCTGTGGCCAGCGCGCGTTATGCTCTCAGATTCCACCCTAGTTTTTTTGAAGGGGTATTCAATGCCGGATCAGGCAAGCGTAAATTACGAAGAGTAAGAGTTAACTTACTCGTACTATGTACGGTAACACCCCGTCCTCCGTTTTGGTTGGCATGTGTCAACCCCTCTCTAAAGAAAAACTCCCTTAAGAAAAATCCTACACTCTGGTCCCTACGGTAGTCTGCTTTGCCATAGTCTGTTCTGGGAGTATCAAAACTAGTTGTAGGAGAATAGTGCTCAGAATACTACTTCGTACTACGATTTAGAACATACAACACTACCAGAAATCACGTAGAAAATAGTACTAGAATAAAGTGTGGTACAAGAGTACCACTTTTGGTACCAGAGTACCATCATCTGCTACCGGAGTACCACTCCCTTCTCCCGCCCGTTGAGCCTGTTTCAAACCCTCATTTTTCTTGGTACTTAGGAGTGAGTACACGTGCTCGTACGCCGAAGCCATAAATTTACTACCGTACCGTTAGAGTTTGGAATACCGGTAGAATGCTCGGAACAGACACGCTTCGTACGGTATGGTGATGTACCGGTACGTAAGATACTCATACGAGTACTCCAATCAGAAAGAAATACGTATCAGGTACGATACTCGTAAGAAATTAGGTGAAGAGTGAAACTGAAATCACCCAAGGATTATTTTTTGAGATTCATTCACTCACGAACAACTAAGATAAGATTATCCATGCACTCACACTCACACCCACACCCACACCCACACTCACCCACACCCACACGTGGCGTGTCCTTCAAAGCAGAAAACTCTGATATCGGAATTGAATAGTACTACGGTATGAATTTTGTCGACGGTCCCCGCTAGAAAAAAATATTGTCACATTGAAGTAAACCTCCTAAGATTTCTTGCGACATCAATAAGTGTACAGCACATGGCTTAAATAATAGAAGTACTTGGTCGACGACACATCAATGACAAGAAAGCTAAACGAAATTGAGTAATTGGGGATCGGTTCAAGCAAAATAGATACCTATCTGACGATAGTATTGCAGGGTATTATACCAAGATGATTTCAGAATTGAGAAAGCGTATTCCTTATTCCTGCTTAGTAGGTGCATCTCATGCAGAGAATTAGAACTTCTTCGTCACATTGCCAACCATGCTTATCACCAATCCAGGGAGGGGGAGGGGGGGGGGGGAGAAGTTACTACACATTCCATGGGATTAATAAGTACCGAACATGTCGCAAGAGTCGAAGAAACTAAGCGCTTGACGACACAGATTTGGCCCAAAGCAAAGACGGAGAACCTGAGAATATTGAGAAGTAGAATCAGCACCCAGCCAGCACAACCAAACTTCAATGTATTAACTTGTTACTATTGTGAAGGCAACTATTCAAAAATCGAGAGATCGTCATTCGTCATTGGTGTACTAGATCGGGACTAATAATAATAATTGTTTAGCAGTGACAGGTGGTAAGGGTTTGAGACATGAATATATTACAATTGTGAATTGTTATAGTACCGGTACGGTACCGGTAGGAGAATTCTTCTCGAGGACGGAACCATAGGAACGAACCTCATTGCATTGAAAAGATGAAGTACAGAAAACGAAATTCGCTGGTATCAATACACACTAAAACCAAGAAGATCACCGGTATTAGGCTGTGATTAAAAAAATGTGGGTCCAAATTTTGAAAATTCAGGGCCCTCTAGTCGTGTTTTCGATATCGCATAGTTTTTAGGGATCGTAATTATTACCCCACATTATAAAAAATAATACGAAAGTGTTCTATCGGGAACCGGTCGTAACGCACATGAAAGACAGTTTGTTTCGATTTTATCATTGAAGTTTGAATGGGCGTCATGGTAATAATTGATTGACAAGACTCCATCGCTAACGGGGCAATTCAATCATTAAGTCGTAAACAAGCGAAATTTAAAATATTCAATAAATAATACTTCGTACTTCGTATTACTTCGTAATCATTTTTTGCTTTTAAGTTCCTTCATTTTTACGCAATGTAAACTCCAATGACTCATTCTTTCGTTAGTGAACACTCCGAACCCACCATCTAGCATTGTCTTCATTCATCATATCAAGGTCTCAAAATAGAAACGGAGAAGCTGAATGGACTTCACATTTCCATTTTTTGCATCACGAGCGTCTTCAAAAAGTCAGATCACAATCAGATCTGACACAAAACTTTTTAATTTAAATTACTGTATCGGAGATGATAGAAGAAGCAAACAAGGAAAACCTCCGCCGTCGACCCGCGGATAGATTCTTTGGCCACGGAAAGCATGACGTCAACTCCAAACGGCAACGTCTGTCGCAGTCAACTTCCCCGAACAAAATGATCGTTCTCGATTCTCTAGTGAATAACGTATCAAATATGATAGATCTGAATAACAAGGCCGTCCAGCTCTACAGAAAAGGAGACTTTGGGAATGCTTCCAAAGTCTTTGAGGATGCCACACTTCACTCCGTTTGCCACATAGTTTCGACACAGCATCAACGGCGGGCCTCTCCTCACGTGTGCCAAGATACAATTATCACCAATGATACAATCGCCCCTCCGACATCGAGCTACATTTATCAACGAACGGAATTTGACGAAGGTGTGATTTTGTATTCAGAAGTCGAAGTCATCGGAATCGAGGATCATCCCCATTCGATTCAAGCAACACTATTGTTCAATGCGGGACAGGTACGGCGAAAACTCGACGACATTTTGGGTGCCGCCGAGTGTTATGAAGATGCAATGGCTCTGCTTCTCCCAAGCGAGACCGAACTAAACGAGGACACCTCCGGATCCGTCCTAACTACCCATCGAATTGTTGTACCGATTCTCCATAACCTCAGTCAGATCGCCTACCAAAATGGTGATACGTCCAAGGCGATTGGCTTGTATAAGGTCGCACTGGTCCATTGCCAAGAGTTCGATGGCCAACATAGTTTGTCAGTAGCTTGGACTCTCAATTGTTTGGGCGTGATGCATTATCATTCCTCGATCAAAGAGTCTACTTGCGCTGTTCAGTGTTTGAATGATGCTCTGGGAATACTACGCAACATATTGGGCTTAAAGTCCAAGTATGAAGCCACTGCACTGAACAATCTAGGAAGGGTTCACATACAACGCGATGAATTCGATCTTGCTTTGGAGTACTACACTCTATCACTTGTGATCCGAAGAGACCGCCTCGGACCGAACCACATAGATTATGCAGCTACTGCCTTCAATGCTGGCCAAACTCTTCACCAAAAAGGCAGTTTGGACAAAGCAATTGAGCTATATAGAGAGTTTCTTCGCGTAGCCTCAAGTCAATTCTCGCAGAACCACAGAGATATAGCCATCGTCCTGAATGGGATTGCACAAATTCATCAGCAACGAAAAGAATACGGCAAAGCCTTGAAGCTTTACGAGGAATCATTGCAAGTCGGACGGGAAGCGTTGGGAGACTACCATTCGGAAGTTGCAATGATTTATAACAGAATTGGAAATTTCCACTTTGAACTAGAGAATTTTGATAAGGCTTTGAAAGCATACAGAAAAGGCTTGCATATCGAAAGACGAGTTTTGGAGAAGGACCACCCAAACATTATTGTCACGCTGAGCAATATTGGGGAAATACTGCGCCAAAAAGGATGTCATGAATGTGCCCTTCAGGTCAACAAGGAAGCTGCGAAACTTCAAAGAACACGTTACGGCGAGAATAGTGCCGAAGTAGCGAGCACACTCAATGTGATTGCCCTGATCTATGATCAAATGGGAAATTCCGACAAGGCAATCAAGGTATTTCAGAAAGCATTGGCAATGAGGCGAAGCGTCATTGGAGACGACCATCTCGATGTTAGTTGCACGCTGACGTTTCTTGCCACAATTTTTTATAGAAAGTCGATGGTATCTACAGCTATTGAACTCTTTTCAGAATCACTCCGTATCCGTCAAATAAAACTCGGTCAAAACCACCGAACTGTTTCTTTCACACTATACAACATTGGTCTTTGCCACCAATCACAGGGAAACTTAATGGACGCTATTGATTGTTTCAAAGAGACGCTAAGAATCGAGAAAGCCGTCCTCGGAGGAGCCCACAAGGATGTTTCAATGACCTTGATCAAATTGGGGGAGATTTATAATGCCAACGGTGACTTGGATGGAGCATTGAGTAGTTTCAAAGATGCGCTTGTAGTTGAACGCAACATGCTCGGACAACAGAATCCCGAAGCAATAGCAAGAATTATGAACGAAATTGGAAACATCTATCTCGACAGAGGGGATGTTGTCCCAATGATGGAAGCCTTTGGTGAAGCCTCAAGGATATTTCTCCAAGCAGGATTCAGTCCGGAAAATGTTGCTGTGTCCAGAGATCTGTATCATTTCCGAATTACCTGTCCAAATGCAGCTCCCGCAGCATAAATTAAGCAAATTTAAAAAGTGCTACGAAAACGTATCGTTCTTTTAGATCAAAGTCCGAAACTGTAATTCAATCCCTTATCTTACTAAGGGCAACATTAACATATCAAATCCTTCAAGTCCATTACAATTTCCTCGAGAGGATCTTGATGACCTTCATCATCCGAGGAGTCACATATGTCTGATTCGTTGGCGTTATCTATTAGGTGCAACACCGATGAAACGGATTGAAAAGCTCGTTTGTCGCTTTTCCGAAGAGCTAGGAGCGCATTGGACCCATCTACTTCCGTCTCTTCGAAAAAAACCAAACGAGAAGAGCTGCTGGTGATTGCAATAGATGCAACAGCTCTGGCGGTGCCTGATTTTGCAAGATAAGACCTTCTCCCGAGAGTATCAACAAAAATAATCCTTTTAAATTGAATCCGATGAAGTATACTCAGTTGTTTTGTTTGTCGGTGTATCTGGTGGTCTTCTTGTGAACCTCGAGTGGTGTGCCAGCCTCCATCAGTCTTGGGCTTTGTTACGATTGCGCGACCCTTAGTAGACAATGGAATGGCAACATCCGGAGACTTCATCGCATCATACGTTGTCAAGACAACATCGTACAAACATGCCTTTTCTGACGTTGATGCTCGAATTCTTTCCGAAAGTGGCAAGGAAGCATGATTGAGCACCGAACAACCAGTTCCTTCTCTTAATGCATTTTCCCAGTTTGTACTGTCCTCTTTCGCCCGTAGCACTACGAGCGTATTACCTCTTAGCACTGAGGGGGATTGAACTTTTTTACGGTCAGATTCTTCTGGTTTCTCAGCATAGTCACTCAGCAGTAACTTTAGACTCAAGTCGATGATCTGTTCCTCAGAAAGCGAAAAAAAAGCGCCAACGGCTGGTGTGCTACACTTGCCCTGTTCAAAATCACGTTCAGCGTGCCTCACCCATGAGTACATCTCTTTTAATGCGCGTCGTGTGCGACTTCCATATCGAACAAGAGGATCAGGAAAATTGACCAATCTGTGTCGCTTCATTGGTTTAGTTTGGCGACTCTTGGACGTCACTGGTTTTGATTCAAAGCGCTCGGTTCGTTTCACCGCAATTTTTTCGAGATGAAATGTGGCACCCTTTTTGAGAGCGATGTTGACGGGAACTTCACGGAAAGCTCGGCGTTTTCCCTTGTCACTTCGATACCTAATAGGTGGTGTATTAGTGGCCAACGAGTCATTAGTCAAATCTGATTTTGTACGAGACTTTCGAAGATTAGACTCTCGACGGCTGTCACTATCTATCCCCAAGCTCATCCGTCCCCCGTAGTCATCTCCATAATAATCATTGCCGTCGTTTACGTCAGGAGAGCGATAAGTCAATCTTGGACTTATCGGAGATTGAGACGTTATAAACAAATCTTTGGGAGGGGATGACGCAGATGGAGAAACAGAAAGTCTTCCCAAACGTACCGAAACGTCGCATTCGTCTTCCCCATAATCGTGTCTGGAACGCCTTAAATCTGCACCACGTTTTCCGCTTGTTGTCGCCTCCCGTTTTCGACTGAAAGGGTTCGAAATCTTTCTATCATTTGGGGTAGTGCATGTTGAATTCTGATCAGAGTGATGATAAGGTTCCTCCGTAGCTGCTCGTCGAACGAGCTCCATTGAACTGGCAGAAGTTTTGTCTTCATCGTTGTCATTGCCGTCCTCGTCATTGTCGATGGGAAACTCAAAACCCACGGGGTCCATCCTAGGGGGGGAATCGTTGTCTAGAGTAACGTCGTCTTGATCGACGGGAAACTCAAAACCAACGGGATCCACCTTCAGGGGGGAATCGTTGTTTTGAGTAACGTCGTCTTGATTGTCGAAGTCCATGTTTGAGGTATCGTGATCTTCCATGGACAATAGCAGCTCGGACTTCTCACAAATAGTTTGCGATTGATTTTGCTGCACTTCTTTCTGCGTTTGACCATCGTTCCCTTCATTAGACGGGGGCAAGTCGGCATGTAGATCATCGTCGCATAGAGGACGAGGATTCGGTGAAAATAGAGGGGACATAGTCTCATCTAGGAGATAGCTGTTTGCCACTGGACTTCTGAAGCTCCCTTCAGTGTGGACCGAAGGGCTGGCCGTGCTATTCGACCCGACTTCATTGGTTTTAGACACTCTGAGGCGTCCCAATAGTACCAGAACTTTTTGCTGCGCTTCCGCCTTCTCTTCGACAGACATACTTCTATAGTCCCGTAATTTTCCAGGAAATTTGGATTCGAAATTCGATATTACGCTTTTGACGTATTGTTGATGCTGGGAACAATATTCATCGCGCCGAGGCCAAGTGCGAACTCCATCAGATCTACGGCTTGACTCGATAGAGGTTCCCTGTTTTGTACAATTCGTGTTTGGTTCCGATAACACTATACTGCTCTCGTCTCTCATGGTTGTGTTTTCGCATGAGAGAAGACTCAGGCTTACATCGCTGTTCAATGTCTCGCGTCTCGAAAATCTCCCTTTTTTCGCTGTCGACATGAGCATCATTGATTCATCAAAAAATGTAACATTTTTTTGGATACTTCCCCGACGACTGGAAGAAGACAATATGCTACTTCTTGATTCGCATTTACTTATATTATCACAATCACTGCCACTCTTGTGGCTGCTGCAACTGTTCTGGCGGTAGTTCTCGTCGACAACGGTGCTTTCATCTCCAGAGAAAATCGTTATCGATTTATCCTCTTCGGTTCCACCGTTACGACTTTTGCTCGCAGCTTTTGCGAACAAATTGGGATCTGACACCAACGTTGGCATAATCTTTTCTTTGCTTCCACAGCGAAATTAGATAACTTTCCTTAGATACTCCCGAGTAGAATGATTTTCATCGCAGTTGTTTTACTTCGTACTTTTTTCATGCCAATTTCATCGTACCGTACTCGTAGTTGTACTATTCGTATTTTTTTTCATGCCAAGATCACCGACCAGATCGAATTTTGAATCGTACCGTTGTCTGTTTTTACATTTTTTGTTATGGCGTGTGATGGCACACGACACGCCAGTCCAATGTAACGGAAATCAATGAAGTCGAATGAATCGATCCAAATCAATGGCGAATACAAATTGATTCGTTCGACTTCACTTAGGTATTTTCACTTTCTGGGCGATTTTATCGCGCACAATGATGTTACTATGGTATATCGGTACAATGAGTATTGTACCTACTCGTAATTACTCGTACCTGATATTTATGCTAGACAGATTACGCGCTGGATGGTACGAGTACAGTACCGTACGTAATCTTACCTGCCTCAGCCGCAACAACCACCAACAGGGCATCGCAGGACGAACAACAACAACAACAACATCATCATCCCGACATCATCGGATTTGTTCCGTTACTGTTGCAATTCAGCGTTTGTTGTATTAAGAATGGGTTTTACAACACTTTTCGTCGGCGGTGGCATCGGTTTCGCCGCTCAATGCACTAGCAACGCTATCCAGAAGATTCCAATTTCTCGTCGTAAGTTCAGATGTTAGCAACTGCCGTGTATTTTTTTCGGATTGTCAACGATATTCGGTTGTAATGCTAACGCCTCTTTGTTTCCCCCGCTTTTATGCACGTCGATACATTGAAATTGACGAAACGACTCGTCCCTTATCTCGTTCGTTAGAACCGTGGATGCACGTTCTTTGTACGTTTGGCGGTGCGTGGGCTGCTACAAAATGGGTGACTGTGAAGCATTCGCTTTTGGCCGATGTGAACGAGTTGCGCGCCTACAAGGGCCTTCCACCTATGGTTGGATCGAAAAGCTACATGCCGTTTGTGCCACCAGTTGAGGAAAGCAAATAAAAACTGTTATTTTGTGGCAACGTTCGACGTACCGGTACTGCAAAATTGTCACCGGTTCTGCTGCTACAAGAATGAAAGATGTCGAAAATTTATCGAAAAGATGGTGTTGCTTCCGTCGACATTCATCGAATGCATCACCGATGGTGAGTCCCCGCTCGATGGAATAAATTGGCGTTTAAATTATAAATAAGCAATCGGAAACTCAAGTACCTTCGTTGATCCTCCTTTTTTTAAAGAAGAAAACATGGCCATGTGGAAAAAATGATTACCTGGTGTTTATGTTCAAATCGATAAACTGGTACAAGCTTAGAACTGTGCGATGGAGAGTGATTCTTTTATTCATATAACAGGATGAGCGAAATGGAATTCACTCTTTCTAGCATCTCTATTCTAAGTATGAAAGGACGGCCTCCTATCTTCAGCTCGCTTCTGACTTTCGTTGTTGAATATTTTAGTGATAGCATGTTTCGATCTACTTGAAAATCTCACATCGTGATGTAGTATTCAAATACTGGTAAATCGAACTATTGAAGAAAAAACACCGATCGAATACAAAAAGCCTGTGAATAAGAAAACTATTTGAAAGCTTTTCTTTTCTGAACCGTCACTACGATCACTTCAGTCAACTTTCTTGAATGGAAAAAATAACAAGGACATATATTTTCCCTTTTGGCAGAAACGCGTAGTATTTGAAACTAATTGGGAACGGCTAAGTGCTTCTTAAACGAAGGTGAATGCGGTTGCTGAATCTGTTCAGAGTAAGCACATAGGGAAGCTCATTCGTTCAATCTCTCAGACTAATTTTCCGCACGGTTTGAACCCATTGGCTCTCAATGGAATATGTTCTCCAGATGTAATAAATTTCAGCAAAGTATCATGTGCTGATAAAACATCAAAAGGATGCCTTGGTGCCTCCTAATCGTGTTCAAAGACTTCGACTGAAAAGATGAGCTTGACCTCAACGCGTGTACTATTGAGTAGAATACCCATTTCGGTTCCATAACCAGTAATACGAGAAAGATCTGATAATCAAATTCGAAATCCCCTTATGCCCTCCAACGATGAATGAAAAAGGCTACATACATTTGGTGAGACAGATCTTGCACGACAGGCTTCAAATACAAATCCTATAGAAACGATTACGTGTAAACAAAACTATTTGATGAATGATTTTCTAAAACTGCATTTCGTAATTGAGTATTGCAGTACAAGAAGTATTCATCGATTGCTCTGGCATTCATAGCACGAATGATTCCGTAGTCTTTGCGTTCCCCTTGAAACAGGCCAAATTCCTTCGATTCTTTTTCTCTCCATCCAAACTCAAAACGCAGTTATATATTTTTCCTGGATCACCCTTGCATTATGCCACTAACCGTAACATGGGATACACGTAGCTGAAAGAAGAGAATATATATATGTAGCATTGAAATCCGAAAGATTTGCGATCGCCGACTGATCAACCGATTCACTTCCGACAACGACAGAAGCACTCGAACTTCTTTTTGGATCGAATTATCTTAATCTGTCTTGTTGCTTTCCTTTGATCTGGTAGTGGTTGACGGCGCCCCTCGGTTTTTCACCTTATTGAATTCTCGCTCGAACATGGACAAGGAAAAGAGCAACCCACCGCTCAAACATCCCAGAACGACCATGTGAATTCTAGCGACGTCCGCCACAAAGCCCATGATCGTCAGGACCAAGAGTATACTGATGACGACGCGAACAAACGGGATAAGCATTACTCCTCCGCCGGGGGCCATGATTTCTTGAATTATCGAAGCCATTATGATATTTCCTGGATTATCTTCTTTGGTTTAATGAGTTTCCGAATGTAATCAGCCGTCGAGGCGAAGACTTATGTCTGGCGAAGTCAATGTTTAGTTGTGAGAAACCAAGTCACTGCCGATTCATTCGTTCGAAGAAAACTTTTAAAATTGAAAACAGTGGAGACGACGATGATACCGCACCGGTAGTTACGCACGCGTGCATTTTGCATTTTATTTCTCCTGGGGGAGCAGGGCGAGACAAAAATCAAAAAGTTTAAAATGTTTGACAAAAAATACCAATTTTTTGGGATGGAAACGCGCGATAAAATTGAATTATTGTTAGCGCGATTTTTGGAACAGCCTTGTAGCCTTGAAAGAACGTAGGTACTGTTGCCGGGGCCGTCCGGGGGTTGCGCGCTTTGAGAGGACCGAGAAGAACTCAAAGGGGGATGAAAGAAACTACGAAGTACAATATGGTTTTAAAAAGATGGTAATCTACTTCGCAAATCTACTTTGGTCCCAACCTAGATTTCTGAATGGACGCGCGAAAACTACTGCGATGGCGACCAAAAATTTCCTTCGGTTTTCCACTCCACTTCGCAAATTAACAAATCTACTTCGTCAATCAAACAATCTACTTCGGTAATCTACTTCGCTGAGCAAATCTACTTTGCTTAATTACTTCGGTTCCCCATAATCTACTTCAGTTCTCCATAATCTACTTTGGTTAAATATCGTAATCCGTGTTAACTACCATTTTATTTAACAATCTACTTCGCTGTTACTTAATCTACTTCATTTAACAAATCTACTTTGGTAATCTATTTTGCTGAGCAAATCGTCTACTTCGGTAATCTACTTTGCTGCGCCAATCTACTTCGGCAATCTACTTTGCCGAGCCAATCTACTTCCATAATCTACTTCGGTGAGCAAATCTACTTCGGCAATCCACTTCCCAGAGCAAATCTACTTCACTAATCCACTTCATAGGACCAAATCTACTTTGGTAATCTACTTTGCGCGACCAAATCTACTTCACCGGACCAAATACAGTCACCTACCAAAGTACATTTGGTCGCACAAAGTAGATTACCGAAGTAGTTTTTGTCACGCTCATTTGTTTCTCAAGTTTTCTAAAAAAATATGAAATACTTTCTTTTGCCCCTCTTTCAATTCTTCTCCGTCCTCCCAAAGCATGCAACCCCCGGACAGCCCGGTACTGTGCGTCCAGCAACAATTGAGACTGACACTTTTTGCAATGGAAATGAAACCAATTCACATCCAATGAACATCAAGTTGTAAAGTGTACTTTGCACAAAGTACAGAAAAATAAAACCAATTTACATCCACCAATTAACAACATCAAAACATTGGAAAAATTGTTACTTAGTATATAAAGTTGTTGTACAATGAGGGGGGAGGAAGACAAAAACAAAAAAGAATTTCGTAAAAACTGGAGTATTTCTAAAGAATGGTTCTCCACTGACTCCAAAGTTGTCATGTAAACTGTTATTCATGAGCCTGTAAGGGGTTTCTATAATTTACTATTTGGTGACAATTTTTGACAGACTTGATGTAAACTCGATGTTAATTGGATGGAAACTCAATCTGAATTGGTTGTAAATTGGTTTCATTTCCGTTGCAAAAAGCGTCAGTCTCAATTATTGTCAGATGCAAAGTATCTTGTAGCGTTGAATACAAATGTATTGTACCATCATAGGTAACTCACACAGTCTGTGATAGTACAGTATTATGTATTAAATTCCTTTCATGACCAGAAGTACCAAAGCTACCAGATGGTAGATACCCTATTCGTACGAATCAATGAGTCCCGTATCAACCAAAGTAATCGATTCCCACGGCATATCGATTCCCATCGCGCATCAACGGTGAGCAATCCCTGTTTTATAGTATTGCCATCGTTCTTCAGTGAGCAAACTCTGATTTCATAAAATATCACACGAGCTACGGGAGCAATTCCTGATCTTAATGATAAACATATCATGAAGTCTTCCTAACGGAACAAGAGAAGAAGACCGTTGGCGTGTGATTCTCACACAATATATATATATATATATATATATACAGATATATACGGTCAACGACCAATGCATGTACGGAAATAATCAGCGAGTAATCTCATCACTACGCAACAGCAGTTGCAACGTATTCATCTCAATAAAAGAGATATCTTGCACTTCGGCAAGATTTCACTTTATCTCATACTTTTAACATTCAACTGATTTATATCCCAAAATTCACACTAGTTGCTACCAACTACTTGTAATCTACATACTAAGGTCTGTCTCGCTGCAATCTGAACAAGTCACAGCAAGAAGAGATCTGGCATTTCCATAGTCTCGCCTGTAGTCCGATTATCCGTTGCCGAAAGTATCCAACCACAATTGTCACGCGTAGAGTACAATCGTTCGTCTACTAACACACTAACGCAGCGTTGCTGTTCTTCAGAAGCCTTTGAATCAGACCCTCAACGGACCGGATTCAGATGGAAATTGATAGATTAACAGTCGCAAGCTCCAAGGTGGCTTGCACACAAAAAGGAACAGGAACAAAATTGAATACAATCCCTTCGCTGGCGCATGCCAGTCGCACATCGTACACGAAGCAGATTTCATTCTCATTCACCGCGCAATTCCTTCGAAGGATCGGAACCGTCACAAATGCCGAAACATACCGGCCATGCCCGCCAATACATTTGGGGGCGGGAACAACACGGGTGATGTCGAAGTTACTACTGCCAACCATTTTCCCAGTTTTGATACTGATATGAAGATGATACTCGTATCCCTACTCCGCGTAACAAGTGAGGAAAATAACAAGTTGTGTTCAGCTCTCAAGGAAGGTGGATTATGCGAGTGGAATGCATTTCTCGACGCACTTATCGAACCAGATTTTGCACGCGAGCTTACCTATACTGAGGGAGGACTACCAACGCATATCCCTCGATCCATCCAAAGGATCATAGAGGCACTTGCGGAGTTTGCTCTCGAACTACAAGAAGACGAGAAAGAGTGGAAAGATGTAAAATCATACACGTATAAAGAATTGCAACCATTCCGCTTGGAACGTGCCCTCCGTATGCAGACCGAATCTGTTCTGAACCCTCCACCTCCTCCGCCGGGAAGTAACAAAAAGACACCTCAGCAGGTAAAGTACAAATCTTGGTGCCAAAAAGCACGGGATGAAAAGTCTTTTACGCCCCTCACGAATGACTCAAGATTCGAACATTGGCTCGTAGGTTTCAAAGCTAAACTCGAGGCATACGACATCGACACAGAAACATTCCTTGATGAAACCTGGCCTCCAGCTGCGCTTCAAGGTTATACACGTGACCTTTTCGTCAAACAGTGTGCCTTCATCTGGGTACTAATGTTGGAAGTCTTCAAAAGCGATCTATCCGCATCGTGTGTACACAGCCATTCTACCACACGTAATGGACGTCAAGCATACTTTGATTTCGTAAACCTTCACAGCAAATCAAAAGCCAAGGTATATGACAATTCAACTCAACTACAAGCGTTGCTAAAGTTGAATCTCAGCAATTGGAAAGAATCCAAAGTGAAATTCATCACACATTGGTTTGATGAATTAAATCACCTCAACAAGCTCCGTCCTCCCAACAAGCCCCTTGAGTACCATACTGCAAAATCAGCATTATGTCAGGCATGCTATTCCAGCTTTCAGCTAAGTGAACTGTTCGCCAAAGTCAAGGATCCAGGTGGGACGAATAGCACCATGACAAATGCAGTCGCTGAAGCAGCTGCTATTCACAAACTTAAAATCACGCTTCTACTCGAAGCAACTCGACTCGGTTCCCAGTCCGCGATGGCGGCTCCTCGGTCGACTGTACGTGCACACGTTCATGACTTCTTATCTGAACAAAGCCAAAACCATGACGACTATGCTCTCCCTATCAAATTTGAAGGAGACTATCAAGACTATGCGGTATTTAAGGCTGGACGTACCCCTGACCCTACCACACGCCTGCCCACAAACATATGGAAGGCCCTATCACGTCAGGACATGAAGAGTTGGCTAAGTTTTTCTCCGGAAGGCAAGAAAATTGTGGTCGCATCGTTACGACACGACTTACTCTCAAAGGATCAACCTGACCCCAACAATGTCAAGCCCATCACCCGGAAGGCATATCAACATGGACACTCTGTATCATTCCTAGAAGACGATACTTCGAACAAAGATGAACATGTCAATTCCGCAGCAGACCTACATCCTGCTGTAGAAAATGATCGTAGAGGTGTTTTCCATGCATCATTAGGTGTATACAAATCAACAACCTCTTCATCCAAGGACCAACGACCTCTCAAGTCTTCCGTGTCACCCGCGCATCCCGCTCGATTCCTCTCCGAAAACCCTGACATTCGGTACAAAAAGGACGGTGACACCCAAATACCTGTAGGAACATCCTCCTATTCCACCAACTTTCACCAGTGGTATAATCCTGACGATGATCTGACCTTTCCTAACGATAGTCCAGTAACGTCGTACACATACCGTGTACACAAAGCTACGGTTACTAGTCCTGGTTTCGCCATGGTCGATCGCGGCGCAAATGGTTGCATCATCGACAATGATGCATGCCTCATCTCCAAGGATATCCCACCACGATATGTCAATGTCACAGGCATTAACAATCACCAGGTACAAAATATTCCCATTGCTACATGCGGAGCTTATTCCATATCGAACAGAGGTCCCGTCATCCTCATTTTCAATGAATGTGCATATACAGGCCGACACCCTTCTATCTTGTCCTCCGGCCAGATGGAAGCTTATTTTTCAAATGTCGATGACACATCCGTTAAAGCGGGCGGTGGACAGGTAATCACCACCTCCGATGGATATGCACTGCCCCTTAGCATCCGGCATGGTTTACCATACCTTGCAATGCAAAAGTACACGACTATGGAGTTTGATACGCTCCCACATGTTATCATGACATCCGATAAGCATTGGGACCCATCTGTTCTTGATACCACTATCAATGCAAAAGATGAACAATTTCTCCAGAAATACCCTCCTCAGCCGCAGCAACTCCCGTATCCCGATTACAACGAATACGGAAATCCACATTGCCTTGAAGGATTAGATATCTCTGTATCCCCTGGCTCTTCCACGGTCACGTCTCTCAGTTCATATTCCAGCCAATCCACTCGGTCTCCCTTCCTTCCTATTGATGATCATGGAACCAACGATCGCTCATTCTGGCTTACTTCCACCGACTACATTCACCAGGAACGCCTCGCATGCTGCACTTTACCTGAAGTCTCTGGGACGGTCACTGCGTTTCTGACGGATTGTACTGCCAGTGATACTACACGTATTGCAGCTACGCCCCGTGAGCGATACCCCAACGAACATGACTACTTATCCCTGAAACCTTTCTTTTGTTGGGTTTCCACAGATCACATCAAAGCCACGTTTGAAAACTCAACCCAATATGGTTCATTAGCAGTTAGCCCTGATGGAAACATCTTCAAACGTTTCCATTCCCCCCAACCGGCCATGAACGTTCGACCCTTCAATGACGACGTTATGTCCGATGCTGTCTATTCAGATGTCCCAGCAATTGATGACGGCTCCAAGATTGCTCAGATCTTCTTCGGCCGAAAGTCACATATTATACACGTTGAAGAAATGCGTACCACCGGCGATTTCCTATCTTGCTTCCAGAACTTTGTTTGAAAATGGGGCAGGCCCATTCGCCTTCTTTGCGACCATGGTAACTACCAATCTAGTAAGAAGGTCACCGATTATCTCAAAATGCTATGGATTGGACTCTGGCAAAGTGAACCTTATCACCAACACCAGAATCAATTTGAACGGCGATATCAAACGTTCAAACGCATTGTCAATCGTGTCATGGATCGTACAGGCACACCACCACATCTATGGCTACTGTGCATGACATACGTCGCTGGTCTCCTCAATGTTATTTCTGATCCTACACTGTCAGACAAACAACCGGTCTTCATTGCTACCGGTACACTTGGCGACATCAGCGCATACACCAGTTTCTTCTGGTTTGAGCCTGTTTATTTCAAAACCAACGACTCCCCTTTCGGTACCCAGTCTACCAAACGTCTAGGTCACTTCGTCGGCATCACAGAACATGTTGGCAATGGACTCTGCTTCCGAATCTGGGATCCAGTTACCAACAGATTACTTGACCGGTCCGGTGTCCGCTCTGCTCTCACACCTGAGTCCCGCAACAAACGCGCGGGCCTATTCACTGATGATGGTTTCATCAAATGGCGTAAAGCCAAGGATTCCTTGCCCCCCCCCGGTTATACGCCACTGGAGATGCTCCAGCATTCAAACATGGGGAGCATACCACTCAGAATAGCCCCATTGACGATTCTACAAAACAGGGCAACTCAGTTAATCCCCCTCCTAGCATTTCACCCGCTGATTCTGACACCGGCGATGACACCATGCCATCTGTACCCAATGAACAACCAGGTACAACACCTCCCGCATCTGGTAGTCAAGCTCAACCAGGTACAACACCTCCCGCATCTGGTAGTCAAGCTATTCTTCAACCACCTGCCCACCCCTCGTTACCGAGCTTTCTATATAAGAAGGTCGATGACAGCCCAAGCTGGTCACCTTCTCCACTCCCTAACAACTATGGGGAGAGTTTTGATGGTCCTCCTACGACACACATCTTCAGCAAGACCTCCGATGGCGTTCTCCTTACTGAAGATGATTTTGATCCACCAGAATTAGCATACTTTGATGTTAGTGACGTCACAACTCCACACACCAACCCCGCTACTCCTTCAGTAGACCCATCACAGGTAGTTGTGACCGATGAAGAAGGCAATGCACAATTTGACAATGATGGTAAACCAATTACCATTCCTACCATCCCGATTGACAATCTACAAGGACGATCCTTCCTTGTAACCAACCCCAATGGCACTCGGAAGCGTCTTACTATCGTCGATGTAGAAGACAGTCTTGAACGTAACAAAGACTTCATCAAGTTCAAGTGCAAACACTCTGATGACAAACTTAACGATATCATTGCATACAATGATGTCATGAATTACATACATCGTGATTCAACACAAGAAGACGGCAAACTCTGGTCGTTTCGCCGCATCCTAGGACACCAAGGTCCGCTAGATAACAAGCACCCTCAATACAAAGGTTCCAAGTATAACCTTTGGATTGAATGGGAAAATATGGAACAAACATATGAACCTCTAGCCAACATTGCGGCCAATGACCCTGTCACTGTTGCAAAATATGGGAAAGACAACAACTTGCTTGACCTCCCGGGTTGGAAACGCCTCAAGCAAATCACCAACCTCGCACAGACGAACCAAGAAACTTGACCGACTCGTGCATCAAGCCAAACTTCGTTCTTTCCGTACCACTCCACAGTACCAATATGGATTCAAGGTACCTCATAACCACGAAGAAGCCCTCCAATTTGATCAAGCCAACGGAAACACCAAATGGGAAGACGCCACCACTCTGGAAATGGAACAGCTCAATGAATACAATACATTCATTGATAAAGGCGTATACAAGACAAGCTCCATTCCCCCCGGGTTTCAACAGATCAAGGTACACATGATATATGCTGTCAAGCACGACGGTAGACACAAGGCTCGTCTCATTGCTAACGGTAATCTCACTGAGGCCCCTATCCACAGTGTTTATGCAGGTGTCGTATCTCTCCGCGGTCTATGTATGTGCCTATTCCTAGCTGAACTGAACGACCTAGAAGCATGGGGTACCGACATAGGTAATGCCTACCTAGAGGCAGTTACCTGCGAGAAAGTCTGCATCAAGGCTGGTCCCGAATTTGGGTCGCTGGAAGGTCATCTATTGATCATTTACAAAGCCCTATATGGCCTCAGATCCTCGGGCAAGTGTTTTGGTGATTTACTCGCGGCTTGTCTCATTGAACTTGGCTTCGAAAGATCCAGCGCAGAACCGGAAATATTCCTCAAGCCTGGAATGAACAAGCATGGTGAACGTGTATATGAGCTTATATGCACATATGTCGATGACCTATGTCTCTGCATGGCAGATCCCAATTCTTTCTTGAAGGTATTACAGTCGTCACCATATAACTTCAAACTGAAAGGATCCGGACCTATGAACTTTCACCTAGGTTGCGGATTTGAGCGCGACGCGCATGGTGTTCTCTGTATGAACCCCATAAAGTTCATCGAAAAGATGGAAGCGTCTTACGAACAAATGTTCGGATGCAAACCTAACACTAGGTTCCAATCACCCATTGCAGAGAACGATCATCCCGAATTGGACTCCTCAGCCTTTCTCGAAGAAACTGGTATACAGAAATACCAAAGTATGATCGGTTCACTCCAATGGATCATCGCTATTGGCCGTTTTGATGTACAAACAGCCGTGATGACACTCTCAAGTTTCAGAGCTCAACCACGAGATGGGCATCTCGAACGTGCCAAACGTATCTATGGATATATCTCCAAGTTTAGACATTTTAAAATCAGATTCCGCGTGGAACCCCCAGATTTTATATTGACTAAACCCGACACCATCGATTGGTCCAACACAGTCTATGGGGAGCATTCTGAGGAGCTACCCGACGGCGCTCCTGCACCACTTGGGAAGACAGTAGTGTTGACACATTTCTATGATGCCAACCTCATGCATGATATTCTTAGTGGTAAGGCTGTAACCGGCATTCTTCACTTCGCGAACAAGACTCCCATGATGTGGTTCTCAAAGAAACAGTCTACTACGGAAACAGCCACCTTTGGAGCTGAATTCGTTGCAGGAAGAACTTGCATCGAACAGATTGTCAATCTACGCCACTCATTCCGATACCTCAGAACACGAGTACATGATATCTCCTACTCTTGGGGTGACAACGAAAAAGATGATCCAAACGTCGACCTTCCCTTACGCAAGGTTGCATAAGCGTCACAACATTCTATCGTTTCACTACGTACGGAGCATGATAGCGAGAGGTTTCATTTTAATGATGCACATCCCAGGTAAGGATAACTGTGCAGATATTCTCACCAAGCATTGGGGACACTCAGTTGTGTATCCACTGCTCAAGCCCATCTTCCACTTCTGTGGGAATACCGGCGACCTTCTCCAAGACAATGGAAGCATCATGTAGAGCGTGATGACCTTTCACAAGGAGACATGGGGAGTATTAAATTCCTTTCGTGACCAGAAGTACCAAAGCTACCAGATGGTAGATATCCTATTCGTACGAATCAATGAGTCCTGTATCAACCAAAGTAATTCGATTCCCACGGCATATCGATTCCCACGGTGCATTGATTCCCATCGCGCATCAACGGTGAGCAATCCCTGTTTTATAGTATTGCCATCGTTCTTCGGTGAGCAAACTCTGATTTCATAAAATATCACACGAGCTACGGGAGCAATTCCTGATCTTAATGATAAACATATCATGAAGTCTTCCTAACGGAACAAGAGAAGAAGACCGTTGGCGTGTGATTCTCACACAATATATATATATACATACAGATATATACGGTCAACGACCAATGCATGTACGGAAATAATCAGCGAGTAATCTCATCACTACGCAACAGCAGTTGCAACGTATTCATCTCAATAAAAGAGATATCTTGCACTTCGGCAAGATTTCACTTTATCTCATACTTTTAACATTCAACTGATTTATATCCCAAAATTCACACTAGTTGCTACCAACTACTTGTAATCTACATACTAAGGTCTGTCTCGCTGCAATCTGAACAAGTCACAGCAAGAAGAGATCTGGCGTTTCCATAGTCTCGCCTGTAGTCCGATTATCCGTTGCCGAAAGTATCCAACCACAATTGTCACACGTAGAGTACAATCGTTCCTCTACTAACACACTAACGCAGCGCTGCTGTTCTTCAGAAGCCTTTGAATCAGACCCTCAACGGACCGGATTCAGAAGGAAATTGATATTATGTGACCAGCAACAATTGAGACTGACGCTTTTTGCAACGGAAATGAAACCAATTTACAACCAATTCACATTGAGTTTCCATCCAATTAACATTTAGTTTACTTCTAGTCTGTCAAAAATTGTTACCAAATAACTTATAGAAACCCCTAACAGCCTCATAAATAGCAGGTTACATACCTATTTTGGAGTCAATGGAGAACTCTTTATAAATACTCCAATTTTTGCTTATTCTTAACATAAAATTATTTTTCGTTTTTACTTTCCTTCCCCCTCGTCAAATACTTCCTCCGTTTCAAAATAATCTCCCTTTTATGATTTTGCTTGGGTTTCATAATAACTTCCCTTTCCGTGTAGAAATACGTAGAATCAGTACCAGAAAACAAATTTCTATTTTTTTAATTACAGTTCAGCTACTATACTAGTACTAGTCCATTATTATTCACTACAGCTAAGACATGCTGTCCTCTGGCAATATTAGCAGCTTTGGCTGTAATGGAAACAGGGAGGCGGCCTTCTTGACAAAGCTTGTCTTTACCCATGTGACCGAACTTGTAAGTGTTGTCACGGTCAACAGTAAGGGAGTCTTCCAAAGCACACTGAAGGGATAAGAACACATAGTCAAGCGTCTCTTTTCTTGGATGAAAGACAAAAAGCTTTCTCAATGCAAGCAATGACGCCATCAAGATCACGGAATTTCTCTTGCTTGTACTGAAAATTCTGAATGGAGTTAAAGAATCCCAAGTCCAACAGTTTGAAGTCAGGGCTGTTGGGAGGTTGTGCTGTTACAGAGATATTCCAGCCATCCGCTTCAGCCTTCTCCTTCACAGCAGCTCAAACACTGGGTTTGTGTGGTTTTGCATTGTCCTCTTGAATGATGATGCTGGAGTGAATCCCAGATTGTGGCCACTTCTCATAGATGGCGGGAAGAACCTTCTCTAGCATCATCTTCTTGTGCTCCTTGGCGTGGATAGAGTCAATGTTTTTTTTTTCACTAAAGTGCCTCTGGGACGATTTTGTGAAATTTGGAGGGCCGTCTCTTTCTTGAGAAATGGCCAAATTCCAATCTTTCCATCAAACCAAGCATTATGATTGTGATCATGCCGGGGACGGGCGGCAGCACAAAAGAACATCACTTTACCAAGATACCATTTAGTAGACTTACACTTGGAGACTGTTTCTTCTTCGTCAGGGAGCAAGTACAGTTTGTCATTCAACTGTTTAAGATAAAACCACTTCTCATCCACATGAATTGTGTCATAAATTTCATAGAGCCTACCATTGCTATCCATTTGAGACAACAACCACCTGATTCTTTCCTGTTTGTTCTCGTCTGTGAGCAGCGGCTTTGTACTCCCTGTATACCTACACAATACTCCTCTCTGAAGAAAGCGCCACAAGGTTGCAAGTGGAATACCGGTAGCTTCAGAAAGACTCCTCAAGTCATGGCGCCTGTTCAAGGGGACAGTTTTAATTGCTTCTTTGTCCAGCACTTGTTGCTTCCTCTCACAGTTCTTCCTGTTGTTGGACACGTCACCTCCAGGACAATCTATTGATACAGTCTCCTTGTATCTCTTCCAGATTGCTAGACAAGTTTGAGGGGTCGCCTTACGGGCATCAGCAGCCTTCCTTGTAGCTTTTCTTTGAAGACGTCCTGGAGAGGCTTGGTGCTGGAGAAGAATGTGCAGCACAGCTAGTCTCTCATTGTTGGTGAGGTTTCGATTTGTTTGAGTGACGCCGGGTGTAGCAACAAGCATGGTCACAATGGTAATCAGTCGTCCTGTAAAATTGTGAGCAAAAGAAATGGTTAAAAATTGGTTTATTGTTGTTCTTGATCTTTCTTGTTGTTGATTGTCAGCTTTCATCAATGCCGCGCCATCTTTTGCAACACTCCCTCGTGCAGATGATCTGTAGGAGAGTAGTACTGTCCCTTCTTTGCTTTCTCTTTTGACTCGAGTACTTGCTTTTGCTTTGATGACAATCAGCGCCATCTTTTGCAACCCTTCAGAGATGCTTCTTGTTAATCCGCGCCATCTTTTGCAACACTCGTCCCCCCTGTAGATGGTGAACTGTAGAAGAGTACCGCTCCTTCTTTTTCAGGCAAGAACTGTTAAAGCCTGCGTACTTGTCTTCGCTTTTGTTTTCGCGACAGAGGTGCTCCTTGGCTTGACAACGGACAACAAAAGAGGTGCTTGATCCGTGCCATCTTTTGCAGCTCTGTAGATGAACTGTACTAGGCAAGTACTTCTTGACAGTGTAGATGAACGATAGATGAGTACTTGGTTCTGGCTTTTGCTTCGATGACGATACAGGTGCTTCAGACAGATGGAGGGCGACGGGCATTGTTCGACGAAAGAGGAGGTGCTCAACAATTTGTATGTGACGGTACCGATCCTTCTTTGTTCTTGTGTTCAAGTTCAATGACAACAGAGGTGCTCAATCCGATCCAATACATACTTAGTCAGCCAATGGAGGTGCAACAAGGGGAGTGGAATAGAGGATGAATGCAAACACATGAAAATCATGGCAACACATGGCAGAACACACGGTAAAAAACTCACCGGTGTTTTTACACGGTGAGTGGGTTTTTGAAAAATTTGATGCGCGATCTAAAATCCCCTCTCAGATCAGTTTTTTGCATCAGTTGAGATTTTTCCAACTGACACCCATGAAAATGGCACACGCCACAAGCAGCAAATGACTGTCTTTGGAACACCTATGAAAGGACAAGAACGTTCTTACTGTTTATAAGCACTATGGCCTTAGAAAAATTCAGTGTCTTAGCTTGCATGTGGAAGCATCCGGATGTTAAAAGGAGGAGTAGAACCCTTTTAACCGGTAAAATCAGTTTTGCAAGGCATGACAGTCCCTCTTTAAGTCCATATGAAAGGCACACCAATACCACTGAGATCTCTAATGTTTAACCCATCATGTAGAGTTGGTTGAGGAGAGTTCAACCCAAAAAGATCGATCTTAATCGGTTAAAAATTGGTGTCCTCTATGCAATTTTGTATGTGCGTAAAGGGAGATTATTTCGAAACGGAGGAAGCACTAAGTAACAATTTTTCCAATGTTTTGACGTTAATTGGATGTAAATTGGTTCCATTTTAGTTGCAAAAAGGGGATGCGTACTTTGTACGAAGTAATGGATGAAAACTCATGTTAATTGGTTGTAGATTGATTACATTTCTGTTGCAAAAAGGTACGGTACAAGAAACAATGAATAAAGTAATGGCTAATGGCAAATGTTTTGCTTAATCTTACTGTGTGCTTCCATGATAGGATCCATACGGTACGAGTAAGAGTTTAGGCGTTAATTTCAACACATTTTTTTGACAGGTTATTATTATTTTCCTTCTGCGTAGTGATGGGATTACTCGCTGATTATTTCCGTACATGCATTGGTCGTTGACCGTATATATCTGTATGTATATATATATTGTGTGAGAAGCACACACCAA
This sequence comes from Pseudo-nitzschia multiseries, assembly GCA_037355745.1. NCBI lineage: Eukaryota > Bacillariophyta > Bacillariophyceae > Bacillariales > Bacillariaceae > Pseudo-nitzschia > Pseudo-nitzschia multiseries. Next base: position 18,439,837 of record CM074784.1, on the reverse strand, counting down.
TGGTTTTCTTCTCTTGTTCGGTTAGGAAGATCCTATGATATGTTTATCATTATGATCAGGGATTGCTCCCGTAGCTCGTGTGATACTTTATGAAATCAGAGTTTGCTCACCGTCAATGCGCGATGGGAATTGATGCTCCGTGGGAATTGATATGTCGTGGGAATCGATTACTTTGGTTGATACAGGGACTCATTGATTTGTACGAATAGAATATCTACCGTCGTGTAGCTTTGGTACTTCTGGACACGAAAGGAATTTAATAGTTATGATCCAGTACTTTTGTGTGGTGTTTCACGTGTGATGAAAAAATGAATAAAATAACCACCTGTCACGGCTGGCTTATCTCCATTAATTCACCCAGGTAAATGTTTGCACTACATGTATAGAAGCATAAGTACTATGTGCTCTTGTTAATTTCCTTTTGAAACTGGCTGTTGAGCTGATTCAATCCAAAGGCAAAGAAGAGCAACAGAAGCTGTAGCTGCAGGCCGGTTGAGGTGCCGGTCTGTCGGTTCTAATATTTCTCTGATATCCACTACGATTGGATGCTAATCCAACCAGATCTATTCTGACTATCGGCAACCGACGCAATCAGTTAGATCTTAAGCTTGTAGTTCTACAGTAGGACGCAAATAGGGCGTCCGATGCAAGGTTTAAGGTTGAATAATCAAATAGTCTAAAAGTATGCGCTTTGGCTTGCTGTGGAGCAAGATAGCGCTTTAAAGCGTGCTGCCGTTAATACAGCACGGTGGAATTACAAGTATTACGGTAAAATACCGTGTTACGGAGAATATCGTGTTGCCGCTAATACAACACGTATTTTTACACAGCAGATAAACAAGTTCGTGAGCAGCGCTTCGAACCTCTGCTGTCTTTTCTTGAAAACAGCACACTTAACAAGAGATTGCGTGTGCGAACCTCTAGTGTGTGTTCTTTCTTTGAGTAATAAGTATCAAATTGGAGTGACGATCGATTCTGTGGTGTGACGATCGATTCTTCTCTTTCAGTTTAAGTATCGAACTCGATCGTAAGAATGAGCCCGGTAATTTTCGAGGTCTCATTATTTTCGATCTCATACCTCTACCAACCTAGACACGAAAGGAATTTAATACTCCCCATGTGTCCACATGAAAGCATCCTCTAGTATCTGGTGCAGTCATCCTGCAACAAATCACCGGTGTTTCCACAGTAGTGAAAGACGGGCTTGAGTAAAGGATACACTACTGAGTGTCCCCAATGCTTGGTGAGGATGTCGGCACAGTTATCCTTGCCTGCAAGATGTTGCATGAGGATGAAACCTCTTGCAATCATGCTTCTAACATAGTGATATGAGAGAATGTGATGCCTCTTGTGGAGCCTCGCATATGGGAATATAGAGGTTTGGATCATCTTTTCATTGTCTCCCCACGTGTAGGATGTGTCGTGTACTCTAGTACCAAGATACCTGAATGACTGTCGAATGTCAACAATTTGCTCAATACAGGTTCTAGCAGATACAAACTCAGTGCCAAAGGTGGCTGTTTCAGATGTTGCTTGCTTCTTGGAGAACCACATGATGGGGGTCTTGTTTGCAAAGTGCAGGATACCAGTGACAGCTTTGCCACTTAGGATGTCATGCATTAAGTTTGCATCATAGAAATGAGACAATACAACTACCTTCCCCAGGGGTTGAGGGGCATCGCTTGGTAGGTCTTCAGAGTGCTCCCCATATACGGTATTGGACCAGTCTGTACTGGTGCCTTCAGTGAGTACAAAATCAGGTATGCCCACTCTGAATCTGATTTTGAAATGGCGAAACTTGGAAATATATCCATAGATTCGTTTGGCTCTATTGAGATGGCCTTCCCTAGGTTGCACTCGAAAGCTTGATAGCGTCATAACAGCAGTTTGCACGTCGAAACGTCCAATGGCAATGACCCACTGAAGTGAGCCAATCATGCTTTGATACTTTTGGATGTCAGTATCACTTAGGAATGATGATGAGTCTAGCTCTGGGTGGTCATTCTCAGCAAGGGGTGAATGGAACCTGGTGGTGGGTTTACAGCCAAACATTTGTTCATATGAGGCCTCCATTTTCTCGATGAACTTGATGGGGTTCATGCAGAGCACACCATGTTCATCTCTTTCGAATCCACATCCCAAATGAAAGTTCATTGGCCCAGAACCCTTTAATTTGAAATTATAAGGTTCAGACTGCAGGATTACCAGAAAAGTTTCAGGATTGGCCATACATAAGCAAAGGTCGTCAACATATGTACATATGATCTCATATACTGGCTCCCCATGTTTGTTGTTGCCAGGCTTGATAAAGATTTCAGGCTCTGCCTTGGATCTTTCAAAACCTAGTTCAACTGAGGCAGGCAGCAAGTAGATCACCAAAACACTTGCCAGATGATCGAAGTCCATATAGAGCCTTGTAAATCAATAGGAGGTGTCCTTCTAGTGGTCCAAATTCAGCGCCAGCCTTGATGCATACTTTCTCGCAGGTAACAGCTTTGAGGTATGCATTACCAATGTCGGTTCCCCATGCTTCTAAGCTATTCAGTTCAGCAAGGAATAGGCACATGCGCAGACCGCGAAGAGAAACAACGCCTGCATATACACTGTGAATAGGAGCTGCAGTGAGATTGCCATTGGCAACTAGCCGGGCTTTGTGTCAGCCATCATGCTTGACTGCATAAATCATGTGAACCTTGATCTGTTGGAAAGCAGTTGGTATATTACTAGCCTTGTAGATACCTTTGTCAATAAAGGTGTCATATTCCTGAAGCTGTGACATTTCGAGGGCTATGGCATCTTGCCACTTGGTGTTACCATTAGCAGTATCAAACTGGATGGCTTCTTCATGGTTGCGAGGTACCTTGAATCCATACTGGTACTGAGGAGCAGTGTGGAAGGATCGAAGCTTGGCTTGGTGGATTAGCCTGTCTAGCTTCTTGGTTCTTCGAGCAATGGAAACAATGCGTTTGAGATGTTTCCACCCAGGTTTATCAAGCATGTTGTTGTCTTTGGCATATTTGGCTACAGTGACTGGGTCATCTGTAGCTACATTGGATAGGGGTTCGTAGGTCCGTTCCATATTTTCCCATTCAATCCATAGGTTGTATTTGGAACCTTTGTACTGGGGATGCTTGTTGTCAAGGGGACCTTGGTGGCCAAGTATGCGTCGAAAAGACCAAAGTTTGCCGTCTTCTTGGGTAACATCCCTGTGTATATAATTCATGACATCATTGTAGGCAATGATATCTTCGAGTTCATCATCTGTATGCTTGCACTTGAACTTGATGAAGTTCTTGTTTTGCTCAAGGCTGTTTTCAACGTCAACAACTGTCATTCTTTTCTGTGTGCCATCAGGGAGGGCCATTAGAAAGGATCGACCTTGCAAGTCATCAACAGGGATAGCAGGGATGGTGATAGGTTTTCCATCAGCGTCAAATTGGGCATTGCCTTCTTCATCAGTAACAACTACCTCAGATGGGCCTACAGAAGGGGTAGCAGGATTGGTGGATGGAGGGGCTGCTTCACTAACTATCAAAATATGCTAACTCAGGGGGACCAAAATCATCTTCAGTAGCAGGGACGCCGTCAGAGGTTTTGCTGAAGATGTGAGGGGTTGGAGGACCATCAAGAATCTCCCCATAGTTGTTAGGGATTGGAGAAGGTACATAGCTTCTTGTATTAGGAACCTTGGAATAAAGAAAGGTAGGCAAGGATGGCTTTGGGATGCGCAGAGGAGGTGATTCTGGGACCGAAACCGGGTGGTGTAGGATGGCTATAGGAGGGACTATCACCAGAGGACTTAGGAATGAGAGAAGCATCTTTGGCCTTGCGCCATGCAAGAAAGCCATCATCAGTGAACAAGCCAGCGCGCTTGTTGCGGTGCTCAGGATTTAAGGCAGTGCGTACACCAGAGCGATCAAGAAGCTTATTGGTGATTGGATCCCAGATGGTAAAACATAAACTGTTGCCAACATGGTCGGCAATGCCAACAAAATGGCCAAGGCATTCAGTGGTCTGAGAGCCAAACTGTGTGTCAGGAGTTTTGTAATAGACAGGCTCAAACCAAAAGAAACTGAGGTAGGGGCTGATGTCACCGATGATACCAGTGGCAATGTAGAAGGGCTGTTTGTCTGAGAGAGTGGGATCAGACAAATGGTTCATGAGACGACCAATGTAAGTCATACACAAGAGCCAGAGATGAGGTGGGGTGCCTGTGCGATCCATTGTCCGGTTGACAATGCATTTAAAAGTCTGGTAGCGACATTCGAATAGGTTTTGATGCTGGTGATATGGTTCACTTTGCCATAGACCAATCCACATCATCTTGAGATAATCAAGGACAGACTTGCTGGACTGATAAGACCCATGATCACAGAGCAATCTGAGTGGTCTACCCCATTGTCGAACAAAATTTTGTAGGCAAGGGAGAAAATCAGCAGTAGTTTTCATTTCTTCAACATGAATGATATGAGATTTCCGCCCAAAGAAAACCTGAGCAATTTTGGAGCCACCATTGATGGCAGGGGTATCTGAATATACAACATCAGAGAGGACATCATCATTGAAAGGGCGGACATTCATGGCAGGCTGAGGTGATTGGAACCTTTTGAAGATGTTGCCATCTGGACTAATGGAGAGCGAGCCATACTGTGTGGAATTGCGGAAGGTAGCCTTGATACGATCAAGGGAGATCCATCCAAAGAATGGCTTCATCGACAAGTAATCGATATCAGTGGGTGACTGAACATGGGCTGCAGCAGTGATGGAGGTGGAAGGAGACTGATTAGAGCACCTACTGAGGATTTCTTGATGGATATAATCAGTGGGGCTGAGCCAAAAAGAATTATCAGATGCATCCAACGCCTGGAGGGATGAGGTGGTGCTGTTGGACAAGAATGAGGTGAACGTAGAAGATGTGCCAATGTTGATATCCCTGAGTGCGCCAAATTCATCATAATCTGAATATGGAAGTGATGTGGCAAGAGGCGGGTATTTCTGAATGAAGGTATCATCCTGGGGGTATATGCGCTATCTAGCATGGATGGGTTCCAATGCTGATCACTTGTCATGACAACATGAGGAAGATGAGCAAATTCCTCACTGGTATACTTGCGCATGGCAAGATAAGGTAAGCCATGGCATATACTGAGTGGAAAGACATGGCCATCAGTAGTGGTAATGACTTGGGTTCCACCTGTCTTGATAGAGGTATCATCCACGATCGAGTGATATGCTTCCATCTGAGGAGAAGACAAGATAGATGGATGTTGCCCAGTGTAGGCACACTCATGAAAGATGAGAATGACCGGTCCCCTGTTGGAAACAGAGTAGGCGCCACATGTTGCAATAGGGATGTTCTGGATTTGGTGATTGTTGATACCAGTTACATTGACATATCGTGGGGAAATATCCTTAGAGATGAGGCATGCATCATTTCCTATGATACATCCATTTGCCCCTCTGTCAACCATAGCATAACCGGGTGTGGATACAGTAGTTTTGCTAGAGTGGTAAGTAGCGACGGGGTTTGCTGGTGAAACAAGAGAGTCACAGTCCGGTGATGCCCAATGGTGGAATTTGACTGACCGTGAAGTCTGTTCAACAGGTACATAGACATTGCCTTCTTTCTTGTAAAGTATATCAGGGTTATCAGCAAGGAAACGTGCTGGATGTGCGGGAGAAACAGAAGACTTGAGAGGCCTGTTATCGGGTTGAGAAGATGCCTTGTATGCACCAAGGGATGCATGGAACGCAGATCTGGCTGAGCTTTCCTCAGCAGGTGAGAGGACCTGCTCATCATCAGGTGAGAGGACCTGCTCGTCAGTATGGTGTTCATAAGCCCGACGTGTGATCGGCTTGCAAGAATTGGGATCCGGTGGTAATGCAGCATCAAGGAGCTCAGACCGGAGGCAGGCAACTAGTCGCTTCTTGTCATCAGCTGTGAAGGCAAGCCAATGCTTCATACCTTGCTTAGAGAGAGTTTTCCAAACTGCAGATGGTAGTCTTGTGGTTGGGTCAGGTGTTCTTCCAGCCTTGTAAACAGCGTAGTCCTGGTAGTCACCATCAAAATCAATAGGAGGTGAATATGAGGCCGAGTCATCAGTGATAGCAGAATATGTGGACTGTGTCATAGAAGATAAATCATAAGTATTGGCCTTGACAGACGTCCGGCTTCGAGGTTGGGATAGTGAAGCTTGGGAATCCAGTCTGGTGGCTTCAAGGAGGAGGGTATTTTTCAATTCACTGATAGCGACGGCTTCATGCTGTCTGAACTTGATCATATCCTGTGCTGCAGGGGGATCATCAACTTTGCAGAATTGTTCGCTGAGTTGGAAGCTGCTACTACAGGCCTTGCAGAGGTGTGTTTTGACAGTATCAAAATCAAGTGGCCTTTGTGGATCGCGTAGTGTGTTGAGATGTTCTAGCTGAGCAAACCACTGGGTGATGAACTTGACTTTGGTGTCCTTCCATGTCCTCAAGTCAATGTCCAGTAGGTGCTGCATCACAATGGAGGTATCATATACCTTGGATTTGGACCTGTCATGTAATGCAATAAAGTCAAAGAAGGCCTGTCTGTCGTCTCTTGAGCTGGTATGACTGAGCACGCAGGAGTTGGAAAGGTCACTCTGGAGGGCATGTAGGACAAGAGTCCAGAAGAACGCACACTGCTTGTCATGAAGAGCCTTCTCGTACCCGACGAGTGGTACATCAGGCCAGCTCGGATCAAGGAAGGTATGAGTATCTATGTCAGATGTTTCCAACTTCGCTTTGAATTTGACAAGCCAACGCTCAAACGTTGCATCATTTTGTAGGGTTGGAAATGTGGTTTCATCCCTTGACTTCTTAGTCCATGATTCATATCTCAGCTGTTCGATGGGCTTGGAGGATCTTTCTTGTTGTCGTTGGGATGTGCCGATGTGGGCCACTGTTCCAACATCAGCCACAGATTCTCTTCTGGCCTTGACAATTCCTCTGCAGTAACCCTTGAAGGCATTCTTGGTGTAGTGGTTTCGATCTTCCCAGTCTAATCCTTGTGAGGTAAGATGTTGTCCAAAATCGATGACTCTTTGTAGGTTCAGCTGTACATGTCGGGAGAGTGGTGTTCTTGTTCCCCTCTCAAGGTATGCTAGATCACCAATGTTCTCGATGTATAGGAAATCCAACCATGTTTTGTACTGGCTAGCAATGAGCGCCTCACACAAGGTGCTGCGGGATTCCTTTGGGACGTCCAAGGAGTCGTGCAAGAAAGTGGCTAGCGCTTGATCAAATGATGGAAAAAGGTCTGTGATAGATGTGTCCTCTTCATCACCTTGGGTTGGATTATTCTGTTGATCGGGTGCCATGTCGTTGGGTGCCATGTCGGTTGTGGGCAGGAGGGACGTGGTTGCAGCACTTCCGGGTTGGAGTGTTTGGAATCCTGTGGACCTGCTACGTGTTCGACCGGCGATGGGGATGTCGGACATGTAGTGCTGTTGCGTTTTCTCTTTGTTTCGATGTGATATGACGTGCCGGTGATGTTGAGAGGCAAGGAAATCAACTTGTATGAGATGGGGTGAAACACAACAAAATTCGTTTACTTTGTATTGTTGTTGTCGACAAACGCCGTAGTCTTCTTGTGGTGCGTCCTTGGCTAGGTGGTGTCACGAGGAGTGTAGACGCGGAAATATATAATCCGGAGAACTTGTGATGGAGATAGATTGCTACTGGCGTGTCCAATGCAATGGGCTTCTATTAAAGACTTCGGCTTGTCCGTTTGGTCTTTGTTATGTAATCGGATCAGAGAACGATCGATCGTCGTCCGTAGTTGAGTCGATCGATGATCTGTGTCGGATAGTTTCTTCGTAAGGTGTGCTTCTACCGTTGTCTTCCTCTTTTGCAAGCTTCAACAAGCTTGCGACTGTTAATCTGTTAATTTCCTTTTGAAACTGGCTGTTGAGCTGATTCAATCCAAAGGCAAAGAAGAGCAACAGAAGCTGTAGCTGCAGGCCGGTTGAGGTGCCGGTCTGTTGGTTCTAATATTTCTCTGATATCCACTACGATTGGATGCTAATCCAACCAGATCTATTCTGACTATCGGCAACCGACGCAATCAGTTAGATCTTAAGCTTGTAGTTCTACAGTAGGACGCAAATAGGGCGTCCGATGCAAGGTTTAAGGTTGAATAATCAAATAGTCTAAAAGTATGCGCTTTGGCTTGCTGTGGAGCAAGATAGCGCTTTAAAGCGTGCTGCCGTTAATACAGCACGGTGGAATTACAAGTATTACGGTAAAATACCGTGTTACGGAGAATATCGTGTTGCCGCTAATACAACACGTATTTTTACACAGCAGATAAACAAGTTCGTGAGCAGCGCTTCGAACCTCTGCTGTCTTTTCTTGAAAACAGCACACTTAACAAGAGATTGCGTGTGCGAACCTCTAGTGTGTGTTCTTTCTTTGAGTAATAAGTATCAAATTGAAGTGACGATTGATTCTGTGGTGTGACGATCGATTCTTCTCTTTCAGTTTAAGTATCAAACTCGATCGTAAGAATGAGCCCGGTAATTTTCGAGGTCTCATTATTTTTGATCTCGTACCTCTACCAACCTAGACACGAAAGGAATTTAATAGCTCTTTCCAATGGTATATTTGTAGCTTATTTCATCGTTCACGTTGGGAGATACGAATACATTTTAGCACAGTAGTAAAACATTCTGAGGTTGCTTCACTTGTATGTGTGTGTACCGTTCCGTGTGAGTTTGTACATGGAAATAGATTTTTTGCACTCTGTGTGTGTGTTTGTGCGCATAGACTTTTTTCAAGTGACAGGTCGCCGTTTTGGTGTTACTAATTTCGGTGGCTCACCGCATCATGTAGTAGAAAATCCACCAAGTTCTACGGTGTCATACCAAAATTACTAGCACCTAAACTCTTATGAGTAATTGGGTGATTCCCAAAAAAATCTGGGTAGGGGCCCAGATTAAATTCTGTACCATTTTGACCCAGAAACCGGTCGACATGAGCTCACGTCGACCAGTATCTGGGTCCCTACCCAGATTTGCTTGAAAGTGCTCATGGAATTTTGTTTTTTGTTTCCTGCGCGCGCATGCTTATCACTTAACGAAGTAGGAACAAGTACAAATTATATTGGCCATGAACAAATTCCTTATTCCAAAAATGAGACTTTAGACAAAATCTGGGTATTGCAGACTATTTCGGGAATCACCCATTCTGTGCTCGTTCAACTTCGTTGGATGAAAAAAATTCAAATACCGTTCGTACGGTACGAGTATAGGCGTGAATGGGGGCAACCGATTTGAGACAGCTTTTTTCCCCCTCCCCATGCCTCCTAAACCCATCGATTTTGGTCCTGTTAGTCTTATTGATCTTACTCTCCAGCTGGAACTTCTTGACCAAAGTAATCACCGCGCCAGAATTGGCAAGGTCAAGAGCTACTATCCATAGATACCCAATTTGCAGGGGTTACGTGCGCGGGAACCCCTTCCACCTTTATGATTCTTCTAGTCAAGAAAATCACGAAAAGTTAAAAATACTCCGTTAACACAACCTCATAATACCAAGTGGTCTCAACCAACCCATTCCTTAATCATAGCATTAGAGGCGTCCATTACTTGGGGTTTCCTTCCTTGCACCAAGATCAACAAGACCTGCAAGTTTCGGATTGATTGGACGAGTCGTAGGGGAAACAAGCTGGAACAACAGCAACAACAAGACGACGAAGGGCAAAAATCACCTCGTCGTCATTCGTCAAACAAGTTCTCCCCCCCCCCCCCCCCCTCCATCTGCCGCCCTACGCGGTGGTAACAACAAGCAATGCTACAGGCAGTGTAATTCAATTTGGACTTCTTGTGGATTATCGGCAGGTGGTAGGGAAAGAGGTTGGTGTGCTTGGTTTGCAGTCGGAGGCCCTGTGGAAGGCTGGGTATATGATTTCACCATGGTCGATTTTGGGTGTTATAAGGTGCATGGTGTTTAATTTTGGTCTTTCCGGAACTTTGGGAGCTCACTGCTGACCAAGTTTCAGCTTGTAGGACCTATGGGATAGTTCATTCTAGACCAAAATTTTACGTAGATAACGAATATGCTATTGGTTTGATCTAGAAATTGATTTTAAGATTACCAAAAACCCTCCAAAAATTGGTAAATAAGGTGCATATACGCTCCTTATCCAATTAAGGGATAGGAGAAACAAGCTGGAACAACAGCAACAACAAGATGACGAAGGGCAAAAATCACCTCGTCGTCATTTGTCGTCGAACAACAAGTCCCCCCCCCCCCCCCCCTCCATCTGCTGCCGCCCTACGCGGTGGTAACAACAAGCGATGCTACAGTGTAATTCAATTAGTTCTTTAATATTTATTTGTTATTCAGTGCTGTTAAAGTAGCTGCAATTAGATGGACGAGTAGGAAGCAAAGAAGTGACGAGTATTGAGTTTCGCAATAGAGGTTCGAATGAAATAATGGGTGATTCCCGAAATACTTTTATGTACTACATAAACCGGAAATTTTCTACTTAACCAGTCGTAAAGTTACAAATCATAGTCGACGTGAGCTCACGTCGACTATGATTTGTAACGTTACACTTTTTTATAACGGAACTCCTGACTGAATTTTTGTCAGTCCCCCAACGGACTAATCACACATCCAACGGATCAGATCGCCAATTTTGGCTGATTACAGTACGAGTACGAGTATTAGTACAAAATATTGTCCAACGCACCACAACAACCAAACCAAATTACTAATAAAAGGTTTATCTGCTGTTGTTGCTGCTATGTGACAACGATGGAGGAAGAGATACATATTCTTCAGCTCCGTACATAGTTTTTATATCGTAATGCCAACAGCAGCGATGGTGAAGACAGCAGGAAAAAGGTCCGGGAAAAGAAACTACAGCAGAAGAGAAGTCATGGAACTTCTATACACCCTCAAAGCAATCCTTCCTGTTGGTCCTGAGGATTGGGCGCAAGTCGGCCTAATCCATAATGACAACTTCCCTGATACCAATTGAAGTGTTGAGAACCTCCGTAGGAAATACAACAGTCTATATCGGAAACAAATTCCTACCGGGGATCCAAATTGCCCCAAGGACGTGAAGTTGGCGAAGAGGGTTAAGTATTTGATTAAGTGCAAGGAAGGAGTTGGTGATGGACAAGAGCCTTATGGAATGGAAGAAGGATACCAGACCAACACGGAAGACAAAGAATACATAAGTAGTGGTGAGGAGGAGGAGGAGGATGACGACTCTGACGATGATAACATTCCTCCGATACCCACTCGGTCAACCTTCACAAACAACCACTCAGCCAACCCAACAGTCAATGGAGCCAACCCAACAGTCAACAGAGGAGCCAACCCAGCCAACACAACCGCCCCTTCGTCAACCTTCCCAACCAACCCAAGAAGAACCAGAACTCAATACACGACCAACTGCCAGAAACAATACACCAACGACTCCCATAAACGTACCACCAAGAATTGTTGTTCCGCGCTCTCGGTCTCGGTCGGCTTCCTCTTCTTCTTCATCTCAACGGTTTCCTGCCACGCGTGCTTCCCCTTCTCCCACCAGTACTCCGCGATCAAAGAGACAGTACCGCAGGAACGCCACCAACATCAGCACCACCGACAGCAACAGCACCAACGGACGGCAGGAAATTCTTGATTTCTTGAGAGAGAATTCCAAGCGCGAGAGGGAACAAAGAATAGAGTATCAACGGCTTGAAAGGGAACAAAGAGAGGCTGCCTTGGAATCGCTGAAGGCCGCCATAGTAGATGTTGCCACCATACTCCTAAACGGGCTTCGTCCCAACTCAAATTCCAACTCAAATTCCAACTCCAACTCAAATCCCCCCCAGCCCGGCAATCCCAACAACTCCAACTCAGGTTCCCCCCCCGGCCAACTCCACTTAAGAGTCTGGTGGTTCCTGTTTAATAGCAGGAACATTTGGCGTAGGGTGAGCAGGAGGATCCAGAAAAATAGCAGGAACATCCGGCGTAGGTTCAGAAAAATCGGAATCGGAATCAGAGTCGGAATCGGAATGAAAGAAATCCGAATCGGAATCCGACGAATGAAAGACTGATTGATTGGTTCGGGCTTCGAGAGTCCCGCGAAAAAGATCCTGTCAAATCTGTTGCCGGGTTTTATCAATCTGTAGCTCGTGTTTAACAATCAGTTGTTTGTATGTAGCAATCTGTCGTTCGTGTTGAACAATCTGTCGTGTGAGTCGTTTTTTGTGTTGTCGTTCAACTTTGGCTTTAAGAGCCTTAAGAATTTTTTGTTGTTGTTCTTGTTTGGAAGCTACCACCATGATGTTGCTTTTGGCTTTGGAAGTTGCTTTTGGCTTTGGAAGTTGCTTTTGGCTTTGGAAGAAATCAAATTATGAGCTTTGCAACTTGCCAAGAAAATGAAATAATGAATTACTAGTAAAAATAATGAATTACTAGCAACTACTAGCAACTACTACTAGTAATATCTCCTGCAATCGTAAAGTTGTTGGGAGTACATGAAAGTCTCAAATCAGTCGGAATCAAATCAATAGGAGTCAACGATTCCCCCGTCGATTCCCATTTCGATTCCCATTTCCATGTATGGAAGAACTGATGGGATTAACCCGTCCGGCGCTGTGTTGAACCCCTCTTAAGGAGTTGAACCTCTCTTGAGGAGTCGTGAGGTTTTTACGAACCCGAACACCAAAAGCGAAACTACTCCGGATCAGCAGATCGATCGAAAACTACTCCATATACTCTTATCTTTCCAGCAAGCTCTAAGCTCATAATTCCAAAAGTTACCAACAGCGAAAGCTATGTCCAAATCTACAGCAAAACCTAGTACTAATTTGTAAATTATTAATCATTATCTACTACACTTAGGATCGACCATGGAGCATCGGATCGGCCATGGAGAATCGATACTTGACCATGGTGGAGAGCCGACAATCCACTTTGGACCAATCGACCAATCAACCGATCAACCATATCAACCATGGTCTCACTCAACAACAATCTACTCGGAATCAACAATTTACTCAACCACGCAAAGCGAAATTCGAAAGCAAACTGCGAACTGCGAACTGCGAAGGCGAACTGCTCAACGGCTCAACGGTCGAAGAGGCCGGTGGCATCTTCCGGTAGGTTGTCATCGTAAGAGAAGTATCTGTCCTTCTTATGCATGAAAACATTCAGGATCTGGTTGTGACCAATGGTACTTGTTTGGTAATTGTACAGAAGCATCATTAAGTTCAAAATGACCTTCCTATCGCCAAACGTCTCCAATAGGAGCCTGTCTTTCAATCGCGGAAACTGCCCCTGGATCATTCGCATCCCCCACTCTGATAACTGTCGAAGGGACGTTGCTTCTCTGTTCAACAGAATAGCCTCGAGGGTATCCGGATCATGCTGCGAACTTTGGACAAGGCATTGATGTCTACCTGTGGCAACCCTAAATGCGGAGTCAACACAAACCATCGCTTGGAACTTGACGAACAGTTCTTCTATTTTATCATAAACACCATGATCGGCGATCGTGCTGTCATGCCAGGTACCAGGGCAGTTGTAACAGCAAATACGAATTCTTCCATCGGCAGCAAAGACAAAGACACTGTTGACATAAGTGTCGCAGACCCAGCTGTTGTAATACCGGCTCTGAATCAACCAATTGGAAGACTGCTGAATTTTGACTTTGAGTCCATCGGCGGCACCCCAGACACGGCGTTCTTTTAGTCTTGGGTATTTGGCACCAATTGCGCTGATGTATTCCTCCAATTCTTCTTCAGTTGGAGGTCTAATCATTGCCTTTGGATGATACTGCAATACGAACAAAAGAACCTTTCTGGAGAACTTCAACCATTTGTACATAACAGTAGAGGTGAGTCCAAATGCCATTGACACAGATCTTGCAACCGGATCCTCGTGTTCTAAACCAATGAAGTACTAGACCAAGACAGCAAGTCGCGTTTGCTTCGCGCTTTCTTCCACACCATACTCCATTAGCGTTAACCTTCCTTTTCCGAACAGCATCGGTGTATCTATCAACTGTGTAACTATCGAATGTTGGTTCAAATAGAACGAGAAGCTCTCTAAAGACTGTGTGGTCGACACCACAGCAGTTGAGAAGAGCCTGATCGTTGCCAGAGTTGAATAGATAAAGAAAGGGAGACTCGGAATGACGCCGAAGGGCTATCCTTGGTGTTCTCCTATCTCTTCGACGCCTTTCTTCCGCAGCGTCATCGTCATCGTCATCGTCATCCTCCTCATCTTCTAGAAGATACAAGCAAACAAGCAACTCGAGTGACATATTCAACGGATGGGCAACTATTTGTTATGTTGGCGGTTGAGTAGTACCTATCGTCGGTTGAGTACCTATTGTTGGTTGAGTCAAAACGTTGAGTCGCTGAAATGGTGAGTAGGTGAAAATGAAAAATTTGATCGTGAAGTCGCTGAAAAATCTGAACGTCACTGAAAAATCTGAACGTCACTGAAAAATCTGAACGGATCAAACCCACATGTTTAATCGTATGAAGAAGACAAATTTGGCTAATATTATTGTCCATGTCATGAGATTCCAGATTCCAAAATGAGATTTATGCACTTTCCCGCCAAAAAAAGTATGTACAAAATTTTCATTCCCGAAATACTAAAAACAGAAGTTTATGTACGTTACAAAAAAGTAAACGAGTACGGCCCGGTAATAAAGAGAGAAAAAAGGGAAATTTCGATCAAAATAATCAGTCATGGTGAGACCAATTTAGATCATGAGTGTTATGTTTGTGGTATTCCAACGCTCACGATTGAAATTACCCACGATTCAAGAAAATCTGAAAAGCAAGCCGGTCTTCAATATTGAAGACTGGATGAAGAACATATCCAAATCTTCTATGTAAACTGTACGTTGAATTTCGATTCAACGGCTGTTTACTGTTACAACCCTTTTTACTGTTGCAAGCTTTCTCAACGGCTCCTCGGAGTAGTTGACAGAGCTAGCTCACAATCTTAGTTTTTAACCAATACGTACTCAAACCTTATTTTAGTACCTCTTATTTCTAGAGGCGTACGACACTGTTTAAACAGTCGAATAACCGCTTCGACCCTTTCTACCGGTAAAGACTACTTCAACTACTACACGAACAAAAAATTACCCCTACTACACAGTTAACAAACGAACAACCGATCCGAAGATTGTCCAGTATGTCTTACTCAGTCATTCCCTTCAAGTATGACTTTGATCAAGAGACTGTTGAAAAGATTGAGTACAAGATTACTCAAGAAATCAATGGCTCCCAAGAAGTTACCAAGATCAAAATCCCTTTGATTACTGCAGGATCAACCAAATTACAAATTCTTTTCACCATCGATGCCTTCATTAGATCTAAGAAGACTCTCAACCTAACCACAGGACCAAGAATCTATGACAAGTTTCTAGACCTCCTCAGAGACTACACCGACAATAGCTGGTGGAACAGCTATGTAACAGCCAATGTTCCACAGAGAACTGTGGACAACTTCCAGACGACAGTGGAAGCATTCATCAGCTTCAAATTCAGCAGCAACGTCGATGCCTACCAGAATCATAAAAGATTCCTCTCCAATATTAAGAAGACAACCTCCATGACTGTACACCAATTTGTAGCTCAAGTCAACTTCCACAACCATGTTATTCTCCCATTACTACCGGGACACCCTCCACAAGATGCAGCGATCAATGAAAGTGACTTCAAGAATCTAGTCTTTGAATCGATGCCAGAGGACTGGAAAGACCTCTATCAACTTAACCATTCTCCCCATAGAGATTCTCTCTCTGAAATGATGATAAAATTCGAAAGATTCCAATCTGTACAGAATAAAAACAAGAACAAGAAATCAGACAACCAGTCTCAAAACAACAACAACAGCAACAACAATGCCAACAACAACCGTAACAACCGGAACGGAAACAACAATCGCAACAACCGTAACAATCGTAACGGCAACAATCGAAACCGAAATAACAACAACAATAACCAACGTAACAACAACAATCAACGCAGTAACAACCAAAGCAACAACAACAACAAAGGCTCGACTAGGATCTCGAACGACTCACCATGTCCTATCCACCCTGGTACCAATCACACCTGGGGTCAATGCTACACCAACAAGTATGGCACCAATTCCAATCAGTCCAATAACAACAACAGAGACAACACCGACTCGCATGTGAACGATCGCAGCAGCAATCGATCCACTACCTCTTCCCACGGCAGTAACTTCAACGAACCAGAGCAACACATGTGTGTCTTCATCAATGAACCAGAAGATACTACCATCCCTGCTACTCCTTGGCCAGATCTCTTCCATGTTGATATGGATATCGATGAAGAATACTACAACTCGGATCTTCAAAGATTTCCCTCTGAAAAGACCAATTTCGACAACAACAAGCAAGATGTTGCTCCTAGCAAGGACAATGTCGACATCGACCTTGCTCCAACCACAGTAAGCGTCTGCAATTCCATCAATGGATCCCTTGGAAAATACTACTTGAAAACCCTCTTCGATTCCGGATCAACCGACAATCTCATAGTGGAATCAGCAATTCCCTCTGGAATCAAGAAGAACCTCCTAGACCAACCAATTCAAATGCAAACAACAAATGGCAAAACCACTTGCAACCACTATGTAACCTTGGAGAACACCATATTCCCAGAACTATCGTATTCCATGAAAGTCCTACAAATCAAATGCTTTGTTGTCTCTCAGAATATCAACTACCACCTCCTTATTGGAAGGAAAACCATGAGAGATCTTGGGATGAAAATGGATTTCGAGACTTGTACCATAGAATGGTATGAGAAGACAATGGACTTCCACCCGCGAAATTACTTCGACAACAAGTCCTTGCTTCACAAAGTCATGTCCGCAGAACCACATGCAATTGCGGAAAGTTACTCCAACCAATCAATCCAACAGTCTTATGTAGATGGAACCACCAAGTATGAGAAAACTGACCTCAACAAGCTTGTCACCGACCAAACCCATCTCTCCTACCAAGAGAAACAAGCCTTGTTACCAATACTTCTCCAAAATGAAGAACTTTTCGAAGGCCTGAATGACAAAGAATTAGGCATTTTCCCTAATCAAACATTCCACATCGAACTGCAGCAAGGCGCAACTCCATATCATGTAAAACAACCATATTCCATTCCACTGCACCAACAAGAAGCAGTAAAGAAAGAAATCGATCGACAAGTGAAACTTGGCATCCTAGAAAGGTGCTATGCAACCGAATGGGGAATGCCAACGTTTGTAGTGCCCAAACCAGATGGCTCCTGTCGACTCATCAGTGATTTCCGGGAACTCAACAAAGTAACCAAGAAACTTCACTATCCGCTCCCAAAGCTCCAAGACATCTTCCACAGACGAAGAGGCTTCAAATATGTCACCCTTATCGATGTCAGTATGCAATTCCACACCTTCAAACTCGATGAGGCCTCCACCTGGCTTTGTGTCCTTGTTACTCCATTCGGAAAGTTCAGACTGCTCCGATTGCCAATGGGCTTCCTTAACTCTCCAAGTTGGGCCCAAGGGTGTATGGAACAGATGCTCTCCCATCTGAAGGACATTGAAGTATATATCGATGATATTGGTATCTTCTCAGATACTCTCGAATCCCATTGCAAATCAGTCTCCTCTGTCCTGTCCTTACTGAAGTGTCACAACTTCTCTGTCAAGCCCTCCAAGTGCCACTGGTTCCAATCCCAAGCTCCGTGGCTCGGCCACATCATCTCCCGAGATGGTATTCGTCCCAATCCAAACAAGATTGCTCCCATCCTGAAACTTGCTTTTCCCTCAACAACAACCCAACTTCGATCCTTTGTTGGGATGATCAACTTCTATCGAAACTTCTACCCCAAACGCGCAGAGGTCCTTGCACCCCTTACAGACCTCTCTGGTAGAGCCAAAGGCAAAATCACTCCGACTCCAGAACTACTTGAAGCTTTCAACAAAGCCAAGTCCCTCATCGCCAAAGATATCCTCCTTGCATTCCCTGATCCAAACAAGCCCTTTCCATGTCTATACTGATGCTTCTGATTACCAGCTTGGCGCCGTCATCCTCCAAGATGGCAAAATCATCCTTTGTTTCTCCAGAAAACTCAACGCCGCTCAACGGAAATACCCAACGGTCGATAAAGAGATGCTCTGTATTGTAGAAGTCTTCAAAGAATTCCGCACCATTCTTTGGGGCGCTGAAATCATCGTATGGACAGACCATATCAACTTAACTCGACAAAACCTCACAAGCCACAGAATTATGACTTGGCGCATGCTCCTTGAAGAATTTTCCCCAGTATTCAAGTATATCAAAGGCAAAGACAATGAGCTTGCTGATGCTCTCTCCAGGCTTCCACTCCAGCAAGACCCTCCCGAGAAGAAGAAGGAGTTCTTCGGTCCTCCAACTCCCGATCCAACGGATGATTCGGACCTTGCAACTGCTGACTCAACGGACTCCGACGACCTTCTCTCTCTCGCTGACTTGTTTCTTAACTACCCAGAAGACATTCCCATGTATCCCTTAGCCTTCGACCAACTCGCCCAAGATCAAGCAGCCAATGTAGATATTGCTACCAATCCCCGGTACACAACTGAAAACTTCAACGGCACCGACTTGAAAGTTGTAGACTCCAACGGTCGACAGAAAATTGTACTCCCTCCAAACAGAGTGCAAGCCACCATCAAATACTACCACCACGTGCTTGGCCATGCCGGCGCAGAACGACTGTATCGAACCATCAACCAATTTGTATATGCCCCAAACCTGAAGGACCAAATCA
Source organism: Pseudo-nitzschia multiseries (assembly GCA_037355745.1). Lineage (NCBI taxonomy): Eukaryota > Bacillariophyta > Bacillariophyceae > Bacillariales > Bacillariaceae > Pseudo-nitzschia > Pseudo-nitzschia multiseries. Next base: position 18,421,031 of record CM074784.1, on the reverse strand, counting down.
ATGCCTTCTGCAAGACTTGTGACACGTGCCAACGATACAAGAATAGCCACCAAAACCACGGACAGCTCCCTACCAAAGAACACCAGTATGTTCCTTGGGACACCATTGCAATCGATGGAGTAGGCCCTTGGAAAATCAAGATCCCTGGCCATGGAACAGTCTCCTTCAATGGCTTTACCATCATGGACATGTGCACCAATCTCCTCGAAATCATCCGAGCTCCACAAGTAAATCCAACCGGCCTCATGGCAGTCCATGCCCTCGACAATGGCTGGCTCTCCAGATATCCCAAACCAGTAAATTGTATTATTGACCAAGGAACCAACTTCATGAGTAATGATTTCCAACTCCACCTTGCCAACCTCGGAATCAAAGCCAAGGTTTGCTCTGTTCGAAACCCACAATCCAACGCAGTACTCGAACGCGTCCATGACACCATGAAGTCTGCAATGAGAACCGAACTCAATACCAACCCTCCACAGACTCTCCAAGAAGCGACTGATATCATTGACAGCATCTTTGCTTCTGCTCAGTTTGCCGTTAGATCAACCATCAACAAAACGTTTGGAATGACACCCGGCGCCCTTGTATTCCACAGAGACATGTTTCTACCGATTCCAGTAATTACTGACTTGGCCATGGTCAGAAACAAAAGACAAGCTCAAATTGACAAGAACGCGATGAAAGAGAACAGCCACAGGAAGATTCATGATTACAGTGTAGGAGATCAAGTTATGGTGAAAAATGAAAAGCAAATCCCTGGAGCTTTCGAAGCAAGAAGCAAAGGCCCCTACACCATACAGCAAATTCACACAAATGGTACAGTTTCCTTTCTCTTAAGAAATCACGTGATCCAACGCATGAACATTCGGAACCTCAAACCATATCACACCAACTAAAAATTTCTTATCTAAGCGATACTGGTCGCACACGACTAACAAAAATTCTGTGCCACCAATCAAACTTTTACGAGAAGGAGAAGAGTGTGGTATTCCAACGCTCACGATTGAAATTACCCACGATTCAAGAAAATCTGAAAAGCAAGCCGGTCTTCAATATTGAAGACTGGATGAAGAACATATCCAAATCTTCTATGTAAACTGTACGTTGAATTTCGATTCAACGGCTGTTTACTGTTACAACCCTTTTTACTGTTGCAAGCTTTCTCAACGGCTCCTCGGAGTAGTTGACAGAGCTAGCTCACAATCTTAGTTTTTAACCAATACGTAACTCAAACCTTATTTTAGTACCTTTTTTCTAGAGGCGTACGACAATGTTGAACATTTTGCTTTGGTACAAATTCTACGTAGGCCTGCTTTGTCTCTTTGTCATTAACACCTACGGTATTCGTACGTACCCACCCCGTAATGGTCTTTTTTTTTTACAGGATGACTCCTACCGGTACGTACTCACTTATTACTAGTACAGTAAGATTACTGACTGTCCGTAGGGATGTTATCGTCGGATGGATGATTTATGATTACGTACGGTACCTTATTATTGGTACGAAACTCGTACCGTACCGGTACAAAGGAGGTTTGCTTCTCATCAGCCATGGCAGAGAACTCGATGTGCACAAATCAAAGCCAATCAGAGTAAATCCAAGTCTGAATGCATATCGAAAACAGGGGTAGGAATTGCCAAGTCTTCAGCAACGCTAAAAAACATGGCCACAGAAAATTCCGAAGAGGACAAGAGGGAGAACGAGGAACCGGAGACGAAGGAAGCCAAGACAATAGACGACGGCATTTCTGAGAATGAAACTTCAGTATCTGGCACAAATGATCGAAATAAACTCAAACGCCTCGCCAGGATACTTCTTTTCCTGCCGTACATAATAGGAATTTTGTGGACGTGTCTCCACCCGATTGCCTCTGTCATAACGGGCGAACTGAAGTGTCGTGGGTGGTATCTCGACGAACATAGCATCGAAACGAGGTTCATCGAAGGTCAAACGCCACATGAGGCTCCGTCACACCTGAAGAGTCTTAAGTTGTCACCTCTCAGGCAACCTAGAAACGGCGGGAAACATTCCCTTTGTGACTTCTTTGCGAGGGAGGGCGACCCCGGCTTTAATGCGAATAATTTGATATGTCACACACACGGAGACAATTTCGAGGTAGCAATGATCATGCCCCTTTCCAATGCTCTCGATGCCACCGAAGAAGCTATTGTTTTGGTTGTTCCGAGTCCCGAAGAAGTGTACAACTTATCAGTGACGAAAGACAATCAAGCCAGAGACTGGAGTTCAAGTCGCTTGCACCAAGCTATGGTCCAATCGATAAAGCACCTTGCCGATCCAGTCGAAACAACATGGCTGGCCAAAACTGTTCTCGTCGTTACTCCAACTATGAGTAGTAGTGGTAATAATCACCAATCTCTGGACGATACCGTTTCGTCTTTCTTAGATGCATATTTAGGCCAACAGAATACGCCACAAGACTTCAAAAGCGCTGGACAACGACGTAATGATGAAGTTCCACCATTGCCAACTAGGCTCTCGGGTGCCATTTTGAGAAACCTAGTCGTTCTAGATGTGTCCGATAAATCTACGCCGAAAAGTGCGACAAGCAGGTCCGGAGGTAGCCCCAAAACAGACCTCGCTATTTTGCCACAAGGTCGAAGAGGGATTTTGCCGAATGCAGATTTGGTATTCTTGGTAGGAAAACTCATGGAGAGGACATTGTTTTACCGACAATCTTCTGCGAGAACTTTTTTGGCACACCCCTATACACAGGAATCGAAAGATTGGGCACTATGGGTCGATCAATGGGTCTTGAAACATTTTGGAGAAAACAAAAACATGGCCCTACAGTTCAGTAGATGGGCTCAGGGTATGGTTGACGTTTCGCTCTTTGCTCGAACACTAGCAGTCGGTCCCGTACCTCCCCACGCAGCTGCTTTGGACAGGGGAATCGACTCCTTGACTCTCCGTGTCGCGTTCGATGGTACCTTCCGTCGCGATCCCGCCGTGGAATTTGTCCAGTTCTCGGAATACATTGTGCGGTCTCTGGCGAATCTGCACGAACGACTCCACCATTCGTTTACACTGTATTTGCTCCCCTCGCCCAAAACTTTTGTCTCGCACATCGAATACCTACTACCGATTATATTGGTACTGGTACCTCTGGCAGTGCGAGCATTTGGTCATGTTTTACCGGCAATGAAAGGGGGGTTCGATTTGAAGGCCGTGGGAGCGGTGTTGCTCATTCTAGTGATTGCTTCGGTCGCAATGCTTCTTGCTGACGTTGTGTCCAGCACGTTTGATCACAAACATACAATGAGTGGAATTCTGTTGTTTCTCTATACATCGGTAGCTATATTGTGGACTCGGGAAATACTGTTCCGCAAACAGGATCGACGCCAACCCGATAGTAAAGAATCAACGAGCAACGGAAAGGAAAAAGAAAACGACAAAACCCCCAATACCACGCGAACCATTCGAAGTCTCCAGTATGTTGCGTGCGCATTGACGGTCTACATTTTGGTTCCGATTGCATTTGCACACGCCTCTCTCGCCTATCTTCCATCATTTTTGTGGACTCCCCTCCTAGCCTTCCCGGATTACGCGTCCCTGAAAAGAAGCGGAGATAGTGTCCACAAGTATGTCGCGATTCCGATGTTACTGCTGCTGGTATGGGTCACGGCGCCTCCCGTCTTTTTGGTTCCGAATGTCTTTTCGACGTACACCGTTTTTGTCCAATTCGCTTACGTGCCGATTCACATTATGTTCTTTCTACTAGTGACCAGTATCGTCGTCTCTTGAGATGGTCGAATTTGTAATAAATAAAATAATGGAACCAAAACGAACGAATACAGTACGTACTTTTTCAAGCATGTCAGGAATTTGTTGTGACGTGATCCCTCTAGAATGTTTTCAGAGCTCGTTGTCCGGAACGGAGCTGGAGCAGGGTAGCGGACAACATGAGCAGTCAACGTTCCGAGATTGAAACGATCAAATGGGATATTACCCCGGTCCAAGACTAATACTAGGGTATTCTGATCATCACACTGATTCCACATTCGCTCTGGGATTTTGATTGTCCGGAGAAACCCTGGTGAATTCAATAATTGTACCGCATCGTGAATCAATCAATCAACAATCATAATGACCCTCTGAATAGGGTTAGAGTTAGAGCCAAGATCTCGCTTGTAAATTAGAGAAGTACTGGAAAAGCTTCCGCGCCATAATTTTTGGGAAAGAGTCCATCAATCGATCGAACTTTTTCCTGAAACGATCGAACCCGACACGGGAGAAGCCGGCAAAATTTAAAAAAATAGATTTTGCACGGTAATTAGCGGTGTCTTGGATCGAAAGAGTTGGGCGGCAAGGGGAAAGTAAAGTAGAGTAGTACGAGGTAATAACCATCCAGCACATCCGTTGTGCCGCAAAGATAACAGCATATACTGTATGTCATCAATCAGTTGATCGGTCACCAAAGAAATGGAACAGGAACAAGAATCGCCACCCGACGCCGTGTTGAAACGCAAGCCGGTGTCGTTACGAAGGAAATCCTTTGGAGGGCAAACCGGTGTTGGAATTTACTGGCGAAGACGCGCTGTACCAACTAGCGTTCGGGAAGAAGAAGAAAAAGATGGCGCAGAGCCAGGACAACGAGAACGCGATAGCATCGATGCAACCTCCAATGCTACTATCGCTAGCAGCAGCAAGTGCAACAGTCAAGATCCGGAAACCTCAATGAAACCAAAGGCGACGGTAAAGAAGTCGGCGGCGATTCCCGTCGTGGATAGGCCCGAAGATATGCCATTGATTGGATGGGACGACGATCTCTGTCGTCCTATCTACTACCATCGCTCGGTGTCGTCCGACGATAGCGCAATGCTTAGCAATGACGACAACGCCAATGATGCCACCGTCGATGAAGATCTCTTAGATCCGAGCTGCCACGATAGTACCGTCGAAGGGTCGGTTCCGGACGAGGAGAGCGCCGGGACTCATTCCGTTGCGGATCCGAAAACCGATACTCTCGAAACGACCAAAGACGAAGAAGCGCTCCTTCGAATCCCCGCTTTTGCCCGAAAGAGAACAGGAACCTTTGGCAACCGAGGAAAGCGCCAAAGACCTCTGTCGTTGATTCTAAGACAAGGGGATCTCGATGATATGGATAATGAGGAAGGAGCCACAACCAGCCTCGACCAAGAATCTCGCAGAGTCTCGTTGGAATCCTCCGCGGATGTCTCGTCAAATGATCAGGGCGCTCAGGGTACAGTCGGTCAGGGAGAGGACAAAGAGTTCGATTCCCACGGTGGTGATACTCTTAAAGTTCGAGCCGACGACTTATCGAGCAAGAAAGCATCGAACAAACCCGATAGGAAACGGCGGTCCAAGAAGTGCTGTGACGCCGAAGAAAAGCTGGAGAAAGCCCGTGACTACTTTGCAAAGCTCGACCAGACCCAAAAGCTCACACTGGATGCCAACTCCTCACCAACCGTTTCCAGCAGAGTCACCAGAACCTCTCGTAGAACCAATCTGAACAGCCCGAGAATCAATCGAGAGTACCAGGCCTACGCCGAGTCCATCCGCGGGTGCGGTGAGTCGGGGCTCTCGCCACTTTCAATTCGGGACTATGCCGCCAGTCGCAGAATCCATTTCGAAAACAAGGGCGAGATTGTGGACGGATTCCTGGACGATTGATTCTGTTCTCTCACTCTAGCTATTATAGACGATGCCCAATTCTGATGGTTCCTGTCGCCAATCATACGGTACGGTACGGGCGCTACGAAAACCAGATTCATGAACAACGGGGCAACTCGAAGGGAGCTACCTTATCGATAGCAGCTCGCGGAACGCGAAAACACAGTCCAGAGTGAAAACAATTCCTAATTGACAAAATGAAACGAGCACGAACGTGATCCCAACATATGCGGCGCAGCAAACCGACGAGAAGTCTTGGCGTGATTCGGAAAGATTTCGGTTTTGAACTATTGGTTGAGTCTATTCTTTACGATGATAACAACTCGAACTATATGTCTTTTTTTATAGAAATGCATTGATGTGTATTTTATTACTCTTGAACAACCTAAAGTGTACACTTGTACCAAATCATATTGATTTCAGCGCTGTGATTGCACGCAGAATCATCGAATGAAAGGATAGAAAATAGTGGGATTATCTTCCTCTCGAGTTCAAACTCCCCCTGCTGCTGAGGCTGCTTCTGCTCATCGTTGCCGTCACATCACCCACGGCCACCTGAAGTTTTTTCTTTCCAGGTACTGGAGTTGGGGACATGCCACCTAGGGCAAGTTCCAGTTTGCTCTTCCGCGTGGTGGCGGATTTTTTGGAGCGTGCCAAGCCGCTGCCTCTGCCGTGGACTTCCTCGCGCTTGGAGACACCCTTGGCTTTGGGGTTTTCCGTGCCAGCGCAGCACTTTGATTTTCTGCGACTCAATCGGTCGGTTTCGTTGTCGATTGCGTTCAAAATGGTCGACACGAGTCGATGGGTGGCCTGGACGCACTCGTCAGGGACCATGTATAGCAATTGGTGTAGGTTGTTCTTCAATATTGTATTGAGCCGAACGCTCGATAGTGAGTCCCAGCAGTTAGTAGCATCTTCGAGAACCTTCTTTTCGTAGGTCGAAGTCAATTGGTAAAAACAGAGTGTCTTCTGGGCGACTTTGGGGTCGTAACTTCTGTGATTATATGTAGTAGTAACCTCTAAATGATGTGCCAGCGCCAGGTTGAAGGTGATGACCAACAACAGAGAGGACCCCATGGGATGACCCTCCCGAGTCACGCGAATGGGACGCTTGTAGATTTCTTGATCCTGGTGTTCCTTCCTCTCTTCGTCACAGTACTCGTCTTTTATGCTCCAAGGGGCATTATTTCCTTCGCTAGAACTGTTGTGGCCGTCGGGGCGAACAACTTTTTGTACTTTGGGGTGGCTGATACTCCTGGCCATTGAGGAAATGTCTTTATCGCTGAGATTTCTTCGATTTCGAACGTAGTCAAATTCATCGTCGCTGCTTTCGTCCTCGTCGAAGCCCGCGGTGTCTCCAATGGAAATTGTTGGTTTGCAGGCACGACCCGCCGTTTCGGACGCGAAATCAGCCGAAAAGTCGGTGCAACCATCGACCCTGCATTCGCGGCAACGACAAACTTGCCTAAGACTTTCGTCGCTTTGTTTCTGAGAGCATTTCAACGCCCCCTGCAGCGATTGGATGGCTCGCTCGTAGTATCCGATTTCAATGCACATCGCGGCATTGTTGTTCAACTTTTGGGCGTACAGTAGATGGGCGTTATCCGTTCCGGTATCGTCGCCTTCGTCGTAGTCGTCGTGCACATAGAACCTTGCAGTTGTTCGTGATTCGGAAGAAAAAGCGTGATGAGAGGGATCCTTGTCGTCATCGTTTAGTAGCGAATGAGGAGCCATGGTCAACGTTTTCTATTTTCCGGGTCGAACAGAAAATATGGGCTCAAAGTGAACTCTTGAGGATGGCCTGGAATCCGAGATCGCGGGAAGAACAAACAATGAAGGGCACTGCCTAACAGGCAGATATGTTACGTGAGAAAGCAATCGTTGTTCCAGTTACCAATGATAAAAACAGTTGCGGAATTTCGAGTTGTAGTAACGTTAAATCGTCAAAAATTGATCTTATTTGTGACGGTTCAAGATCTTGAAAGCACGATTGGCAACTAACAAAGGTTTCTTGGCAGTTCTTCTTTGGCTACGGTGTCACATTGCGACGAAACAGAACGTTACTGATACGTCACGTAACCTATGAAAACGGTGCTGTACCTTCCGGTTCGTATGTTCTTTCCTACTTCATGACGTGGGCAGGACGCAAAACCTGTGCGCCGTACAAGGTATCCTCAAACCGGGACTGCAAAGAACCCCCTCACTTTGGGTTACTGGTTCCAACAACATGACCTATGACTCATTCTGTTTGAAGTTTGTGTTTCAGGCAAATGAGTGTACCAGATGTTGCTCATCTGCAGAGCTGTATTGACATCTGAAGTGGACTGAAATGGGAATGAAAAGAAAAAAGGATTATGCTCTCAAACAACAATCATTAGTATCACCGATCTTCTTACTAGTACTACTACTACTATTAGTATGAGTTGGATTTGGTGGACAAACTTGGCATCATCCATGAGTCTGCGAAAAGAAGGAGATAATGATTTCATAGGATAGCATTTGATCAGGTACTAGCTTGGAGCAACCACCAGAAGGAATTATTTTCTGTTGCTTGCAGCTGTCCAGAATTGTGTTTGCAAGGCACTAGACAGGCACTAGGATGATCTCTGGAAAAATGGAGTGAGTTGGTTGACATATTCACTTTCAGTGTGTCTGATAGACCAAGGGGACTATAATTTTGAGGAATAGCCTTGTGCTGAAGAGGATTAGGGGGGATTTTCAATTGGGTCTCACTGGTGGTATGACTGATGTGAGCTTCCATTTTTCATGTTTGTGTTTTGGTAATAGTAATGGTATTGGTATTGGTGTTGCTTTTGGGGATTTTGATGATTTTGGTGATTTTGCTTTTGCTGTTGTTCTTTTTGCTGTTGCTTTTGCTGCTGGTGTTATTGCTATTGCTATTGCTATTGCTATTGTGTTTGTTTTTGCTTTTGCTTTTGCAACGCAGTAACAAAGGGCAGGGTGATTTAAAGCAACTATTGATGATGGAACAGCTGCAGTCAATGATTGTTAAAATAATGTTTCATATGGTAGAAACAAGTGGGTGATATTGATACCTTGACAGGGATGATGTCACATACTGAGGGGATCCCAGAAATGAACTAAATGCTGTTATTGAAATCCCAGCTACTTTCTTTTGCTTGTTTCTATTTGAAAGGAGGTAAAGTAGAGTTATTTACAACTATGAGCATAAGGTTTGTCTTGGCAATATTCCCCCAGAAACATGTTATACTATTGAATTGTGTTATTCCTTGCTTAAACCCTTGTGTGGTGTTTACCGTGTTAGTCTCGTCATTTTTCCCAATTGTGATTTGCTAGGAGGTTGAATCTTGTTACTTTCTTACTCATTTATGGTTTTTTCATCTGTCTTGATGATTGGCTTGTGCAAACTGCCTTTTTTATCGTAAGGGGGTGACACTGTGTGACCAAATGCTGCATTGATCCTAGCAGGATAGTAATGTGTAGTACCGGCTTTCTTGTCATAATAACCCATACTAGTATTGTCATCATACCTGGTGGGATAAAAAGCCTGACCTTCTTATTCCAACTGGCTGTGATATTTTCACTACCATTATAATTACTGGTACCACTGATCCTAATGAGATGATGCTTACTGGCATCAGTGATCCCAATAATTACTGACCACAATGATATTTTTGCTATAACTATATTTTCCAACATCGATGTTCCTAACGGGAAGATGCTTACCAACATCCATGTTCCTAACAGAAAAATGCCTACCAATTTCATATTCACCGGCTGGTCTATTTGCCCTGTTGATGAATAGTGCATGTTCATGAGTCTTCGGGATTACCCCAGGTTTTCCCTTATCCAGTTTGTCTACTACCGGGCACATTATCTTTATACTAAAATAAAGTCCGGAGACCTTATTTTTTGTGGAAACTGTTGCTTCTAACATGCCCAAATAAGAACAGGTCTTTTATTGTAAAGATGATTTAAGGTTCTGAATAGTGGATCACAATCTTGTAAGCAACTTAGAGATTATTGATCATTGTACAGTATTGATGATATTTCACCAATCATTCTCTTGTTGTGGCTTCACTTGCTTCAACCAACAGTCTTCTTTTGGAAGCTAGCAACAAGCTTATGACTGTTAATCTATCAAATTGCTTTTGAAAACGGCTGTAACCTGACTAAATAACTTATCCCAGGTCTACTTGTGATTAAGATAGTAGTGATAGTATGAAATTGAATTCTGAGCTAGCTATTAGTGATAATTAGTGTATGTGGAAGTACTCTTGTTGGTGGAGCTATTAGCAAACCCTGCTGAGCCAGCCCATTGACAATTGCTTATAACTGAATCCAATCCCTAATTCTGAGGATTAGGCTTGAATCCTTATCCTTGCTAGTGGGATTGGTTCAGTTCATGGCACTTAATAAGAAGAGCAATAGCAGCAGACCAGTTGAGTTATTGGTTTGTTTGGTTCAACTTAAGTTGGTGGCTGGCTGCCTCTTGATTTCAAATCCATGACCACAGGGTTGTAATGTTGCCCAGCCTCCAATTCACTACGTCCGAACTACACAGCCATCCCTGCCTGCCCCATCACCATAATACAACTTTGTATATAATCTTGGTGAACTTTGCATCCATGAATGAATCCCTGCACACCCTATTTGAACCTGCACACCCTATTTGAACTTGGTTACTACTAGTACTACTACTACTACGTCACAGTGTTACGAACAACCCTCTGGTGGTGAACCCTGCAGAGTTACACATCCCTAAGCGAATGCGCGCTGGGGGTGGTGGGAGGGTTGGAGACTATATTCAGGGAAAATTGCATAAAAGAATGTAAACTTACAACTTACCCATTTCCAAGAATCTAGTCATCAGTGATTGAATGACATATGACATACATACATACATACATACATACGGTAACATGTAGGGTGCGATCGAATGCTTTCTCGAACTGAAAACCATGTCGGAGTGATACGGTTGGCGGACAGGTTTGCCAAAAATGCCACGTTACAATTTTTCAAAACAAGTTTTTGCTTGATTTTCGTACGGTACGGTACTAAAGAGCGATTCTGAATTTGGGTCGTGCTTCTGCCACATCATTTGAGTGGTGTCAAACCTCTCTTGACTTCCAGTACTGGTTGTACGAGAGACCAATGTTTGGAACGGCAAAAGAGCCCTTTAGAATTCTACGGGTAAAAAGGCTAAAAAGAATCGTCAGACATACCGGTAGTGTACGGTTCGTAGTTTTCGTCTCCTTTTTTCAAAAAAACCTTGTTAGCGATGCCGTAATGTGTTTTTCTTCTCCTTCCGGTCATCCAGTCATCCCATAAAACCGATTCTGGTTAACAACAACAGAACCGAGAACCGTTTGAACGAATCATCGCCACACTCTTGGACATGGCGACAGTAGATCAAGGCACCATCACGAGCGAAGCGGCAATGGCCCGTAAGCGCAGAATCGCGATGAGGAATAAGCAACGAACTGTCTCGTTGGTTTCGACCTCCGAAGACGATGCCTCGGTTGAGGCAGGAAACAAACGCCACCGTGTGGTGCTCGATTCGGAAGTAGAACCCGTGGCTGTTTCTTCGGCATCCGTTGCTGATGCATCGACGAAGCCAACACCAAAAGATATTCTCGACTCAATGAAGAAGAAGAAGCCTCACATTACTGGTATCAAAAAGCAGTCTCGCTATGACCCTGGTGTTGAAATGACAAAGGACGAACTGAAGGCTTGGAGAAAGGAAGCCCGACGGGTCCGCAATAGAGAAAGTGCGGCAGCATCACGAAAGAAGAACCGTGAATCTATTGAAATGCTCGAAGTCAAAGTGCAAGGGATACAGTCAAAGTATGACGCTGCTCTGAGGTACATCATGAACCTCGAACAGCAAGTTAGACGGTCTGGAGGATCGCCTTCTACCTCACACTGTATCTCTGCTGCCCTCCGTCAAGACTTGCTGGGGGCCCGACAATCTTCTTCGGAAAACGAGATGCAGAGACAGACGGTCTCGCCACCTCAATCACCTACCCCATGTACCCCTATTCCCCTTGGAATTGGTCCGCAAGATCACACGATGTTACAAGACAGAATAACAAATCGTCAACAAGAAGGAAGACAGTGGCAACTCGAATTCAGAAACGACTCTGACAAGAACTTTATGAACCATCCTTCAAGACATGACCGAAGCTATCCCGACATTCTCAACTCTCAGAAGCACATAATTGATAATACGATCATTCGACCTATTGCTTGCGTCTAGATCAATCAAACCCCACATAATACATTCTGCGGCAAGTACAGTTGACAATAACTGTAGCATTATGTTATTATATTAATAATTACTTCCAGCAGCGAAGATCTCTCCTGGTGCTAATGAGAACACGAAGAATGGAACGGATGACATCGAACATGCATCGAACAAGGCTTGCGCTCAAGATGTTCACGACACACTCGTTTCCGATGACGACACTGACACGTCTAACCGGATTGTGACGACTAGTAGCTCCGCTTCTTGTCCCCTGGTTGATCGCCAGATAATGATGATCGAAACGGATCATTCGTCCTACGCAGGAAGTGACGATGACACGGTCATTGAAACGGACCAACCCTTGTTCCTGGACGCCGTTCCTGTTTGCAAATTCGAGAACACATGCATCGAAAGTGACGGCGGCGCGCTTGGCATCTCTGCCGAAGATGACGTTGCTATGGCGGAATTTTTGCAGGTTACGTTCGACTCGAATGTTGCCGCCGGTTCCGAAGCCAGAGCCGGAGCTGCAACCACGTTGGAAGGCGTGATGGATACGGACGACATGGATGAATTGCTAATGGCTGAAAATGAAGCTCTCATGCTCTTTCCCGATCTCGAATTGGAAAATTGAGAATGATTTTCTGAGGTTCAACGAGCAAACAATTTTCTCGACGGATGCATTTATGTTTACTTAATGATTGAAATAGTTTCTAACAAACAGTGAAGCAATCACTTCGATAATGAAATACGAATTATGATCTCTTGTCTTTTAGGAGTCAATTTGTCCTTATACCGTAGACACTGAACTGTTTCAGAGACGTGTATGAATCCATGCCCTTCTCAGTTCAGGATGGCAGTGCCTTATCCTTGTACAGTAGGTCAAATTGTACGAAAATGATCAATCGCCACAGGCGCATTTTGAAAAAATGAATTACTATGCATCTTTAACGTGACATGTATTCATGATGTTAGAACGCGTCCTGATTGATCCAATCGTTGTTATCGTTGTTGGTGATGACGATGGATCTGCTAGCCTAACGTGACATCTATACTTCCACACTGGTTCGGTTTGCCGCGTCTACCTCTTCTTGTTTCACACCTAAATCTCCCTTCGATTCTTCCCCCTTGTTTTCCTCGTTTTTGATAGTTGTAACCGCCACAGCCACACCAGCCCCGGTGTCGGCCTCCATCTTCGCCTGTGTTGCAGCAACTGCTGCTTGTACCGCCGCATCGGTGAGAGTGGCGTCGACATTGGTCGCCGCGGCCGCTGCAGTTGCGGTGGGGACAATGTGGAGCGTAGGACTCGTGAATCCGACCGGTACTTTTCCTTCCTTTTCTTCGTCGGACTTTTCCCTCAGGGCTTGCGAAGTTTTCTCGGCAGCCTTTTTGTCCCCGATGTCAAACCATTTGCCGGTGGTGGCATCTTTTTTCAAGAAGCGACCGGGCGGGTCGCCGTTTCGGATTGCGCGAACAATCACTCGTGCCACGGATGGCTTCTGAATCTTTGGCGCGCGAACGTAATCGGGTCGGTGCAGGGCAACAATGTCTCGGAAGCGCTTGTTCCCCTTGTGGTGATTCGTCAATCCCCCTCTTCCACAAAGAATGTCTGGAATGTTTCAATGTTGTTGATAAAAGCACGAAACAAAAGCGGACAAGAAACAGTAAGAGTTTTGTGCCGAAGGGACGATTCGTTCCCCTGTCCGTTGTTTGCCTCCCGAGTGTTAGAAACTTACCGTGATCCGTGACCATGATATTTCCATCCTTGTCGACGGCGTTTGGGGGGAGAGACTCGGTGGGAGTCTCGTCTTCGGATCCGTTGATTCCTTTTTTGTTCTTTTTCGCGCTAAGGCTCTTCTTCGCGGAAAGAGTGATCGGTACAATGTTTCCACCCATGCCAATCGCCACCGCAGCACCCTCCAGCTTGATCTTCTTGCCGGCGGGTGTTCCGTCGACGCTTTCTCCTCCGAGGGAGTCGCGCTGACCGATTCGAAGGGATTCCCGCATCGCCGACCGCTGCCGCTTTTCGGCGTTGGAACGTTCCCGTAAACCCTGGCTCGTCTTCTCGGCAGCGATCTTGTCACCCACATCTCGCCACATATTGTCCGATCCCTTTCGAAGAAAACGCCCGGGGGGGTTCCCTTGGCGAATGGCCCGGACGATTTTGCGGGCAACGTTGGGTTTGTCCATCTTCGTGGCCCGAACGTAGTCGGGTCGATGCAATGCAATGATGTCACGGAATCGACGGTTGCCCGTGTGTCCGTTGGTCATGCCTCTGTCGAATTTCAGACGCAAGTGATAGAGAGGAAAATACAGCACGCAACAAAGGTTTGTTAGAGGAGGGAATCAAAATGTTTGACACAGAGTGGTGTGAAAAAGGGATTTGCAGATCGCCGATGCCATCGTTGGTCGTTTGGTACACACTCACCCTCTTCCGAACAAGACATCGTGTGTCGTGGGATGGAGAATCGGCACGTCGGATGGTTTGTTAGCATCGGGCGGGGAGAGAAGATCTTTCATTGCCGCCTGCGTCGAACCGGGTGTGACGGGAGTTCCGGCAATGACGTTGCTGCCAATGGAGGTTTCTTCGTAGATTCTTTTTTCGAGGTACACCTCAAAGACAAAAATAGCGGCAAACTCGGCGAGGTCGTTGCGCTCCATGTCTTCCCAGGTGTTTTGTCCCTTGTCTCCCGTGCTTCGGAGAATGACAAAGCGCTGGTCCTTGGTGACCAGCTCGGCTCCGCTGGTGACTTGTACCTTGGCAGTGATGAGGGCAAACGCGGCTTTGACGCGGGAAATGGATTGTCTCGTTTCGACCGAAACGTGTTGAGAGGCGAGATAGAGCAGGTTCTTGTTTCCGCTGGAGTGTTCGTAATTCATGTTTTCCTCCCACGGAGTTTGTACGGGCAAAAAGATGACATCGTACGGGCGAGGATCCGGTGGGGTTTCTCCCGCAATGATCTGTTTCTGGTTGTCAGAGAACAGATCCACGGACGCATTGATGGCCGTGACGATTTCGCCTTCGGGCCTCGCTGCTGCGGCAATGGCAATGGCCGAGGTCGGGTTAACTTTCTTTTCCAACTCCGCGTTGTCGTAACCGGCGGTTTCCGCAAAGAGTCGAGTAATGTACCCCGCCACGTGCAAGACGGCCTCGTCTTTTTCTAGGCGTCTGAATTTGCTTCGCTCCTCGGTTTCGGTTTCCGGGGGTTGGACCTTTGCGAACAATCGCCCCCCGAGCTTAAAGAATGGAGTGGGAACGTCCTTCAAACCGGACAATTCGTATCGTCTTCCGTGTTCAAAGAGGTCGACCAAGCGAGTCGCCAGAGTCATGATTGTGGCGTCGTTTGGATCCGTGGGAGGCTGCACCTGGATTTTGACAATGGCATCTTCCCGAGAAATCTGTGGTTTTGCTTCTTCGGTAGGTTTCGCGGCGTCTGCTTCGCCCTCCTTCGCGGGGGCTTCGATGTTCGCTTCGTTCGAAGCCGGAGTCATTTCCACGTCTTCTATCTTCAAGGGAGGAATCTCGGGAGGATGATGGTTTTCCTTCT
Organism: Pseudo-nitzschia multiseries; assembly: GCA_037355745.1. NCBI lineage: Eukaryota > Bacillariophyta > Bacillariophyceae > Bacillariales > Bacillariaceae > Pseudo-nitzschia > Pseudo-nitzschia multiseries. Next base: position 18,405,601 of record CM074784.1, on the reverse strand, counting down.
TCCACAAGTAGTAATGGAGGCGGATCAAGTCCTCGAGCAGCATGGTTCCCCGGTGCCGCTTGTCGTCGATGATTGCGTCCCGATCCGAGGGAATGTTCGGATCGTGTTCCGGTTCGGGGAGAGGAACCGCCGGAATGATCTTGGTAGGAATCGGAGTGGGTGCTTCCGGAGGCACGGAGGCGGGAGGACTCGCAATGCTGGCTACGGCTGCCGTTGCGGCAGCCGCAATGGCGGTGGCCATAGGATCCGCCGTGGACGGAGCGGTGGCCGGTGTCGTGGTGGCTGTTTGTGGCGTCACGGCTGGTGCCGGCGTTTGTGGCGCAATACTCGGTGCCGTGGGTGCTAGAGCTACGGTCTGCGCTACGGGTTGAGGGACGGGTTGAGGTACAGGCACAGGTGCAAGTACAGGTGCAAGTACAGGTGCAAGTACAGGTACGGGTACTGGTGCAGGTACTGGTGCAGGTACTGGTGCAGGTACTGGTTCCGCTACGGGTTGAGGTACTGGTTGAGCGGCGGGTTGAGCTACCGGTTGAGGCACTGCTTGAGGTACTGCTTGCGGTACTGCTTGAGGTACTGCTTGCGGTGCTGCTTGGGGAGCAACCTGTGGCACAACTTGCGGAGCTGTCGGGGTAGCTTCTGCTGGCAGTTGTGGTTGTGGTTGTAGAGGTGGCTGGTCCGTGGCCGCGGCTGCATTTGCATCCGCCGTGGTGCTTTCCATCGTGGGGGTTTGAACCGGGGCCGGGGCAGGAACCGGAACAGGAATCGTAGCGGGTGGTGGAGCGGCCGATGCGTCCACAACGGGAGCCGTCGTTGGTGGTGATGCTTCTTCTCCTTCGATCATGGTGGGGGTACGGTGCAACGCTCGTGCGATTCGCTAGGTCTTTTTTTGCTTCTCGGAAATTCTTTGAAATCCTGTTGCGAATCGGATTGCATCCGCGCAGAGTCGACGGCAAGCAGCGCATGGGTTGCATTGCAGGAGCAGAACAGAACAAAATGGAACGGACGACAACGAAGAAGGATGGTAAGAACGAGAGTGTTGGACGACCACAGAAAGATCCGCAGGATTTCGGCTGAGAGGGTCTGTTGGTGGACTAATCCAGCGTGGACCCGGTCAATCGTGTCACCAATCGTATCGCATCGTTCGCAAGCCATTGTGCCGGTATCCGTCGGAAAGACTTACAAATGTTTCCTGGAACCTCCTTGGATGCAGCCTCGCAACACCGGGCTTCGATTTCAGGAATCCTGCAATTGGTGTATCAATCACTAAATCCGAGATCTGAGTCGTCTCAGGTCTCAATCTCAATCCAAGACAAAAGCTCGCGAGATAACAATAGGGAATGAGACCGGAAGTCAATCAATAGTTATTGATGATTGGGACGTTTGCCGTGAAAGACCCGTGAAAGAAGGCAGGAATTTTTAATCACAAAACACCCGTTTTTTTTTCACACGAAGGATCGATGAAAGAGACCGGCTTGTTCTCTCTCACCTACTATTGTCGTGTGCGTTGGAGGAGGGAAGGACTGGCACGGAAGCTCGCTGGGCCTTTTTTGTAATCATAGGGAAAGGAAGGCATGTACCGGTACGAGTACCACTGGTACAATGTACACTTCAGTTGTAATGCTTTGGACTAGCATACTCGAAATAACTTCGTGGTAGATTTCTACGTAGAATTGCATTCAAGGCTGCCGCACGACGGAGCAAGAACGCGAGCGCGTCAAGCCGCGCCCAAATAATAACAAGGCAGACGAAACAGCCTTAACTCTAATTTGAGATACTTTGTTTTTTGCGAAGGACTCTTTATCATACTCAAGTACCGTACGGTAGGTACATAGTATGTCCCAGATATCGTTCATCGTTTCTGAAAGAGCCTTAACTCTAATTTGACATTGGTTTCTTGCGAATGACTCTTAATCACACCAACTACCGTACGTAACCGTACGGTAGATAGATACGAAGTATTCATTTACTGGTATATAGTGCTTACTCGAACGTAGGTACGCAGATATATTAAGTACGTTGATTTGGTCATGATTTGTGACCAAACCGAACGTTGTTCAAAAAATAATTCAAAAAAATAGCAGAAGTACTACGAGTACTTCGTATCAAAATTGCTCCCCACCACAGAAAATTTTCACAGAACAAATACTATTTGAGACGTGCAACGCTTCTGGTAAAATCTACTCTTTTACGAAGTACGGAGTACGAGTACTCGTCCGAAGTACAGTTGCAAACAACGATAATCCGATACTAGCATACGCACCGTACGAAGTACTTGAATTTTGTCTTCCACGTCTCACCGAAGCTCCCGAGGAGGTTTCTTTCCGAGTTTCAGCGAGCGCAGCAATCATTAATAATGGCCTTGGAAGGAGTGCGCGATAAGTTGAATAGAGTCTCATCTTTAGCGCCTCCCTCCTCCACGTCGTGCGCACATCCCGGTAGTCCTTCCCTATTGGACCAAAGAACATCGGTTTTCGTATGTAGGATGCTTTTTGGATGTTGAATGCTTGAACCTTCGGGTCGAAGAGACACACGTTACGTACGCTTGGTAGTATGAGTTCCTGGAATAGTTCCAGTAGTGTACTGTGCAATGATACGACAGTACAATACCAGTAGGAGTAATTATGTTGTACGGTAAACCCCCGAATGCCTCTTTTTTCAGACTCAGCTCTGCTCACTTTTGGCTGTTGTGACAGTAGAAATCGAAAGGAAAAATCTACGAAGACACTCCTGGACACTCCCAACGACTTCGTATTTATTGCGCACACCACGGGTCGAAAAGTCGAACTCGATAGGCAGAGATCGTGTCCACAAACAACCTGTTACACTCTACATATACCAATAGTTCAATTCCCTCTTTCAGTCTTAACCATGGCGTCTTCCAATGCGAACGAGAATGTCGGCGTTGCCTTGGCCCTGGTCTTTGGAGCGGGAGCCTCCACCGGAATCGGAGCCGCCGTGGTGTTCATTCCGTCCCTCGTGAAAATTGCGAGTCGCAGGGTCTTGGCGTCCTCCCTCGGTTTCTCCGCGGGTGTCATGACGTACGTCTCGTTCATCGAGATCTTCAACAAGTCGGCCGACAGCTTTGAGGCTGCCGGGTACGAGGAAAACAAGGCGTACATTTACGCCACGCTGTGCTTTTTCGGTGGTGTAGTGGTCATGCTGGTAAGGAAAAATCAAACCAAAGAACCGAATCGGGAGTTGGTTGTCGGGAGCAAGCAGTCTGGTGCGTTGGTGTGTTTGTTCAAATCGATGTACTCCGTATCTAATTTCTCACAACTCTCAAACTTGCTCGATCGGGGCAACACGAAACACGATTGCAGTTGCTAAACGCGGTGGTGGGAATGCTCCTCGGTAAACATAGCCACCGTCACCACGATGACTTTCCCAATAAGACCAAAAAGTCAACCAGAGAAAGCGTCAACAAACAATTAACCGATTTCGTGGAGGGTAGCCCTCCTTGCTGCGGTACGGATCCGGTCAAACAACTGGACACCGTTCAAAGAATGGGAAGTGTGCTACAGCACGAGATGGAAGATGACGCACAGCATGCCACGGGGGAATCCGATTCGCCGGAGGATAACGGTAATCCCGTGCCAGACGAATCCCTTCAAATCAAGAAGAAAGTGGAAATTGTGGAGGAAGATAGCGTTCTCTCTGCAGAAATTGTCGAAACAATCGGGAAAAACGATGAACACAAACGACTCCACAAAATGGGTCTGAATACTGCCCTCGCGATTGGACTTCACAACTTTCCGGAAGGTACGTGCGAGGAAGAAACAAAAGTTTTGTAGAAACTCAAACGGAAATTCGTGCTGACTAACACCTTTCATTGCATGTTTCTGTTTCACAGGACTAGCAACGTTCGCGGCGGCACTCCAGGATCCTAAAGTTGGTGCTATCCTTGCGGTAGCAATCGCTATTCACAACATTCCAGAAGGTGAGATCAGCCGAACCTTGCGCACTGTGTTTCGTGTACGACGTTGACGTCCGACGTTGAATGGAAAGGACCTCGGATTGGAAACACATCTCACCCAACCTTTTTGTCTCTGTCCGATTCGCAGGCCTTTGCGTCGCACTTCCCATCTACTATGCATCGGGAAATCGCTTCAAAGGATTCATGTGGGCTCTTTTGTCCGGAGCTTCTGAATTCGTTGCGGCCCTTCTGGGTTGGGCCATTCTTGCCAACACATTTACTGAGAGTGCTTATGCGATTCTCTTTGGTCTGGTTGCCGGTATGATGGTTATGATCAGTACGAGAGAACTACTCCCTACAGCCCATCTTTACGACAGCGAAGATACTGTTGTGTCTTACTCCTTCATCGCGGGGATGATAGTGATGGCCCTCTCTCTCTGCCTGTTCCAAATCTAAGGCCAGAAACGGACAGTTTTTTTCACTCAAAACAAATAGACACTTTGCCACACTCGGAGTTCTCGAGTCATTCATCGAAGGATTTTCCCGGTCAAAAAGATTTTCGAGGCCGGAGCACCAGTTTGACAAACATGAAAGCGATTCTCGCGATGAACAAAAAAGAAAAATTTGTTTAGGTCCTCTGGTGATTTATCCTAGATGACATCGTGGATCAGTAGTGTTTTTAATAGACAAATAAGATATTAATAGATTATCAAACAATGTCGATGGGAAGGTATTGTGTATCCTATCGTCGGGCTACGGCAACTGCTCTAATTCTCTTGTTATATCTGTCCTGCCCTGCAACATTTCGAAGGTATCTGTGGATGCCAGTACTGCAATACAATGAAATATCGTCACAAAATGCCAGCATGATGTAGTGAAGCTCAGGAGCTACTGAGCTCTTCTCGGCATAATGTGCGGCCATATAGATGGTTCCCTTCACTCTGGGAAACTATAATTCATTTTTCTATTTTCCTGTTGTTCGACCGCCTGCCATTATGCTCAAAAACTGTCTCTAGCAAACACAAAGTATTGTACAGTATGTTAGTGCCTGGTTTCCAGTGGATTGTAACTTGAACAAGAGGCTTCTTTTGTTGGGAATGATGCTCGCAGAAAACTTAACATTGTATGTTTGATATTTGAACTATATTTCTTTGCTGGAGCTCTGGATTCCAGGGAACACATTGGTTCAAGACTTTGGTGGTTTATTAATGGCACATCTTTCAAAGAGGAGCCCAGCATTCAATAGGTACAAGTTCAGATGAGTTAGAATCCAATTAATTCCATTCACAAAACAAAAATCCATGGTTTTCAAGTTTCCAGCCAGTAATTTCATACAATGCCACCAGTCAAATATAAAATGTTACTTCCTCTAGTCCTCTTTTTACTGTGATGAATGCACATTGCGCCATACAATATTATGAAGAATAACAAGAACACATCACTGACAGAAGAGAAAATTCTTGTCTTTTGAAGATCACAATTCATATACAAATGCAAATGCAAATGCAAATAGCAATGCAAATGTCAATGTCAATACAAATGCCAATACAAATGCCAATACAAATGCCAATACAAATGCCAATACCAATACAAATACAAATACAAACACAAAGAATATTCTGAGGGGAACAAACTTTGAAATATCTTTTTTTGGGAAAAAAAGTATAGGATTCACTGTGACAATGTTGCTGATTGGATACAAGAACAAGCTGGGTCTGTTATCTTCCATCTCAATGAAATAACAAAAGAGAGATACTGTAAAGAAATTGTATTCACAGTTGTTCTTGAAATATCAAGTTTTGATACAAGTACATTGAAATGCTTTTGAATTGTTAAGAATATAATATGAACAACTTATCTTTAAAACTCCGTTTATGAGGCATCGTCTTGGGCTTCAAGCGCCATAGTTTTGTAAACTTCACGTGTGAAAAACATCATATTCTGGAACAAATCATACCTTGGAAAGGTTACTGGATAAAATATATGAGGAGTGGCCAAACAGTTGGCTAGCTACCCACCATTTTTACATGAATAAGCATAAATAAATAATAACAGTGCTTCAAAGGAAATTAAATACTAAATCTTCATTCTGTTGTTCAAAATATGAATCCACTATTGTGTGTTATTAGAGTCAGGGACACAATTAACAAAGAGTGTATCAATCACTTAAGAGCTCAGTTGAAGTGAATATTATTATTCTAAAGAGTCTAAAGTACTTTGTATTATGTAGGTATTTGAAACAAAGGAAAGGTTCTAAGTTGTTCTGCATTTGAACTTGGGAAATTTAACTAGTGCAGTGCTGTGTTTAAAAATTTCTGTTTAACTTTTTTGGTGGGAGGTCCCTTTTATTTGTACCATGCATTTTTTAAGATTGTATGGTGTTTCATATGGTGTCTGTGTGACGTGATACACCCCATATATTGATACCCCTTATTAGACACGCATCTTTTAGTCTCAGTATCACCTTGCCTGAAGGCTTGAACTCCATTAAAAAATGGAAGAAATGACTCTGTTGATCATTCTGTTAGAAACATCAGCTTTCTTGATATGTGGTTGTTATGTAGAAATTGATCTCTTGGTAGACTTCTCAAAATTTATTGCAGCATGTGCACAAATTTTCCATTTTTGAAAGGGCAAAGCTATTTTCTGAAGTGCTGTAATTACAGATAATATGCTTGTAGCTTCCCTGACTCCTGGAGTTGTGTAAGAATCCCTACATCTTTACATTTTGATATATTTTACACGTTTTACATCTTCAAGGTGCAAAGTTCAACCTGAGGCTGATAACAATTACAATTTAAAGGTTGTTTGCCAGAATAACACGAAGCTTCTTACTTTGTACCTCAACCTATTAACACAGTCTAAAGGTTTGTATTGTAAATGCTATAAATAAATAAAAGTCTTAACTTAATAGAACTCCAGCCTGGATCCTAAACCTTTGGGTTCTTACATAGGTCCTACTAGTACCTCAATTTCAAGTTTTTTTTGTTCAAATCAATAAGGTTGTTACAACATAGTACAATTTGTTGTAACTCTAAAAATCGACCGAAAGGTATAGGATAATTGAAATTTAAAGAGAAAGTGAGCTCAGGGAGAGGCTCTTATTTTTACTGTGTATTGTACTGTATTCAACCGGTATCCCTGTGTTAGTATTGTATGTAGGGATGTCTAAACCGGTCGTCGATCATGTGTAATTCGTCATAAGACAGTGAACACATGATATGACCTAAATGTCTGGATACTTGAAGTCATTTTTATCTCTGGAGGAGTATAAGTAACTTTTCAAGTGTAGAATGGATATAACTGCAGTAGAACATACGTAAGTAGGGTACATGTATTCTTGACCGACAACACACCCCTTGATTCAACGCTTAGTGAAGGAGTGTTGAATTATAAGTCGGTTCTCCATCTTGTAGAACTCTAAAAACTTAAACTTAGATATCGAATCGGAAGATTGTAATCGTAGAATTGGAGTAGCATTGAAGGAGAGGTGCTTGAGTATGCCGTGGTTGCGAGTCAATTAACCGGTATGGATCTTAGAATGGATTGATTCGAGAATCATAATTTACTGGGAGGGAATCGATCCTAAGCGGGCGATTGACGAAATGTAAAAGGCTCAAAGGATCGTATGATGCAATCAAAGTGGAGAGATTGAAAGTAAACGTAGCGCTGATTAGATTGGAGTTTGAGATTGTCTGCGGAGGGAGTTGATGGATCGTGGAAGAGTTACCAATCGTAATCGAGGGATTGGAGTATCTACTGGGGATGGACAAGAAGAATCATAGATATCGATGGACTCGTATCTTTCAAGAGTAGATTGGAGAATCAGAATCGACGCATGGAAACTTGATCGTAGATAGTCGTAGAATAGGATTGATCAGTATGTAGGAATCAACTGTATCAATTGAACTGGAACAGAAGGCTCAATTGAAGATTTCAACGGATTCGAACCGGATACTTGGAAGTGAGATCTATCAGTATCGAGTCTTGGGATAATCGGTATCAATCGTAGAAAATTGATTGTGAAACGAATCATAGAGTTCATGCCATATCAAGCGTAGGAAAGAATTCAATGGGACGTAGTTGTGGAAGTCGAGGATAAGACAAAGGGGGTCCTCAAACGTCTGAGTATCGTAGGTAGGAGATTGGCGCATAGCCGTAGATGCAGGATTGAATGTATCGCCGATCGAATGGTATTGTTGTAGGGAGACGATGCTGGATATCACGTAAATTGTTGGAATTTGAATCAACGCATAGAAACTCAATAAGTAGAGATCGAACCAAATGGTAGTAGGAGTCGAGTGAACGGCATCGAAGACGATTGATTGATCGTGGAGGAATTACCATCCGTAATCGATGAGAATCGAATCAGAATTGTAGAAACTGGTTGAGAATTGATTGCTTGATGATCTAACGGAGGGGAGATCAATGGTGACAAGAGAAGTATGGAATTCGAACGGGAGACTTGGTGGAAAGATTGGGGATCGCTATGGTCGTTAAGTCGAATCGTAATCGTTGGATTGTATGGATGGTTCAGAAGTAATTGCAACCGCTTGAATTGAATCAAACATTATTCCGAATCGGAATCGACTCATAGAAACTCGATCGGTAGAGATTAGAGATCGAATAAATCTGTCAAAGAGATCGGGGAAGAGAGGACCGATTAACTGTAGAGTCATGAAGGGGCGTATCGTAGAATCAAATGGAATCGTAGTACGTTGTGAATGGAAGAGCACATTCAAAGCGTAGATGATAAAGAGAAGGATTCTGGTGGATAGGGGATGAAGAGAATCGATTTCGTATTCAAAGTGATGGCGATGCATTTCTTGGAAGATGAGATTGGGGCAGAAATACTGACCAATGGCAAGTAGTAGGTGCGAAATCAAACGTATCGTTCGATCTGTGGATCGAATGGGGAATTCGCGAATGGTGACTTGGAGAGATTAATCGTTGCAGCGTAGATCGGATAAAGTCAACCGTCGAGGATTGATTGCTGCTCCAGGCCGTAGGATGGAATCGTACGTTGTGAATGGAAGAGCACAGCGACGTATTCATATCTTTGAACTGGAAGGAGGGATTGGATAGATCGGATAAAGTCAACCGTCGAGGATTGATTGCTGCTCCAGGCCGTAGGATGGAATCGTACGTTGTGAATGGAAGAGCACAGCGACGTATTCATATCTTTGAACTGGAAGGAGGGATTGGATAATCCGAATCGATTCATAGAAGCTCGATCGTAGATGGTCTTAGATTCAATTGTGGAATGATTGAACTGTAATCCAAAATTGGAGAGAAGAAGATCTATCGATTCCAGAATCAAATAGCAATCGGTGGAGTGTGGGATACAATTGAGAGATCAGAATGCGAGTGAGAGATTGTAGGAATCAATATGATCGTAGTGGCGAATCAATTGCAGATATTGCTGCACGCTAAGCCATGTTAAGTCGACACATGATATTGCTGCACGCTAAGCCATGTTTTTTTTGTACGTGAAGTTGTAAGTGCCTTGAATTCTCTTGTGTCGGGTTTACACGAACCGGCTACACACCCCTTGATTTAACACGGAGTGCAGGAGTGTTGAATTATTTGTCGGTTCATTGATGTGGTTTCAGTGGGATCTTTGTCGCATGCAGGGAGCATAAGTGAGGTTGCGGAGAACATAAGTAGATTGGTGGAGGCGCATGAGGAAAAAACGCTGGAAGTTACACGCGTTCAAATTAAGCGTCATGCAATGATCCAATGCACACCCCTTGATTCAGATGCACACCCCTTGATTCACACTTAAAGAATAGAAGTCCATGGTTCAATAGAATTCCATGGTTGATACAAAACTGTAGGGCGAAGCGTCGACGTTGAAATCAAACGATTATTCGGTTGAAGGCTTGGAAAAGAGATCAATTATACGTAGAATAAGGTCGAACGTCGAAGATTGATTGCTCAAAGCCGTAGGATATGATGTGTTTTGGATCGTAACTTTGTCAAAGGATCGTAGATTGATCTGAGATGGATCATATATCAAATCGTAGATTCAGACCCATACAAGTCCACTGAAGTCCAGTGATCGAATTGCGATCGTAGATATGGAATCTGTCAGGTGACGTCGTCATAGAGTCAATTGGCAAGCAAGAGAGTAATCTTGATAGCATCACGGTGCCAACGAGGGAGGTAATTTGGTGGGGTAAAGCAACTGCCTTTGGATGGGGAAGTTGCAGTCGGTTGCAATGTTCAGTCAAAAGTGTCGTAAAACCAATTCATCGACAAGATGTTGGCATATAGATGATAAAGGTTGACCTTGAGGGCATCCTGATGGCGTTTGGAGAGTCGAAGGACAGGCGAATGATTCGGTCTGGAGAGAATGTGATGGCATGGCGATTGCAATGATGGGATGTATGCAGGAGCGGCGTGTGGACGGTCCTCAGCAAGTGTCTCAGATGGTATCGGATGATTGCATATCAGAGGTTGTGGTGGACGTCAGAATGTTGCAATTTCATTCTGGGGATTGAAGGTCCATCCAAAGTTAGTTGGTCCCAAAGGTGGGGCAGAATGATGATCCGAATTGGGCATTGTAGATGGGGTTTCATGCGACGCAGTCACAGTGGACTTGTCCTGGCATTGGATTGGAGTCATATTGGATTTCTTCTGACATCGTATACGACCACTTAAAGAGGAAGTGGAGCGTCGGAAGGAGATGGAGTTGGATCGGACTCAGTGGAAGGAGACAGAGTCTTTGGTGGGGGAGTATTCCCATGTCCATGTGTAACTGGGAGGAAAGGCCATGCGGTAGATTTGTTCAAATGCAACGTACTCAAAGTAGGGATCTGGTAGGTCAAAGCAAAATTCATTTTCGCGGGAGATGGTTCTCCTGGAGAATTTCAGGATATTTGCCACTCGATTGTTGTATGACGCGACGGTGGGCAATGGTTTCAGAGGCGTGGATTTCTCAGAAGCCGTTGCTTCGCTGCTGTTTCTATCGTAAACCTTGGCAAATTTGTATGGATACCATCCTTTATCAAACCCCCAATGGTGAATGCTGAATTCCAATTGGATGGTAGGATCTTTATACTGATGATAGTCGAGCTTTGCCGCGTTTGCTGCAGGAGCAAGTGCGTGATAATCATGAACGGGTCTCCTTGTCGTGTCCTTGTCAAGGTACCAAATGGTGGAGTGATCCAGAAGCATTCTAATGTGTTTTTTACATTCGGGAGATACTTCTGATAGAGGGAGATTTTCTATGATGGCTGCGGTGACAAGGGATTTGATTCGGGAAATGGCATCCGGCTTGAGGGTCTCAGCACCATGATTGTCGACAGTGAGTATGCTGTTAATATTTGTCAATTTCTGGGAGTATGCCGCGTTGAGTAGGTTTTGGGCGGCATTGTTCTTGCCAGCTTCTACTGGTTTTCCGAATGAGAACTGTATGGCTTCGACATAGTTCCAGTCGCTCCAGCCGTCATAGTTCAAGTTGGTTCGTTGCGTCATGGTGAAGTCGTGATTGTAATCGCTGGTAGACGGATGGTAGCAGCGAATCAAACGTTTGGTGTTTCCCGTTGACGGAGGGAGAATGGGATTTGTCGACGAATTACTTTGCAGATATGGATGTATTGAACGGCGGGGTTGCTCACGGAGTAGAAGGAGTATTCTCTAGATTGTTGGAGAAACAATTTTCGGAAATAATGATTGGTTATCAAAACATCGAAGGATCGTCGTTGCCGTGGCAATGGATCGTTTTTTTTGTCCTGAGAGGAGAAAATCGTAATCGTAATCATTCGATCGATCGTCGTCCTTTGATGTGTATTACAGAAGAAGATTCTTGGTAGAAGGATCGGTATACACAGTAGGTCGGGGATTGAAATATTGAAGTATCGAGTGATCATCGGAATGTTCGTCGTTCACAGATGTCCAGAATAGCGTTTGCAGGAAGGGGCACCAGGAAAAGACCAAGTGCGGGATTGCCGAGGAAGGAGTTAACCGGCGGAACCGACAAAATGGCCGAGCAAAGGTGCGGTGGTGTCGAAAGGATGACCAAAGGAATGTTCCGAAGGAGGAACAAACGTCGGTGTATTACTGGAAGTGAATCGTTGTTGTAGGCCGTGGAGGTAAACGGGATGGAGATGTTGCTGTAGTTGTCGGCGTCCTATCGTTTGATGTGGTGTCGACGTCAATGTTATTGATCTAATTGTCCAAGTGTCGAATTGTTGATGTTGGCCTTGTATTAAAGTAATTGTGATTGTTCAATCGTCGTCCTTGGATGTGCACTTCCGTTTGATCGTCTTCCTTGGACGTGTATGCGTATTACAGAAGAATGTTCTTGGTAGAAGGATCTGTAGATACACACCTTGATAGATAAGCAAGGGGAGAAAAGGAGAGAAAGAGAGAGGCGGTGATTATTTAATTAACCGATGTGATAGACGAAATGACCAAGCGGAGGTGCGGCGGACGTGTTGAAAGGAGATAATCGTTGGCGTGTTCCGAAGGAGGAACAAACGGCGGTGTGGAATGTAGTGAATAAAGCAACTATCGTAGGATGAGTTGCAGTCTGTTGTATTGTTGTATAAAGAAGTGCTTAGCACAATCAAATGGGCGGCGATGGTCCTTTATGGGGATGACGGACGCGGAAGAAAAATATGGGGTATTGCAATCGGTGTGTCCGGTGCAATGGGCTTTCATTAAAGACGGCGGTGGTCTTTAGTTTGTAATTGTAACTGTAATCCAGAGAGCTGGTTGTGGGTTACAAGGCTTGTGATAGCGAGTACACCCCCTGATCCACAAGCAGGGGACAGAAGGAAGATGTACGTCCAGGGTGCGGCCCTAAGGAGGAAGGCGCCGCAAGGAACAAGTCCGGTGAAACCTGGAGTGGAGGCCTAAGAGTAGCACACGGATGGGCGTCACTACAAGTGTCCTCTGGCGGTAACCGAACAGTTGAGGTGCTGAACGGGCGAAGATAGAGGGCTCTATAACCTGTTGTAACTCTAAAAATCGACCAAAAGGTATAGGATAATTGAAATTTAAAGAGAAAGTGAGCTCAGGGAGAGGCTCTTATTTTTACTGTGTATTGTACCGTATTCAACCGGTATCCCTGTGTTAGTATTGTATGTAGGGATGTCTAAACCGGTCGTCGATCATGTGTAATTCGTCATAAGACAGTGAACACATGATATGACCTAAATGTCTGGATACTTGAAGTCATTTTTATCTCTGGAGGAGTATAAGTAACTTTTCAAGTGTAGAATGGATATAACTGCCGTAGAACGTACGTAAGTAGGGTACGTGTATTCTTGACCGACAACACAATTGCAGGTACTATCAGTCTATTGAACAATTTACTGTTTTGTAAAGATAATTTCTGGTTGGTTTTTCAGAGGTTTCTTTTGGATCTCAAAATGTCAATTTCCAGTGTCTCCTGAGAAATGAATGAATCTATTCTCCAACTAGTAGTAGTAGTATTCTTGTTGCAAACAATCTTTAGTAAAATTCTGAACATGCATCCTCGTGATCCCCTACTCCAAGAGCCAAATCATCCCCACATTGATTAGGTTTGAGATACATTACCTTTCACAAACAAGTTTTGAAATACAGAAAATCAGCTATTCAAGGTTTCTTGGTTGTGTAATATTGTGCTGAGTCGCAAACAATTTCTTCCTCATGTCTTCTAGAGTACCGTACATGGGTACCAGCATACGTTAGATAACGTATGATACAATTTTCTTAAATACCGGTACAACTCATTTAGGTTTCAAACTGATCGCATTCACGAATGTTTTAGTCCTTCGTAAAGCAGATGCTCCCTACAGATGGCTGTTCTCGCCTGTACTCGAATGGTTCTGTTCCACGTGTTTTGAAAGCATTTGATTCCACGTGAAACCACAAATTTTGATTCTTTGTAAGGATTTTCTCGCTCAAAACGCGACACAGATTCAAGATGAAATTTGAAACTTGATCAAAGACGCGGAAACAGCTAGCTTCAAAATACAGAGCGAATTTTGATGAGGTACGAGTACAAGTACGCTACAAAACGATCGAGGTAAAAAGCCCAATCAACGCATTCTTCCGCAAAATCTTTATCATGTACAGAAGAATTTGAAAGATCGAAGGATCGTTAGCAGTGTTCTAGTAGAAGTTGTACTCCACAGGGGCAAAGATTGATGCTCCGTCAACCCGAAATAAATAATCAAGCGTAGCAGAACACCGGAAAAATGACTCCCAGTTCAAACGATCCAGCGGAGGCACGGAAACGCAGAAAGGAAATCATCCAATCGCAGCGATCCGAGAACGAATCGATTGCCAATGGTGCGACAACCCAGGCCTCTGTAGCGGTGTCGGCGGCAACCGACGGAATCGAATTAACAGCTGAGACTGCCCAAGGCGAAGCATCCAGTATTTCGGAGATTGATCCCAGCGGTAATGAGGCCGATAAGAAGCCTCCGAAGAAACGGAAGTTGACGGCGGGAGACGCGCCGCCGAGAAAGAATAACAAGAAAGAAACCAACGATACATCCAAGTCGTCAAAAAAGACACAAATTCGATACGATCCTGATGTTCCAATGAACAAAGATCAGCTCGCTGCCTGGCGAAGGGAAGCCAGGCGCGTTCGGAATCGGGAAAGTGCAGCAGCCAGTCGGCAGCGCATTCGGAATCGTATCTCTGAACTAGAAGACGAGGTTGGTGAATGGAAAGACAAGTATTCAGCAGCGCTCCAACGATTGGAGGCGCTCGAACAGCACATTGCCACGAACGGAACTGGAGGCGTCGGTGGAGGCGCACCTGCAGAGCAAGCACCAGAAGCACCGCAAGAGCAGCATCCGCCACCCGAACAACCATCAGAACAACCGGTAGTTGCGCCTGGGGCTTCAGCACAGGAGGGACAAGATTCTGCACTTGAGTTGTAAAAGCATATCCAATTATGACTATGATTGGGTATTTGTGTACAAGTTGCATGATCAAGTCTACTGGTCATTGTGAGAGTCGGGAAACAGAACGATCGTCGAGAGCCTCTTGATGCTACTGGGAAAGGACACGAGCACGCTACATTGCAAGATGATTTTGCTCAATCCAACTGAATATACTTTTTGTGTACACTACGAATGTTTCACTATTACTTTAAAATATAAGATGTATCTTCATATTACAGTATGGAAAGACTAGGTTTGTCTCTTCGTCGGTGCATTTTTTTCCTGATGCAAGTAAGTTCAGTATTCCTAACAAGCACAACAGGTCTGAAAAGAACAAGAGCAACAAAGATCAGGCCTAACAAGAACTGCTCGAGAAAAATACATCGGAGCACCCATTTACTATGTAGTTCTAGGCATTGACATCTAGGAAGTGTGCAACAAAACAATAGTGTGACGACGGAAGACACGCCAAACGAAGAGAATGAAACAAGCAGCGAAACAATGACCAACAGAATAGCTTTGGCATAATAGTAATTCTCAATTTTACGGAATGTCACAGTGGCATTTCTTATTTCCAAAGAAGAGTGTTCCATAATCATGATTCTTATCATGACTGTAAATGTCTTGGCCAGATAGTTATGATCTTCCTAACAAAAGCTATTGCACAGCAACAAAAAGACTTAGAAGTAGGTTACGTCACATAAACGATGCTCGTGCTTTCGTAAAATTCGTGCGATATTTTAAAATATTCCGAAACATTTTGTTGCGCGCACAATCAATAATTCTCTACCTATTTTTGCACGCAACAATTTCAAGTAGGACTATTTTCCTATCCATATTTTCACCCCCTGTTTCATGGTTGCTTCCAAATTTTTCTATTCTACAATTTTGTTTCATGCTTACCCCGTTAATATTTACTCGCCATTTAATTTTTGTTATTTTCCACACGAAACTCATCTTTTGTAATAATATCCTCTATGTACACTGATATTGCCGTAGCGTTGATACCATTTTCTGAACAAATATACGAGCTTCTTGATAACCAGCAATGTATTCTGTTACGTCACTTTCACGTTACTCACACTATCTTTTTCGAATATCAAAATCCAACAACCATATTTTTGTACTAATAAGAAAATATTTTATCCGCATTTGCAATACTCTCCGACATTTTACAATATTCACGCTACGCTTATCAAATACGGAAATACAACAAACATATTTTGTAACAAATACGAAAGTATTTTATCAGCCTTTGAAATTATCTTGTTTATTGTATTATATTCGAACAGAAGACCCGGAACAATATTGTGCTAACCATAAAATAATAATGAACTAGCCGTTCTACTATTGATGTTGATATCATCAATTACTCTTGTTCGTTTTTATTGTATTCCATGAAAAAATTGTAGTCCTCATCATCTTCGCCTAGAATCTCAACCAAGGTACGTTTTCGCTTCCGTGTTTTTCCCTCTTTGTTCTCCTCCTTATCTTGTTGTTTACGATTGCCATTTTGCTTTTGGTACATTTTAAGTATTTCCGTCTCTAATTCTTTTGACTGTTGTTCCTCCCTTCGTTCTTCTAATTCACTTACTAGGTATTCGTAAAGATCTTGTCCCTCGTTACTCCACCCCTCCTTATTTCCAGACTTACCGTCAGTGAATTTTTTTCTCAACCTCGTGCCCTTTGTTGTGTTTAGCCACGAGTCGTAGTCGTTGTAAAGGAAAAGCAATGCAAAAGCTTCATCGCTTGGGGTGAAAATGTTACTGATTGTCATTCTGACTGATTTTCTTTTGAAGTCTGTCTGTTTTGGTGACACCGCTCCAAGAATTCTTTTCATGAAGTATTTGAATTCTGGTGAATTTTTCCGCCAATAGTCTTCGTGCAATTGGTACCTATTTTCTGAGTTAACGTCTTGTGTGTCCGTGATTAGAACCGTTCCTGGGAAACTATCTGGTATCTGGTTGTTTCTTTTATCGTCTACGTGTCAGTGTTAATACGACCAAAATGTTAGAATGGCTTATGAACGATTGCATGCCGGCAATCATTTTCTTGTTGGTTGCGTACCTTTGTAGTTTTTCCTGCCAAGAGTTTGAGCATTGTACCTACACGCAGTCACTGCTCGGCAATAAACTCCACTCCACTTTTGGTCTTTTATATCGATAGTATTTGGTATTTCATTGTTATTCGCTTGTTTTACAATTTTGAATATCGTCGCCTTCACGAATGTAATCTCTGGCGGGAATTTAAATTTCCTGAATGCTTTTTCTTTGACATGTTTGACAATGCTGTTTTCCAAGTTATTGTTATCGTAGTCTTTTGTTGTCTGTAGAATATTTCTGTTGCTACTGTCTTTGGTTTTATATGTTTGGCTATCGTTTGTGTTTGTTCGGTCACTTCCCGATACACTGCTGTTTGGGCTGTTTGTGTTATTGGTAACAATGGTTCTACCTGTCACCGGACTGCAACTAGTACTCAGTTCCACCATTATTTTTTTGTTAACTTGTGCACCTCAACTTACCGTTTTTTCCTTTGATTGATTTGGCGCGCTATTTTTATGATAATAATGTTGTTTGAAGGAAGCGTTTGGCATGTTTTTTTCATTCATACTGTACGCGCTGTAAGTGCTTGATTTACTGCCTCCCGGGAAGTGCTGTATTACTATTAATTGTACTACCTGTGAGTGTTGTTTTACTGGCGCCTGCCTATCTTTTGTTTGCGCGTGCCGTGATATTCTGCAATTTGGTGTCCTGAAAATTTTGGCGCGGACCACAATCTGTAGGTTCCACTGAGGGTAATTGTACGTAGTCCAAGCATTGATTCTCTTACCTATTGTCTTTTCGTTTTCTGCAACGGTGTTGCAAGAAAAGCCCTTTTTGTTGTTTTGTTATTTTCTATGGAGTACATTTTTCGAATGTACCGACGTCTTTTTGTACTAGTCCATCAAAAACAGACTAACTTTAAGTAGTGTAACTTTCCTCGTCAGGATATGATTGGTTCTTGATATAGATGTTAACGTGTCCAGTGGATCGATTCCTCCGTAGAGATGTGGTGTACAAAGGGTAGTCTCCGTAATTTTTGGTTATTGTTTTTTGATTTTTGTATGAACAAGTAACCAAAATAGTGTTTCTCAGTTACTTTTTGAGTGCAAAAGTGTGTTATTTTCTGAAATGTTTGGATGAATATTCCTCATAGTACTATGGATTGGGGAGACTATGAAACAATATTGACAAGTCTCAGGCTGATACTTTAGTCATTATGAATTTTATAATAATGTTTCTTGTCCCTGGCCATGCATGTACCAAAATAGTGATTCCTACTCAGTTTTTGAGCGCAAATGTGTGGCATTGACTGCAATTTCAGGATGAATAGTGTTCATACTATGGATGGGGTAGACTATGAAACAAACCGGACAAGAAACAGGCTGATACTTTAGTCAGTATGAATTTTAGAATAATTTTTGTCCTTGGACATGCATGTACCAAAATAGTGAGTCCTAGTCAGTTTTGAGTGCAAATGAGTGGCATTGACTGCAATTTCAGGATGAATATTGCTCATACTATGGATGGGGTAGACTATGAAACAAACTGGACAAGAAACAGGCTGATACTTTAGTCAGTATGAATTTTAGAATAATGTTTGTCCCTGGACATGCATGTACCAAAATAGTGAGTCCTACTCGGTTTTGAGTGCAAATGAGTGGCATTGACTGCAATTTCAGGATGAATAGTGTTCTTACTATGGATGGGGTAGACTATGAAACAAACCGGACAAGAAACAGGCTGATACTTTAGTCAGTATGAATTTTAGAATAATTTTTGTCCTTGGACATGCATGTACCAAAATAGTGAGTCCTAGTCCGTTTTGAGTGCAAATGAGTGGCATTGACTGCAATTTCAGGATGAATAGTGTTCATACTATGGATGGGGTAGACTATGAAACAAACCGGACAAGAAACAGGCTGATACTTTAGTCAGTATGAATTTTAGAATAATTTTTGTCCTTGGACATGCATGTACCAAAATAGTGAGTCCTAGTCAGTTTTGAGTGCAAATGAGTGGCATTGACTGCAATTTCAGGATGAATATTGCTCATACTATGGGTGGGGTAGAATATGAAACAAACTGGACAAGAAACAGGCTGATACTTTAGTCAGTGTGAATTTTAGAATAATGTTTGTCCCTGGACATGCATGTACCAAAATAGTGAGTCCTACTCGGTTTTGAGTGCAAATGTGTGGCATTGACTGCAATTTCAGGATGAATAGTGTTCATACTATGGATGGGGTAGACTATGAAACAAACTGGACAAGAAACAGGCTGATACTTTAGTCAGTATGAATTTTAGAATAATGTTTGTCCCTGGACATGCATGTACCAAAATAGTGAGTCCTAGGCTAGTCAGTTTAGAGTGCAAATGTGTGGCATTGACTGCAATTTCAGGATGAATATTGCTCATACTATGGATGGGGTAGACTATGAAACAAACTGGACAAGAAACAGGCTGATACTTAGGTCAGTATGAATTTTAGAATAATTTTTGTCCCTGGACATGCATGTACCAAAATAGTGAGTCCTAGTCCGTTTTGAGTGCAAATGAGTGGCATTGACTGCAATTTCAGGATGAATATTGCTCATACTATGGATGGGGTAGAATATGAAACAAACTGGACAAGAAACAGGCTGATACCTTAGTCAGTATGAATTTTAGAATAATGTTTGTCCCTGGACATGCATGTACCAAAATAGTGAGTCCTACTCGGTTTTGAGTGCAAATGTGTGGCATTGACTGCAATTTCAGGATGAATATTGCTCATACTATGGATGGGGTAGACTATGAAACAAACCGGACAAGAAACAGGCTGATACTTTAGTCAGTATGAATTTTAGAATAATGTTTGTCCCCCCTGGACATGCATGTACCAAAATAGTGAGTCCTAGTCAGTTTTAGAGTGAAAATGTGTGGCATTGACTGCAATTTCAGGATGAATATTGTTCATACTATGGATGGGGTAGACTATGAAACAAACTGGACAAGAAACAGGCTGATACTTTAGTCAGTGTGAATTTTAGAATAATGTTTGTCCCTGGACATGCATGTACCAAAATAGTGAGTCCTACTCGGTTTTGAGTGCAAATGTGTGGCATTGACTGCAATTTCAGGATGAATAGTGTTCATACTATGGATGGGGTAGACTATGAAACAAACTGGACAAGAAACAGGCTGATACTTTAGTCAGTATGAATTTTAGAATAATGTTTGTCCCTGGACATGCATGTACCAAAATAGTGAGTCCTAGGCTAGTCAGTTTAGAGTGCAAATGTGTGGCATTGACTGCAATTTCAGGATGAATATTGCTCATACTATGGATGGGGTAGACTATGAAACAAACTGGACAAGAAACAGGCTGATACTTAGGTCAGTATGAATTTTAGAATAATTTTTGTCCCTGGACATGCATGTACCAAAATAGTGAGTCCTAGTCAGTTTTGAGTGCAAATGAGTGGCATTGACTGCAATTTCAGGATGAATATTGCTCATACTATGGATGGGGTAGAATATGAAACAAACTGGACAAGAAACAGGCTGATACCTTAGTCAGTATGAATTTTAGAATAATGTTTGTCCCTGGACATGCATGTACCAAAATAGTGAGTCCTACTCGGTTTTGAGTGCAAATGTGTGGCATTGACTGCAATTTCAGGATGAATATTGCTCATACTATGGATGGGGTAGACTATGAAACAAACCGGACAAGAAACAGGCTGATACTTTAGTCAGTATGAATTTTAGAATAATGTTTGTCCCCTCTGGACATGCATGTACCAAAATAGTGAGTCCTAGTTAGTTTTAGAGTGAAAATGTGTGGCATTGACTGCAATTTCAGGATGAATATTGTTCATACTATGGATGGGGTAGACTATGAAACAAACTGGACAAGAAACAGGCTGATACTTTAGTCAGTGTGAATTTTAGAATAATGTTTGTCCCTGGACATGCATGTACCAAAATAGTGAGTCCTACTCGGTTTTGAGTGCAAATGTGTGGCATTGACTGCAATTTCAGGATGAATAGTGTTCATACTATGGATGGGGTAGACTATGAAACAAACTGGACAAGAAACAGGCTGATACTTTAGTCAGTATGAATTTTAGAATAATGTTTGTCCCTGGACATGCATGTACCAAAATAGTGAGTCCTAGGCTAGTCAGTTTAGAGTGCAAATGTGTGGCATTGACTGCAATTTCAGGATGAATATTGCTCATACTATGGATGGGGTAGACTATGAAACAAACTGGACAAGAAACAGGCTGATACTTTAGTCAGTATGAATTTTATAATAATTTTTGTCCCCTCTGGACATGCATGTACCAAAATAGTGAGTCCTAGTCAGTTTTAGAGTGCAAATGTGTGACATTGGCTGCAATTTCAGGATGAATATTGCTCATCGTCACACAAACGAGATTCAGGGTTATTTCAGAATCACGCGCATATTTGGGTCGAACTCCACTGGTCCCCCTTTGTAATTTCACCTTATTTATTAAAATTAATGTCGAACTCATAATATTTTTATGCACATTTCATTTTCCTACCCCACTGGCATCTGTTTCCGAAGTAGTGGCATGTTACTGAATTTTATGCCTGAAACAAACAGTGCATGGTCGCAATTTTTCAATCTCAATCGTTTCTCCATTTTTATTGTTATTACTGGCTATCGTACGGCTTCAGCAGTAACGATGGTCCGCACTCCCAAATATCAGGTATATTGTTTACGTTGCTACCGTGACTCTCCTTTGATCACTACTGGTTACGGAAAGCAGAAGGTTACCAAGAAGAAGAAACCCCCCTTGTTTACAGCGCGACGAAGAAAGAAAACGGGAGTAGTTGTTTCTCCCGGTCTTCGGGACCATATTGTGAATGACGCATCATGCTATTCTTATTTCACGCAATCTTCGGGGATAGTAGATTTTGCATCTTGCGTATTCATTAGAAAAAAGAGGAAGAAGCTTGAGGATGTTAGTCAACAATTTGGTCTAACGAACACCCGTAACGGTCCACAGAGTAGTGACGGCGCATTACCAGAGGTGCTTGACAATCAAGTTATGTATGACCCTTCTGTCGAATCGATTGGGCGTGCCTTGATTGGTCAGGAATTATCAAACATAGACGATGACAATGATTCTGTCTCCGATGACAATTTTTTCTTTCCTAACAATGACGATGAGGAAGAAGGAAGTGAGATCATAGAGGCCCCCCACTCTTCGATTGTCAATGATGAAGAATGCATCAACATTGATGTTGACGATTCCCATCGTGCTTCAAACGCGCTATTAATTACGACACCCAATGTAGGGAGGAACATATCTGACGAATTGAAGGTCAAGATCAAGTTAATGAAAATCATGCGGAATCATAGCATACCCTTAGTTGCCGAGAAGGAATTGTATGAATGGGCTATTGAATCGGAGCGGCTTAATTTATTTTCATGGACTAAAGGCAATCTCATAAAGACCAGGGCAAGTGTTATGAAGGAGATTTCCGCAACTGTGCCTGAAATAAAAGGCGATGGGTTTGAACCTCATCTTATTGACTGGTGTTCTAAGAAATCACAGAATGCTGATGTTTCCAGTCGCAAACAAATCTACGTCCGGTCGTTCCAAAAAGCACTTCATTCCCTATTAACAAATGTGACTTTGGTGAAGGAAGATAATCTGTCATTCCCCCATGCTGAAGACCCCACCTTACCAGTCCGTTATCCATTACTTCAAGGGAATATTGATATTGACGAACTGCATCACGGTGAATGGTGGATCAACACTTGGGAGAAGAGATGCAAATCTGGATCGAATGAAATTCTGGTTCCTATTATTCTCTACATGGATGGAATTGCAATTGACAATAGTGGTCAAACCACTCTTACCCCACTGAACATGACTCTTGGCATATTCAACACCCTAACTCGAAACTCCCGGCCGGATGCGTGGGAGGCTATATACTATCACCCAACATGTCCCGGTGATAAAGGTGCCGAATCAATTGACAATGTGAACAATCTTCACTCTGGCCTTCGTTTGGCTCTTTCATCTTTGAAAGATGCCTGCAACCTAACGGATGGTATTGAATGGTCTAATTTGCCGTGGAACAAGAAGAAATGGTCGGTTCGAATGAAATTTGCGGTTGCTTATTTCATAGGTGATACTCCCCAGCACGACCAACTTTGTGGTCATTATCAAACGTCGAATTCAAAGATGATCTGTAGGCATTGCAATTGTCCCAGAGCACTTGGTATTAACGCTCGTGTGAATGTTTTGAAGGTTCCTGTTTCACTTAAAAGTGGTAACATGCAAGTGTCTAAGCACCAAAATGGGGATGAGTACCAATCCATTCGGCTCTGGAATATATCTGATTTTACTGCTCCAATGGTTGGCGAAGGAGTGAATGTTGAACAGTATTTCAAAAACATTTCTCACCATGGTGTACATAACGGCAATGCTTTTTATGATCTTGATTTTGGGGAAAACCCACATAATATTCATCTAGCGTCTCCCGGAGAGAGACTGCATATGCACCAACTTGGTTGCGCAAAGCGTGCAGCAGAGACGTTCCGCGAGGACTTTTTAGGCAATAACCAGCGGCTTCTTGGTGAGATGGAAAGGTTAGCCAGTTACTACGGTGGTGCTGTCCAGAGGCAATCCGATCGTGACTTCCCACGAACCAATTTTTCAGAATCAATACATACAGCGAAGAAGGAGGGTAACCAGTACATTGGAATGCTTTATATTCAGATGCTGTCACTTCTGTCTGCTGGAGGTTGTCAATTGTTGTTGTCTCGAAAGACTCCTTCCAATCTCGAGAACAAGAGCAGAAAGTGTGAAGAGGAAATTGACCGACGTATTTACGCCATTGAGTTGTTGTTGGGTATGGAAGAGTTCCTAAAGTATGCTGGAACGTTCGACGAGGTTTTCAAACAAGACAAGAAAGGTGTTTTGAATGTGGACAAAATGGTTGTTCTTTTCATTAACTGTATAAATAACAATCTTCAACGAAGTAAGGGAGAGGGTAACAATCTTGTGAAGAATCACATGTATTTTCATTTATCACAGTACATGAGATTATTTGGTCCTCCAACTGGGTGGGACTCTGCCGCGAGTGAGAGCAATCATAAAACTGAAGTGAAGGCTCCTGCTAAGAGAACTCAACGACACAAGTCTACACTTATCAAGCAAACTTGCAACCGAGTGATGGAGTATCGAACTATTGATCGACTTGACCGTGAATTTGATTTGTTCAAACATAGACCCGTAACCGGACCAAATCATCCTAAGGAGGGTGGTTGGTCAGGTGGGTCTTCGTTTTGGATTGGTGTGATGAATGGTCTCCCTTACATGAAGTGGGATGAAAAAAAAACTCAAGTTTACCCTGGTTTCCATCTGATGTTCTCAAATTTTGTTGTGACGTGGTCCTACCGGCTGTGGGCAGCAGCAAGGTTTTTGGAACCACGGAGCACAAGAGGTATGACCAATCTCGCGAGATGAAATTATTGTTTCGTGCCCACCCATCGTTTAAGTCTGATTCTGGACAATTGTCCAATGTATGGTACGATTGGGCTAATTTTCAACTCGACCTCCTTGATGGACGTGGACTGAAAGTTTATCCATGTCAGATTCTGTGCCTGCTTTACCTCGAAGGTCCGTTCCCCGTGGGTAGCTCCGTTAGTGGTTTCGAATTAGTGCACGATGGTTATTATGCCGTCGCTCGTTGCTTTGTTTCTGCAGACCCCATACCGAGCAAGAGGGACAAAGGAAAAAAACACCATCATGCGTTGGTAAAGCTAGGTGAGCTTCGGAACAAATTGTATTTGTTCGACTGCAACGCCATTGAGTCCGAAGCTGCCGTTGTTAGAAACCATGGTAGTCCTGACCAATATTTTGTGCTGGGTAATCGTGAACAATGGTTGTTTAATTTCCGCGAGACAATGGCTTCACTGGAAAAGAAGGATTTACAATCAATAGTACGAGATGGTGAAAACAGCACATGACTTCAATGAACAAGTTTATTATCTTTTCCCGTGTTTTGGATTGTATACTAGTATGGTACAATCATACCCCCCTTCTCAGATGTAATTTTTATTTTTTTTATTTTCTGTAACGGCGTTGCACCAAATGCCCTTTTCCCGTGTTTTGGATGGTATACTAGTATAATACAATCATACCCCCTTATCATGTGTATTTTGCGTTTTTCTATTATCTGCAACTGCGTTGCACCAAATGCCCTTTTCCCGTGTTTTGGATGCTGGTTTTCCTGTATATTTTGTGTTTTTCTATTTTCTGCAACGGCGTTGCACAAAATGCCGTTTTCCCGTATTTTGGATGGTATACTAGTACAGTACAATCATACCCACCTTTTCATGTGTAATTTGCATTTATCTATTTTCTGCAACGGCGTTGCACAAAATGCCGTTTTCCCGTATTTTGGATGGTATACTAGTACAGTACAATCATACCCACCTTTTCATGTGTAATTTGCGTTTATCTATTTTCTGCAACGGCGTTGCACCAAATGCCCTTTTCCCGTTTTTTGGATTGTATACTAGTATGGTACAATCATACCCCCCTTCTCATGTTTATTTACCGTTTTTCTATATTCTGCAACGGCGTTGCACCAAATGCCCTTTTCCCGTTTTTTGGATTGTATACTAGTATGGTACAATCATACCCCCCTTCTCATGTTTATTTAGCGTTTTTCTATATTCTGCAACGGCGTTGCACAAAATGCCCTTTTCCTGTATTTTCGACGGTATAGTACTAGTACGGTACAGTCATAAATTTTTTGTCATGAGTATCAAGTTATTATTATAATGGATTACTTCTTAGTATAGTTTTGCGCGATACATAGGCGCTCATAATATAACACCCTTCGTATTTGGGATTCGAACAGCTATGAAACACTAACGGATTAAAGAGCAGAGTATCCCCAGAACGCAACGGCACTTTGATGCGGTACGTTGGGAAGACAAAATAATAAATCACTTCGTCAGCATGCACTCCCGACGGAGCTATGACTGTTAAACGAGTATAATACATGTCATCATCAACATGGCATCGAGAATGGTAATTTCGACCAATCGAAAAAGCTAATGCCTGTTTCCCAATGGCATTGAGCTGCGTACGAGTCAGAATCTGAGACAACACATCCATTTCATCCTCAACAAATGGTTCGATGTGTGTTAAACTATGATGCATATGCTTCACAATTCTCACTGTCGTGTGTTCCAGCTCCAGTTTCATGTTTGGTTTCACATGACTTTTGAACACGTACTCACCATTGTTGGAAGACAATCTTTCTGGTCTAACTCCAATGATAGCATAATCATCGTTGATACTGCCGCGCTTCTGACCTCTGGCAACTGTCGGTTTGGATCCAACAATTTCCGGAGCAAACTTTCTTAACAGTTTGATATTATTCTTCGTAGCAAGGTGTCGCTTGGCAAATTTTCTGGAAACTTTTGCGAAAATGCGCAACGACGGATTATTCTCGTCAAACGCAACAATATGCTCGTCGTTTCTACTATCCAATCTATCGAATTTATCTATCAACAAAGCCTGTTCCGGTTGATACTTTTTCTTTCCTCTTATTTTGCCACCCCAGTTTGTCTCCATGTATTTTCCTTTGACCACAGTTGTTCTGTCTTTGTTTTTCAACGCTATTGTACTGACACAATCTTTGCAAGTACTACGCCTATTTGTCCTTTCCTTCTTCATTGGTTTTATGTCGGACAACTTTGTATAAGTTTTATGGCTCGTTGACACCGGTGCTGCAATCCTAAGAAAGTTCGATGACATTCTCTGCTTTCTTCTTTTCTCATGTTTCCTATCTATTTTTTGCTTCATAGCCCGGTCCGAGAACTGATTTCTTGTCATGGTTGGAGTACGTGTAGCAATTTGAAGCCAATGATTCGTTGCCGTTAGTTGTTTCGCCCGTGCGCTTGTTCCTGTCGCTGCCGATTGCCGCTGTTGCTCTCGCTGCTGCTTGGCGCTGCCGCTGTGGCTGTCGCTGTGGCTGCCGCTGTTGCTCTCGCTGCTGCTTGGCGCTTTGGCTGTCGCTGCCGATTGCCGCTGTTGCTCTCGCTGCTGCCAATTGCCGCTAGTGTTGGTTTTGCTGCCGCTTGCCGCTGCCGCTGCGCCTCTCCCTGCCAATTGCCGCTGTTCCTCTCGCTGCTGCTTTCCGCTGCCGCTGTGGCTGTTGCTGCCGATTGCCACTGTTGCTCTCGCTGCTGCCAATTGCCGCTGTTGCTATCTGCGGTTCAACGAGTTGTTGACGTTGTCAACGACTTTATTGGAATATTTGGTATGATAATTGAACAAAATGGGTGAGTATCTATTGATGTAGTACAGTAAATAATAACAACAGAATAATATAAACTACATGCTACCAACGTACACCGTTTGCTTCCTTTCGTTGTTGTTGTTGATTGGTGGTGTTGCTGTGTTGTTGCCGTTGTTGTTACCTTCGATTCTGTGTTGACTTCGATTCAGTGTCGCGTTCGATTTGTTGTATCCTTTGCACCTATAGGAAAGATTTGCCACACCAGGAAAGATTGGTTCTTCCGATTCGTTGTTTCCAATCCCTTACGGTCCTATGAAAATGAGAAGAAAAAGAGAAGGAAGAAAATACATTATCAGGAATGCCAGAAGAAGTAAGATCATTGTCTTTCTCCTCTCTCATTCTTACCGTTGCGATTGCCAATTTCTAATCTGTTGTTTCCAATCTGTTATTCCGTTCCGGTCCTATGAAATAAGGAAGAAAAACATAAGTGAGGAAATACATTATCAGTAATGCCGGTCGAGGAAGTATTATCATTGTTGCCGGTCGAGGAAGTATTATCATTGTTGTCTATCTCATTCGTACCGTTGCTTGTTCTGATTCGTTTTACCGTTGATGTCACCGATACGTTGTTATTCGTTGTCGTTGTTCTTTCTGCTGCCGTTGATTTGCAGACTTGTAGTAATTCCTATGTCACGAAAAACAGGGACTTGTTCCTGTTGATATATAGGCAATTGATGCAGATTTTGTGCTTTCAAGATGTTTATGTAAGGCGGCCGTCCAAACAAGAATATCTTTCCAGCAACTAATCCCTAATCGAATGCTTTCTACTTCTTTTGCAGTACAAGGCTGTTATATCGGACTGAAATATCTGAGAACGGATCGTTGTGCTCGTGACATCGTCGCCCTAAGGCATGTGACGAAGAGGGTCGGATCCCACGTTCTCGGACGGAGTGTTGTTGGAAAGAAACAACACTCTACTCAGATAAGTTGGAAATTGATGTTTGTCGGAAAGTGAAAAAAAGTGACCGAAGTTAGTGAGCAACATACTTTCATTGTAAGCTAACTACTCCGTACAAAGTACTTATATCAAACTTCGAACGTAAGGACGACATCGGTTCGTGTCCGATAGATCAAGTATCAACATTCAAACGTAAGAATGACACCACCAGTTCCATACATTTTCTGCTAAGTAAACAACTTCGAACGTAAGAATGATATTGGTCCGTTAAGTATTATGTTCTTTTTTTTTTTTGCAACGGCGTTGCAACAAATGGTCTTTTTGGTATTTAGCGTGATAAGAATGACACCACCAGTTCCATACATTTTCTGCTAAGTAAACAACTTCGAACGTAAGAATGATATTGGTCCGTTAAGTATTATGTTCTTTTTTTTTTTTGGCAACGGCGTTGCAACAAATGGTCTTTTTGGTATTTAGCGTGATATGGATCATACAACAGTACAACAAACTTCGAACGTAAGAATGATATTGGTTCGTTAAGTATTATGTTCTTTTTTTTTTTTGCAACGGCGTTGCAACAAATTGTCTTTTTGGTATTTAGCGTGATAAGGATCATACAACAGTACAACAAACTTCGAACGTAAGAATGATATTGGTTCGTTAAGTATTATGTTCTTTTTTTTTTTTGCAACGGCGTTGCAACAAATGGTCTTTTTGGTATTTAGCGTGATAAGGATCATACAACAGTACAACAAACTTCGAACGTCAGAATTACATTGGTCCGTTAAGTATTTTACTTTTTGTTATTTTTGCAACGGCGTTGCAACAAATGGTAATTTTGTTATTTAGCGTGATATGGTTCATACGTAGTTAGCGTCATGGTTCATACGATAGTACTGGTCATACCAAAGTACCTTTGTACCCCACAAAATGCACCAAATCATCGATCGGACCATTTTTTTTTTTTGACAACGGCGTTGCAACAAAAGCCCTTTTTAGTATTTAGCGTGAAAAGTTTCATACGACTGTACGTTTCTACACAAATTGCACCAATTCAGCGATCGGATCATTTGTTTTTTGGCAACGGAGTTACACCAACCAATGCCCTTTTCCCTATTTAGCGCTACTAGGTGTTCATACGACTGTACTTTTGTACACACAATGGAACAATTCAGCGATGGGGCCATTTTCCAAATTGGAAAATGTTCCTTTTTATCTTTTCTTCTTCTCACCTTTCATTCCACCCAAAAAACCCTTTTTTCCGTTTTTCGGGAACGGCGGTTCCAGTTACAAAAAATGGTTTTTTGATCCCAACGGATTCACAGACAAATCCCCGCCCTTGCATTCAACTCTTTCTCAGGTTAGTGGTAGAACGTCTTTACGAGAACAAGGACACGTTTACGGGCACCTTCTACGTTTTCGATTTTTTGAGAAATGGTTTTTGAGACATGATTACCACTGTCGCGTCGCTACGTGAGAGGTGATATCTGGTGAAAGAAGTTTCAAGTTGTACTACTATCCTTCTTTCATTCAATGTTTGCTCGTAACTCGGGTAAACTAGATTCACACAACAGTGATTCTCATTGTTTTCAAACAATAAAAAGATTGTCTCAAATACTGATAACATTTTACATTGCCAATGACACCTACGACTAATAGTGCTCGCAAGCGCGGTGCCAACCCAAATTCAAATGAGAAAACGCCTACGACTAATAGTGCTCGCAAGCGCGGTGCCAACCCAAATTCAAATGAAAAAACGACAAGTTGTAAGAAGGGTAGATTGAAAGACCCACCAACCAATAGTCTTGACAAACATGATACCGATCAAAGAGATCATCGACAGGCAGTAATTAATAACCTTACAAAGGCTTTGAAGGGTGAGTCATATGGAACAGAGGAGTTTGTGAGGAACCTCAGTCTTGAGGTTACAACATGTTTCACTGCATTGTTGACGAGGGTTTACCTTGTATCCAAAATTATTGAATCAGAACCTACACCAGATTTCAGGAAGTCAATGTCTACTACTAACTCTGCGGAAAAGAAGAAGGGGAAGGGAAAGAAGAATAAACCCGATACAACCTTAAGTGACTTAGGGCCTATTCCCCATCAAATAAACGTCATGGTGGATTTATTTTTGTTTGAAATTGACAACGGTATGACTGGAGTGTTGAAATTTTTGAGCAGGAAGCAATTAACCGATCGATTCAATGACTACGACATGGCGAACAAGTGGGATAGGTTCGAGTCACTGTTGAAGAATGTTAACGACACATCAGGCGTGGATGCTATTTATGGGCGCAACGTCGTCAACTACGTTACAATGAAGAAGTACATGATAATGTACCGTGAGATATTGGTTTGGTACATGAAGAATGTGAAGTATCCACCTGGGTCGGATATTTCGTCTGAGGATTTGTGTTTCCATACCAAAGGCGACAATTGTTCTCCCAGTCAGTTGAAAGGATACGTCAGATCAATGAGGAACTTCTTGGACTGCCTTATGGCAAAGACCTCTCTACGTGTTTCAATGACTCATAGCTGCAATCAGGTGGACTTAGACAAACATTTCAAGAAGCAGCGTATTGAATGCTTAAAATCCTTACGAACAGAAAACATCGAATTTAAAGAACTTATTGTGTCAAACAATAAGTTGATGAAGATAACGGAACGAGAAACTGCTTTTCAGGAGCTCATTCGTGAACATTGGTTGCGCTTTCAAGGGAAGGCGAAAACCATTTGTACCATCATCGACATGAGACACGTCGACATCAAAGTATTGACACACGAAGGTTTTTATCAGTATTACTTACCCGAATTAATTAACAATTCATTCGTCTTGGGCACCACGGTACTTTCTGGGGAGAAGTGGGTTCCAGTAGGATTTCATCGACAAGGGGACACGAAAATTCCGGAAACGGGTAAAGTGTTATTACCACTCAATACTCAATTGGTTTTCCACTACGTCATCCACTACAAGCACACGGTCACAAAATATTACAACATACATTTCGATCATGATGAGGACCTTGTCACCCTGTCGCCATGCAAACATGGAACCGGAAAAATAGATCTGGCATATTTCAAGGTGCCGAAAGGAATCCTATATTTGGTGCATCAATGGCTTATAACAAAATTTGTCCAACATGGGAACAAGATTGGGGTAAACGTGGTCGATTCGTTGGAAACAGCATGTAATTTGATCATTTCTCAAGTACTATGTGCATCAATGATTCGAGTCGACGGCGTTGGTTCGTCCTTTGATTGTTCAATTGACAATGTTTGTGAGAAAATGATACCAAAAGTCTTCAAAACCAATAACCAATCATTTGTCAGTTACGATCATGTGATGGAAACCATTGAAGATTTGGTATTGACCGAGAGGAATTTTCTAAAAGGAGCTATGGTCACCGAATCGACGGAGGGAAGTGTTCCGTATTTTCAAAGGAATGATCGATTGTACATTTTCCCAACGGCATGTGTTCTGAGTAAGACAAAATTTGCCCATGTCAATTTTGACGATAAACCAGAAGAACTTGTAACAGGTATTTTGGAACTGTCCGGATTGGAAGAACAACATAAGAATCAAACTTGTGTTACAAGATTCCTTCAATACGATGTTAACTCACAACAAGAGGTGCACCAACGAGTTTTTATGGAACACATTCCATACGTGTTCCGTGAGATATTCGTAATTGATCCGGAAGTTCTCCAACGTCATACTTGGGTGGAAAAATTCATTCAGTATAGCTACCTCCCAGAAATGGGTACCATATTTACCCCGTTGACAGAAAAACTAGCAATATATTTGTTGGAAAAGTCGGATGATCTATCATCGGCTAACCTTGTAGTTCAATTTTTGGACGATAAGGTTGTCAACAATTATGGAAAGGGAAAGGAAGAATTGAATCTAGCATTCGAACACCTCCAGGGTCGTGACTTTGTTTTTTACGAACCATCGGACTTTCTAACTTGGGATTGCTTCAAAAGATCCAAGGTTCAAATCAATGAGTTCAACAAATCAAATAACACATACCGGGTAGGATGGGTTACTTTCAATCTCAATACGACAAATGATTCCAAGCGTGGATTCATACCACCCTGGGATGATAACGTTGACGGTGACAATGTTGGCAAGACGAACAATATCAACGATGGGAGAAAGAACATCAGTGGATCGAAAGTAACCAGTAAGGGTTCGAAAAATAAGCCAAACGAATCTAAAGAATCGGGAATTGACACAAGTAAGGGTAATTCCAAGGATACTGGTTTGACTGACACAACGACTAAAACCTGTGAAAAAAAGGGTTCAAATGAAAGCGAAGAAATGATTATAGATGTTGCAAAAAATCATCTTAACGCCACTGTAACACTGCAAGTTTATCCTATCAAGATCAACGAGAAGGAAACCAAACGTGAATTCCAATGTTCTGTGCTGTTGAAAGATCAGGATCCAGAGATATTGTTTCCTATTTACGAAGTAAACGAACAAGTTCGTTATACTCCAGAAAAAAACGGACCAGTTGAAATTGGAGAAGTTTATAGGTACGTTTTCGGAAACTACGACCAATATGAACGAGTGGCGGGTTATATATGTACTTTCCACAAACGTAAGGTGGGGGAGAAACGACAATTTTGCCCATACTTTCAGATTTCCGGCCTGAAAGAAACCAACCCTCGACGCATTAAAAAAGTATCGGATTTAGTAAAATGTTTCAGCAATGATGTTGGGATTCGTGACCCGACGGATGGAAGTGAGGAGGTATCCGATTCATCTTCTGACACAACCACAACCGTGTCAGAGTACAGCACCAGTTCCACCAAATCATCCAAGATTGGATGAGTGAGGCATACTATGTTACACCAAATGCAAGCATCCGTTTGTAACTTATCCATTATACTTCATAGTTCTTTATTCAATCAATATTCTTATGCGAAATATTGATCATGAAATTGCAGCCTAATTCGCACAATCATAAACATACTAACTAATATTACTAGGACTAATAAATTTTAAAACTGACTCAAGTATAAGTAGAAGATTTCTGGTCAATTCTGTTTCATGCAGCCAATGCCACACATTTGCACTCGAAAACTGCCTAGGAATCACTATTTGGGTACATGCAGCAATGCCAGAGGGGACTAAAATTGTTATAAATCTCATACTGACTAAAGTATCAGCCTGTTTCTTGTCCAGTTTGTTTCATAGTCTACCCCATCCATTGTATGAGCAATATTCATCCTGAAATTGCAGTCAATGCCACTCATTTGCACTCAAAACTGACTAGGACTCACTATTTTGGTACATGCATGTCCAGGGACAAACATTATTCTAAAATTCACACTGACTAAAGTAACAACCTGTTTCTTGTCCAGTTTGTTTCATAGTCTACCCCATCCATTGTAGGAGCAATATTCATCCTGAAATTGCAGTCAATGCCACTCATTTGCACTCTAAAACTGACTAGGACTCAGTATTTTGGTACATGCATGTCCAGGGACAAACATTATTCTAAAATTCATACAGACTAAAGTATCAGCCTGTTTCTTGTCCGGTTTGTTTCATAGTCTCCCCAATCCATAGTATGAGCAATATTCATCCTGAAATTGCAGTCAATGCCACACATTTGCACTCAAAACTGACTAGGACTCAGTATTTTGGTACATGCATGTCCAGGGACAAACATTATTCTAAAATTCATACTGACTAAAGTATCAGCCTGTTTCTTGTCCGGTTTGTTTCATAGTCTCCCCAATCCATAGTATGAGCAATATTCATCCTGAAATTGCAGTCAATGCCACACATTTGCACTCAAAACTGACTAGGACTCAATATTTTGGTACATGCATGTCCAGGGACAAACATTATTCTAAAATTCACACTGACTAAAGTATCAACCTGTTTCTTGTCCAGTTTGTTTCATAGTCTACCCCATCCATTGTAGGAGCAATATTCATCCTGAAATTGCAGTCAATGCCACTCATTTGCACTCTAAAACTGACTAGGACTCAGTATTTTGGTACATGCATGTCCAGGGACAAACATTATTCTAAAATTCACACTGACTAAAGTATCAGCCTGTTTCTTGTCCGGTTTGTTTCATAGTCTCCCCAATCCATAGTATGAGCAATATTCATCCTGAAATTGCAGTCAATGCCACACATTTGCACTCAAAACTGACTAGGACTCAGTATTTTGGTACATGCATGTCCAGGGACAAACATTATTCTAAAATTCATACTGACTAAAGTATCAGCCTGCTTCTTGTCCGGTTTGTTTCATAGTCTCCCCAATCCATAGTATGAGCAATATTCATCCTGAAATTGCAGTCAATGCCACTCATTTGCACTCTAAACTGACTAGCCTAGGACTCAATATTTTGGTACATGCATGTCCAGGGACAAACATTATTCTAAAATTCACACTGACTAAAGTATCAACCTGTTTCTTGTCCAGTTTGTTTCATAGTCTACCCCATCCATTGTATGAGCAATATTCATCCTGAAATTGCATTCAATGCCACTCATTTGCACTCTAAAACTGACTAGGACTCAGTATTTTGGTACATGCATGTCCAGGGACAAACATTATTCTAAAATTCACACTGACTAAAGTATCAACCTGTTTCTTGTCCAGTTTGTTTCATAGTCTCCCCAATCCATAGTATGAGCAATATTCATCCTGAAATTGCAGTCAATGCCACTCATTTGCACTCTAAAACTGACTAGGACTCAGTATTTTGGTACATGCATGTCCAGGGACAAACATTATTCTAAAATTCACACTGACTAAAGTATCAACCTGTTTCTTGTCCAGTTTGTTTCATAGTCTCCCCAATCCATAGTATGAGCAATATTCATCCTGAAATTGCAGTCAATGCCACACATTTGCACTCTACAACTGACTAGGACTCACTATTTTGGTACATGCATGTCCAGGGACGAACATTATTCTATAGTAATTCATACAGAATAAAGTATCAGCCTGTTTCTTGTCCAGTTTGTTTCAGCACAGTGTACCCCATCCATAGTATGAACACTATTCATCCTGAAATTGCAGTCAATGCAACACATTTCCACTCTAAAAATAAGTACTAGGAATCACTATTTTGGTACATGCATGGCCAGGGACAAACATTATTAGAAAATTCATAATGACTAAAATATAAGGCTGTGACTTCTCAATATGGTTTCATAGTCTCCCCAATCCATAGTATGAGCAATATTCATCCAAACATTTCAGAAAATAACACACTTTGACACTCAAAAAGTAAATGAGAAACACTAATTTGGTTACTTGTTCATACAAAAATCAAAAAACTAATAACCAAAATTTACGGAGACTACCCTTGGTACACCAGATCTCAACGGAGGAATCGATCCACTGGACACGTTCACCACTATATCAACAACCAATTATACGTGATCGGGAAAAGTTACACTACATAAAGCTAGTCAGTTTTTGAACCATATAATTGGTGTGCACCGTCCCAATACTACAATAATAAAAAATTTATACAAAAATAATACGTAGGACACACCTCGGACATATGTCTACGGGGGAATCGATCCAATGGACACGTTCACCTCTACCGGTATATCAAGAACCAATCTTATCCAAAGGGGAAAAGTTACACTACTTAACGCTAGTCTGTTTAGGAGTCAGACAATTTATGTGCGTCGTACCAATACCATATTAAAAAAATAGTACCAAGGAAGTACGAAGAATACATCTTGTACACATCTCTATGGAGGTATCGATCCACCGGACACGTTCATCTCAACGATATATCAAGAACCAATCGCATGCAGATGAGGAAAGTTACATTACTTAAAGAAGCTTGTCTGTTTTTGAATCAGACTATTTGCGTGCACCGTCGTAGTGTTGGTACGGGTACGTAAAAATAGTAAGAATTATGCGTGAACGGGAAAAAGCAGCCACAACCAAAAACTGCAAGTTACAACGCCTGGAGAAAACAACAAATACCAACTTTATGATGCGGCGTGGGAGTACGAACGTTAGGTGTACTGTGGTACAAATAGGTGCATGACTGCGTTACAAATGGGAAATAACAGGAAAATGAAAAGCAAAACACCGAAACCGACACACAGAACAACAGTTGTGCCAACCCGGGGTACTGTCTTCTCCAAGGATTACAACAAACAGATGCACGAGCTAAACCACGATGATGTAAACAACGACGGAAACCCGTTTCTATATCATTTCGAAACAGGATTTGATGCCTTGTGTGCCAAAAACGGACACTTGGTTAACACAATCCTTAGTGGATGCCAGAAGATAGAAGAAGTGCGACAAAGACTCAACAGCAAAAAAGGACATTTCGAGGAGGACGAAGCTTTGAACATTTGGGAACAATGCTTCAAGTACATAACCGAGGAAGTATTTCCCGACTACAAAGAAGGGAACACTGACGGGATGGACCATGTATGGGCAATGGGAGTCATTCTTGCATACATTACATGTGGTTATCCCGCATTGAAAACATCGGAAGACATTAAGTGCTACGACAACGTGGGTATTGGACCGGAAGTAAAATCAATAGAACGAGAGAGAATGATACAAGACGGTCGTACTTTCCCGGCAAAAAAATGGAGTAATCTGACACCGGAGGCAAGAGAACACATAAAAGAATGTATACATTACCACCCTGGGAACCGTCCTTGTATGACGTACATTTGGTTCAACAACTGGCGCAAAATGACAAATGAGGCAATCATCGAAACTGACAGATTGGAATGGTATTGCAGATCAAAAGACGATAACGAGTGGTACTCAACACAAGAAATATTGCCGCCAATTAAAGAAGAGAACATAAATAACAAAAACACGGAAAAAAAATGTACGAAACATAAGTGGGATTCGTTCATGAACAAAGCAAGAAAACAGTCAAAAAAGAAAAAACGGAAGGTAAAAGAAGTGACAAACAGGGGGGGAAAGAGCGAACAAGACGAAAACGAGTGGAAAATTGAGAAATGGCTAAGTCTTTACGAAAAACGTTGGAATTCGCCGGAAGATTTAGAGGAATATAACAACTATCCCGTTCCTTGTGGAGCATGGGGACGCGTGAAACACTAACTCTGCAACTCTGTAAGGATTCCATTACAAAAAAAACAATGACAATATCGAAGGTATCGCCGGTACAAATTAAGTGCAAAAAATAGAACGGAAATTATGTAAAATATCACCTAAAAAAAATATACATTCAAAAAAAATACTCATCAGAAAGCAACAAAACAACAACAACAAAATTCCATCCGTTTAACCTACAAATAGTGATCCATTCCATAATTAATTCAGGGGGGAGTGTCAACCACCCAAAATATAGAATTTACTGCAACGGCGTTGCAGAAAATTGAAAAACAATAAGTAGATAAATAAATATGGAATGATATGGTACCGTAGGGTAAGTACGGTAGGGTAGGGAAGAACAAAATGTTCGGGTCCGCGCCAAAATTTTGAGGACTCCACATTCCAGAATATCACGGCACGCTCGAAAATAAGATAGGCAGGCGACAGTACAAGAACAACACTCACAGATAGTACAATTAGTTGAAATACAGCTATTCCTTGGAGACAGTAAATCAAGAGCTTACAGTGTGTACAGTAGGAATGAAAAAAAATTACCAAACGATGCCTACAAACAACATTATTATCATAAAAATAGCGCGCCAAATCAATCAAAGGTAAAAACGGTAAGTTTATGTGCACGAGTTAACAAAAAAATTATGGTGGAACTGAGTACTATTTGCAGTCCGGTGACAGGTAGAACCTTTGTTACCAATAACACAAACAGCCCAAACAGCAGTGTATCGGGAAGTGACCTAACAAACACAAACGATAGCCAAACATATACAACCACCAACAGTAGCAACAGAAATATTCTACAGACAACAAAACAATACGATAACGATAACTTGGAAAACAACATTGTCAAACACGTCAAAGAAAAAGCATTCAGGAAATTTAAATTCCCGCCAGAGATTACATTCGTGAAGGCGACGATATTCAAAATTGTAAAACAAGCGAATAACAATGAAATACCAAATACGATTGATATAAAAGACCAAAAGTGGAGTGGAATTTATTGCCGTGCAGTGACTGCGTGTAGGCACAATGCTCAAACTCTTGCCAGGAAAAACTACAAAGGTACGCAACCAACAAGAAAATGATTGCCGGCATGCAATCGTTCATAAGCCATTCTAACATTTTGGTCCTATGAACACTGACACGTAGACGATAAAAGAAACAACCTGATACCAGATAGTTTCCCAGGAACGGTTCTAATCACGGACACACAAGACGTTAACTCAGAAAATAGGTACCAATTGCACGAAGACTATCGGCGGAAAAATTCACCAGAATTCAAATACTTCATGAAAAGAATTCTTGGAGCGGTGTCACCAAAACAGACAGACTTCAAAAGAAAATCAGTCAGAATGACAATCAGTAACATTTTCACCCCAAGCGATGAAGCTTTTGCATTGCTTTTCCTTTACAACGACTATGACTCGTGGATAAACACAACAAAGGGCACGAGGTTGAGAAAAAAATTCACTGACGGTAAGTCTGGAAATAAGGAGGGGTGGAGTAACGAGGGACAAGATCTTTACGAATACCTAGTAAGCGAATTAGAAGAACGAAGGGAGGAACAACAGTCAAAAGAATTAGAGACGGAAATACTTAAAATGTACCAAAAGCAAAATGGCAATCGTAAACAACAAGATAAGGAGGAGAACAAAGAGGGAAAAACACGGAAGCGAAAACGTACCTTGGTTGAGATTCTAGGCGAAGATGATGAGGACTACAAATTTTTCATGGAATACAATAAAACGAACAAGAGTAATGGATGATATCAACATCAATAGTAGAACGGCTAGTTCATTATTATTTTATGGTTAGCACAATATTGTTCCGGGTCTTCTGTTCGAATATAATACAATAAACAAGATAATTTCAAAGGCTAATAAAATACTTTCGTATTTGTTACAAAATATGTTTGTTGTATTTCCGTATTTGATAAGCGTATCGTGAATATTGTAAAATGTCGGAGAGTATTGCAAATGCGGATAAAATATTTTCTTATTAGTACAAAAATATGGTTGTTGGAATTTGATATTCGATAAATGTAGTGTGAGTATTGTGAAAGCAACATAACAGAATACATTGCTGGTTATCAAGAAGCTCCTATATTTGTTCAGAAAATGGTATCAACGCTACGACAATATCAGTGTACATAGAGGATATTATTACAAAAGATGAGTTTCGTGTGGAAAATAACAAAAATTAAATGGCGAGTAAATATTAACGGGGTAAGCATGAAACAAAATTGTAGAATAGAAAAATTTGGAAGCAACCATGAAACAGGGGGTGAAAATATGGATAGGAAAATAGTCCTACTTGAAATTGTTGCGTGCAAAAATAGGTAGAGAATTATTTATTGTGCGCGCAACAAAATGTTTCGGAATATTTTAAAATATCACACGAATTTTACGAAAGCACGAGCATCGTTTATGTGACGATACTATGGATGGGGTAGACTATGAAACAAACTGGACAAGAAACAGGCTGATACTTTAGTCAGTATGAATTTTAGAATAATGTTTGTCCCTGGACATGCATGTACCAAAATAGTGAGTCCTAGGCTAGTCAGTTTAGAGTGCAAATGTGTGGCATTGACTGCAATTTCAGGATGAATATTGCTCATACTATGGATGGGGTAGACTATGAAACAAACTGGACAAGAAACAGGCTGATACTTTAGTCAGTATGAATTTTATAATAATTTTTGTCCCCTCTGGACATGCATGTACCAAAATAGTGAGTCCTAGTCAGTTTTAGAGTGCAAATGTGTGACATTGGCTGCAATTTCAGGATGAATATTGCTCATACTATGGATGGGGTAGACTATGAAACAAACTGGACAAGAAACAGGCTGATACTTTAGTCAGTATGAATTTTAGAATAATGTTTGTCCCTGGACATGCATGTACCAAAATAGTGAGTCCTAGGCTAGTCAGTTTAGAGTGCAAATGTGTGGCATTGACTGCAATTTCAGGATGAATATTGCTCATACTATGGATGGGGTAGACTATGAAACAAACTGGACAAGAAACAGGCTGATACTTTAGTCAGTATGAATTTTAGAATAATTTTAGTCATTACCCAACAATAAGTTCTACTTAAGTACGTATGAAGAAAAAAATTCTAAGCCCTAACCCTAACCTTAACCCTAACCCTAAGTTTGTACGAAGAAAAAGAAAAAATTCGAAGTACGTAGGAAGAAAAAAATACTATCTAGTACGAAAATCGTGTAGAAATCTACCCTCGTAATTCCAAAATAATTCGAACGTTCGAACATTCAAAAAATTCAAACGGATCAACGTTCGTTCCAACGTTCGTTCCAACGTTCGTTCGAACGTTCAAAAAATTCAAACGGATCACATACAGCATTCAGTACTACGTACTACCTAGCATATAGATTCAGCAGTACTAATTCCAAAATAATTCGAACGTTCGAACGTTCGTTCGAACGTTTTCGTTCGAACGTTCAAAAAATTCAAACGGATCACATACAGCGGCATTCAGTACTAGCTAGCATGTAGATTCAGTACTAATTCCAAAATAATTCGAACGTTGGAACGTTCAAAAAATTCAAACGGATCACATACAGCATTCAGTACTAGCACGTAGATTCAGTACTAATTCCAAAATAATTCGAACGTTCGAATGTTCAAAAAATTCAAAATCACTCACACTGTTCGAAAAGTGACTTTAGTTCACTTTGCAATCAAATTGAACGAGCTCATTTTCCAACTTATCTGAGTAGAGTGTTGTTTCTTGCAAGCAACACTTCGTCCGAGAACGTGGGATCCGACCCTCTTCGTCACATGCCACAGGCGACGATGTCACGAGCACAACGATCCGTTCTCAGATATTTCAGTCCGAAATAACAGCCTTGTACTGCAAAAGAAGTAGAAAGCATTCGATTAGGGATTAGTTGCTGGAAAGATATTCTTGTTTGGACGGCCGCCTTACATAAACATCTTGAAAGCACAAAATCTGCATCAATTGCCTATATATCAACAGGAACAAGTCCCTGTTTTTCGTGACATAGGAATTACTACAAGCCTGCAAATCAACAGCAGCACCAACAACGATTGTCGGAACAACATATTGGCAACAATGATTGGAATCGAAGGCAGCACCAAGTGGAAGGCAACAACGTGAGATAGATAGACATTGCTGCCTGCCTGTTGCATTGATGATGATGTTCTTTTTCCTCACTTCTATTTTTTCTTCTTATTTTCATAGGGACGGATCGGAATAACAAATCAGAACAATAGAGGTTCGGCGTATCTTTCCTGGTGTCGCTGGAGGTGCATCTTCTTCTTCCCTGCTGGAGGCTGCAACATCGGACCGGAACAGGAATCGGAACAATAGAGGTGCGGCGAATCTTCCGTTGAGGTGGAACAACAGATCGGAACAACAAATCGTTAGCAACAAATTGATCGGACGCCAACCGTGTAGGTTAGCATGTAGATTATATTATTCTGTTGTTATAATTTACTCTACTAGTACTACATCAATAGATACTCACCCATTTTGTTCAATTATTACATGTTTTCATAGAAAAACAACAGCAACAACAATCGAATTGCAAATGGCAGCGGTAACAACAATAGCGGCGGCAGATAGCAAGCAACACGGAGCGGCGACAGAGAGCAATCAACAGCAATTGAGCAAACCGGAACGATTGAACCAACCGAAACCGGGAACGATCAAAACGCAAAGCGAAAGCAACAGCCACCAACAGGAACGATTGAACCATTGGCATCGGCATCGGCATCTGCATCGGCATCAACAGCACTCCTCCTCCTCCAACACATCCCGTGGCAGCATACGATTTGACACATCGTCAGCAACAGCAACCGCAATCTTCAGCAATTCATCTACTACTCCATC
Organism: Pseudo-nitzschia multiseries; assembly: GCA_037355745.1. Lineage (NCBI taxonomy): Eukaryota > Bacillariophyta > Bacillariophyceae > Bacillariales > Bacillariaceae > Pseudo-nitzschia > Pseudo-nitzschia multiseries. The sequence goes on along the minus strand of CM074784.1, from coordinate 18,363,533 downwards.
GGCAACGGCATCCTTGTTGACCATGAGAAATTCAGAAAGAGCTATGAAGCAGAGAAGAAATAGGAAACTAGTATACCATCCAAAATACGGAAAAAGTGCATTTCGTGCAACGCCGTTGCAGAAAATAGAAAAACGCAAAATACACATGAAAAGGGGGATATGACTGTACCGTACTAGTATACCATCCAAAATACAGAAACAGGGCATTTGGTGCAACGCCGTTGCAGAAAATAGAAAAACGCAAAATACACATGAAAAGGGGGTATGACTGTACCGTACTAGTATACCATCCAAAATACGGGAAAATGGGCATTTGGTGCAACGCCGTTGCAGAAAATAGAAAAACGCAAAATACACATGAGAAGGGGGGTATGATTGTACCATACTAGTATACCATCGAAAATACGGGAAAAGGGCATTTGGTGCAACGCCGTTGCAGAAATAGAAAAACGCAAAACAAACTTGATCTTGACCTTCAATTCGTCAGATATGTTTCTTCCTACATTGGCTGTCGTAATTACTAGCGTGCTTGAATCACAATGGGAATTGTCAACATCAATGTTGTTGCCTTCTTCATCATTGACAATCAAAGAGTGGGGGGCCTCTATGCTCACACTTCCTTCTTCCTCATCGTCGGCATTAGGAAAGAAAAAATTGTCATCGGAGACAGAATCATTGTCATCCTCTATGTTTGTTAATTCCCGACCAATCAAGGCAAGCCCAATCGGCTCGACAGAAGGGTCATACATAACTTGATTGTCGAGCACCTCTGGTAATGCGCCGTCACTACTCTGTGGACCGTTACAGGTGCTCGTTAGACCTAATTGTTGAGTAGCATCCTCGAGCTTCTTCCTCGATTTTCTAATGAATAACGAAGATGCAAAATCATCTACCCCCAAACACCGGTAGTAATAAGAATAACATGTACCCGGATTACGTGAAATATGGTTGAGAAGACCGGGAGAAACAATTACTCCCGTTTTCTTTCTTCGTCGCGCTGTAAACAAGGGGGGCCTCTTCTTCTTGGTAACCTTCTGCTTTCCGTAACCAGCAGTAGTGATCAGAGGAGAGTCCCGGTAGCAACGTACACAATATACCTGATATTTGGGAGTGCGGACCATCGTTACTACTGAAGTGGTACAATAGCCAGTAATAACAATAGAAAAAAGGAAACGATTGAGATTAAAAAATTGCGACCATGCACTGTTTGTTTCAGGCATAAAATTCAGTAACATACCACTACTTCGGAAACAGATGCCAGTGGGGTAGGAAAATGAAATGTGCATAAAAATATTATGAGTTCGACATTAATTTTAATAAATAGGGTGAAATTACAAAGGGGGACCAGTGGAGTTCGACCCAAATATGCGCGTGATTCTGAAATAACCCTGAATCTCGTTTGTGTGACGTATGTCTTAAACGATGCTCATCATGTTTGCGTCAAATTGGTGCGATGTATTTTTAAAATTTGGAAATGCTTGTTGCGCCCTTGAAAAATAATTCTCTATGTATTTTTGAATGCAACAATATCAAGGAGGACTATGTTTGCACCCATAGTTTCAGCCTCAGTATTATGGTTGCTTCACAATTTTTCTATTTTACAACTTCATTTCATGCTTACCCCAATAATAATGTATTCTTCATTTGATTTTTGTTTTTTCCTTACGAGCCTCATCTTTTTTAATAATATTATCCTCTATGTGCAATGATATTTTCTTAGCGTTATTACAAATTTCTTCACAGATGTATGAGCTTCTTGATAACCGGCAATCTATTATGTTAAGTCCATTTCACAATACTAACACTACAAATATTGAATACCAAAAGATAACAAACATATTTTGGTACAAAGATGAAAGTATTTTATCAGCTTTTGCAATAATCTCGTTCATAGTATTCAAATTTTAATAGAAGGCAAATATATTGTGCAAACCATAAAATATAATTAACTAACCGCCATACTATAATGTTGTTATCAACATTTACTTTGGTAAACTTTTCGTGTATCCAATGTAAAATTTGTAATCCTTGTCATTGTTGCCAAGAGTCTCAATATTATTTTCCTTCTGAATCCGATTCGTTGAGAGTCTGATTCAAAGACTTTTGACGAACAGCAATGCTGTGTTAGTGTGTTAGTAGACGAACGATTGTACTCTACGCGTGACAATTGTGTTTGGATACTTTCGGCAACGGATAATCGGACTACAGGCGAGACTAGGGAAACGCCAGATCTCCTCTTGCTGTGACTTATTCAGATTGCAGCGAGACAGACCTTAGTATGTAGATTACAAGTAGTTGGTAGCAACTAGTGTGAATTTTGGGATATAAATCAGTTGAATGTTAAAAGTATGAGATAAAGTGAAATCTTGCCGAAATGCAAGATATCTCTTTTATTGAGATGAATACGTTGCAACTGCTGTTGCGTAGTGCTGAGATTACTCGCTGATTATTTCCGTACATGTATTAGTCGTTGACCATATATATTTGTATGCATGTATATGTATTGTGTGAGAATCACATGCCAACGGTTTTCTTCTCTTGTTCCGTTAGGAAGACTCCATGAAATGTTTATCATTAAGGTCAGGAATTGCTCCCGTAGCTCGTGTGATATTTTATGAAATCAGAGTTTGCTCACCGAAGAACAATGGCAATATCGTAAGACAGGGATTGCTCACCGTTTATGCGCGATGGGAATCGATGCGCCGTGGGAATCGATATGCCGTGGGAATCGATTACTTAGATGGATACGGGACTCATTGATTCATGCGCATAGGAAATCTACCCTTTGGTAACTTTGGTACTTCTGGTCACGAAAGGAATTTAATACTCCCCATGTCTCCTTGTGAAGGGTCATCACGCTCTACATGATGCTTCCATCATCTTGGAGAAGGTCGCCAGTATTACCACAGAAGTGGAATATGGGCCTGAGCAGTGGATACACAACTGAGTGACTCCAATGCTTGGTGAGAATGTCTGCACAGTTATCCTTACCTGGGACGTGCATCATTAAAATGAATCCTCTCGCTATCATGCTCCGTACGTAGTGAAACGATAGAATGTTATGACGCTTATGCAACCTTGCGTAAGGAAATGTCGACGTTTGGATCATCTTTTCATTGTCACCCCAGGAGTATGAGATATCATGGACTCGTGTTCCAAGGTATCGGAATGAGTGGCGTAGATCGACAATCTGTTCGATGCAAGTTCTTCCTGCAACAAATTCAGCTCCAAAAGTGGCTGTTTCCGTAGTAGACTGCTTCTTCGAGAACCACATCATGGGAGTCTTGTTCGCGAAATGAAGAATGCCGGTAACTGCCTTGCCACTGAGAATATCATGCATGAGGTTGGCATCATAGAAGTGTGTTAACACTACTGTCTTTCCAAGCGGTGCAGGAGCGTCGTCGGGTAGCTCTTCAGAATGCTCCCCATAGACGGTGTTGGACCAGTCGATGGTGTTGGGTTTAGTCAATATAAAATCGGGCGGTTCCACGCGGAATCTGATTTTAAAATGCCTAAACTTGGAGATATATCCATAGATACGTTTAGCACGTTCGAGATGCCCATCTCGTGGCTGAGCTCTGAAACTTGAGAGCGTCATCACGGCTGTTTGTACATCGAAACGCCCAATAGCGATGATCCATTGCAGTGAACCGATCATACTTTGGTATTTCTGTATACCGGTTTCTTCAAGAAAGGCTGAGGAGTCCAATTCAGGATGATCGTTCTCCGCGATGGGTGATCGGAACCTAGTGCTAGGTTTGCATCCGAACATTTGTTCGTAAGATGCTTCCATCTTTTCGATAAACTTTATGGGATTCATGCACAGAACACCATGTTCGTCGCGCTCAAATCCACATCCTAAATGAAAGTTCATAGGTCCGGATCCCTTCAATTTGAAGTTATATGGTGACGATTGCAATATCTTCAAGAAGGAATTGGGATCTGCCATGCAGAGGCATAGGTCATCGACATATGTGCATATAAGCTCATATACACGTTCACCATGCTTGTTCGTTCCGGGTTTGAGGAATATTTCCGGTTCTGCGCGGGATCTTTCGAAGCCGAGTTCGATGAGACAAGCCGCGAGTAGGTCTCCAAAACACTTGCCCGAAGACCTGAGACCATATAAGGCTTTGTAAATGACCAACAGGTGACCCTCCAACGATCCGAATTCGGGACCTGCCTTGATGCATACTTTCTCGCAGGTGACTGCTTCTAAGTAGGCGTTACCTATGTCGGTGCCCCATGCTTCTAGACCGTTGAGTTCAGCTAGGAATAGGCACATACGTAGACCGCGAAGAGATACGACGCCTGCGTAAACACTGTGGATAGGGGCCTCAGTGAGATTACCGTTAGCAACGAGGCGAGCCTTGTGTCTTCCGTCGTGTTTGACAGCGTATATCATGTGTACCTTGATTTGTTGGAATCCCGTGGGAATGGAGCTTGTCTTGTATACGCCTTTATCAATGAATGTATTGTATTCATTGAGTTGTGCCATTTCCAGAGTGGTGGCATCTTCCCATTTGGTGTTTCCGTTGGCTTGATCAAATCGGAGGGCTTCTTCGTGGCTACGAGGAACTTTGAATCCATATTGATACTGCGGAGTGGTACGGAAGGAACGTAGTTTGGCTTGGTGCACGAGTCGATCAAGTTTCTTGGTTCGTCGGGCTAGGTTGGTGATTCTTCTGAGACGTTTCCAACCCGGGAGATCAAGCAAGTTGTTGTCTTTCCCATATTTTGCAACGGTGACCGGGTCGTCGGCTGCAATGTTGGCCAGAGGTTCATATGTGCGTTCCATATTCTCCCATTCAATCCAGAGGTTATACTTGGAACCTTTGTATTGAGGATGCTTGTTATCCATTGGACCTTGGTGTCCTAGGATGCGGCGAAACGACCAGAGTTTGCCGTCTTCTTGTGTTGAATCACGATGTATGTAATTCATGACGTCATTGTATGCAATGATATCATCGAGTTCGTCATCGGAGTGTTTGCACTTGAACTTGATGAAGTCTTTATTGCGTTCAAGACTGTCTTCAACATCGACAATGGTGAGACGTTTCCGGGTGCCATCGAGATTGTTTACAAGGAAGGAACGTCCTTGTAGATCGGCAATCGGGATCGTAGGAATGGTAATAGGTTTACCGTCATCGTCAAATTGTGCGTTACCTTCTTCGTCGGTAACAACTACCGGTGATGGGTCTACAGAAGGAGTAGCTTGGTTTGTGTGTGGAGTTGCGACGTCACTGACATCAAAGTATGCTAATTCCGGTGGGTCAAAATCATCTTCAGTAAGGAGGACGCCGTCGGATGTCTTGCTGAAGATGTGTGTCGTAGGAGGACCATCAAGACTCTCCCCATAGTTGTTAGGGAGTGGAGAAGGTGACCAGCTTGGGCTGTCATCGACCTTCTTATAAAGAAAGCTCGGTAACGAGGGGTGGGCGGGTGGTTGAAGAATTGGTTGAGTGCCAGATGCGTGGGGCGTGGTATCTGTTTGTTTGTTGGGTGCAGATGGAACGGTGTCATCGGCGGTGTCACAATCAGCAGGTGAACCGTTAGGGGAAACTGAGCTGTTTGGTTTAGTAGATTCGTCAATGAGTTTATTCTGATTGGTATGCTCCCCATGTTTGAAAGCTGGAGCTTCTCCAGTGGCGTATATACGGGGTAAGGAATCCTTTGCATTACGCCATTTGATGAAACCATCATCAGTAAATAAGCCCGCGCGTTTGTTACGTGACTCGGGTGTAAGAGCAGATCGAACACCGGACCGGTCTAGTAACTTGTTGGTAACTGGATCCCAGATTCGAAAGCAGAGTCCATTGCCAACATGTTCGGCGATGCCGACGAAATGACCTAGGCGTTCGGTAGATTTGGTACCGAAAGGAGAGTCATTTGTCTTGAAATACACAGGTTCAAACCAGAAGAAACTGGTGTATGCGCTGATGTCGCCAATTGTACCCGTGGCAATGAAGATCGGTTGTTTATCGGACAGCGTAGGGTCAGAGACAACATTGAGGAGACCCGCGACGTATGTCATGCACAGTAACCACATGTGTGGTGGTGTGCCGGTACGATCCATGACGCGATTGACAATGCGTTTGAACGTTTGGTATCGTCGTTCAAATTGATTCTGGTGTTGATGGTACGGTTCACTTTGCCAGAGTCCAATCCATAACATTTTGAGGTAATCCATGACTTTCTTACTTGATTGATAGTTACCGTGGTCACAAAGGAGGCGGATGGGCCTGCCCCATTTTCGAACAAAGTTCTGAAAGCAGGGTAGGAAATCGCCGGTGGTACGCATTTCTTCAACGTGAATAATATGCGATTTTCGGCCAAAGAAGATCTGAGCAATCTTGGATCCACCATCAATTGCTGGGACATCTGAATAGACTGCATCGGACATAACATCGTCATTGAATGGGCGAACGTTCATGGCCGGTTGAGGGGAATGAAACCGTTTGAAAATGTTACCATCAGGGCTAACCGCTAACGAACCGTATTGGGTTGAGTTTTCAAAAGTAGCTTTGATGCGATCGGTGGAAACCCAACAAAAGAAAGGTTTGAGGGATAAGTAGTCATGTTCGTTGGGGTATCTTTCGCGGGGCGTAGCTGCAATGCGCGTAGTGTCACTGGCTGTACAATCTGTCGGAAACGCAGTGACTGTTCCAGAGACTGCGGTTGGCGCGCAGCATGCGAGACGTTCTTGATGAGCGTAGTCAGTGGAAGTAAACCAAAAGGAGCGATCGTTGTTCTTATGATCATCAATTGGAAGAAAGGGAGATCGGGTGGAATGGCTGGAATACGAGCCGAGGGATGTGACCGTGGAGGACCCGGGAGAAACAGATATATCGAATCCTTCAAGGCAGCGTGGGTTCCCATATTCGTCGTAATCGGCATAAGGGAGTTGCTGTGGTTGGGGAGGATATTTCTGGAGAAATTGTTCATCCTTTGCACTGATAGTGGTATCGAGAACAGATGGGTCCCAATGTTTATCGGACGTCATGATGACATGTGGTAGCGTGTCAAATTCGACAGTCGTATACTTCCGCATCGCAAGGTATGGTAAGCCGTGTCGTATGCTAAGAGGCAGTGCATAGCCATCGGAGGTGGTGATGACCTGTCCTCCGCCTGCTTTGATGGACGTGTCGTCTACAGTGGAAAAATATGCTTCCATCTGGCCGGATGACAATATCGAAGGATGTCGTCCTGTATAGGCACATTCATTGAAAATAAGAATGACGGGGCCTCTGTTCGACATGGAATATGCTCCGCATGTAGCAATGGGAATGTTTTGTACCTGATGATTGTTAATGCCGGTGACGTTAACATATCGTGGTGGAATATCCTTGGAGATGAGACATGCATCATTACCGATGATGCAGCCATTTGCGCCGCGATCGACCATGGCAAAACCAGGGCTAGTAACCGTAGTTTTGTGTATACGGTATGTGTATGACGTTACGGGCCCATCATTAGGAAAGGTGAGATCATCCTCGGGAGTATACCACTGGTGAAAATTGGCGGAATACGATGGTGTTTCGACAGGTATTTGGGTGTCACCGTCCTTTTTGTACTGAATGTCAGGGTTGTTTGAAAGGAATCGAGCTGGATGCGCGGGTGACACGGAAGACTTGAGAGGTCGCTGGTCCTTAGACGAGGAGGTCGTGGATTTGTATACACCTAGAGATGCATGGAAAACGCCTCTACGATCATTCTCTACAGCAGGATGTAGGTCTGCTGCGGAATTGGCATGTTCATCCTTGGTCGAAGTATCGTCTTCTTGAAAAGATACCGAGTGTTCATGTTGGTATGCCTTTCGGGTAATGGGTTTGACACTGTTGGGGTCAGGTTGGTTAGTGTTAAGTAAGTCGTGTCGCAATGAGGCAACCACGATTTTCTTGCCTTCCGGAGAAAAACTGAGCCAGCTCTTCATGTCCGGACGTGACAAGGCCTTCCATATGTTTGTAGGCAACCTTGTGGTAGGGTCAGGGGTACGTCCAGCCTTGAACACAGCATAATCTTGATAGTCTCCTTCAAATTCAATGGGGAGAGCATAGTCCTCATGGTTTTGGATCGAGTCAGAAGAGAAATCATGAACGTGTGCACGTACGGTCGACCGAGGAGCAGACATCGCAGACTGGGAATCAAGTCGAGTTGCTTCGAGTAAAAGCGTGATTTTAAGATCGTGGATAGCAGCGGCTTCGGCAACTGCATCCGTTACGGTGCTATTCGTCCCACCTGGATCCTTGACTTTGGCAAACTGTTCGCTTAGCTGGAAGCTGGAATAACATGCCTGACACAATGCTGATTTTACAGTGTGATACTCGAGGGGCTTGTTGGGAGGACGGAGCTTGTTGAGGTGATTCAATTCATCAAACCAATGTGTGATGAATTTCACTTTGGATTCCTTCCAATTGTTGAGGTTCAACTTGAGCAACGCTTGTAGCTGGGTCGAGTTGTCGTATACCTTTGCTTTTGATTGGCTATGAAGGTTTACGAAGTCGAAGTAGGCCTTGCGTCCATCACGAGTGGTAGAATGACTGTGTACACATGATGCAGAAAGGTCACTCTTGAAGACTTCCAACATTAGTACCCAGAAGAAGGCACATTGTTTGACGTAGAGATCACGGGTGTAACCCACAAGCGTGGCTGGAGGCCAAGTTTCATCGAGGAATGTCTCTGTATCGATGTCGTATGCCTCGAGTTGAGCTTTGAAACCGACGAGCCAGTGTTCGAACCTCGAGTCATTCGTGAGGGGTGTAAAGGACTTTTCATCTCGTGCTTTTCGGCACCATGATTCGTACTTTACCTGCTGAGGGGACTTTTTGTTACTTCCCGCCGGAGGAGGTGGTGGGTTCAGAACAGATTCGTTACGTAAGCGTTGGGCATGCTCTCCGCGGAATGCCTGGAATTCCCTGTATGTATATGACTTTACATCTTCCCAGTCCTTCTCGTCTTCTCCTAGGTCAACACCTTCTTCTTGTAGGTCGATAGCGAAATCCGCAAGTGCTTCTATGCTCCTTTGGATGGATCGAGGGATATGCGTTGCCAATCCTTGCTCCATATAGGTAAGTTCGCGTGCAAAATCCGGTTCGATAAGTGCGTCGAGGAACGACTTCCACTCGCATAATCCGCCTTCTTTGAGAGCTAGGCACAACTTGCTAGTAATCTCACTTGTTACGTTGAGTAATGATATGAGTATCTTTCTCATATCAGCATCGAAGCTGGGAAAGCGTTCGATAGTGGTGACTTCGGCGTCATTCTTCTCTTCGCCTCCGAGTGCATTGACGGGCATTACCGGTATGTTCGGCATCTGTGGTGGTTCGGAGCCTTGGAAAGAAGTGCGTGGTAACTGAGAATGGGAACTGTTTCTTGTGCGATGTGCGACGTGCATATGCCAGCATAGGGATTATGTTCAATTCCGTTCCTGTTCCTTCTTGTGTGCAAGCCTTCTTAGAGCTTGCGACTGTTAATCTATTATTTTCCTTCTGAATCCGATTCGTTGAGAGTCTGATTCAAAGACTTTTGACGAACAGCAACGCTGTGTTAGTGTGTTAGTAGACGAACGATTGTACTCTACGCGTGACAATTGTGTTTGGATACTTTCGGCAACGGATAATTGGACTACAGGCGAGACTAGGGAAACGCCAGATCTCCTCTTGCTGTGACTTATTCAGATTGCAGCGAGACAGACCTTAGTATGTAGATTACAAGTAGTTGGTAGCAACTAGTGTGAATTTTGGGATATAAATCAGTTGAATGTTAAAAGTATGAGATAAAGTGAAATCTTGCCGAAATGCAAGATATCTCTTTTATTGAGATGAATACGTTGCAACTGCTGTTGCGTAGTGCTGAGATTACTCGCTGATTATTTCCGTACATGTATTAGTCGTTGACCATATATATTTGTATGCATGTATATGTATTGTGTGAGAATCACATGCCAACGGTTTTCTTCTCTTGTTCCGTTAGGAAGACTCCATGAAATGTTTATCATTAAGGTCAGGAATTGCTCCCGTAGCTCGTGTGATATTTTATGAAATCAGAGTTTGCTCACCGAAGAACAATGGCAATATCGTAAGACAGGGATTGCTCACCGTTTATGCGCGATGGGAATCGATGCGCCGTGGGAATCGATATGCCGTGGGAATCGATTACTTAGATGGATACGGGACTCATTGATTCATGCGCATAGGAAATCTACCCTTTGGTAACTTTGGTACTTCTGGTCACGAAAGGAATTTAATACTCAATCATGTCACATTGTTCCTTCCCTCTTTGCTTCTTTTTACTTTCTTCATCCTCGTCATCTTGTGGTGGTGTATGTTTGCCATTTTGCTGTTGGTATGTTTTAAGTAGTTCTATCTCTAAATCTTTTGACTGTTGTTCCTTCCTTCTTTTTTCTATTTTACTTAGGACGTATTTGTAAAGAATGTATCCCTGGGTACTCCAAACCTCCTCATTACCAGACTTACTGTCAGTGAAATTCTTTCTCTTCCTTGTGCCCTCTGTTGTGTTTAGCCACAAATCATAGTTGTTGTAAACAAAAAGCAATGCAAGTGCTTCATTGCTTGGGGTGAAGATGTTACTGATTGTTTGAAATGATTTTCTTTTGAAGTCTGTCTGTTTTGGTGACATTGCTCCAATAATTCTTTTGAAGAAGTATTAAAATTTAGGTGGATTTTTACATCAAGAATAGTCTTTGTATAATTTGTACTTATTTTTGGAGTTTGTGTTTTCCTTTTCCATCATTAGAACCGTTCCTGGAAAACTATCTAGTATCTGGTTGCTCCTTTTATTGTCTGCATGTCAGTGTTAAGAAGACAATTGTGTTAGAAATAATGATGAAAGAGTGTATACTGACAATCATTATATTGTCGGCTCTTACCTTTGTGGTTCTTTTTCTTGGCAAGAGTTTGAGCGTTGTGCCTACACGCAGTGATTGCTCCGCAGAGAATTCCACTCCACTTTTGATCCTTGATATTGATTGTATTTGGTATTTCATTGTTATTCCCTAGTTTTACAATTCTCATAATCATTGACTGTACAAAGTTTGATTTGGTGGGCTGGAATTTCATTTTCCTTAACAATGTTTCTTTGGCGTACTGAGTAATGTTTTGTTTCATGTTATAGTCATGGGTCTCTTTTGTTGTCAGTAGAGTATCGCTCTTGATACTGTTGGGGGTTGTCTCTGTTTGGCTATCATTAGTGTTTGTTTGTTCACTTCCCAATACAATGCTTGTCCGGCTGTTCGTTGTATGTGTAACAACGGTGGTACCCTGCACCGGACTGTGACTTAAGGTAGTACCCTGCACCGGACTACAACTTTGTTTGTTCACCCTGTTGACACAAAGTCTTGCAGAAACATTGGTGGATTAGTCAGATGAACTATTCATGACAAAGCTTGAAGTTGTATTTCTCTCCAGAACCGACATGCAAAATATTGATGCACATTTTGGTGAGGGTAATGAGCTATATTTTAGTTGTGTTGAAACACGTTGAGGGTTCTAACTTTAAATACCACACATTATTGGAGTTTGAGACTGGGGATTGTTTTGATGACAGCAAGGACAAATTGAATTTTTTCTAGAAATCCCACACCGGTTCGTATGCAGCAGGATGGGTAATGTTCACTTCCAAACATGGAGATTCTTTCTACTGTAGCTTGAGACTCCCAAGGTTGGTTGGGTATAAAACCAAGGACACAGTCCTTCCCCGTGACACTTTTAGTGAGCAGACGCAGGACAAGGGCAATAAGAGTGATGAGGGAAACAACAAAGATGGAAAATTGGAAAACGAGGGTGATTTGAAATCTGCAGCCAAGGTAACAATGTCAAAAGAACCAGGTGAGAAAAACAATTTGAATAATCTGGAAATACAGCCAAAATGGTGGGTGCAAAGTCATTGGTGATCAAAGATATTGAACTGGCTCCCAAAGATCAGAGGCATGTGTAGGCACAATCCCAAAATGGGAACAACAACAAATCAGAACAAAATGGTCAATTGTTGAATCATAGTCTGGATGCAACTGTGCCCAAGTTTCCTTTGAAAGTTGGACAGGGTTTGACATCGCATGACATACTAGAGGTCATGTTGAAAGACCCAGATCCGGAGATCTTATATCCTATTTACAAAATCATTCAGGCAGTCATGTACGTTGGTGATAAGAGCCGCATCTGATTGGTTGATGGACATGTTTCAGAACAATATGAAAGTTGTGATGCATACCCTGGTTACAAACTTTTTTTCCAATCTGATGATGGGACATGTACTACATTTGAGTGGTTCCCTTTTTTTGAAGTGGCACCTGAGAGTGAACAAGATTGTCCCATTAATAAAATATCTGACGTAGTACAACGTTACGGTGAGAAACATGGGAAGTCTGGTAAGGTACAGTGGAAGAACAAAGGGCATTTGTTAGGGGATGATTATTCCAACTCCTCTTCTGACTCAAACAGCATGTCCGGCAATGAGAAAGGCTCAGAATATGATCTGGACGACAACGGCAATACTGAAGTTCAAGAAGAGGACAAGCAGTATCGACAACATTTATCACTCCATGACATGAAATAAATGTAGGAAAGTAATAGTATAATAGTAATAATATGTGGTAACAGCCATTTGATTATAGCAAAAATTAAATCATTGTTAGTAATTATCAAGTCAAAACAGTACCCATAGTACTACCATTCTTATAACCATAACAACTTCTTACTAAAATTAATTTGTGTATTCCTATAAACAAAAAGAAATAAACAGTCTCAACAAGTTGGAAATATTCCTACTCTCATTTGCAACACACAATGATTATTATTTCTGTGAGAATCTCTTTAATCATTATGTAAATGAATTGCCAGTTCAACACTTTAGAAATATTCCTACTTTCATTTGTTGCAATACACAATGAGTATTCTTTCTGTGAGAATCTTTAATCATGTACATAAATTACCAGTTCAACAATTAGGAAATATTCCTACTCTCATTTGCAATACACAATGATTATTCTTTCTGTGAGAATCTTTAATCATGTACATAAATTACCAGTTCAACAATTAGGAAATATTCCTACTCTCATTTGCAACACACAATGATTATTCTTTCTGTGAGAATCTTTAATCATTATGTAAATGAATTGCCAGTTCAACAATTTGGAAATATTCCTACTTTCATTTGCAATACACAATGATTATTCTTTCTGTGAGAATCTTAATCATGTACATAAATTACTACTTCAACAATTTGGAAACATTCCTCTCCTTTGCAATACATCCAAAAAATAGGAAACCACCACATCTGGTAATAACAGTATAATTACTGCTGTTGTTCATAAAAGAAATCTTGAGAAACAAAAAAATGACGTGTGTCTACTACCAGTACCAATTCCAAGCAGTACACAGCATGTGTGCAGAGGACAGAGGACTTGATCCACTGACCTCAGTGTCATCAATATCAACCATTCGTCCCATCATCCACACATGTTACATTATTTAAAATCTATCTTTGTTTCAATCCTTTAGTTGCTGTGCCCCATGGTACTGCCGGTATGTACTCAATGTGTCCCCGTTCATACATTTTTTCCAAATCCTGGAACGGCGTTGCAGGAAATTGAAAAATGCTACTCATACAATTTTTTCCAAATCCTGGAACGGTGTTGCAGGAAACTGAAACATGTCATTTGTACAATTTTTCTCCAAATAATGGAACGACGTTGCAGGAAATTGAAAAACGCCATTCATACAGTTTTTCCCAAATCCTGGAACAGTGTTGCAGGAAGTTCAAAAACGCTGTTCGTACCGTACAAAATGAAATAATTGTGCATACAAATGAATCAGACTTCTTTAGTTTTCTATTTTTTCCAAATCCTGCAACAGCATTGCAGGAAATTGGTCTTTTTCCAAATCCTGCAACCCTGTTGCAGGAAATTGAAAAAGTGGTTCATACAAAATAAAATAATCGTGCATATGAATGAATTGGACTTCTTCGGTTTTGCTAATTCCCCTTTTTTCCAAATTCTGCAACAGCTTTGCAGGAAATTGACCTTTTTCCAAATCCTGCAACAGCGTTGCAGGAAATTGAAAAAGCTGTTAGTATGAAATGAAATAATCGTGCATACAAATGAATCAGACTTCTTTATTTCATATTTTTCCAAATCTTGCAACGGCCGATAGGTATTCTTAACAACACCAATAAGACTCACTCTGAAGTGTGTATAAACATATACTGTTAGAAAGAGAATTTCATGAGCCTTCTAACAAGCTACTAACCATTACAGCTAGAGCAATACTTTAGAATTTACTTAGAAAAGTTAAAAAGGCTGTATTGTAGCTCATTTTTTATCCGCCGCGACTAGACAATTGGTTTTTTCCAAATTCTGAAACAGTGTTGCAGGAGTGTTCACATTGTCAATCAATTTGTCACCTTTATCACATGTACCTGTGGGGTGAAAATATATAGTCTCCCATGCATCTGGCCAGGAGTTCCGAGTTAAGGTGTTGAATATGCCAAGTGTCGTGTTCAGTGGGGTAATAGTGGTTTGACCACTATTGTTGATTGTGATTCCATCCATGTAGAGAATTATAGGCACCAAAATTTCATTTGAATCTGTTTTGCATCACTTAGATAACAAAGATTGACATGGACAATTAAGACCAGAGCTGCCATATTATTCTTTGTAGGGAGGACAATACATTTGCAGCAGCAACAGAGGGTTTTGACTATCAAACAAACAACTTGGCGCCACTATTCTTCTTGTCAATTGATGGAGTCACTGCTTTGACCAAACTCGCTGCTTCAATTAGCACTCACTGCGGCAGCGTTGGGCCTCTATTTGTTAGGTTCCTCTGCATTCTGGTTCAAAGAAGGACTAGCACTCCTTTTCTTTGTTTTCCTTTTTGCTGCTGCTCGTTCCTTCTTGTCCTTCTCATATTGCAAAATTACATCAGGGGATGGCTATGGACCGATCTCAGCTTTGGAGGGACAACCTCTCACCACTTCTGGTGTAATTCCAGCTGTTTGATAGGAGGCATCCCTCTGCACTTGCCAACTCTAATGCCTTCTTAATCCAATGCCTTCTACCCAAATCCTGGTTGGTGCTGCACCTAATAGCCCAGACCCTTTCTGCAACAGTTTGTTGATACATCCCTCTCTTGGACATACTGGTTGCTATTTCCTGAATTTTCTTCTCTATCTTGTAGGCCCACTCCCGTAACCTCCTGAATAATGCTCCTCATTGATGCAGACTCCACAAATTCAAGCATCTCTTGAAAGTAAAGTGGAAGATCATCTTTAACATTTTTGTCAAAGTGAAGCTCAAAGTTTGACCACTTGTTTGAATTCCAATGGACCAGTAACATATTCTTTTTCAACACATCTGTGCAAGTCTTCCATTTGTCCTTTCCAAAGTGGAGGAGGAAAGCAATTACAAATCTACAGACTTTCTATTTCTGAAGGTCTTCATAATATGTCTTCTATGTTCCCACTGGGGCTATTTGGGTTGTCAAAAGGAATCTCCAGTCCAAAGTGGAGTGAAGGGATGTATAACTTACTTGCTGTGGGGTTGGCAACATTGTCCGTGTATCTGATCCAATCCATGGCAATGGTTCTCTGATTTTGCAAATGGATAAATCTCAATGACAACAGGAAGGAGTTTGATGTCCTTGTCGTTGTCTCTTTGTGTGTGCAGGAGTAGGTGTTCATTGTCACTGTCAGAGTCACTGTAGTCCATCTTTTTTTGCCCTTCTTGCTGGGGGAGCTGCAGCAGCTCCAGGGATGATCTACTGATTTCATGTTGATGTGTATGGATGGGCTGGCTTGGCCATAGAGGTGCTGGCCTACTAAGGGCAGAGTGGATCACAAGTTGTAAACAATTGAATGAATGAGCAACATGTTGTAGTTTTGCTCCAGAATGAAGCAAAAAGATGAGCAAAAATTCCAGTTGGGTTTCCTTATAAACAAGGATAAACTCACTAAACATGTGCAGGGAGTCAGTTAACAAGATTGAAAAAAATCCCTACATATATTCAAAGCACACAATGCAATAACCCTGTGAGTTCCTCTTGGAGATTTTTTGGATCATAGTTTCATAACTCCACTACTAAGCTGAACTGGAACACATTAAACACATCACATGCAAATACAGAAACAGGTCCATTGATTTATGGAATACACCTTTTTGCTTTTTGTGGCAATTTTTGGCACAACTGCCATGACAGCGGATTTCAATGTGAGCCGTCTTAAATAAAAATCTCACAGCATTTAACATGAAAGGGATCTAGTAGTTGCAGAGAATGAGATTGAAAGAAAGAAATAACTTCTATTACCATGGTCCAGAAGAGAACACAGTGATACTACATTGGATTGTTTTGTTGACAGGGGCCAAATTCAACATTCATGTTTAGTTTTAGAATTTGTTCTAGATTCCAGAGATGCCACAGAGCTAGTACAGTAGTATGTTGTGCCATTTGGTGTCACCAGGAACAAACAATTACTAGAAGTGTTGTGGGAAAGCACAGTGGCACCTTGACCTTGACAGTCTCTGAGATGCCATCTGTGGTAGTACTGGTGTGCTTGTATTCTATCTTCTGAAGAGACTCGGGGTCAAATTGAACTTGAAAGGGATGACAGAGTAGCTTGTCATTGCTGGACAATCTATCAGAAGTGTTGTTTGTTTGTTTATTTGTTTTTTACTCAAGTGAAAGGGTACGTCGAAGTAGTTATTTGACTGTTTAAACAGTGTTGTATGCCTCTAAGAAATGGTAGTAATACAATGTGTAGGTATGTATGAAACTGAATCAATTTAAAGATTGGTGCGAGTGCCTGGGTTGAAACTGAAAAGTTCTTGCATATGCTAAAACTAAGATAACTAAGACATTTATTTCATCTGTTCTTCAATATAGAAGTGACCAGCTGGCGTGTCATTTTGACTGACATCAGAACTTGGAGAAGTTCTGGTTTTGATGAATCATGGGAATTCAATCATACGGGGTTGAATGGGTCATTCCTGAAAACACAGAATATGTGTGTCATCATTGCACACATGGCATCGATGTGTGTATTCGGGAATGAAAACTAACATACACAGATATCTGTGCGCTAAAAACTCTTCCCACATTCATGTTCATTTCTGGAATAAGGAATTTGGCCATACCTGTGATACAAATGATGAAAAATTGGTATCTCCTGGTATGTATCATCGGTCTTTCAATGGTATTGGTCCTTTTACAAGGTTAAGTAATAGTATCAATGGGACTTTTGCTTGATCGTATTGTATGGAATAAATGAGGCCCAATATGAACCGGTATGGATTTTCATGATTGCAATAAGTAATTTTCTAACGGGCTGTTATGTGGGTTCAAAGTGTTTACTTATTGATCCGGTTTTTAATGATATCTTGGTTTGTACCTTTTAACCTCTTTCTCTGTGGTGTTAAGTGGAATCATTTTTACCACTTAACGATTTCAATGTAGTGGAGGTGCATTTGATTTTAAGTCAAGTATTCTGGAGGGCCTACATGATCATACTAATACAGCAATACTAACAAGGGAATGAAAAAGGTGCAGTCATGGATTCCAAATGGCCAACACAGAATTGTGAGACTTTTATGTTTATGAGGGGGTGTCGTAAAAATGGAAAAAGCCACATGTGTGTAAAATCTGCACCTACACTATTGGGTCATTCCCAAAATACTTCTGCATAGTACCCAGACCGGATTTTTTTTTCTTGACCAGTCATTTCTTACATAGATCCTTGTCGAGGTGAGCTCACGTTGACAAGGATCTGCGTAATACACAGATTTTTTTCTTGGAATCCACATGTTACAAAGTACAAAGTACTTGTTTACTATACTTATTCATACAAAGAATTCCACATATATTCAAAAATGAGATTCCACATTCCAAAATGAGATTTTAGACACTACCCCGCCAAAAATCTGGGTATGCTAATTTTCATTCCCGAAATACTAATAACAGAAATCTGCGTATTACCCAGAAAAGTATTTCGGGAATGAGTGATTCCCACCTCGAAAAGTGATTAAAAGACCGAAGTAATAAAAAAATATTCGAGAGTGAATAGATTGAATAGATTCAACGCACGAATACTTTTTATTGACTATGCAAACCAAACAAATTTGGAATTTGGAATCTCTAAATAGGAAACAGTAATTGTCTGTTTATGTCTGTTGAATCACTATCCGCGCCACCTACCGGCCTAATTTTGGCAAGCAAGCCTGTTAAGTATTCAAGGATGGCCGGCAGTTGAAATTTTCAGAATTTTCTATGTACCGTATCGATTGGCTTTGCTGGTAAAATTACTAGTAGTAGATATCCTCGCTAACTCACTCACATTGCTCTCCAGCAAGAAACACCACTCTTTTGCGAAACACTCTTTTGCGAAACACTCTACTAGTACAATCGACAATTGACAATCACCATGGCCCTGGAGTTACTAGAAGCGCTTGGAGACTACTATGAGGATGATAACTACTTAACCCCCGATTACAACAATCCACTGCTTGGCAAGGAAGATAAGAAAAGAAGGGACCGGAGAACTCCTAGGATTGCAATTAAGAGATACAGCCAATCTGCTTTCATGTATCTCTATCGATCGGGCAATGATCAAGCCCTTTTGAATTGCTGTGGAGTCGACCACGTAGTATTCAGGGAGCTTCTACATATATTTGAGCCAGTCTACAATTCCTACACTGTCGATAAGAACACTGGATCGATTTGGAACCGTAAAAAAGGAAAACACGATCTTGTTCAAAGGAGAGAGTTTGATGCAACCGGCTGTCTTGCTCTTGTCTTATTCTGGTTCCGAACCAGAGGATCAGCAGCAAGAGCAGTTGCTATAGCATTTGGAATTACAGCTTCCCCTATGTACAGATGGCTGAAATTTGGACGGAAGCTCCTTGTTTCTGCATTACAAGACCATCCTTCTGCAAAAATTTGTTTGCCAAATGAAGAAGAGATTCAACAATACATCGATGCTATTGCCACAAAGTATCCAACTCTACGTCCACACAGAGTGCGGGCTGCCTGTGATGGGCTTAAACTGCATATCCAGCAGTCTGGCGACTGGACCAAACAGAATCCATACTACAACGGTTGGACTTGTGGTACATATGTCAACAGTGTATTTCTTTTCTGCCCGGATGGGAGGATCCGGGCTTGTGTCTTGAACTGTCCTGGTTCTTGGCATGATAGTACTCAGGCCGAGTACGGGTTGTATCAAAAGATGGAGCGGATGTATGAGCTGTATAAGGCAAAGAGTGTAGTTGATTCGGCGTTTAAGATATCTACAAATGAATACCTTGTTAGAAGTAGTCAATATGACCCTGTGACAGCTCCTGTAGAAATACCTGAGGGTACACCTATGGAAGAGGCCAGAGAAATGAAAAGACGGGCCGTTCGTAAGGCTATTGCAGTGAACAGAGATGCGACTAGCGTTAGACAGATGTCTGAATGGGGGATGAGACAGATCCAAGGTGGGTTCCCTAGACTTAAAGATAACATGTTGCTGGAAGAAACAGGAGACAGGAGGGTCATTCTGAAGCTTGCCGTGTTGTTGTACAACTTTCAGACAGCTAAGGTTGGAATCAACACCATACTCAACACCTATATGAGCCAGACTGAAGGCTTCTTCTCCTATGGATTGGTACCAACTGAAACCGCAAACAACGTATTTTAGAGTCGTCGAATCAGAATCAATCGATTGAATTGATTCAACGAATTGATTGATTGCTAGTTACAAATTAGATAATAATCAATAGTAGTTACAAATTAGCGCAGATTTGATCGATCGATTACTCATATTTAGAGCAGTCGACAAGCGCAGATTTGATCGATCGATTACTCGTATTTAGAGCAGTCGACAACACGTTCGAATAATTTTGCTCCAGCGCACCTCTCGTGGTTTTCGATCTCTCTTTTAAGGTGTTGCAATGGAGTTTTTCTATTGCCTTTGTAGCCCAAGCTTCTGTCTGGAGTAATGTTGTTGTTGTTGTTGTTGTTGTTGAGTTTCTTAACTAATAATCAATTCTTTTATTTTAACTAACTAACTAACTAACTAACTAATCGATTCGATTCGATTCCTAACTAATCGATCGATTTGATTCGATTCCTAACTAATCGATCAATTCGATTCCTTAACTAATCGATCGTTTAACTAACTAACTAACTAATTGACGTCAACGAATCGTCGGTGTCACTGTTGCCGCTGTCACTGCTGCTGTAGTCGGGATGCTGGAGACTGTTGACTTTCCTTTTGAGCTTCCCCCCTTCAGTAACGTTAGTAAGTTGGGGAGTAGTAACTTGGGGAGTAATAGGACCACTAAGACCAGCACGACCGCTGCTGCCGCCACTAGTAGTAGGAGGAGGAGATGTCAATCTCGTACGACCGGCACCACCACTACCACTACCACTAGTACCACCGGCGCTACTAGGACGGCCGACGTGAGCAACGAGTACCTGCATCATAACCTTCCTCTCTTCATCTGCCTTTTCCTGATATCTTTGCTGTTGTTCCAATGCCTGCTGCTGCAGCTTTAGTACCTGAGCAATTGTATTCATCATCTTCGAATCGTTTCCTTTACAGTACTGTCTCTTCTTGCTAGTAGTAATAGTACTAACTTCTTCGGGCGGTCGAACCACGTGTTGACTTTCGAGTTGTGTTGGTTGAGTTGGTTGACCAAGAAGGAGTGGTTGTGTTGGTTGAGTTGGTTGAGTTTGTTGTCCAAGTAGAAGTGGTACCGGTTGACTTGCAGCAGAAGGAGGAGGAGGAGGAGGACGAGTAAACTCATCTCTTTCAACGTCATATCTATCTTCTCCTTCTACAACAAATGACTTATCCCCTATCAGTTGGTGGATTTCCTTTGCCTCCTTAATGTCCCATCTCATGTTCGGATTGCCTGTTGGCGCCTTCTTCCGTTGCAATCGGTTGAATTTGTTTCGAATGGAAGTACCATCCCTTCCAGGAAATTTTTCAGAGTGCAAGTCTGCAACGTCCTCCCAGTCATCTGTTCCAGCTGGCATGATAGCTCTAATGGCAGCAAACATGTTCACCAACTCGGCCCTGGTGTAGTTGCCAATGCCGGCTTTCCTGCCTCTGCCTGCAGTCGACGAGGGGGGCATGCTGTTGATTGTTACAATCGATGATATTGCTGGTGGTGTTCCTTTTTTTTTATGTGCCGAGCAGCCAAAACGAATTGAAATCAACTCATCGTCATCCAATTCATCTAGTAATAATCTAGCATGCGCCACAAGAGCAGCAACAGTAGTCATTGGTGGTGCTGGTGCCGCTGTGTCTAATGTGCTGGAGAGACAAGTCGTACTGTTCTTGTTGCTGTTGCTGTTGCTGTTGCTGTTTCTTTACGGACTTTCTTTTTTTTTTCTTTTCTTTGCGGACTGCAAATTTTTTCTTTTCTGACTGCAACTTTTGAGCTCAGCAAAATTGGCGATGATCACCAAAAATAGCATGCAAGCATGCCCGGCAAAAGAGGTGCAAGAGGTGCACCACATGATTCATCTGTGCGTTGGGGACTAAAATATTTGATTTTAGTGATTCCGTTCAAGTTTATTCTGTTTTTATTCAGTTAATAAAGTTTTTTCAGTCGGTGCGGTCTCGACTGAAAAAAGATATTCCATACTTAATAAATCTATGCACTATGTGAATAGATTTATTAGTTTAGTCGCGAACTTTTATTACTTTAGTCGAGGTGGGAATCACTCAATGACCCATTGTGTGACAGATGACACAGAAAAGTGTCCGGCAAGGAACACACAGATATTCTGTGTTTTCGGGAATGACCCAATACCACAACAAAACATCTCGTGATAAGAACGAAGAACAGTCTCGTCCGCCATGCGTCCGGTGCGGTGTTACGGTTTCGGGAGTACGTTACGTTCGTAACATACTCACCAATCATCAGTTCAAACACGACTTCGAACATTTTTTTTCTCCAAAAAATTACGCATGTTCGTAAGAAATCTTACTGCGTAATCATTTTCCTACCTTTTCTCGCGTCTGGTAAACCAACACGTCGTCTCATCCGCTGCCGAAGAAACAATTAAACTCTGTCGGATTCTTTACGTCAATATTACGGTCTCCGCATTCCTTGTTAATTTTACATTGATTCACCATGGGAACAGGTCCATCAGCAAAAAAAGCCGGATCTCGGTCAAAGATCAAGAAGTACAAGCGCAAGGCGTGGTTGTGCAACCGAGCGAAAGATAGAGATCAAATCCAAGACGAAATAGAAAAGGCCGAAGAAGTAGGAAAGCCTATCGCATTCGAGTACGACGATGAACTACCTGGTGGTGGACAATTTTACTGTGTTGAGACGGCAAAGCATTTTACCGATGCGAAGGCACTAGCAGATCACAAGAAATCCCGTTATTACAAGAAGAGATGCAAAGAACTGAAAGAAGAGAAATACTCCCAAGAAACAGCGGAGTGGGCATCAGGTATGACGAAAGAAAAACTTCCACCGGCCCATCCAAAGAAATAAAGAGTTGAATGCGTTGGGGAATTAGGTGTCTTTAGAGGAGAACCAGTCGGGGTAGAAACAAATTGGAAAGCGACAATAAAAGTGCAGCGGAGGTTGGGAAAAACTTTATTCTTCATCTGTCCTTGTAAACTACGACACCATCCAATAAAGCGAAGGCAGAAATTCTTTTAAGTTTCTCCATAATGATGGTATTATGGCTAATTTTTGCTTAACGATCAATCAGGAATCGTGAATTTACCTTGTCGAGAATACAGAGATCCTGAAAGAAATACGAACTGTACTTGAATTTTTGTAAAGAATTAAAAGCAAAATTATCTCAAAACGATTCATTAACGAGCAGGATTTTAAGAACGAACATCGGCACAAAAACACTCATGCGGTCTTCGCAAGTAGTCCTCTGTGTTTTGTTCACAAATAAACGACCAAACCAAGAAAGAGACTTTACAGTTACGATCGAATAGTTATTTGTTTACCAGTGGAAGAACAGGCCTGCTCATCGTATCACGGAATTGAGGGTTACTTGACGGCTGAAAAGCAATATCGTCTAGTTGGAGGTTGGCAATTTTAATCGGGAGCATGTCAAGGCTGGAACCTGAAATTACTACAATGTGTAGTTCTTTTCATAATACGGAAATACTTTTTGGCATGCAAAAGCAAATATCTTTTCCACCTTGGATGTTAGAATGTTCCATATATTGCTAAACGGATGGCCGTGGACCATGCGAATTGCTGCAGTCTGCATTGACAAGATGAAAGACCTGAAAGATACCTTTTCTAACTTCTCAGCTACACGTACAAGCCAGTAGTGCAAGGGGTCATGACCCACTGCCAGGTACTATCGGCGCCCCTCTAATCTTACACAAAAACGAAAAAATAACAGATTTTTTTCAAACAATACCAGAACTCTCTTCTACCGCGCGGTTGACCACTTCGACCATAACTAATGCGACTCCGCATGCCAACCGCAACCCGATTTTATTATGCGACATCAAACACCTACCGGGTAACCTCGGTGAAACACACCGTAACACTAATTTCCCCCCCAGTCCTTGATAGCAACGGAACGAATAACAACTACAATAAGAGTAACTCGCTCTAGAGCGATAACATCTTAACGATGCCACCTCTCAAGCCCGGACAAAAACACCCTACTCCTACGCCAGGATTTGGCGATAGGGTTTTTTACGAGTCGCTCTTGAAGCAACGACCAGAAAGTGAAATGGCACAAGACTGGTGAGTTCTAGTGGCAAATTATTTTCTTCCCCGGTCTTTCTGCATTAGTGGTTCTGGGCTTGTTGCTTCCGATGCAGAGAGCAAAAACACACACGGTTTCATTTGCATTCGAAACTATGCCCTTGGCTCATTGCTGTTCAACACCGTGCTAACTCACCTTTCTGATTTGATCGGTCTATTTTTTTTCACCTGATTTGGCGCCTTGCCCTCATTGCATTTTATCATTTCGTTCGAATGAAAGGTGTCTGAACTACGGGATTTTATCGCATAAGAAAGCAGAAAAACTTCTGATCATAGTAACAGAGCGGAAGCGAAAACAACGCACTGGAATAACGGGAGCATCTGCTTCCAAAAAAGGTAGGTCATCCAGTCCACCTCCGCCGAAGAAGAAAAAGGCCAAGGTCAAAAAGGAAGGTGCGGCGAGTCCAGTGAAGAGTGCCACTATATAAATGCTTAATGGATCCGCATGGTAAATAACTAATTGATCATGGCGGGAGAGAAGGGGACTACACAGTTTCAATGTAGCTGGATAGAAAACAACAATTACTTAGGTTTGCACTCCGTACGGTAGTACGTATGTCTTCAAGTCGTTTTTTCTACTGTAGTTCCGTGATTTTGCTTTCAAAAAGGTATCGTATAGGATGTGATTTCGGGTGATGTGTCAGCAATGAATATCGTATCATTGAATTCCATCACCGCGTTGTTCGACGGAGCAGCTCGTGTGATCCAATTGATCTTTTTCCGATGGGATATGTCGAAGAGAATTCGAGGGCTGTGACTCGCAGTGGCAGTGTTGGTGTGATAGGTTCCAGCGCCCTCGTTTCGCAAGCCTTGAAGCAGTGTGGGTGGTAGCAAATGCTCGACAACATCCTTTGAATCCACTTTGATGCTACAATTATCGGTCTCGGTGTTTTCGAACTCGTCCTCCCAGTGTACGTCATTCGGTGCCCCCAAATCCCAGAAGACAATCGATCCGTCGCTCCCCGCAGAGCACAGAATTCGATCGTTCGTGTGAACAGAAAACGAAGGATACACGACCGATGCAACGGATGATTCATGTGCGAAATGCATCGTTCCGTCATTGCCTTCATTCCCTACGAGAAGTTGGCGTTGGATCAAAGTTCGGTTGTTGATTTCAAAGACTCCAACGGTCCCATCTCCCAGTCCGGCAGCGAGTGACTCACCGTTGTTGCTCCAAGTCAATGAGTATACGAAGGGAGGGTTGCAAACTTGAGGTTTACTTCTCTCTTCCTCGTTGCCGTTTTGATTGATCACAAATGTCGAGAGTGGTTTCCTGCAAGATGCGCAGTAAACAAGAAGAAGCAAAATAAGCAGAAAGAGTTCGTGAGGTTACGGAGTTCTTTGTGTAGGAGTGCTTTTGTTAAAAGGACGGCCTTAATCTCTCCGAAGCTAGCGACCAACACAAAGGCAGACCTTGCAGCGTAGGGGGAACCAAAATGAAGTGACGTACTTTGGCCGTAAAATATCCCAGAGCTGGATCTTGCAATCTGTACCGCCGCTAGCAAGCTCCAACATCGACCCGCTTCGACCTGCTGAGCCGTTTATTGGTCGAAATGCGCAAGCTGGGATAACAGCAACCCCGTGATTGTCGTGGTGAAGTATCGTGCTGCTGCCGTGGGTTTCGTAGCTATGACTTGCGGAAGCAGCAACCGTAATCCCATTGTCATTGTTTGATGGACGAGATGGCAACGACTCTGTCAATCGAATTTTCCCTGAATCGTCACACGCAGCGAGATACAAGGATTCCGCACCACTCCCAGTACTAGAGAATTGAGGCTGCCGTTTTTTATTTCCTCCCGACCCACCCTTTTTCTTTTGATTCTTCTTCTTTTTTCCACCAGCACTCGACGTATTGTTACTTTTGTCGTTGTTTTTGTTGTAATATGTAAGGCTAATTTGGTTCACCTCGTCTTGGTTTTGCAACAAAAGACTCCAATCTTTCGTGGGTTCCGAAAGAATGAGTGGACTTCCGGCATTGCGAAGATCGTATTCTAGGACGGTGTTTTCTACTCCGAGATACACAGAGCAATCTCGACCGAAAGCGGTAGTCTCGTTTGGCAGCGTGTTCGTCTCATCCGAAGGAAGCCGGGGAGCAAAGACCGCCGACAAAACATCCCCGCCACCGGGAACCTTTATGCACAAGCACGCGCGTCTTCTGTGTTCTCGCAAGTCCCACAGACGCGCCGTTCCATCTTCCGAGCCGCTCAACAACAGAGAGGACGAGGATTGGGACGACGAAGGCGACAAAAGGTCCAAACAAAGGACGGCCGCTCCGTGTCCTTTGAACTTCGCATTGGTTATCATAAGAACACTATCGCTCTGTATGGTGCAAGGATTGTCTCCTTGTCGCCCCGATCTCCAAGCATCTACCAAAACAACAACAACTGTGATTTCGCTTCGTCGTCGGTTTTCCAGAAGGATTGGATGCAGCATGAAGGATGCGCGCGACGCGAAAAAAGCAAGAAACAGTACACGATTGGCGATGGTCTTGCCTTGTACCGGTACGGTACGTCTATGTCATTGTGTTGGGGGGAAAGCATTGAAACTTATTCCCCCTTTCAAGATGGAAGAACAAAAGGGGTTGAAGATTACTCAACGGTAGCATGCCGGAACGGAAATTGCCCTTTGGACACGGTTTCTCTGCTTCGCTCGTGTTGCCCGAGATCGTGGCGCGAAGGATCTGCAGGATCGTAGACATTACAAGTACTCGTAATTACGTACAGTACGGTATTGAGTAAGATTACTCGTAAGACTAGAAGATTACTTCGTACTCCGAATACACGTATTGAGGCACGTACGGTGCGTACGTACCCGGTACTTGTAATAACTTCGAAGAACATGCTAATAATAAGAACAATAGCCTTACTGTTGTATAGTGAAACACATACGTCCCGTACGAGTTGAACTCGTATACGTACTCGTATTCAGTACACACTTCGTATTCTTGAAGGTGAAGATTGAGCATTCCAGTGATACGAGAATACGGTATGGTACGAGTATCGTACCCGGTACCGGTAGAATCAATCAATCATCTTCATCGAAGTTCCAAGTACGGTACTCGTACCGTACGGTAAGAATTAGTGTTAGACCAGATAAATAATGCGAAGCCACAACTCCTGCAGTGACTGTAATTCAAGCATATTTTCCCCACTCGAAAGTCCAAACACCGTGTGTCCGTCCTCCTGAACCATGAAAGGAAACACTATCCCCATCTTCGCTCTGTGCGCCTGCATTGCAACATTTTGTTGCATGGCAAAGGTATACGAGATCATGACGTTGTTGGATTATCTGGAGGAACCCTTTGTGCACCACGACGATGATTGTGTCAAAGTCATGTCCATCGGGGCCTCGGAAGATCAAACCAAGTTCAACAACAATTCCATTCTCATGACCGAGTGGAGAGTTACGGGATACAAGCCAGGAGACGAGATACCTCCCGGGGCCATGTATGTAGCAAGTGGATTCCAACAGGGATCAGAAACACCGAAAAGCGCAGAAGAATTCGTGAGAAACGATTTGAAAATCGAGAAGCTTCCGCTTGTCAATTATCCCGAGGGCGTAGATTTTCATCCTCATGGGATTTACATCCGAAAGGAAGATCGTACGCTCTACGTCATCAACCACGCCTACGAGAAAGGCGGGGAACGAATTGATGTGTTTACAATTGGCACTGCTAATGACGGCGACGATGATCCCGAGAACGAGATTCCAAATCGCTTGGATTATCGGTATACCATCACGTCAGACTGGATGAAGAACGAAATGAACGGCATTTTCAACTCCCTAATCTTTGTGGAGAAAAACAAATTTTACGTGACACAGTACCTGGCCATACAAGAAATCCACGACGGGTGGTTGAGTTTCAAAGCAAAAGTTACGCTGGAAAGAGTCAAAAGCTTGTTGTATGGAAAAAGGGCTACCTATGTGTGGTATTGCGAATACGACGACGAATCAAACGCATCGTCGTCTCTCGATTGCAGAAAGGCCGCCGACAACTTTATTGGTGCGAACGGAATCACTCACAACAGCGATTACTCCAAGGTTTTTGTGGTGGACCACAAAACAATCACAGTTTTCGACAGGAATCCATCATCGAATGAATTGGAGGGGCGAACCACTGTTGATATTCCGCACCTAGCAGATAATGTAAAATTCGATGACGTGTCGGGAAACGTGTATGGTGGAACCATCAATAACCTATGGTCTACTGTGTTCAAAAACCATTTCCCGAAGGAAAGCGAGGACTCGACCTCTGGAATTGTGGAATTAGTTTTCGAGCCAGAGAGCAAGAAGGGGGCGTCGTCCATTCCATGGAAACCAAGGGAGGTCTTATCGACCTCGAAGTTGAACGGTGTTTCCAACGGGTTGCGGATGAACAACTTTTATGTAATGGGTGCAGGCGGCTTTGGATATCCAGGTCTACTGGTTTGTCCTGTAACCGAAGAGACAAGGAAAACTAACGACGTTGCTGGTAATACGGAAACACCAGAGCTCTGAAAAAAATCCTCTACGGATCAATTGGAACAATACGAAAATTATTATGAATGGAGAATTTGTTTCATTTGTTTGTAATAATACATCTTTGACGAAATTCCCGCGAGGGTCCTCGTACCACCGAAAGCTTCACGGCTCGTGGAATTCCGTCCGCGGCTGCCGGTGGTGGTGGCCCGGGCCCTGGGGGCCGCACGGAACACGGGGATCTCGCCCTGGAATATCTTTCCGAGCCTGCTGGTGCGATGGAGCCCGGTCCTTGCCCTGGCCCAGCTCGGGGCCGCCACGGAGGCCATCCAGGCGGCGACCGCGCACGGGTACACCGAGAAGGGGGTGTAATTTGCCCGCCAGTGCCAAGGGATCACCCATGGCGTTCCAACGGTGAAAGCCTTGGTAAAGCAGGTTTTGGACGAATCGGAAATCTGCCACGTGAAGCAGGACGCGAGAGTCTACAATAGCAGTAACAGTGACGATGATGGCTAGACCACCCGAACCGCCGTCCGAACAGTGTTGGTGATCCTTCAACGATCTCGTTCGACTTATGGGGATCTTTTTCTTTCCATGCCAATCCATGTAATGGCTGACCTTTTACGACGGATGTGTCCATGACGGATAGCAATACATCAATCTACTCACCGGCGCAGCAAGCGGTCGAAATTTGTTCTGGTTATTCTGCATTGTGATGCGCCCCAACGATCCATAAACATGGTTCGATCGAAAGCTCTTGCATTTGTTGCTACGCTATTATGTTACCAAATTTTGACGCTTTCGTGGTTAATCCGCTTCACCAAGTTTTATTATAGAATTGCAACTATTTCTATTATTGCATGACTTCATTAGAAAATTATACAGAAGCTTTTCTATCTTTCAAAGGAGGCATACATAGTTTCTTTGAACCTTGAAAAGGAACGTGTCTTTCGTGGCCCCTCGCCCATTGTTGAGCTCGATGGTTTGTTTCGAGCGCTTCCATTCTTCGGACTACTCGCCCCACCCAAAGGTCCCTGGGAAACACGACGGTCCCCTCTACGTAGCCCATCACAAAGGTCATGAACCAAACCAACGCTAGAGTATCAAAGGAAGCGTCACGTGGACCTCTGCATCTCAAGTAAAAAATAATAATATACTCCGTATGTATCTAAATAACATTGAACCACAAAGAAACCAAAAGAAACACAAAGCAAAAATTAGGGCAAGAGAAAGCCAGCTCATAAAGGCTCCACCACATCACGCAAAAATCTCTCTAAGATGTAATCTGATGCTAAAATAGAAAGTGAAACAACGGAAGATCTTATTGCCAACACCCTCCTCTGATCAGGAATGGGAAATGGAAGATCACAAAGAAGGAGGAGGGCAAGAAGTGAAAGAGGACATCAGAGCGAGAAGTTGCCCATAAGGCGGCAGCCATGACGGTTGTGACGATGACACATTGCCCCCGGCTCGCAGAAAAGATTGGCAATACCTTTCACAAAACTGTCAGCTGCAGCACTGGGCTTGCTTGTGGACTTCTGACTCCCACGCCCACGCAAGTGATTGGCTTCCTTCAATTTGATGCCTCCAAACATCATTTTTCAAAACCCCAACAAGACTCGAAATTCTTATTCGAGTTGGCCGTTTCAAAGATCCGAAGATCCTGTTCAGCGTGAGATCTTCGAAGAGTATACGAATCTTGTTGACATGGAACTGTCTTACATTTGGAAGCCCATCAACTCCAACCTCCCCTCAAATCTTTGTGCCAAGAATGCTTTATTGGTGAGAGATGCGGCCCATCCCCCGCTTCCATTCACTAGCCAGGGTATATCGCTAGCCATTGAGGATTCCGTGGTCTTTGCTCGGACCCTTCAAACAGGTCTCCAACAATCCTCGGCGGAGGCAGTCCTCAAACAATTCGTGAAATCGCGGCGTACCATTGCCGATGAGTTCGTCCGAGGAGGCCAACAGATTCTCGAGGACTTTCTCCGATCCGAGCAATGCATTTCACTGACATCCTATTGTAAAGCATCCGAGCCAGAAGACACAGCAACATTTGGTTCGGATGCGATTGGTTTCTCCCAGCTTTCGCGAAAGGCCTACAACTACCGGTGGGCGACCCCCGATTCCGACATCATTCCTCTGACCGCTGCCGATTCGGACTTTGCCATTGCGCAACCGATCCAAGATGCCATGTGCGCCTACGTTTTGGAGGGCTACATGAACTACGGTCCTTCCAAGGGCCTACTCGAGCTCCGAAGCGCCCTGGCCCAGAAATATTCGGTGGATCCCCAACAGGTCTTTGTGACCAATGCCGCCGCCTCGAGCATGTTTCTGGTCATGGAGCACTTGCTGACCGATCCCGGCGACGAGGTCATCATCGCCGATCCAGTCGACTTTTTGTTTCAACGCGGCGTGGAAGCTGCCGGTGGCGTCGTTCGGCGTTACGCTCTCGAGGCTCCCGGTAATGAAAGAGGCCACTGGTCTTTTGATATTGCCAAGGTAGATTCCTTGATTAACGACCGAACCAAGGTGATTGGAATCTGCAATCCGCACAATCCCGTGGGACGCATCTGGAACTGTGACGAGCTGCGACAACTGGCCGACTTGGCCATTCGCCACGACCTTAAGATCTGGAGCGACGAGGTGTGGTCCGATATTTCATATGTCGGCTTTGAGCCGACATTGGCGATTGGCCCAGAAGTTGAAGCTCGTACATATACGGTCTACGGATTCAGCAAGGGCTACGGATTGGCCGGGCTTCGGCTGGGTGCCATCATTGCTCCATCTTCTGCAGACATTGATGCCATCTCGCAAGCCAGTTTGGCGGACGACACTGGTTATAGCGTTTCGGTCCTATCGCAGGTGGCGGGTATCGCGGCTCTAAACGATGCAGGAGAATGGCAAGAAGCGTTTCGAAAGCACGTCGAAGCCCAGTTTGCCTTTGCGGTTCGATCCATAAATCAAATTCCCTTTGTCAAAGCAGTCATGTCCCAGGGAACCTTCGTGGTTTTTGCCAATGTATCGTGGTACTTGAACCGGACCAGGATGAATGAGGAAGACCTGGTCGAATACCTGAAGTTTCGTGCCAGGGTAGCACTGTTCCCTGGAAGCCCCATGTTCTTTGGCCCCAGTAAGGCGGGTCACATTCGACTGGCGGTCGCCACTTCCAGGGACGTCTTGTTGAAGGCGCTGCAACGAATCGAGAAGGGCCTGAAGGATGTCTTAATAGAATATTCCATACACACATGTGCGTGAAGGAGAGAGGTCTTGCAGACACCATGCTTGTGTTTGAGATATTGAGGAATCGTTTGTCATGTTTGCGAAACTTAACCATTGCAGTAAGAAGGCCTGGAAATGGTAGGTCATGTAGAGCGGAGGCGTCATCGTCTTGTTCAACAGACTTGAAGTGAGAGCGTGGGTCTGCGATCCACGCGACAGAGGTATCAAGGCCATCAATGATTGTTTGGAATTCAGTCCAAGCAAGGAAACTTTGAGTCGATCGCCAAAAAAGAACGGTCAACAAAGACGTGGTTTGGGTCATTACAGAGCGTGCGTTTGGCCTTGTGAATCCCGCTGACGAATGGACTCGTAGGTTGAGTCCTCAAGAGAGGACGAGGAGGAGTATCCGTGTTGAAATAAGTCATCCGCCATAGTACGATTAATACCTAGTCCTTCAAGTGCCTGACAAAATCGAATCTCTTCGGGTGTAAGCGCACGCCCATCTTTGTACCCTGGCATACAACAACTGTTTAGTTGAGTTGCCGAACTCGATCTCTGTAAGAGATAGTGTAGCAATGATCATGTTAGGAAAATTGATGACATGTTGAGACCGAGCAAGCACACCGTGTGTATGAATGCAATCCTTTGCCGGTAAGCGAAGAGCTGAATTGAAGAATGGCCGTTACATCCTCCGACATAGGTAATCGCTGCAAGTTGGGTGATCGTTACAAGTAGATAAAGAGAGGGCTGCAATCTCGTTCGATCATAGAAGTGGTATTTTTATTAGCACATGAAAACTAACTACGTGTTCTCCATAGTTGATTCCATCAGATACTTCTTGCATAGTGATCGGTCTGTCAGTCCGCTTCATTCTTACCACGAACGTCACATTGTGTTCCATCCAACCTTATCTGGTGGAGTCAGTCACTGGTTATTCAAAGTTGGACAGGCATTCGCATAGTGCCCCGGCTGATTGCAGCGGAAGCAAACGATAGTGTTGTTCCCAGAATTTGCATTCGACGAACGAGCCCAACCAGAATTATTGTTTCTGTCATTGTTGCCATTGGATGTCCTGTTGTTGTTATTGGTATTGGTAATGGTAATGGTATTCGTCACCCTTGTATTTGTACCATCCCCCGTCGTATGGCCAGCACCTCCTCGTAACGAGTTTCGGTTGCTGCGCGAAGCTGTCCGACGACTGTTGGTACCAACCCGATCCATTTGGGGTAAATTTATCTGAACATCTTGTCGAAATCGTGTGTCGCATAAAACGCATGTCGTAGACTGCCTTCCCAAGTGGGGAGGAACTCCACCAGGTTTCCACTGGAAGGTGAGTTTTCTCACGGCCGACTGTGTGCTGCATCTAGTGCATATGTGTTCGTCTCCCGGAGGAACTTCTACACTCTGACTTGCACGAGGTAGCCAAATAGTGTAGCTACACCGTTGCCTGGCCGAATAGTTGGAGCAGGACAAGACATATCCCCGTGTATTTTTGCGGAGGGTTACTTTCCCACCCGTTATGTTCTTTTCTCTACAAAACGGACATGCGAATACCTCTACGTCCCCTCCCTGGGTTCCTCCAGCAAGTGCACACGTTGGATGGGAACAAGAAAAACAGGGATGGTTCGTAGCTCCTCCAGTGTTGTTTCCCCCGCCGTGTTCTGCCGGTGGATCGGAATAGCACTTGGGACAAACGTTGTATCCATTTCCCTCATAGCCGTCACCCCTCGCAATAGAAATTACCTGAAAGTTACAAATGGGACATTTTACTGGTGCGTTAGGGTTGTTTCCTTCTTCTGATGTCTTTGGACGAAGCTGGCCTTTGCGGGGCATCATGTATCCTTCTTGGCACGTGTTGCAAAACAATAACTTTCGCGGTATATCGTTGTTGTTCCCACCTGTTCTCCGCCGACGACCACCACCACCACCACCGGTTCGTCGTTCTTGCTTGAGAGCCATGGGTTGTTGGCAATTGCCGCATTCGCTGAATCGAGCTTGCACGATTTCCGTGTGATCATTCCCTGCTCCTATCCGCTGAAAGCGCCTCGCCATGGCCTGGTCGAGCTTGTGGGCATCCCTTGTAGCTTTTAGATAGCAGTCTTTCATTTTGTTCAGGATCAAGGGAACTATGTCATCCTTGGTTTTCTGGCGATTCGCAACCAGGTTGCACTCGTGTTCCGTTTCTCGCCGCAAATCGGGTTTGTTCAATTGGTAACCCATGCTGTTGTATCCTTCCACCAGAGCAATCCCAAGAGGTGTGGGCGAAAACCGCTGGTTCTCGTCCTTGACGGCGTAATCTCTATCTTGGATGGTTGCAATGTGCTGTGCAATGGTGGCGTCCGTTCCGATTCCAGCCTTGTCCATGAGTGTGATGAGTTCCGGTTCTGAAATCGGCTGTGGCGGCGTGGTCTGGCCTTCCTTCATCACGAGCGAGTGAGGTGCGATTCGGCTCCCGACCATTAAATGTGGGAGTTCTCCTTGCCCCGTTGACCAACGCTCCCATGGGTGATAGATTTCCAACCAATTTTTCTGCTCAATCATGAGCCCCTTGGCGGTGAATTCCTCCGAGGCTATCTTGACAGTGAGCGAGGTCTCTCGCCCAACGGCGTCCCTCGAACAACAGGCCAGATAGTGTTTGGCAACGAGAATGTAAACATTGCGTTGAGTGTAATCTTGGATCTCGTTCGGGTCGACGACTTTGCAGGGAGTGATCGGTGGATGGGCTTGATCGTCGTTTTGTCCCGCACGGGGATTCTGGAAGCCGTTTTCGTTGAGCAAATGATTCGCGTAGGGTGCATACGGCCCGGCGGCTTCGTTGAGGCTGCAAAAGTCTCGAATGAGCGTTTGGTGGTTGAATTCGGGTCGAAATCGCTCGGTTTCGGTTCTCGGATAACTGATCAGTCCTTTCTGATACAATTCCTCGGCGGCCGTCATGAGAGTTTCTGATCCGATCCGCAAATAGCGCGATGCTCGTTTTTGCAACTCGATGGTCGCCAATGGAACCGGCCTCCATTTGTTCTTGGGCCGTCCCTCGAGCTTGGTGACGGTTGCCACACAGGGTGTGGTGTCCAGGCACGATTCGTAAATGGCCAGAGTTGCCAGTCGATCGTACAAGCGTTGGCGTTTCCACGTAAAAGCAATCGGCCGGACCTGGTTGTTGTTGTTGTTGTTGTTGCTGTTGTTGTTTCGGTTGGTATTGTTATTGTTATTGTTAATGTTATTGCCGTTATTGTTGTCATGGTTGTTGCCACCCGCATCCGCATCCGCATCCACTGCGACTGCCACTGCCGGTCCCTGCTGCGGAACCCGGAGGGTGAGTTCCAGGAACCAAAAATCGTCCGGCACAAAGATCTCGATCCGGGCCCACCGTTCCACCACAAACCCCAGCGTTGGAAACTGGCAGGGCCCGTAGCTGACGACGCCTCCACCTCCGCCTCCGCCCGCGCCGTTCTCTCCGGCTCCCGGCAGCTGGAATTTCTTTTGCAGCCGCAGCGTCTGGAATCGCGTAAAGGCGGCACCCACCCGCAGATCGAGTTCCGACCGCGCCTGCACCGCCTGCACGAAGTGGTCGTTGATCCGGCCGAGGCCGGCCAGGGCTCTGCGTATCTCGGGTGCCAGAACGGTCGAGAACCTGGCCCGGTAGACGTAGGGTTCCAATCGGCGATTGGATTCGAGGCAAACCCTGAGGACCTCGTCTGCGATCGCCTCTCCCTCTCGATCGCAATCGAGCCACAGGACGAGGCCGTCTACGTTCTTGGCCAGATTGGTCAGCATTCGGCGGAGAGGAACCATGTCGTCCCGGTAGACGATTTCGAGGGGTGCCTCGAAGAGCTGTACCGGATCGCAGCGGCTCCAGCCGTATTCGGGAGCGAATTCGATTCCGGCCAGGTGGCCCCGCACCGACGTCGTGATCATTCGGTGGGGGCGTGTGTTGTTGTTGTGGTTGGGGTTGTGGTTGGGGTTGTGATCGTTGCCCTGCGAGAAGACATCTCGAAAGACCACGTTGTCGTGTGTAAAAATCTGTGCCGCCTCTCGACGCATGGGCGCCGCCTCCCGTGCTCCGGTCATCGTGTGGAAGACAGCCGCCAGGGCTCTAGCCACCGATGGTTTTTCGGCAACGTTGAGCAAGACGGGAGGTCCCTGTCGCCCCCTTCCGCCGCGTCCGTGCTGGTAATTGGGATTTCCGGGCATTGCTGCAGTTGGTTGCTGTTGCCGTCGCCGTCGCCGTTGCCGTTGCTATCTCTATCGTTCGTTAGTTTCGTGATTCGTTTGCACTCTACTACCGGAGCCAGCAATGGCAAGATCGGAAACTTTGTTGTGGCAAGAAAATCACAATCGCAATCGCAATCGTGATCGCAACGAGGCAAACGGACCTCGATCATGCATGCGATCCGATACAACTCAATCCAATGAGAGGCGTCGAATACCAGTGCTGTACAGTACAGTACAGTACAGTAACTGTGCAATGACCAGAGTGTACTCCTCCTTCTTCCCTCTGGCTATAGATTGTGGCGGGAAAAACTTCCGACTCTCTGGAGGAATATGCGGGCAATATTGGTATCAATGAAAGTGTCGACGGCGAATTGTGTGTTCTCTGAGAGTTGGAGGACAAGTGAAGGAAGTCCACAAGGCCTTGCTTCGGACGACGAAGGGGAAAGATAACTGTTTAGTCTACCGGAAGGAGGGAGCTGTGAACGATGAACGATGAATGATGAATGAGCTGGATGGAAATAATTTTGATTTTGAAAACATTTCAAACAGTACGAGGTAATCCACAAGTACGACCGATTTTCCATGTAATTTGACCAAATGGATTACTAAATTATTACACCAAAACTCGAGGAGCTCCTACTAAGAAACATTAGTCAATTTTTCATCAATTCATTAGCACCTCACCGGATTACACTAGCAGGCCCTAAAAAAAAGTAATCCAATGTTGCAATCCACCGAGCTCGGTACTAAGACAGTAGAAGTCAACGCTTCTCATCTACTTAAGAGCTCGCTAAAACAAGTAAGAATCCAATTTTGTAATCCAGTGAGCTCGGTACTAAGACAGTAGAAATGATCATTGAGCTTTTCTGGACAGTTTCAACGCAGATTACAGATTCTTCTTTTGGTTGGAGACACTCACATTTCAGTTGAAAATCGAGTTTTTCTGAGAAGCAGCTATCCTCAACAACACCGCCACCTTTACTCCTTGACAGATTGAATAAGTGATCGATGAATACTACCTCCTACTACTAGTACTAGTACTAACTCTCAAGTCGACAGCAATCTATTGTTTGCAGATTTGGCCGAGAAGTATAAATGGGACTTTACGCCACCATCTCAAAGGAGCCGGGGGGCGCTGACCCAGGAAGTAGCTCTTGGATTACTTGATATGATCAAACCTGAGGACCAGAGAGCACAGATGACAGCCCGAACGGAGGTTGCAATGAGGAGAGTAGGTTGTGAATTAATTATGGATGGAGACAAGGAACTTCCACTTGTAATAGATGAAGCAGCGGCCAGCAACGTTGATGACAATGACGACAACGACGACGGCAACATGATAGAAGAAATAACAGAAACAGAACAACCAACAGCAGCAGCAGCAGCAGCAACAACAACCGACGACAAAACAATCAATCTTGCACTCGATGAGCCACCAACTAGACCAGCAAGAGTATCCATCAAGCCATCCAGATCAATACTTCAAAACCCATATAGAAGAAGAGGAAGAAAAGAAGCACAAACAAGAACAACAACAATGACAGAACAACCAACAACAACAGCAACAACCAACAACTTTGACATGACCACTAGTGCCTAAGAGTATACCGAGAAGATCTACAACAATGCGAATCACTTCAACACTTTTGGGAAGAAGGGAGAAGAGTACACCTTGGCTGAAACAATCACCAGAAAGTATTCAAAAATGAAGAACAGCACACACAACCAATTCCATAAAATTGTTCGAGAAGCAACATATCCTACAACAAATAACCCAGGAGATGCAGTACTACATGAGATGTTCACTAAAGAAGTGAGGATGAAGAACCATCTAGAGGTGAATTATCTCTTTTACTACAACATAAGCGGTCCACCGAACATGCACAAGAGGACTATCCTAGATCAAGCATTGAAAATCTGGACAACAAGAATTGCCAATGCCAAGAATGGTAAGCCATTGAATACTACTACTCATGGAGTGTATGTTCGACAACTCTTCTCGGCCTTTCATGCTAGGGATGTTCAATTTGCTGCGGCTGATTTCAATTTTCAAGGGGGATTCAAAGGCGTATTGCAGAAAGATTGGAATGACAAAAGGGAAGCAGATCCAACGATTGGAACTAAGAGAACCAAGGCTGAGTTTGATGAGTTTGTTGCCGAGAAGTTTGCCAAGGTTGTAACTGATGGTATCTACAAGCCATTTGATGACATGCATGATCTGCTCAAGCTACTAACTTTGGAGCTTGGTCGGCAATTCGGAATAAGGGGAGGAACCGAGCTAACCTCTCTCTTGTGGGCATGGATTAGGTTAGGTTCTTTTGGATGGGGACACATGAAAGGTCTCAAGTATGCTATTGTTGCACCGGGAGGTGGATTTGACAAAGCACACAAACTATCACTTGACAATCCGCTAGTGACTAAGCAATTCCCGATGGTTGTTGAGGATACAAGCAACCCATTTTGTGTAATCAAGTTGATCTCCTTCTACAGAGAAAGATGTAAACCGGATCAATCAAGATTCTTTTGTCATGTCAACAATGGTCGTAAGAAGGGATCTGTGTATTACTTCAAGCCAAGGAGTCCAGTGGGACAAAACAGTCTTAGAAAATGGGTGAAAGAGTTTGCAGAAGTAGCTGACTTCAAGGATTGGGAGAAGTACACACCACACAACAATCGGCATCGATGCTGTACTATTCTAGCTTCCGACTGGGCTGTTCCAGAGAAGGTCCGAATAAATCATCTAAGACACAAGAGCGCCAAGTTGTCTCACCCATACATTCACCAGAACTCTAGTCACAGGCTACTGTCCAGGGCGTCCTGAGTGCTAGTCTCCATGAACCAAAGAAAGAGGTGATTGTGTTAGACAAAAAAAATCTTCCGACACCAACACCCCCGGTTTGCAACAACAAAAACCCAACACCTGTTCCTAGCAAAGTGACTGTCCGCGTCAATACAATTGCAGAAGAGAAAGAGAACACCCGAAACCCCCCGGCACCTCGACCGCGAGTCAGCCTGGGCCTTGGAAAATGTTCTCCCTCTAAAGAGTCCCTAAAACAGCAAGTTGAAAAACGCAAAAAAGACACCAAGGATCTCCGGAAAACAAACAAGAAACAAAGGACCAAGATCAAAGACTACGAATACAGAAACAAACAGTTGACCAATGATGTGGAGAACTTGTCGAAACAAGTCCTGGAACTAAAGGAGGAGAGGGATACGATTGTAAAAAAATTCAGGCATCGACAGCAACAACAACAACAACAACAACAGCAACATCTGAAAGAAGCCAAGGTCAAACACCGAGCATCAAAGGAAGCTGCGATTGCAACAGCAAAGAAGGAAGTTGAAGATAGCTACAAGCTTACTCAGCTAGAGTGGAGGAATGAAAAGGCCCGGATGGAAGCAGATAACAACAACAAAATTTCTCTCCTTCACACCAAGCTAGAAAATGAAAAACGATTGAAAAAGATTGAGCTGAACGCAAAGCAGAACGAGTTGGACCAGGTTCACCGACAGATGGAACGTGATAGATGCTCCATCATATAGTATTACTAGACCAGCAGAGCAATGTAAGCATGATCATCATCCCCATCGTTGTTGTTGCTGCTGTTGCTGTTGCTGTTGTATGGATTATGTGTTGTTTCCATTGGAGTGATTTCAGTTTTTTTTTTTTTTGGAGAGTTTTTTCGATGCGTTGACTGCTTCTTTGTCTTCAAAATAGAAAATAAACGGGAACCTTAAATGTAAAAATAAATGACATAGAAAAGTCTTAATAAAAAACAATATTTACTAAGTATTTTCCAAGTAAGTTGTCATCAAAAACAGAAATTTACATAGGCCACCACAAAATTCGAACTTTATCTTGATCCCACTGGAAAATTGATAAAAGAAGCAGCAGCCTCATCAAGAAGCAACACTTCCAAGCTTATTAGAAAAATCTTTCATCCAAGCCCCGAAAGAAAGATACACCATTCCCTAGATCGTGGCAGGCAGTGCTTGTAGTTCGGACGACGAAGCAAGAACACACCATTCCCTACTAGATCGTAGCTGGCAGTGCTTGTAGTTTGGTTGCTGTGAGCGAGCTCCTCTCATTTTGGTGTAATAATTCAGCAATCTATTTGGTCAAATTACATGGAAAAACCGTCGTACTCGTGGATTACGTAAATAATCTACGAGTGTGCTCTTGCCTTTGCTGATAGTAACACTCCTTCGGTCTCCACTTTGAGCAAGCTCTCAGTGTCGGCCTCAGGAGTGTTACTAACTATGTTCCACCTCGGTCTCGGTCTCAGTGTCATTTCACTCCACTTCGGCCTCGTCCTCGGTGGAACACAGGTGTAATAAACTAGTAATCCACAATTGGATTACAACAGTAATCATGTAATCCATTTTATTCCAGTAGAACTCAGTACTGGAAAACAATTATGGGCACTCGAGCTCGTTGAGCAGAACTCAGTACTGGAAAACAATTATGGGCACGAGAGCTCGTTGTGGAATAAAATGGACTACATGATTACTGTTGTAATCCAATTTTGGATTACTAGTTTATTACACCGCGCGGCCGATCAACTCGTAGATTATTACATATTCCCATTACGATACTCGTACGAGTACTCGTACTCGCACCGTAGGTACTCGTACGGTACGTACCTCGCCCGCAAAATACAGGCGCGAATGACAATGAAACTATGTTGCTACTTTTTGTAGATAGGGAAACGCTATATTAAAGATATTATGCATATGTACACCGATAAAGAACCGTTGGCCACTTATGTACCGGTACGGTAACCTCTCCAATGCGAACACCGCTTTTAGATCCTCCTCTATCGTTTTGGTTCGCGTCGGTTCGATTCGATTCGGTTCGGTTCGGTTCGTGTCGTGTCACACATCTGTACGGTACGGTATCATTCCAAAACAA
Organism: Pseudo-nitzschia multiseries; assembly: GCA_037355745.1. NCBI lineage: Eukaryota > Bacillariophyta > Bacillariophyceae > Bacillariales > Bacillariaceae > Pseudo-nitzschia > Pseudo-nitzschia multiseries. The sequence goes on along the minus strand of CM074784.1, from coordinate 18,322,971 downwards.
ACTTTCTCCCCGGGTTCGTGTTTTGACACGTTCCTTTTTTTAAACGCAGGTTCACGCAGTTCTGTTCAAGCACTTTTTGTACTTATACCGCACGACTGCTATCGTGATGGATCGGTTCTCGTTCTCTTCATTCTGACATCCGTAATTGTAATCACTGCACCGGTAGGTACGAGTAGTTTCAAGTTTTTCTTCTCCATGCATGCTGTGCTGTGATCCAATATCAATCCGTAAGTCCAATACCGGTACGGTATGTACAAGTACCGGTACGAGGACACGAGTACTTGTACCGTACTGTACAACACTGCAATATCGTGAAACATCGAAGAAGCGAAGACCCAGCAATGTGTTCGGTTCGTCGCGGCTGTTCCTACCGTATGTGCCATTACCAGTACCAGTACCAGTACCAGTACCAGTAGTTCACCGGAATGGAGGAATACCTGGGCCAGTTCGTCACGGCGTGCATATCAGTTCTCGTACGGTAGAAACAACGTTCGTCCGAACACCCAAAGAGAAACCACTCGTCCTTCTATCTACCCCTCGTACTACAACACCGCATGCATCCACAAACAACTAGGACTGCAACTACGTACTGTATATGCATGCACACGACGTGCAACACAACACAACACAACACAACACAGACACACAGACACAGACACAGACACACACACACACACACACACAACCATGTTCAATTTCCGGCGACCCCTCGGACGGTTCTTGGCGCTTGCGTCCCTGCTGCGCTTCCTCCTTGCCGGGCACAACACGGAAGCCTTCCAGTTCCACAAGCACCAGAACCCCTCAACGAACTTCCCTCCCGGTACCGCAAAGAGCGACGACAAGAAGACAGTCCTGACCGACGAGATGAAGATCCTGCCCCAGGCCGACAGCGAAAGCGACAGCGAAAGCGAATCCCAACCGATCCATCTGGTAGACGTGGATCTCGAAAAGGCACGGGACCTTGCCACCCATTCCGAAAAATATTCCTACGGAGAAATCGAACACATGCGGGACGGTAAGTCGAGAAAGGCAGGAAGGCAGGCAGCAAAGCAAAGCAAAGCAAAGCAAAGCAAAACAAAGCAGGTCTGTGAAACGGAACGGAGTTCGAAACACCATCACGAACACGATCACGAACACGCACACTGCTCTACTCCGTCGTTGTGTCAATAGTATAGTAATATTACCATCCCCGAATCATCCCTCTGACCAACCGACTTGTCGGTTCCTTCGTTTCTTTCTTGTGTGATCTCACACTCACACGCACAGATCTGCACACACACCGGATGCAAAACCTGGCCCTCGGCCACGACGAGTACTCGGACGATTTGCTCTTTTACGAGCGAATCCTCGAGGACGATCTCACCTCCCAGCTCGATGATCTCCAAGGCGAGACGCCCAACCCCTACCTGTTTCGATACCCGGACAAGGAGTCAAAGTCGGAGTCAAAGTCGGAGTCAAAGTCGGAGTCAAAGTCGGAGTCAAAGTCCGCCACCAAACGGAGGGTCGATACAGACGCTTATGCAGACGCAGATCCCGCCCGAGGTCCCGGTGTCTTCCGGGGCGGCGGAGCGTCCGGATCCCACGACGGGGACGCCGTCGAGCAACACAAGAAGAAGGACTACTTCGACCAGCTGGCCGAGGAGGGCGTCGTGGAATCCCTGGCTATCTGCGCGATCCTCGGGTTCTTGATGATGGCTCCCGGACGCATCGTGTAGTGTAGTGTAGTGTAGTGTAGTGTAGAAGAACGACGGCGAGAGAGAAGTCCAAAAAGTCCATCCAACCACCCATCCAACCATCAATCCAACCATCAATCCATCCAACCATCCAACCATCCAACCATCCACCGACCGTCACGAAAATACGAGCAGCCACAAACAATACCAAAAACAAAAAACATTGCTGTTTGGCTCTTTTGCTTCTGATATAGCCAGAAACGGATCCTTTCCAATCCAAAAACCTGAACCTAACTCCATAGCGGGATCCCTCCAAAAGCGAGTCGACGCCACGCCACGCCACGTCACGCCGTGCAATGCAGTGCAATACAGTGCAACACAGAACTTCTATAACTTGCTTTGTAGAAGTATATCCTATGATTGAATAGTACATACATGCCAACCATTTTGCAAAAACGACAACCCAATTCCAGTGTACGCAATGGAAAATCATAACGAAGATATAGTACCGTAGTATCAATTTATTTTATCATCATCATGCGCAGAACCAACGAATGCCCAAGAACTATTCAACTGTATCGGCCATCGATGATTGCGCGGTTGAAGCCCGTTGAACTTTAAACGTACTGTGCTAGAAAACTTGGCATTTTCTTAGCTGTCATCGCGAGAATCAAATTTGATTCCAGTGTATAGTATAGTATAGTATAGTACAGTACGTATGCGTAGATTTAGATTTGTCGCGCTGTCCGCATCCAAAACTCGACGGTTTTCGTTTTGCTCACCGAATGAAAGCGCACACGCGGTAATTAATCCATGATGCCTCTCTCCCGACCACTCACTCAGTATGCTTCCTTCCTAAAACACTCTTCGAATTTCGACAATTGTACCGTACTCGGGATACAAAACTCTCGTTCCAAAACTCGGAAGAGGAATCGGAAGAGGAATCGTGATTCTCGGCCCCAGGAATTTCTCGGCGCGAATAGAAACAACGCGATGCGATACGATACGATACGATGCGATGCGACACGATGCAATGCGCTGTGCAGGTTTAGAATTTCATGACGGTCGATTCCATCTGCCCCAGTTCTTCGTAGATGGTGTTGATCATGGTTGTCGATTCGACCACTGCCCGGCACCGAACCTTCGTGAATTTCTTCCCTCTCGGAATCACGTTGCACTCGATGTTCTCGTCTCCGGTCGTTTCAAACACGATTCGTTTCACGCTCTCGGCGTAGTCGTTATCATTGTCGTTATCATTGTCGTTATCATTGTCGTTGTCGCCGTCGGCAGTAGAAATCCTTCCAACCACGTCAAAGGTGTGCAGCATAGGAAAGGTGATGAGTGCCCTCATGATGTTGCCGTCTTGGTTTTCGTCGTCGGCCGCGCCTTCCGCCGGATCGTAGTCACCCATCAGAGCGTGCACCTTGTACTTGAAACGATCCGTGAGGTTGGACCCACCGTCGTCGATTCGAACGGTGGCATTGTCCATCTCGAAGGAAGGAGACGGTTCGTCGTTGGCGTTGTCGCTGTCGCTGTCGTCAACGTCGGCGACAACGTCGGCGTCATCGGTGCTATCGGCAGCGAATCGCCGACCGTGATTCGCACCGGTTGCTGGTACTGTTACCGATGCGCGGCACGGTGGAACACGAATAAATGCGGTCGTCTCTTGGATGTTCCAGGATACCATCAGTTGCAGGAGCAACTGGATTGCGACAACAGATCGGGGCGATGGCAACATGTTCTTGCTCTGTCGAAATTCGATACTACGTACTAGTAGGTGATTGAGGTACTAGGGATTCCCAAGTGTGCTTCGTTGAGACTTATCGGAGCTCGGAGTGGCGTTGGTGATACCGGTATATCAGTAGCTTAGCAGACAAACACTGCATGGGATTCTACGTTTACCGGTCCTGGTATCGTCGTTCAATCCGTACCGTATTGTTTGGTGCATCTACGGTAATACCATAGTAATAATGCCGTAAATCGCTCTCGTACGACATCGCCATGGTGTTGGTTTCGATGACGACAGAGGGGAAAATTAGTGGCGCGACTACGGTATGGAACGACTGAAATTTTGACTGACGGGCGTCAGGTGAATCTGCGTTTTTGTGTGTGTGTACCATATTTTCCTGTAGGAATAGACCTGAAAAACTCTGAATTTTTTGTTTGTTTGACGTCTTGATTCGATTTTTTTAGTAGGGTACGTAGTCTGTGAAAAAGCTGACCCGATTGATTCGATCTCAATCACGATTCGATCTTGCGCAGAACGTGTCACTTCTTTTCGTTCCGCGATCTTCCGTGTCAGATGCTTTCTCAAAATTTCTCATGAAAAAAAATGTTCCTCTTCGTTCATCGTTGCACAAAATACAGTACCGTACGTAATCATTACCAACACCAACACACTACACACACCACAGATACTTGCACATCCTGCTGACAGTTCAATCATGCCGAGCACTGCCAAAATCACCACCAAAACGTCGTCATCGTCGCGATGGACGCTCCGCGGACGCAACTTTGTTGTGACGGGAGGAACGAAAGGAATCGGCAAAGCCGTGGTCAAATCACTGCTGAACAACGGGGCGAGTGGCGTGCTCTTTTGCTCCCTATCGCCATGTGATTTCGACGCATACATTGCTTCGCTGGAAATCGACGGGTCGAACGAGGACGAGGGCGGCAATACATCCATCATCCGCCACGTGATTTGCGATGTTTCCACGGAAGAGGGGCGCAAACGACTCGTGGATGCCGCCAAATCAACCTTTGGAAACGACGACGACGACGACGACGACGACAACGACAACGACAACGACAACGACAACGACAACGACGACGACAACTCCCGTTGCGTTCACGGCCTGATCAACAACGTGGGGATCAATATCCGGCAGCCGATCCTGGAACAGACGCCCGAGCAGTACCACGCCATGTTTCGCACGAACGTCGATGCGGCCTACTTTTTGTCGCGCATGTTTTCGGACCTCTTTGCGAACGGAAGCACGATCGTCAACGTCTCTTCGGCGGCGGGGGTCCAATCAAGCGGAACAGGTGCCGCCTACGGAATGACCAAGGCGGCCATCAATCAGTTTACCCGCATACTGGCCTGTGAATGGGCGAGTCGAAACATTCGTGTCAATGCCGTTACGCCATGGATGACGGTGAGTTGAGTCTAATCTAATCGACTTCGGTTCCGTTCAGGCGAGATGTTTGTAAAACCGAACGAAACGGATTCCGTTCGGAGAAAACTAGATATCTTCACTGGATCAATGCTTTCTGTCGAATCTTGGACCTCACATCTTGGATTTTATCTGCGCCCCTCTACGAACTTTTTCGAATTTGGATTCGTTACCAAAAATTAATCATCTTTTCTCTCACAAACACGTTGATAATCAATCAGATGACACCCATGCTCAAAGAGGCCGTCGCAAAGAACCCATCCCAGTTAGACAAGGTGGAAGCGTGGACACCCATGGGTCGACTGGCGAGCGCAGAAGAGGTTGCAGATCCGGTAGTTTTCTTGTGTTTGCCGGCATCGAGTTATATCACGGGGCAGGTTCTTGGAGTGGATGGTGGGTTGACAGCACAGGGGTTCAACGGGCCGACCTGCGAGTCATAGAAGTCAAATAATAATGGCAACAATAGTTTCGTAAATTTAGGGCTTTCAGTCATGATATTGAACTCTAGTTTATCTGCATTCATGTGTAACAATTAGTCTCAGTTCACTTCGTTTCGTTTCCGGCTCGCTGCGAGAGGGTCTTGCACCGACGGATCTGGAAAGGTGAAATCGGAACAATCGATAACTCCTGTTTTCTTATCGGTGCTACAAGAGGAGCATGCCAGATCAAACAGCTCGTGAATGGTCTTCAGCATGGACGATCGGCGTTCGGGCTCGGTTCCCCAAATCAAGTCCAGGGCATTCCACGCCGGTGTTGCGTGCAACAGAAGATATTCGTTGCCGGGATTTTGAGCGTAGGAATACGCCCCGAGGGTCGCACTGCACGACAACCGGCAGGCGATCAACAGTGGCAGGTGCTGCCGTTCCTCGGGAGTGATCGGCCGAACCGAGTTGTACCCACGCAACACGGCAGCGGCGGCAGCCAGCGAGCGTTTGTGTTTCCCAAAGGCGTTCAGCATGGAATAGGCCATGGCTACCGACAAATCCAAAATCGTCCAGCTGTCGCATCGTACACGTAGTGAGGAGTTTGCAAGACAAAGGAACAAAACCATGAGTCGAAAGGAATCAATCCATTGTTTTATGTGTTGAAGAATAGTACCGCAAACAAAACAAAACGATCAAAAACTGTTTGAACGCCGTCGTCATGGCGTTATCCACCTATCGATCTTATTGCATATCGAGGATGGCCATGATAGCGTTGACGATCCGGGGCTTTAATCCGTGGTTTGCTGTAGCTCTAAGTTTTGAAGAATCAACCATGGTTGGAAAGAAAAGGATGCCTCCGACAACGTTTTTGTCAATCGGTCGACATCCACATCATCCGGAAACCACAAAATAAATTGCGGAATCGAGAAAGATTCTCTAGTTAACACGAGCTCGGTAGTATCGAGAACACAACGAAAATAGTTGGTTCACAACTTTCTTCTTACCTTTCTACGGAGTCGCCAAAATCGATCACACCCGAGACACAGAAGTCGTCACCCAACAAAAAGTTGGCATCGTTGAAATCTGCATGAATCAGCGCCTTGGCGAAGGACTGTTCCGCGACTCCGCTGTCGATGAGATCGGTCTGGAACGTTTCGATCACGCTTTCGACAATAGATCGCCTTCGATCGTCGGTGACGTACTTGACAAAGTCTCGTAGATCCGTCGTGTTCTTGCCGTCCCACTGATGGTATCGCTTTGCCGCAGCCAGTTTGTCGGTATCCGGCAACGAAGAGAGGGCGACGCTCAGATTTCCAAGGAACCGACCAGCATCCGCTAGGCACTCGATTGGAAGCATGTGGTAGTCACTCATGGGTCTGCCGTTCACCCACCCCAACAGACGCAGCACCAACGGAGTAGGTGAATCCTCTTTCGAATGGACCGGGAGCGAAACAACCGCGACAGGTGTAGACGAGGGTGTACTCGGTGCGGTAGGTTTCTGAGGTTTGTTGGTCGAGATTCCACACTCATTTAGGTGTGTCATGATGGCGTTCTGCAAATGAATGGCCGACTTTTGGTAGCCGCTGTCTTCCTTGTCATTATCCAGGTATTGAATCAAATCCCTCGACTCGACTCCGTTGTGAACCTTCGCCAGGTAATCGGTGCCGTCTACGGTAATCCAAAAGTTGCGATCGTCGTAGCTATCCAACTCTTTCTTGAGCTTGATCTCAACGTCCTTTCCGTCGTAGAAGTACGTGCGGACCGCGCCGATTACTTGATCGGCAGTGGGGTCGGGTTTCAGCTTTTTGCGTAGGATTTCCTCCTCGCCGCTGTTGCTGTTGTCAGCCTCGGTGTTAGACATGTTGGCTGTGGTTTAGTCTGCAATGCAATGTTGTGTGAACAGATGGATGTAGAATGTTGTATTATGGACGCAGACAAACCATTGTGGCATCACTGCTCAGCATCGTGTGATGTTTCAGTCATCTTTACCTCTCACCGTAGGGAATGCCGTAAGGTGTTCGGTACGATATGTTTCCACTTGCTGGCAAGATTTTTTTTGTGTCATCTTCCCCAACCATTCGAAAATGATTTAGGAATTTCGCGACAATGATACAGTACCGTACTCGTACTCGTACGTACGAACTGGTACATACTTCATGTACAGGGCATCACGCGGTGTTCCTCGCGATCCATTTCTGTACCGGTACGAACTCGTACCACCAGTAAGATTGTTATAAAAGATAGCTGTTGTAGAAACGGATGGTCAGGAACATGACTTTTGTGTTGACACTTTTCATTTTGGAAGGGATCATCTCTTTCCTCTCTCTCGATCGCTCAGGATTCCATTGTACGACCATAGTACCGTACCGTACTACTCGTACTTTCTCGGTATGACACGGTACCTAACAAAATCTCAAGTTGGAATAGCATGAAAATTTGGAACTCCAACCAAAGTGATCACATATTATCTATTGGTATATTTGAATCGTTGAGTGGTCAAGGACAAGAATCATTTGTCTATAAGCGAATGAATCTCACGGTAAGGGAAAGAGCCGTAGGTACACCAACGACGCAGAGCAACATATATATCGAGGATGTGCGTTCCAAACTACTAACCACATGCGACCGAAGCCGTTGTATATGGAGCCATGGTCATTAGCCACAAAGTGCCGAAACGCTGTGGCAAAGAAGACTCCAGATTTCCCTATGGACAGCATCTTCACATAGGAGCCAGGTTAAATGTGTCGCCTTACCCGGAACATGCAATGCCGGTGCGTCTCGGCACGAAACGTATCATTCACTTGTCAAATACGAAGTACTGTATAGTACAACCGACTTCGGTACTTGATTCCGAACGTTCGATCGGCGAACGAGTCGATTGATTCGCGCCTAGCAACAGGGTCGAATGGGCACACACGAAAATCTGATTCTCGATTGCGAGTGACCCGTGCTTCGGTTCGTCGACACCCGTTGCGCCACCAAAAGGATTGCAGGAGTATACACTCGGTGTCGTTTGCAGAAATAGATCCGTCCGTACTGGTGGATGTCAACGAAATGCTATCTGTCATATATCAATCATGGGGAGGGAAGTCGTTTGGTGTCCTATCTGCGCTCGGCCAATTCGGTCGAAACAAAATTGTCCCGCGAGACAACGAAAGTCTCGACTATCAAACGAAGAACCGGCGGACCGAGTTTGATTGGGGTCAAATGAATTTGTGACGACGGCACAACAAGAAGATCTGGTGATCGAAATCGAAATGAATTGAGTTCATCGGCAAGATGAAGAAATAGGATTGCTTCCGTTGTGTGCATACGTGTGTGTGTGTGTGTGTGTGTGTGTGCCATTCAATACAGCATGATATCCCTAGTCCTACTACTAGTAGTCCTACTAGTAGTACACTAGTAATCCTATGGCTTCGGCGGACGAGCACGTCTACTCGCTCCTAAGTACCAAGAAAAATGAAGGTTTGAAACAGGCTCAACGGGCGGGAGAAGGGAGTGGTACTCCGGTAGCAGATGGTGGTACTCCGGTACCAAAAGTGGTACTCCGGTACCACACTTTATTATGGTAGTATTTTCTACGCGATTTCCAGTAGAATGTACTGTGCAATTTCCAGTCGTATTTTGAGCACTGTTCTCTTACCACTAGTTTCGATACTCCCAGAACAGACTAATACACAGCAGACTAGGGACCAGAGTATATGCGAAAAAAAGAGCTAGTAGAATTAGTCTGTAGACCTATTTCTTGCTAGAGAGCACACCATGATGAATATTGAGTCTGCTGGGCGGAGCGACCGGGTACAAGGGGAGGACGCATCTTGTCTCGCAGCTCGTATCGCCGCTGGAATCAATCCTCGTATCGCTGCTCGTGTCGATCCAAATGATCCAAAGATAGAGCAGCAGTCCCCTAGATCAAAGCAGCGCAGTGCTTGTAGTTTGGATGCTGTGGATACAACAGGAGGCGCCAAAGAAGCAGGCTGGCGCCGGGAGAAAGAGGAAGGGTCCAACGGGCGCGCTTCTTCTTCCTCTTGCCGGCGGTGGCAATTGGAGATCCAGATGGAGGGGGGGGGGGGGGGTCTTCTTCTTGGAGGGCTTGCTCAATAAGAATTCCTGGCTGCTATAGACCTACGTTTGTTTGTTGGTGTTGCTGTTGCGTCGGTAGATGACGACCGAGTCGCAGACCAAAGATCTTGAGCATTAGACCAAGAAGTCCAAGGAGCTGGGGCAGCCAGCCTTGCTCTTTCAGGGTGGAATAGATCAAACCATGGTTGCTGGAAGGGGTTATTCCCATGGTCAAAAGCAAAGAAGAAGAAGAATGTCGTGAGATAGGAATAAACAAATGACTGTTGACGACGACGATGACAACGACAACGACGCCTAATCAAATGAAATGGAAACACCATCTCCCCCCCCCCCAGCAAACAAAGGACCGTCAATGACTTACTACTACAGTATGCTGATAGAAGAATGGGTTGCTTGTTGTTGTAATAGGAAAGAAAGCAGTGAAAATGGTCTATTCCCATGGTCGGGGAGCAATTTTCTTTTGAAAGTGGTTGATTTCAAAATTATGAATTACAACCGGGGAAAAACAGCAAGAATCCACCTTGTAGTACGGATTCTACTAGATTCTACACAGGTGGTGTCAAGGAATCATCCAAATTCCACGCTGCTGCTGCTGCTAATCCCGCGCGTTTGCTCCCTCTTTATGCTTGAGTATACCTAAAAACACGTGCAATGCGTTGAAAAAATTATTACTTAACAAGTGAGTGGTACTCCAGTACCACCAAAATGGTACCACTGATCGGTACAGTACCGTTTGTACTTGTTCCTACGAGTACTTGCCGGTACCACCAATTGGTACCGTACCAGTTTATCCTTGTTCCCCCCTGTAGCAGCATCGAAACGCCAAGCAATGCCAGTAGCTAGCAACAAGGAACCCCTCCTCCTCCATTGTACTCGTCCTTCCGAAGCCATAGAGATTACCATGTCAACACCCCTTTCCTCCTTTACCTCCTCCTCGTAGTATCAGTGGGGAGGAGGGGTGTTACTTGGTACCACTCTAGCTGCTTGTTGTTTACGAGGCCCCCCGGGCCGAGGAAACAACAAGCAGCTAGAGTGGTACCAAGTAACACCCCTCCTCCCCACTGATAATACTCGGAGTCGATTTGGTTGGCACGTGTCATCCCCTCTCTAAAGAAAAAAGTCCCTTAAGAAAAATCCTCGGCGCGCGCGCCTCGGATTTTTCTTAAGGGAGTTTTTCCTTTAGAGAGGGGATGACACGTGCCAACCAAAACGGAGGACGGGGTGTTACCTATAGTACTACGACTTCTAGTAGTACTACTACTAGTCTAGTACTAAAAAATGGATTTCAACATCATGAATCCGCCTGCGCTGCTGGCTGCATTGGAACAAGAATACTAGTAGGTTTCTATTGTTCTTCAGCAAGAATAAAGGGATAACTCTCCACAGGGGGTACTGCTAGTACTCCATACTGTGACCTATCTCAAACACTCTATGTTGAATAATACTTTAGTACTAGCTGCAGACGCTAGTAGTATTGCAATATTCAGATTCTAGTACATTAGATGAGGACAACAAGAAGAAGTGATGGTGCAAGAAAGATTTTCGTTTTGAAACTCAGTCAATCAAAAAACGGATGACGGAAGGTCGCTTGGGAAACCGACGCGTGGTATTCTTTCCTTGCGCCACGCGTAGATTTCGGTACAACGTTTGCGCGCGATACAGTACGAACTACTCGTACTTGTAGCTAGCATTTTGGGGTGAACAGAGAACCGGTACCGGTACTTGTAGGAGCTTCCATCGAAATCTAAATCTAAAATAAATTATGGCATTCAGCAAATCCTTGTTCACCAATAGATTATTTCTTTGTACGACTTGTGTGTGCGAAACAAGGGCACTACATTGGATTTCAATGAATCGGCGCCCATTCTCATTGACAACACACGACAAAGGCAACTCGATAGAAATACAACGACAGTAGAATAGAGATAGAGAACGAACGCACGGAGAAAACCAATCGAAACCACCGAATTAACATGAAAACGATATCGTTTGTCCTGTTTGCGCCCTTGTTGGCTGTCGCGGAGTCCTCCTCCTCGCTTTTCGGATTTCGACGCCACGGGAACGCCTTTGGCGCATCATCGACAAAACAACAAATCGTCGACAAGACTCTTGGAAAACAAGATGCCCGGTCTCGACTTTGCGATGTGATCGGGCTGAGGGGCGGAGGAGATGGTTCCATCTCGGGTCCTTGCATCGGAATCGATCTCGGAACAACCTACTCGTGCGTCGGTGTTTGGAGAAACGACCGCGTCGATATTTGCGCAAACGAACAGGGAAACCGCATCACCCCTTCCTACGTGGCATTCCCAAAGGATGCTTCTACGGCCGGAGGACGCTTGGTAGGAGATGCCGCCAAAAATCAGGCCTCGCAAAACCCCACGGGGACCTTTTTCGATGTCAAACGATTGATCGGACGAAATTTCGACGATTCGACGGTGCAAAAAGACAAGCAACTGTTCCCCTTTGAGATTGCCAAGGACAAGCACGGGAAACCAATCGTGCGTCTGCCAAAAGAAATCGGAAAGAACTTCCCAAAGTCGGACTTTACGCCGGAAGAAATCAGCGGTATGATACTGCGAAAAATGAAAGAGACCGCCGAAGCCTATCTCGGTACCGAAGTCAAGCACGCCGTTGTGACCGTCCCCGCATACTTCAACGACGCCCAGCGACAGGC